>OX578137.1:126887605-128087605 GCA_951213105.1 Amaurobius ferox
ATATATATATATATATATATATATATATATATATATATATATATATATATATATATATATATATATATATTATATATATATTATATATATATATATATATATATATATATATATATATAATATATATATATATATATATATATATATATATATATATATATATATATATATATATATATATATATATATATATATATATATATATATATATATATATATATATATATATATATATATATATATATATATATATATATATATATATATATATATATATATATATATATATATATATATATATATATTATATATATATATATTATATATATATATATATATATATATATATATATATATATATATATATATATATATATATATATATATATATATATATATATATATATATATATATATATATATATATATATATATATATATATATATATGGGCTCCATCGGATTGGAGCAGCAATGTTTTTTTTCTATTTCGAAAAATGAAAAACCTAACGCTGACAATCTATAAATAAATAACAGACTTTTGTAAAATCAAAATTTCAAATATCGAGTTGTGCAATATGTATTACTTTTAATGCCTTCAAACAATAAAAATAATGTTTCAAACGTAGTTGCAAACTCAAAGAATTCAGTTTAAAGGTGTCAAATAAACAAAATATCTTCATATTCTTCTTTATAAGAAAATGAAAAAGAAAAGCATTGCATAGGCGCAGGAAAAATTATATCGAGGTAGTTCATTTCCATAAACACCAGTCTGATAATCTCATCAGAGTCTCAATGAACCCCCGACAGACTCATCCCATCTCCTGCTGGAAGCGAGAGTCTGAGGAATTAAGTGGCAAAAATAAAATAGTGCTGCCCTTAGAAAGAACCATTTATGTCGAAAAGGCGATAACGCTGTTCTTGTAAACATGACAAGCATTCCTAGAGATAATGTTGTCGGGACAGTAACCTAGAGATTGGGGTAAACAAAAAAGACTATATAATGATCATGTTTTGTGAAGGCTTTGGTATATTTTTTGAAGAATGTTTATTTGAAATTATATACTCAGTACTATAAGAACAATGGTATTGCATTTAATGTAGAAAATAAATATATACTTCATTAAAACAAAGTATATGGATAACATCGAAGATATGCACACATGCATACAATGTTTTTAACTATTTCATTACTAGAAAAAGAACTAATACTGTAAGGTTTGAATCCCAAATCTCAATCTGATATAATCAATCAATCCTGTATTAATTTAGCAATCCTGAATAATCCAAAATAATGATCCAAATTAATAATCCAAATTAATCCTGACAATCTAAATTAATTTAGCAATGTCCAAATTAATTTAGCAATGTTTGGATTAGTATCCAAATTAATAATCCAAATTAATAATCCAAATTAATCCTGAGAATCCAAATTAATTTAGCAATGTTTTTAACTATTTCATCACTAGAAAAAGAACTAATACTCCAAGGTTTGAATCCCAAATCTCAATCTGGTATAATCAATCAATCCTGTATCAATTTAGTATAATCAATCCTGTATTAATTTAGCTACTAGGGTGATGGTATTCGCTACTATAGTTGGATGGGACTCAAGAATGTTTCTGTCTGTGTCTGACGGCAGCCAACGTTATATCTATTTAGCTACAGGGGCGATGGATATAATGTCGACTACCGTAGGCACCTTCTGACGCAGTAAATGAGGTCTGACGCCAATTCACAATAAATTGCTTATTATTAAAATAAACGAAAAGTGCATTATTAATGCCAAAATGTGCATAATATTTTAAAACTTTTAATTATTATGTAAAAACCTCATATCCAGAAATCTTAATTGCGAATTTCCACTTGGACTGTTTTTGCTATATCTATGTAACATTTGCATTAATTGAATATGGAAAATGTCAAACAATAGGTGAAAGCCCCAGGCCGTCCGACTCGTCCAGAGGACTTGTCAAACAATAGGTGAATAATTTCAATATAATCGACTTCATTATATTTTGCCAAATTTTAATATATGAAACAAATTTTATGAAATAAATATTTGCTTCAAATTTAGTATGTTACTATTAAATTTAAATAACTTATGACGCCATAAAAATATTTTAGAATATACATATTTAGATAATTTGAATTAGTTTGGCTGAACACCGAAGACTATTTTAAACCTTCCAAACCTATAACTTAATTTAAGTATCTTAAACAGGATTATTCTAATTCTGAATAAAATATATAAAGCGAAGTTCATGCAAAAATAAAATCCCTCCGGAGCTAATTCCTTTTCAACTCCAACTTTAAATTTTATTAATTAGTTAAGTTGTAAAAAGTGTCTTAAAATATTCATGTCTTAATTAGCTCTTTGAAATTAATCAGTATCTCGAAATTTTCATTTCCATGAAAGGTTTTCGCCTCATTTATACTCAAAACCTTTTGTTGTTAATTGTTAGTATTTCACATTTCCACCTTCATGATTTTTTTTAAACATTTCGTTACCATAAATACCTCAGTACTATTCTAAATAAGGAGTGCCAAACTCAATCTTCTAAAGTGCCAATTTTTCTTTTAAAGTTTATCAGTGCGCCGCGATCAATTAACCAAGAATTTTATGTAATAAATATTTTATTTAAATTTAAAGTATAGATTTCAACTAAAATGGTATTATGCCATAACGGTTAAAAAACACCGCATTATTTCCAGTACATTATTACTTTCCTTATATACATAATGTATAAGGAAAGTATTGTGACGGGGTCGAAAATTCAAATTCGAGTTTATTGACGGGAGAGCACATTTCAAGCATCCATCAAACATTTTTGAGGTGATGTCTGCGTGTGTGTGTATGTTTGTGTGTGTGTGTGTTAGTGAGTCTGTGGAGACGATATCTCATGAACGAATAGAGCGATTCGAATGAAATTTGGTTCAAAAATCAATATCCGTGGATACTGGAAGCCCATTGTTTTTAAACGCAATCAAAAGTTCAGAACTCTCCTAAATTTTCGAGTGAAATTTTGAAAAAATCATCAAAAAATCAAATCCTTTAATATAATTACGCAAATAGACATCTCTTATGTAATTTTCCCTTAAAAAACGATTCACATAAACTTTAGAACGCTGGCACGAACCGTTCTCGAGATATTGCACATTTTTCAAATAAATTTATCAAAAAATCCCATAAATTAAGAAAGTATATAAACTGTTGAGACACATGCTCACTTTTCATATGTAATATCATGCGATAAATTTGGTGACATCATTTTCGTGGATCTAGGTTGTTCCATTCACGAGAAAAGATACTTTGAGTAATACTTTTGTATTTAAACGCCAATAGTCATTTATCTGCTATAAGAATAACTTATTTCTCCTTCCATAACGCTTGGCGTGATTTTGGAGACGAATTTGGCGGAATGTCGCCAACTTGACGATTTTTTCAAATGTTGCCAAATTAACGAAAATCTCGCCAAATGGTTAAAAATGACGTTAAATCAATGAAAATGACGACTAATTGACGAAAATTCAATATCTTGAAAATAATATAAATATCTACTATAAGAATAAGCTATTTTTTTTGCTGTAAAAGTAGTAAATTCATTGCATTATATAAGGAAAGTCTTGTGCTGCTCACATCAGATTTTTATTATTACGGCGAATGAGTGGACGAGACAGAACTACGAGCGTAATAACTGCACAGCTCGTACATCGGTGCTCGTACGGCATTCGTTAAAAATATTTTATGGTGTTTTTAGTGCTCTCCCAAGGTATGACTGAGTCTACTACATAGGAAAAACTATCTTAGAGTGAGATTCTTACTTTAAACCATCAAAGCAAGTATACAGCATTATAATAACATTATAGGTTTCCTCAATTTAAAAGGAATACGTACTTGTGACAGAGATAAGTGCGTATTCTATAGGTATCTGTAATATGTACGTATGTATTCAACGTACAGAAAAACTATTCATGGAATTCGACTATTACTAATTGAGACTTTTGGCCGTATATAAATGACCCGGCGGCCGCACATGGCCCGCGGGCCTTATCTTTGATATGTGTGTTCTAAAAAGAGTTTTAAAATGTTTAAAAAATGCCTATCTATGGTTTGCATTGTAAATATTTTAGCGAGCAAAATTACAACGTTGAATTAAAAAATGTAATAATTGGCAATAAATAAAAATTTAGTACATTGATCTTAAATTCAAATGTTTATCATATATCCACGAAATTAAAAATATCTGATGTGGGCAGCACATGACTTTCCCTGCAGACTTATAATTACGTTCTCTTTATTTAAATTAAATTTAATTCACTTTTATTACAATTTTCGTTCTCATTTGATAACTGGACTTATTTTCAAAGGTGCCGTAGAGAAAATACGAAAAAAAATAAAATATCTCGGTCCGGTGTAATGGGGTCCAGTGTAATGGGGTTGGTCTTATTCTTTTCTTTGTTAAAAATTACGTATTAAACAAGCATTTAATAGATATATTTGAGCATGCGTAGTTTTTTATTTTAGATTTTTTCGATTTTTGCTTAGCATTTTGCAAAAAAAGACAGATTATGTTTTTCCGAGTCCTACCAAAATCTAATCAGCACCAGGATGGCCCACAAGTGACATATCTTCCGAATTTTATGAAATTCGGTCCATTAGTTTTTCAGCTAGAGTGGATAAAGCTTTTGAGGACCATTTCGCAAAAAAAAGCTGGTTCTTTTATCCCGAATTGGACCTAAAACTAATCAGCACCAGACTCGCCCACAAGTGACTTACCTGCCAAATTTTTTAAAATTCGGTCCATTAGTTTTTTAGTTAGAGTGGATACAAAATCTGCACACACAGACAGACAGACAGACACACAGACACACACACAGACGTCATGCTAAAAATAGTCTTTTCTTATTCTAGAGGTCTTGAAACGTGTAGATCCGTCGAAAAGCCGAGTTGCGCTTTTCGGCATGATTCCAATAATTTTCCTTACATTACCATGTGTTGCAGGGAAAGCAAAAATATAATAAATTAACGGAAAAGTGCATCACATTGCAAAAAAACCGTTATTTATTTTTTTAATTAAAATTTGAACATTACAGATATGACACTTTGCACGATCATCTTCCCGGTCGTCCATTTTGTTGCTCCAAGTCCTCTGGACGAGCCGGACGGCCTGGGGCTTTCACTTTGCACGATCATAGTTTTGCAAAATATTAAGAAATAAACTCCAATACGAAATGGCTAGCTATGTATCTCTATAACGCATATATTCCCGGTTAGTTTTGGAAACAATTTACAATGACAAGAAATATATAATACTAGCTCACTTTGCCCGCTACTTGTCAAAATCCTAGCGGTCAAATCGGATATAGCGACCAGTTTTGTAGCAATTAGTATTTTAGAAAGTTTAAATATGTAAAAATCTATCAATTTTTTCAAACTTTTGAAATTTTTTGTAGAACTTTTGACTTAATACCTATGTTTAAAATACCCTCTCATGCTACTAGGCCAAGTAGCGGCTACACAATAGTGATGTCATACATATTGCATAGGTTTCAATAAGAAAAATAGGTTCATCACAAATATTTAAAAATCTATACATTTTTTTCAATTTTTTTTTTAATGTTTCGGTCGATATCAGCGTTTAAAAAAAATCACTAGCTTCTAGTTCGAGTAGGAGCTGCGACATAATTATGACTTAAATATATACACAATAACGTGTTAATAGCAAGATAATAACATTCACTACACATATAATTATCTAATGTGTCAAACGTAGTCTTTTTTTTTTCATATCCCCCAGAAGCCTCCCAGCTGTGACCTCAAAAACTAAGTGTTTGCACACTTAGAATATCTACTCCGTCACAGAACCGAACAGAGCAGGATTTCCGATTTAAAATGAATACATTTGAAAATACTTTTCATAATACTAGAAATTTCATAGTGACTTAGAAAGCTAAATCTTAGCACATTTATAGAACCGATCTATCGTACAGAACTTAACGTGACCGGATTTTCGTATTATACCCCTCTACGGATTTACGGATTTTGAGTAAAGCTGAACTCCAATCTTACCTTTCTGAGGTGATATAGCTTCTTGTATATATGTATATAAATGTGTGCATGTGATATATTTTTTGTATATATACGTATATAAATGTGTGCATGTGATATATTTTTTGTATATATACGTATATAAATGTGTATGTGTATATATATATGTATGCATGTATATATATATATATATATATGTATGCATGTACATCTTCTTGTATATATGTATATAAATGTGTGTATGTGATATATTTTTTGTATATATACGTATATAAATGTGTATGTGTATATATATATGTATGTATGCATGTACATCTTCTTGTATATATATGTATGTATATAAATGTATGTATGTATGGGATATATTTTCTTGTATATATATATATATATATATATATATATATGTATGTGTGTGTGTATATATAAATGTATGTATGTGATATCTTCTTGTATATATGTATATAAATGTATATATATATGTGAATACGGGATCTGTACAGTTTTTTCAATCTAAAGAATATATATAGAAACATTTTTCAATATACCCACATTTTATACCGTCCTTAAAGTAGAAAATATATTTTTCACTTAAAAATACTAACAATTTGAGTCTGCAAGTAAAAAGTGAGTGGTTGAGAACAATTTCCAATGTATTAACTTTTGAATCCTTATGTAAACAGCCATCTTGAAATTAGCCACATTCATTAACTATTTGCATCCTGGTTATTTCAATCGTTAATATTGGAAACTGTTCTTTGTAATCCTAATCTATTAAAATTTACAATAAAAAATGTACTTTCTACTTTTTAGGGCGTAATAACATGGGGGCATACTATAAAATGGGAATTTCTTTCTTTTGTTTTCAAATTTGATGTATTAAAAACTATTACATACGTAACTATCACTTATTCAAGTTTCGTGATTTTAAATTTCATTTTAAACAAGATCCATATTAAAATCATAATATTATTTAAAATGCTTCAAAGAATATTATTAAATATACCATAAAAACAATAATGGCTGAAACAGATTTCTATGCCAATTTCTCATATAACAGCACCGTTTAATTTAATCAGGATCCGAAATTAACTTCTTTAACTCTTAAACGCAATTTATTATGTTGCTACGATACCTCACAAAGACATTTATTATCCAATAGTGTCTTCAAATATTAATATTCATCTATTAAGACTGCATATTCGGTATGAAACTTACGCCTGCCCTCCTTGGTGACATAAGATAAAATTAAATTGTGTCGCCATCACACACAGAGAAACGAGGTGGTACGCTTCGTTGCATTTAATATCAAATTAAATTACATGGTGATATTTAGTTTTAGTTATAATATCTATGTTAGATATTTTGCAAGCGGAATTCAGAATCCGTTATAAAGAAGAAGGGATATGGTTGAATTTTATTACAATAGTCTGAATATCAATGTTTCTCATTAGAATAATATAAAAGACAAACAGGTAACATATATATATAGTACGGTAACATATATATATAACGTTTGCGTTTGTATATGATAGTTAAACTGTGGTATATTTTGAAAGAAAGCTCATCAAAATGTGGTGTAAATTAATAATATACGTATATATACGGCGCTGTATAGTGATATTTTTACAAAGCTTATTTTAGCAAAAACCCACTAGTGTGCATAATCCGACTTCAACCTGTAACTAAAATAATTATTACACATAAATTAAAATTAATAACTCTGCAATGATGGGACACCGTTTATCTCAAATTAAAATTTAATTACAATTATCATTATGTATTATGGATACTAAACATATTTAAATTTTCAATAATATTGTACATTTTAATCTTCATCAATCATTAAGTTGTCTAACAAAGATTTTTGAGCTGGCTTTTAGAGTACGATAATAAAGGATGTAATTCTGCATGACTTTAGAGTCAGATTAATTATCATCCATTCTTACGTTGTCTAACAAAGTTTTTTTTATCTGGTGTTTAGAATATGGCAATACAGGATGCGATTCAGCTTGATTTTAAAGTCAGATTAATTATATAAATGGTTATAATTAACCTGACTCCTATGAATAAAAATGGTTAAATTGAGTCGTGATTACATTCGTATGTTGGCATCGGGTCCCCTGGGCGCGTCGAGGTCGTCATTTTTGTATCCATTGGCCCTAATGTCCCATTTGGGCTTCCCTCAGTTTACTTTTCAATTACTGTCTACACTACGTTTCATCTTAATTCTTCAACTCTTGAACTCTGGCTGTTTGTTCTTTTAACATCTCAAATTTTACTGCACTATGTTTTTGCAACAAAACTCCGCCTTGGATGTCCATTGGCTAACAGGCTTGTATAAAGGGCTGGGTCACGGCTTAGTCATTGTCCCAACTTCCTATCCCCTCGCGGTATAGACGACTCTCCATTGGCCTAATTTCATGGTCTCTGGTCCAATATATCAGGTGACTCCTCTCCATGTGTGAATGTATCTGTAGAATCATAAATTTCATGTACTGCATTTTTATGGCCTGATCATAAAATACATGGCTCATAATGCCAAGTTTGGCCCCAACAATTGTTCGAAAGAACTGATTCTGTATATCTCAGGCCTTAATTTGATATTTATTTATCCTGTTGCAATAGCACTTATTAAAAGCATATCACCTATATATCCTGTATATCTCAAAAACCATTTAAAATGTTTAACATTATATTTCGATTTATCTAAAACCATTAAAAATCTTTAACATTATATTTCGATTTGTCTTCATAGATATTAAAATAATTAGCAAAAGTAGCCGACCTGCTCATATTTTACAAAATATTCAGATTCAAAAAGTATTGCCTAAAATTCTAATTGGCTTACGAATAATAAAAATATCAGAATATATGTTCTCTTATAAATTCATTCGAAGAACTGTTTTGTTTTTTGTTTTTATTTTTGTATCCTGAACCTTTTTGCAATATCTTTTGATTTTAATTTAAACATTTCCTTTCACAGCCAACCATTTAAGCTTTCTCAACGCTGGAGTATGCCGTATTTTCACACATGACAAGGTTTCGCTGTGCAAAATATAGCATTTTGAAAGGCGTGTTTAATCAAAACTTGGAACATGTAACTTTAGATGAAGTAACTGGTTACTTTTTATCTTAATTTGTCGCTTCGGGGTCTGCGGAAATCAAAATTAAATTGTTGCTCTCCGAAAAAGATTGAATTCACCTCGCTGCTTCGGGCTGATAGTTGATATCTAATAGAAAAGTTCGGGTTATTGAAAAGAATGATGGGTAAGCTATTTTCGTATGTCACTTGTGTAATTACACATATATAAAATTTAATTCCGACATTATATTGTAAAATATTTTATAGCAAACAATTATCGTGTCTTATGTTCAGTTATTAATACTTATATTGTAAAATCAAATGGTTTCGGTTAGCGTAAATCGCGCTTTCAACATAAAAAGACTATACTTGAGGTAATTTTATACTGTAAAACATAGCATACACGGTTTCCTTTTATGCATCCAATTTAACTTTCGATTGTTCTGGAGCTGTAGAAATAGGGCCTACTATTAGAAAAGCAACTAAGGTAAGTGACCCAAATATGGGCACCCCTAAGCATTTTAATTATTATAATGTTTGTTATAGCATATAAAAATTTGAAAATTTGTGAATGTATTCTCCTTGCAGGGGGTAGCAGGGAAAAAAAGATAATTGAGTTAAAAACATCAGATAGGTGCTAATAATGGACAGTGTCCATGTTGGTAACCTATGCCCATATTTGTAACCTTTGCACCTAATGTGGGCACCCTTAAAAATCATGGTAAAAAAACTTAAATCAACGTAAAACTTTAATCAGAGTCGGCACAAGATGGGCATACAAAAATATAAAATGTTTCACGTATTACACTGTATCATGTCTAATTGTTTTTCTTGACGACACAGTACACAATAACAGGACTCTTTTAAGCTGGATACACCACTGCAGGACGGCTGAGTTTCAACAGTTGATATTACATTTGTCTTGGGTTTAGGCTTGGGTGCTGGTTTCGGCTCAGCTGCTCGTTTGGACTTGCCAGCTGCTTTATGCTTGGCTACACTTTTTTCTGGAAAAAGCGATTTTACCAGTCTTACAGCTCGATAATTTAAAGCCTTTTTTCTGTTGGTCTTTTTAAAATATCGGAGATAGATAATTGATGAATATTTGTGTCTTTTTTACACCAGTGCGCATATTAGGTGTAGTGCCCATATTTAGGTCACTTACCTTATGTTCTATTTGCAGCGCCTTTAGCGACGAATTGAAGAAGTTAGAATCTCTATCTCGGAAACAAAGCAAGAAAATCTGATGTGGACAGCACATAGCTTTCCTTATACAATGCAATGAATTAACTTCTTTAACGGTGAAAAAGTGATGAAATGATCCACAGCACAGTGTTTGTAACTTGAAATTGTACATTTGATGCTGTAACACGACAGCCGAAAACTATTTCGTGTCCAATCAACTTATATTTTGTGCAACTTTAAATCAACAATTATCAATATTGATAGCATCCTCAATAAGCAGTCCATAATATAGTCCATATATTTAAATATTTTAATAATAAATTCATCAATTAGGTGTTATTTTCATTAACTTGACTCCATTTTTGAAATTTCGACCATATTTTCGTCAATGTGGAGCCAAATATCGCAAGTTGGCGATTTTAGAAGAGCATTTCACATAATAAAATGTATGCCCTGTGTATGACGGAATTAAAAATTTGCAAAATATTGCATCCTATTTGGCGTCATTTTGGCTACATTTTTATCAATCTGATAACATTTTTATCAATTTGATAACAGTTTCGTCAATTTGACAACATTTTAAATGTCACCAAATTGACGATATACCCCCGAAATTCGTCGGCAGAATTCCGCCAAGCATTACAGAAAGAATCTTGTCGTAGAGTCTTATATTATTTCCAAAATGTTAAGTTTTATTCAATTAGTTGTCATTTTCATTGATCTAGCGTCATTCTTATCAAATTGACGATATTTTTATCAAGTTGGCCACATTTTCATCAATTTGGCAACATTTCAGAAACTTGCCAAGTTGGCGAAATTCCTCCAAATTCGTCGCTAAAATTTCATCAAGCATTATGGTCGAAGACATAGGTTATTCTAGCAGATAAACGACTAATGGCGTCCAAATACAAAACTATTACCCAAAGTATCTTCTCTTATAGTAGAATCTCATTCTTTCCAAGTTATTGGATTTTCGTCAATTAGTCTTCATTTTCATTGATTTAGCCTCATTTTTATCAATTTGGTGACATTTTTATCAATTTGGCGATATTTTTGTCAATTTGGCTACATTTAAAAAACTCACCGAGTTGACGATATTTCGTCATATTCGCCGCCAAATTTTGCCAAGTAGCATTTATTGAGAAATAGGTTAGTCTTATGATAGATAAATGACTAATGGCGTCAAATTAGAATGATATTACCAGAAGGGGCTTCTTTCGTGAATGGAACGAGCTAGATCTACGAGAATGATGATAATAAATTTATCGCGTAATATTACATATGAAAAGTGAACAGATTTTACAAGGGTTAATATTTTTATTTTAATTTTATGTGATTTTTTGATAAATTTATTTGAAAAATGTGCATTATCTCGAGAACGGTTCATGCTAGCGTTCTAAAGTGCAATAATTATCCCGTTACATTGGCGTTCCATTTTATCATCTCTGTTCATATTATTTGCAAAATGCATGTCATTCCATACGAAATAGGTTATGCTCTATAACTTTATAATTGAAATTTTTTGGCTTAGTTCCTCCGTTTTTGAGATAGGAATTCTAAATTATCTAATTCCCAACTAGAAATTCTGCAAACTTTTTCAATCGATATGTATGATTCAATCGAAAATAAATTCTGTTGTTATGTTATCCATCTATTCATGCATAATGTACTGTAGCTGCACTGCAATATTACGCATTTGTACGCATAATAATCGTATAAACACAAAATTGAGAAAATATCCAAAGTGCGTTCAAGTTCTCTTTGCCCAAAGCATAGTTTGATGATTTATATGACTTAATAAATGCAGAAATAGTATTTTCCGGGAAACATAGCCATGAAGCGTACTCCTCGATGCCTTATAGAAATAGTTTCATTGAAAGACTAACTACAGAATAAAGAACTTAGACATTACAAAGTTTTTCTGTCATTTTTATTACTTTCCCTGCAATACATGGTAATGTATAGGGAAAGTATTGGAATCATGTCGAAAATCGTAACTCGAGTTTTCGACGGATCTACACCACGTTTCACGACCTCTAGAATACGAAAAAACTATTTTTAGCGTGACGTCTGTGTGTGTGTGTCTGTGTGTCTGTCTGTCTGTGTGTCTGTCTGTGCAATGTATGTATCCACTCTAACTCAAAAACTTATGGACTGAATTTCATAAAATTCGATAGGTAAGTCACTTGGGTATGACCCTGGTGCTGATTAGATTTTGGTATAAATCGAAAAAGAACAGCCTGCCTTTCTTACGAAATGGCCCGCAAAAATGTCTGGTATCCACTCTAGCTAAAATACTAATTGACCAAAATTCACAAAATATGGTAGATAAGTTATTTGTGGGATACTCTGGTGCTGATTAGATTTTGGTACTATTCGGAAAAGAACAACCTGCCTTTTTTTACGAAATGGCCCTCAAAAATCGCAAAATCTGAAAAAAGCTACGTATGTTCAAATATATCAATTAAATGCTTGTTTTATACGTAATTTTTGATGAGGAACAGAATAAAAACAGCTCTATTAATCTAGGACTAACCGTTCTCGAGATATCTGAGGTTTTTCGTATTTAGTTATGCCATTTTTGGGGAAATGTCCAATTACCACATAAAGGCAGAAATTAAATTAAAAATGCAAATTTAGTGTTATTTTATGCAATTAAACTCAATTTAATGAATTAATAAAGAAATAAAGAAAAAATGAATTTGAGTCTGCAGGGGAAGTCATGTGCAGCCCACATCAGATTTTTACTACACTGATTAGAAACCGAATAAACGCTAAGGCTTAAGAGCTTGATTGGACTGAGATTTTAAAATTCACAATTATATTTAACTTTATAACAATTTTTTCATTTGTTTTCAACAGCACTCGTATCTATTCATTTTCTGTTAAACAAAAAATTTTGCCAAAGTATAATAAAATTCTGATATGAACAGTACACGACTTTCCGTGCACATTCAAAATCATTTGGTATTTTTTTATTTCATTATGCATTAAATTGAGTTTAATTGCCGAAAATAATATGGATAATTTTCAGATATTATATCAAATTCGTTATTTTATTGCATCTCCGTTTCGTTTGGCAACTTAATTCACTTTAAATTCTTCAGGTCCTTAAATTTCCAAAAACTATAATATCTCGAGAACGGTTTATCCTGCAGTCATGAAGTCAAATTTAGTCGCTTAGTTGTCACATTTTACATGTGAAACAAGTACTTAATTAATATATTTCATCAAATTTAGACATTTATTTCAGAGTTTTACTATCTTGTACATGTAGTATTTTATTTAGATCGAATATATTAGATTTGAAAGTCATTTCGCAAATGAAGGCATATTTATTTTTAGCGAATCGCACTAAAATCTAATCAGCAACTTAGTATCCTACGAGCGACTTATCTACCAAATTTGGTGTAATTTGGTCAATTGGTTCATCAGTTAGAGTGTATTCATACAATTTTTTCTTGCCATTTCGCAAAATAGGTAGGTTCATTTACCCCGAATTGTACCAAAAACTAATCAGCACCAGGATTAGACACAAGTGACATAATTTTATGAAATTCGGTCAGTTACTTTTTGAGTTAGAGTGGATACATACACAGACGTCACGTTAAAAATAGTCTTTTCGTATTCTAGAAATCTTAAAACGTGCAGATCCGTCGAAAACACGAAATACGATTTTCAGCATGATTCCAATACTTTCCTTATGCATTTCCATGGGAAAGTAAAAACATGATGTGGGCAGCACATGACTTTCCCTGCAGACTCATATTCATATTTTCTTCATTTCTTTCATAATTCATTAGATTGAGTTTAATTGCACAAAATAACACTAAATTTGCATTTTTAATTCAATTTTTGTTTTTATTTGGTAACTGAACATTTTTCTGAAAGCGGCTTAATAAAAATGCAAGACATCTCAGATATCTTGTTAACGGTTAGTCCTAAAGAAATGGGGTTAGCTATATTCTTTTCCTCGTCAAACATTGCGTATAAAACAAGAATTTAATTGCTACATTTTGGCATACGGAGTCTTTTTTTTTCAGATTTTGGCAATTTTTGCGGACCATTCCATAAAAAAAGGCAGGTTTCTCTTTCCCGAATCATGCCAAATATCTAATCAGTACCTGAATGTCCCACAAGTAAGTAACTTAGCTACGAAATTTTGTGAAATTTGGTCAATTAGTATTTTAGCTAGAGTGGATATATGAATTTTTTAAGGGCCATTTCGCAAAAAGACGGGTTCTGTTTTCCCGAATCGTGCCCAAAACTAATCAGCACAAGGGTCATACTCAAGTGAATTACCTACCAAATTTTATGAAATTCGGTCCAGTCGTATTCTAATTAGAGTGGACACATACACATTGCACCGATAGACACACAGACACGTAGACAGACACAAAGGCACACAGACAAACACACAGACAGACAGACACACAGACACACAGGCAGACAGACACACACAAAGACGCCATGCTAAAATTGTTTTTCGTATTCTAGAGGTTTCAAAACGTGTAGATTCGTCGAAAACTCGAGAGGCGATTTTCGGTATGATTCCAATACTTTCCCTATACATTACCATGCATTGCAGGGAAAGTAAAAATCACTAAAATGACTAATAAAATAAATATGAAATCTGAATAATCGAAATATCTAAAACAAAGTTAAAAGACTTCGTTAGTAATAGCATAAACAGTTTATTAAAAGTATTATATGGTTTGAAAGGCATAAAATAATGTCTTCTTTGTCATGTCAAATAAGGCAAATCCTATCATTCTGACCATGCAATATATGACTACATAGTAGTATAGCAATAGATTAAAATGGATGGATTCACCTTAATGATAAAAATCTGATGTGGGCAGCACATGACTTTCCCTGCAGACTTATATCCACATTCTCTTTATTTTAATTAAATTTATTTCACTTTTAATTCAATTTTCTCTCTCATTCGGTAACCGGATTATTTTCAAAGGTGGCGTAGAAAAAATACGAAAAAACTCAAATATCTCGACAACGGCTAGTCCTAGTGTAATGGGGTAGGTCTTATTCTTTTCTTCATTAAAAATTACGTATAAAATAAGAATTTAATGGATATATTTCAGCATACATAGTTTTTTATTTTAGATTTTGTCGATTTTTGGGAGCCATTTTGCAAAAAAAGGTAGGTTATTTTTTTCCGAATCGCACCAAAATATAATCAGCACCAGGGTGACTTACAAGCGACTGATCTACCAAGTTTTTTGAAATTCGGTCCATTAGATTTTCAGCTAGAGTGGATACAAGCTTTTGCGGGCCATTTTGCAAAAAAAGGCGGGTTCTTTTTACCCGAATCGTGCCCAAAACTAATCAGCACCAGATTCGCCCACAAACGACTTACATGCCAAATTTTATGAAATTCGGTCAATTAGTTTTTTAGTTAGAGTGGATACAAAATCTGCACAGACAGACAGACAGACACACAGACACAGAGACACACACACAGACGTCACGCTAAAAATAGTTTTTTCGTATTCTAGAGATATCGAAACGTGTAAATTCGTCGAAAACTCGAGTTGCGATTTTCGGCATGATTCCAATACTTTCCCTATACATTACCATGTATTGCAGGGAAAGTAAAAATGAAACGTGTTAATTTGGTGCAGATGTTCTTGATTAGTAACAGCAAAGACGGCTTATTAAATACTTAACTGCCCGAATGCTATACTGTTTATTAACTGTTCTCAATGTTTATGGACTGTTTCCTATGTTTATTGACTGTGGACAATGCTATGTTTATAATGTCTCTTTGACTGTTCTTGACTGTTTCCAACGTTATACTTATTAAATGAACAGGCGTTTGTACTTTTAAATGCCCTCTAAAAATTTAAAAGTCCGTGCATCACGTATGATGCACCAATGTATTGACAGAACTCGACATGCAATACATAGAATGCGGGGGCGCGGTAGCCCTGTGGTTAGCGCGCTGAAGTCGCACTCGGTAGGCCAGAGTTCGATTCCAGCCACTGCCCAAACTGCCGCCGTGTTCACGCGGAGTACGATCACGTTAAACATGTGGGTCCGTAAGTCCTTCCGAGAGGTTGGTGGTAGGGGAAGGAGGGTACGGTCCCTGTGGATGCCTCCCCCACTGGGTTCCGGTCTAAATTGGGCGGCACTTTCCGGCCGTCCAAACAGATACCTTACATCTTTCTGGTAGGTCGGACGGTCTGGGTCGAAGAAGAAGAATACATAGAAAGCAATTGACAGACAAATGATTCAAGTATTATACACTTTGAATAGCAAAAAAATCTTCTTTAGTTTAAATAAGACAAATACTATTACTCAACTATGCTTAACATGACTACACAACAGTATATCAATAGATCAAAATTAATAAATCACATTGAAGATTGAAAGGAATGATACTAATTCCATTTTAACAATCTAAACGGGTTTATTAAATTATGTTTTTATTATTTATCATTCTTAACTGTTTAAACTAGATGATTGGTCAATCTTTGTTTAGAACATGAGTTATTTACTCATTGCTCGTATTTAAAAATCACCTCTACACATCAACCGTGAGTTTACATTTTCAATGTTCAGAAAATATTGCTATATCAGCGAAATTTGAGTATAAAATACTGTATTGAAGGTTCAACTGAAATACAAAGAAAAGTGGATAAAGTCTTTAAAACAAAGGAAATATATTTCGATATATGACAATAATTTTTCCACCGAAAAACTAACAGGGAGGAGTTATTACAAAATCACTTATTTTATTAATAACGCTTAATTCAATATGAATTCCTTTTAGTCCTGTCAAAAATAGCACAATCTAGCATAATAAAGGAAGATATCTCTATGTGTGGGTGTCTATGTCTGCAGTCTGTAGCGAAAAATCCAAGTGACGTACGACCATAAAATTTGGTACACAGGCACTTCAGGACAAAAATAGGCGCATTTTGGCGTTATATATTTAAATTCCGAATTAATTTTTATAGTTATTTTATGTTTAAAATGTTCCATATATTTTTGGGTGATATTTATACAAATCGATCCCTTAGCGGCCTAAAATATCATCACACACTTTTTAACTTGACACCATCGGAAATATCGAAACATTATCTTTCAAATAAACTGTAAACGGAATTCATAAGATTAATGGACGAATTCTCGAAAATTCCAGAAATAGATACTTTTCGTTCGTTTTAAACCTTTCCGGTATTTATATAACCAGATAAACAATTTGGCGTGCCATCCAGCGTTTACCATTTAACAGCAGCTCTTAAATATATTACAGACTACTCCTGATAAAAAGTTCCTCAGCCCATCCGTTTATTAATTATAAATGTTTTAACCGAACCACGGCTTATATTTTTTTAATGAACCGAACGCTTCTCCATTACTGAGCGGATTCTTGGTATGTTCTATTAATAAGGCCACTCACCGCACGGAAGAAGCTTTTCTATCTATTGATGCCACATCAACGTGTCGGTTATTATCTTATACTTTAAATACGGTGCACAAGGAATTTTACGCTAGCAGTAAAGTATCTATGTAGCTATTATCAAATTGTACTATACAATTAGTTTATTTGTGAATGGAAAAAATAAGTACGAGAACAATTTTTGTTCCAAACAAGCATTTTGGAAATTGAGTTGAGTTATTTCCACCCTCATTTGTATTATGTACTCACCTGCCGTATACTTAGGACCTGGGCGACACCGGAAATTCGATGATAAAAAGGCCATTAACAGGACCCTACAAACCAAATGGAAAATATAGCCATGAGTAAATACAGACTTTAAAATATTGAATATGAGTATACGTTGCAAATACCAAACGGCTTAGGAAAATCTATAAATTTCCATTCAATTATAATTATGTAAAATACATATAGTCTTCAATTCCCCAGCAAAAACTTTTAAATATTTCAAATATCACACAATTTATAAATAAAACTTAAAGTAGTTAATTTTAAAGCAGCTTGTAGCACTATGTCGATAAATTAAAGTTAATTTCACTTTAAATAACATAAATCATTATTTGTCTTGGAGAAAAGTATTAAATTTCAGCCTCACTGTACGTTGATTATCTCAATGAAGCCATTATCGGCATTTCTAAATCGAAAATTGTTCCCTTTAACAATTAAAGAATTACTTACCTGTGGCGTTTGAGAACGATTAAAGTTGTAAATGCAATTAGTGTTACATTCCAGGTTGAAATTAAGAGATGATTGAACTTTCATTAGACTGCAAGCTTGAGTTATAAATTCGCATAACTTAATGTCTTGATACTTTGTCAAAAGTGGTTTATTTCTCTAGGATATGTATAATGATAACATTCTACTAATCGTAAAATAATAATAAGTAAGTTAAGTGTAAGAAAGGCGTGTATCGCTGGTTACTTAGTGAAAATAAGGTTTTTGACTAGTTAGGTATTGAATTTAATCAAACGACGGCATATATATATATATATATATATATATATATAATATTAAAACACCGTGAAATACTACATTACAAAATCATCTGAAATCACACTTAAAAGGCGCAAAGCTGCACTAAAAAGAGGATTAAAATATTGTCAAAAAGAAAAGAGGTATGGATGGAAACAATGTACCAAAAGATGGCCGGGGGGAGTTGTGACCCCCTCACCCCGGTTAAGCATGCTTTACGTCGCGACAACACTCCCGGAGAGCCGGTACATTGCAAAAAGGAATACGAATGTATCAAATTGTAAGATGTAAATATACATCACACAGAAACAAATATAAGATATAATTGTCGAGATCCAGCCCTATCGAAATTCATCTACAGTAAATGTTTGAAATATGTTAAAAAGTGTGTGAATAATGTTTGAAACATGTTCACAAGTATAAATTAACAAAATTACAAAGCTTCCACTTAAAGAAGAATTTAAATATTGACACATAATAGAACAATAATAACAAAGTCTATTTCCAAAACCATATACCTGAATGACAAACAATAGCATATTACATGCAGATGTACATCCCATATTGTGTAATACAAGACCATGCAAATTTGCTATAACGTATTATACATCATACCCTATTCAAGAGGTCTCATATCAGTTATCACACGCTTTACCTGTGACAATCCAGTATGTATATTGCCAACAGTTCTATTTAAATATAAACGGTAACTTTCGGTTACAGTTATTTTATAAAACTTGTAGATAATGTCACTTAAAAAATTCTTGGGAAAACCCTGTGAGATGGTGTTTTGTAGGAAACGATAATCGCATAAATATCGATCTTCCATTTTACTGTTTATTCTTTGACTACGTATTAATTGTCCCAGTATAATATTTCTAAAAACATTTTTGTGCATACACGAGTTCCAGTTTATGATATAATTGATTTTGAAGTGGAAGTCGTTGCGTTTATCGTACAAACAGAAACCAGTAGAACCTCCTGGTTGCTTGTATATCGTTATATCCAGAAAATTAAGACTTTTGTTGACATTATATGGAGTTTCAGTTAGTTTTAAATGTTGTGGATAGAAAGTAAAATCCATCTGATATTCTTCACATGGATATGCTACCAAAATGTCATCAACGTAGCGAATGAACAGAATTTCGTTTAATATATGTGTTCCATCTTCATATTTATTCAGATATATATCAGCAAGTATTGATGAACAACCACCCCCCATGGGTATTCCATGTAATTGTTTAAAATAAGACGTACCATCAAACAGTACAGTTTCGAACAAAACCATTTCCACCAATGTTTTAAATTTATATTTGTCAATAATCGACTGCAGATTGTATTTTTCGTATATCTCCATGACAATAAGGTATAAGTCCTTGATGTTTATATTTGAAAACAAATCATTAAAATCAAAACTTTTATAATACACATTTTCATTAATTACATTTATTTTTTTAATAGCTTCTATACTATTACTAAAAATCTGATGTGAGCAGCACATGACTTTCCCTGCAGACTTATATTAACGTTCTCTTTATTTTAACTAAATTTATTTCACTTTAAATTCAATTTTCGTTCTCATGCGGTAACCGGGCTTATTTTCAAAGGTGGCGTAGGGAAAGTACGAAAAACTAAAATATCTCGAGAACGGCTAGACCTAGTGTAATGGGGTTGGTCTTATTCTTTTCGTCGTTAAAAATTACGTATTAAATCAGCATTTAATGGATATATTTGAGTATAACTAGTTCTTTAGTTTAGATTTGGACGATTTTTGCGGGCCATTTTGCAAAAAAAGGCAGGTCATTTTATTCCGAATCGTACCAAAATCTAATCAGCACCAGGTTGGCCTACAAGCGACTTATCCACCAAATTTTGTGAAATTCGGTCCATTAGTTTTTCAGTTAGAGTGGATACAAGCTTTTGCGGGCCATTTCGCAAAAAAGGCGGGTTCTTTTATTCCGAATCGTACCCAAAACTAATCAGCATTAGCCCCGCCCACAAGTGACTTACCTACAAAATTTTGTGAAATTCGGACCATTAGTTTTTTAATTAGAGTGGATACAAAATCTGCACAGACAGACACACAGACAGACAGACAGACACACAGACAGACAGACAGACAGACAGACACACAGACA
Organism: Amaurobius ferox; assembly: GCA_951213105.1. Classification (NCBI taxonomy): domain Eukaryota; kingdom Metazoa; phylum Arthropoda; class Arachnida; order Araneae; family Amaurobiidae; genus Amaurobius; species Amaurobius ferox. The sequence continues at coordinate 126,908,496 of OX578137.1, forward strand.
GACAGACAGACACACACACAGACGTCACGCTAAAAATGGTTTTTTCGTATTCTAGAAGTCTCGAAACGTGTAGATCCGTCGAAAACTCCAGTTGTGATTTTCGGTATGATTCCAATACTTTCCCTATACATTACCATGTATTGCAGGGAAAGTAATAAAATATGCACCCTTATTTTTAATCTTAATCATTACTATTTTTAAAATAGATAAGAGTTTTTTATTAGCTGTTGTCAAATATGATTGAAAACCATTAGTAATGGGACGAAATTTAACAGGATCTTTATGAAGTTTAGGTATTAAAGTAATATACGGAAAACGGATTTGCCCCATTCTGTATCCCAATTTAATGTATTTTGATTTAATGCGCTTCTCAATTTCTGACTTAGATTGCTGTAAAGGTAGGTATACGCATGGATCGTGATAACTTTTGTATAATAACTGTTTATAAAGTAAAACACAAGTGAATGCATAATTTGTCGTTACCTTGTCGACGTATGTTATTACAAAATTTTTGTGTAAAGATGACAATGCATCTTTGCTATATCTATGTATTATAGTAGGGGTTACAGCATTATGATATTTTAACTTAAATGCCTTCCGAATAGCACAACTCCATTCTTCGAAGGTTTCAATAGGGATACTGTATTTCACTGCCATTTTATAAACAAATGCATTGATATTAGTTTCAAAAGATTTGTCTATCGATCGATAGTCATGCATTCTGTATTTAGTACCTAGTTCAAATATAGGTTTAAGTATTGATCCGGACAGTATTTCCAAGTCTCCTGTGATTACGTGACCAAATTTTTTGTTAACGTAAGGTGTATACCGCTGACAATCACATTCAATAACGTTATCTTTAATACCTTTGCATACAGTATTATAATTAAAAAGGCTTCTACAAAGAGGTTTAGCATATTTATATGCAATTTTTATATTAATATTGACAGGTAATTTAAATTGATTTTTACTTAAAATATTTGAAAAATTTACATTATCGAATTTTTTATTTTTGTATGTAATTATTAGATATTCTTGATTTACTTTAATAGTTTTATTATCTTGTAAAGAAATATTTAATCTTTTGGCACGTAATTTTATAAGATCAATAAAAATAGCAGGTAGTGGTGAATCATTCACGAAACGATGTTTAAAATCAATTTCTGAACAGTATTTCCACAGATCCACAAGATAACGTTTTCTAATACCATAAGTGAAGTTTTTAATCCATGAATGTGGAACATCGTTCATTTCTGTAATATTTTTTACAAAAGACACGAGTTCAGTAATAGCATCATTAAGTTTCAGCTTTATCTTTCTTCCAGCCCTTTTATGACGTCTAGAAATACCATTTCTCACTGTATTGTCATAATTCTCTATTACAACTGAAGAAACAGGATTTTGTATATATTCAAAGTTGTATTTCACGTTATATAACATAGAATTTAATCCGTATGGATAAATAGTATTATGTTTTTGTATATAATAATTTTCCCACCAAAGGCGATCTTTCAAGTCTACTACTATATCCATAATAGTAACCTGCATGGCTTCAACACCATGTACGCCAAAATGCCTTATTTCAATTGATGTCTCATTGGCAGGATTTTTTTGAAATTTATAAATTTGACTGCGATGCAAGTTGACTCTAATATTGAGACTATTTTTGGTCTGTCCTATGTACTGAGATCCACATTTAGTACATTTAATACAATATACGCTGTTGTATACCTTACAAAATACGTAATAATTACGATCATTGCTCATTATTTGGGGGTCTGCCATTGGGCATAATTTACATAGTGAAGAACTACATCTTCTATATTTGAAAACAAATTGATTATGTATTTTTGCAATTTTGCAATCTTTATTCTGATCACACGAATTTACGATTTTTTTGTATTTCTCACTCTGAGGACAGGAGACTTGGGACTTGAATCACAGGAGACTTGGAAATACTGTCCGGATCAATACTTAAACCTATATTTGAACTAGGTACTAAATACAGAATGCATGACTATCGATCGATAGACAAATCTTTTGAAACTAATATCAATGCATTTGTTTATAAAATGGCAGTGAAATACAGTATCCCTATTGAAACCTTCGAAGAATGGAGTTGTGCTATTCGGAAGGCATTTAAGTTAAAATATCATAATGCTGTAACCCCTACTATAATACATAGATATAGCAAAGATGCATTGTCATCTTTACACAAAAATTTTGTAATAACATACGTCGACAAGGTAACGACAAATTATGCATTCACTTGTGTTTTACTTTATAAACAGTTATTATACAAAAGTTATCACGATCCATGCGTATACCTACCTTTACAGCAATCTAAGTCAGAAATTGAGAAGCGCATTAAATCAAAATACATTAAATTGGGATACAGAATGGGGCAAATCCGTTTTCCGTATATTACTTTAATACCTAAACTTCATAAAGATCCTGTTAAATTTCGTCCCATTACTAATGGTTTTCAATCATATTTGACAACAGCTAATAAAAAACTCTTATCTATTTTAAAAATAGTAATGATTAAGATTAAAAATAAGGGTGCATATTTTATTAGTAATAGTATAGAAGCTATTAAAAAAATAAATGTAATTAATGAAAATGTGTATTATAAAAGTTTTGATTTTAATGATTTGTTTTCAAATATAAACATCAAGGACTTATACCTTATTGTCATGGAGATATACGAAAAATACAATCTGCAGTCGATTATTGACAAATATAAATTTAAAACATTGGTGGAAATGGTTTTGTTCGAAACTGTACTGTTTGATGGTACGTCTTATTTTAAACAATTACATGGAATACCCATGGGGGGTGGTTGTTCATCAATACTTGCTGATATATATCTGAATAAATATGAAGATGGAACACATATATTAAACGAAATTCTGTTCATTCGCTACGTTGATGACATTTTGGTAGCATATCCATGTGAAGAATATCAGATGGATTTTACTTTCTATCCACAACATTTAAAACTAACTGAAACTCCATATAATGTCAACAAAAGTCTTAATTTTCTGGATATAACGATATACAAGCAACCAGGAGGTTCTACTGGTTTCTGTTTGTACGATAAACGCAACGACTTCCACTTCAAAATCAATTATATCATAAACTGGAACTCGTGTATGCACAAAAATGTTTTTAGAAATATTATACTGGGACAATTAATACGTAGTCAAAGAATAAACAGTAAAATGGAAGATCGATATTTATGCGATTATCGTTTCCTACAAAACACCATCTCACAGGGTTTTCCCAAGAATTTTTTAAGTGACATTATCTACAAGTTTTATAAAATAACTGTAACCGAAAGTTACCGTTTATATTTAAATAGAACTGTTGGCAATATACATACTGGATTGTCACAGGTAAAGCGTGTGATAACTGATATGAGACCTCTTGAATAGGGTATGATGTATAATACGTTATAGCAAATTTGCATGGTCTTGTATTACACAATATGGGATGTACATCTGCATGTAATATGCTATTGTTTGTCATTCAGGTATATGGTTTTGGAAATAGACTTTGTTATTATTGTTCTATTATGTGTCAATATTTAAATTCTTCTTTAAGTGGAAGCTTTGTAATTTTGTTAATTTATACTTGTGAACATGTTTCAAACATTATTCACACACTTTTTAACATATTTCAAACATTTACTGTAGATGAATTTCGATAGGGCTGGATCTCGACAATTATATCTTATATTTGTTTCTGTGTGATGTATATTTACATCTTACAATTTGATACATTCGTATTCCTTTTTGCAATGTACCGGCTCTCCGGGAGTGTTGTCGCGACGTAAAGCATGCTTAACCGGGGTGAGGGGGTCACAACTCCCCCCGGCCATCTTTTGGTACATTGTTTCCATCCATACCTCTTTTCTTTTTGACAATATTTTAATCCTCTTTTTAGTGCAGCTTTGCGCCTTTTAAGTGTGATTTCAGATGATTTTGTAATGTAGTATTTCACGGTGTTTTAATATTATATATATATATATATATATATATATATATGCCGTCGTTTGATTAAATTCAATACCTAACTAGTCAAAAACCTTATTTTCACTAAGTAACCAGCGATACACGCCTTTCTTACACTTAACTTACTTATTATTATTTTACGATTAGTAGAATGTTATCATTATACATATCCTAGAGAAATAAACCACTTTTGACAAAGTATCAAGACATTAAGTTATGCGAATTTATAACTCAAGCTTGCAGTCTAATGAAAGTTCAATCATCTCTTAATTTCAACCTGGAATGTAACACTAATTGCATTTACAACTTTAATCGTTCTCAAACGCCACAGGTAAGTAATTCTTTAATTGTTAAAGGGAACAATTTTCGATTTAGAAATGCCGATAATGGCTTCATTGAGATAATCAACGTACAGTGAGGCTGAAATTTAATACTTTTCTCCAAGACAAATAATGATTTATGTTATTTAAAGTGAAATTAACTTTAATTTATCGACATAGTGCTACAAGCTGCTTTAAAATTAACTACTTTAAGTTTTATTTATAAATTGTGTGATATTTGAAATATTTAAAAGTTTTTGCTCGGGAATTGAAGACTATATGTATTTTACATAATTATAATTGAATGGAAATTTATAGATTTTCCTAAGCCGTTTGGTATTTGCAACGTATACTCATATTCAATATTTTAAAGTCTGTATTTCTTACTTATTTAATGATTTACCCCGATTTACAACGATTTTGGCCTGTATTCACGTAAATCGTTATTTTAGCGACCCAAGATATTAGCACAGAATTTTTATTTTGACACCGTAGAAAAAATTGAAGAATGCTCTCTCGAACAAATCGATTCCGTTTGATAATTCTTTCATATTTTTTAGCTTTCAAAAGTCATAAATATTTCCATTTTTTACGTAATTTAATATCGTTACACTCGAAGAACTAATATTAGCAAAATAGTATAATTTGGCTTAAAGTTCCGCATATATATCAGAAATCTAACAAAAAAATCGATTTCATAAATGATTTTAATTGTATGCAATTTTTTTAAGTGTCATTCTGCAGTCATCGCAAAGGACCGTCTCGCACTTTAACAGATATTTAAACGTCCCCTACTTTGGATCAGATCCACTTTAAAGAAAAGTGTGAGGCGCACTGGGTTCATGGTATTCGAAAGAAAACTTCTAGAGGTTTTAAATCTTCAATTTTTATTTTCTGCTTTGCAAAGAGTATATTTTCTTTCGCTTTGCAGATGGCGGACGTTTATTTACTGCCCGGGCGATGCCATGTACTACGTTCTAGTAATGATAATATAGTACCAAATTAAATAATACATAAACAGACTGATATATTTCAAATTCGTGAAGTTAGAAAAACCCCTAATAAATTAGAAAAACCCCTAAAAAATAAACTCGTTTTTCATATGCGACTATACATATATATATATATACAAAGTGTCCCCAAAAGAGTGAAACGCGCTTTAATTCTTTACCTGTTGGAGATAAATGGGCATTATAAATAGCAAAAATGTTGAAAGTAAAGTAGGAAATAAGACTAAGTTATTGAAATAGTCCTCCCATTAATTTTCAAAATGTTACACTTTTTAAATTTTTATACGATCCACTTAGACAAATTTGGTCCATCAGAAAATTTGTATTTTTAATGCAACAAGATCAGTGAAAAACCCAGCATATCTGTATCTTTAAAATTGAGCGAGTTATATTTAATATGAAAATTGAACATTGTGAATGGGGACCATATATCAAATTAAAAATGAAAATGTGTGACAAATCACAATCAAGATAAAACTGGATGATAACACATAGGATACCCAACACCGTAGTGAGTACCACTACTTTATATGATCTCTGTCTGTGTAATGCTTTATTTAGATGCATTTGTGATAAAAAATGTTGACACATATTAACGTATTTTTGATCGAAACAATTTCCATAGTCAATTTGTTTATGATCCCTATTTTCACTAATGAAACAGCCTTTCACATGGTACGGAAAGTGGCATAAGTCCGGTTTTTTCCTTTCTCATAATTCAGTTGATTTTAAAGATTCAGATATGCGTTTTTGTTTAATGATCTTGTTGCATCAAAAACAAAAATTTCCTGATTGGCCAAATTTGTCTAAGGGGTCGTATAAGAATTTAAAAAGTGTAATCTTTTGAAAATTAATGGGAGGACTATTTCAATAACGCAGTCTTAAATCCTACCTTACTTTCAACATTTTTGGAATTTACATTGCCCACTTATCTCCAACAGGTAAAAAATTAAAGCGCGTTTCAATCTTTCTGGGACACCCTGTATATCAGATAACCTAAAAACTGCAAATTTCGATTCATTTAAAAATTGGAAACGAAGGAATTGTCCTGCGGATGCGGTTCCAAGATTGTTGGAAAGAGCATTCTTCGAAATTTCCGATGATGTAGCGGAAGAAACCCTGATAATATTTTCGGTCGCTGAAGAACCAATTTTTGTGAAAATACTGAAACACCATATCCCTAAAAAAACTAACTCGAATTAAAAAAAATCGCGCCTAGGTGCATCTTCCTGAATCCTCAAGTACCTGTGTACAAAATTTCAAGGCAGTACGACGCTTGGATTTCCAGATACAGACAGGCAGATATCTCCTTCTTTTTTACAAGGTAGGATAAAAAAAAATTCGGAGATTGCACTGTTACCTCCAACACTGATTTGAGGGGAGGGGAACTATTTTACCGTGGCTTAGAGGCACATGTGACGCGAGATGTGAAAAGAAAGTAGCAGGTCCGCAGTGCAGGGGCGTCAGTGAACTGAAGTCGACAGAAGATCGCTGACGGAAACATTGAACCTGCTGCAGCAGGTGCAAAGTTTCTGTCGGCGATTTCCCCAAGCGCTGGCATAATTTGATATTCGTACGTTGTTCTTCAAACGCCTTTTCCTTTTAGACGAACGCCAACGACTACAGTTCACTGACACGCATTGTCTGGAAAAACATCTGCTTCCTCTGAAAGCATCGTGATTTTTAAAGTTCTTTTTAATTCATATTTAATGTTCTATCCGTCATAAAAGGGCTTTATTTTTGCTTAAATTCGGTGCATCTACATACTGAAACAACGCTTTACAATATATTTCAGTTTAAATGATCATCCATCTTTGATTATTTCTACAACGAAGCCTAATTTTCACTTATAGATAATGTAAATAGCAAAAGATGTAGAATGAGTTGTTTAAGAGTTGCTGCATTTCTTTAACGCAAAATTATTTAGCTCATGGAGTCTGCAATATAGCTGATATGAATTAAATATTCATTGATTTTACACAGAGAAGCAGCCGATTTTTTCGATGAAGTTTTCAGCATAGAGTTTAATTACTTGTACCTCCATGGTCTTAAGTTCTTAAATAAAATAAATTATTATAGTATTGGGATGAATGAAAGGAATGGAAAATGTTTATGAATGAAATGCAGCTTTTATATACAGGCGATTTATATTTCGATGTCGTCATTTGAATAAAGTTCATTTGTTTTCAATGTAGTTTTCAAATATAATAAATTATTGTAGTATTATGATAATTTTAAAAATATTTCCGAGGAATGTATTGCATTTTAGAGATGTTTAAACCAGGCAATTTATATTTCAATGCCGCCATTTGAATGAAGTTCGTTTTATTCGATGAAATTTTAAGTTTTCAAATGTAATTAATTTATGTAGTATGGTGATCCTTTTAAAAAATTACCGAGGAATATATCGCATCTTAGAGATGTTTATATAAAATTGCATTGAAGTTGGAAAGTATTTCATAATCAATGCTTTATGCATGATTGATCTTTCTTGTTTTATATAGCGATAACAGGAAGTCTTACATATATAATTCTAATACATCTATTTAGTGAATAAAATGAAATTATTTCCAAAAATAATATTAATTAGACTACTATTAGAATTCGCCCATCTTATATCACAAATCCGGTATGTCTGCTCGTCTAATATATAAAAATGAAAGCTCGAAAAGACGATTTAACAAATATTTCCCGAACTACTTGATTGATTTCGATGAATCTTTTTCAAAGTAATGCTACTAAGGAAAAATTAAGAAACTTAACTATGCACAAATTATGATACACACAGCATATTGCTGTTTCGGAAATATGATGATTTCTCTTGCCTGTTGGCTACATACTGACGAACAGTATTAAGCAGACCAATAAACCTAAAGTCAAAAACAAGATTTGAGCACAAGCGACTGTAAAGATTTGCAAGTGATTTTAAAAAGTACGTAGCCACAAACATGTTTTAACATCCAAATATTTGTGCATTAAATCAATCATACAGTTAATTGACTGCCCACATGGATGTGTATAAATGATGTAGATAGCTCAAACATAGCAATTTATTTAATGTTATGTGTAAAGCCGTGGTGTATGTGGTAAAAATAAAGAAAGTGTGGCGAAAATAAGATAAATATGTGTAAAAGAGGAGTACGGGGAAAAATAAGAAATATCTGGATCAGAAAATCCATTACATGGCGTAATATTTGAGAAAAAGACCCCAAAAGAAAATTGATAAAATAAATAGAAATACAACAGAATTTTACAAGCAGAAAGTATAAAAAATATATTCAATGAAATAACCAAAGACAAAAATGGTAATATTCAATACAAAAATGGTGATCGTCAAATCGAAACACTTGCGGATATTTGTGCTTTACACGGGTTGTGTTTGTCATCTACAGTGAATATATAGTGCCTCTTTTTGGTTCATGCCTGATTCCATAAAAATATTAAGCAGATAAAAATAGTCTTGAGACTCGTAGATTGTATTCAATATATATAGAATTATCGGTTGTGTTTAAATTAAGTTTATTCTGATTATCCTTCCCCCATGAAATTTATTGGGAGGTCAAGTGCTAAATAATAAGCTACGGATTTAATAGTTACTTTATAAAAGCTTACATTAGACGTTTTTTTTCTTTATTTAATATTACATACGCAATGACTAGACTAAAATACAAATATTGAAAGAATTTTACAACGAACATTTTGCTACGCAAGCAAAAGTAGAACTTCTGTACTTTATTCGCATAACACCTAGCAAATTTTATAAAAAAATTCGACAGCTAAACAGATAACAGATGTGCATAAGGTGGCACAATTCGTGTTTATATAAAGTTCCAATATGTCCAAAATCGGATTTCGGAATTTTGAACAGGTTACGAAACTTTCATTATATACATGCCACATATGTACATGTCAATATATGAGTATCATAGAAAGACTAATGATAACCCTATCCCTTATGAAAATTCACTAAAAATATATATACCACTGCGAAACTCTGAGGAATTTTCAATCAGTAAGAAAACCCTAATACTTGCAAACATCAAGTTACATATAATCACTCTATCTGCGTGAACTAATGATTATGGATTGTGTCTTCCAAGCATTACGGGGCTATAAGTGGTCAATTATAGTAGCTGGAAGCGTTACTTAGAACAATAGAATCATTTATTGTTTTTTATTGCTTCTTAAGGTAGTAATTCAAATTCTCCCACGCATGTCTTTCCCTCAACTGAGGAGTTTTCTGTTGCATATATACTCGAAACAAGTGTAACCTTTTTTCAATACTTTCTGATTTATGTTATATATTTGCCCCTTATCCTTTGCACAAAGTGTTTTAACTTTATTGTACACAATCATGTATTCGTTTAAACAAACATTCAACATTCCGATTCTAATGAATATACACATCTTGGGTATAATCGAATACCAATCCACCATGTCTGCAATGTGTGGACAGGACATATCTTTAAAGGACTAAATAAACCATCTCGCTAAATAACTAAATCAATCATCTCTCTAAATAACTAAATCAATCATCTCTCTAAATAACTAAATCAGGTTTTGCTCAAATTTTCCAATCATGAAAATTAAGAACTATAGATTCAGGGAATATAGCATCATTTTGTTGAACCTATGCTTAAAAATTAAGTAGCAAATTTTTAATTATTAAGGCATGTGAAAAGCTATAGAAAGAATAGTAAATTGATGAAATTAATTAAATAATAAAATACCAGTAACTAATTAATCCAAAAGACTTACGAGATCGGATACATACAACTAATTATTTCAAGTAATTACAGTAATTATTAATTAACTCGTATAGAGGGGAATGATACTTTGTAATAAGATAAAATGATACCTTAAAATAGTAAGTACTACAACTGATTAACAGCGCTCAAATGAATGTAATGCTAAATTAATTTATGTCAGTTAAATAATTAAGTAAATACCTCTGAATCCTGTAACAAATCACATCGCTATTTTAGGGATATCTATATAGTATAAAATTTCGATTAAATTTACATACCAAATTTTACTTGTTTTCATTTTAAAGATCATTGGAAATTCATATGCTGTTGATATATGTATATCAAAGAGAGGTGCAATTATACTGACAAAATAATGGAAATATATTACCTGATTTATCAGACAAAGAAGTTGATTATACGACACGGAACACTGATTAAGTTAACGTATTAATCTTGATAGGTGGCTAGTTCCTCCTCTTTATTTTTGTAGTCACAGATTGTATACATTATGTATCTGTTTGGGTTTTTTTTTATCTGTATGAATATTTATTAAGATTGTTTCATATTCTTCTTCATTCATTCTTTGCTCACAATCTTGAACTAGTTGGAAAGATTTCTATATAACAAATCAGTTAGATTACTGAATCTAAAAGTAATTGACGCAAAATTATAATAAATTCATTGAGAAATGCCAGTCCTTATTAATTAATCCTGCAATTAGGGATCCACAAATTGCTTACATAAAATGATGAAGTGCATATTATTCGTTTAGAATCACAATTTAGATCCAATGCACCACCAACTCAAAATCTAATCTGCCACCATTCAAGATCGAATCTACGACATTATCAAGTTTGATTCCACCACCAATTCGAGATCGAATCTCCAACCACTTAAAGATAAAATCTATCTCAAATTCAATATCAAATCTACATCCAATTTATGATCGAATGAACAACTAATTCAAGATCGAATCTTCGAATCATTCGAGATCAAATCTACAACCAATTCGAGATCAAACATATTACCGATTTAAATTTGAAAATATCACCAATTTTCAAAATCGAATCTACCAACAATTCAAAATCAATTCTACAACCAATTCAATTTCCAATAGACAGCCAATTCAATTTGGAATCGACAACCAATTCAATTTCGAATTGACAACTAATTCAAAATTGAATCGACAGCCAACTCAAGATCGAATCGACGACCAATTCAAGATCGAATCTACCACCAATTAAAAATCGAATCTACCACCAATTAAAGATCGAATCTACCACCAATTCAATTTCGAATGGACAATCAAATCAAGATCGAATTGATAACCAATTCAAGATCGAATATACCAATCTATCAACCACCTTAGGCAATAATCATTAGAGACAGGAACAACCATCCCATGCAGGAATTATCATCCAATGCAAAATTATTAAAGAATTCTCAACATACAAGAACATTACTATTTTTCAGCTAAAAATATATTTCTAAATTTAATGATGGCTTTGATGAAACACATATTGTTCCCAGACACAAATTAAGTGCAATTTGTATGAAAAGTCATACTCGCATAAATCGATAAAAGGACCAAAGCAAGTCCACATTCACTAATATACACCACATATTGAATTTTCCTGATTCCACAACTTAAATCCCACAACTTTGTTGTTTTCAAATCTAAGGGATAATTGGCTAAAAATAGCTAGATGAAAGGAATTTACTAAAAGAGGTTGACCCTAAAAACAACTTTTCTTTTGAAAGTTTTAAAAATGATCTAATGGCCAGAAGTATAATAAATTGACTAGGGAAAATGCTGTCTCGTCACGTCTTCGGGTTCTCCGTTTGCTCTAAAAAGGAGTCAAGCGTTTTTCAGGGAAATAATCAGCTTGTCGTGTGATTTTGAAAGAAAAGAAACGTCTAGCAATAAAATGAAAATGCAATGAGAAAAGAAAATGGAACATCTTGAATAAAGAAAACATAATTCGGAGGTTAATTAACAATAATTGCTTAAATTACGGAAATAGAAAATACAGAAGAAAACTAATGTGTTTTTATATTTTTATTATAATTTAGTTGTACAATTCTAAATTGTAAGACCTATAATAACCATATATCTTATCAAATTATAAATATTTCTTATGTAATGTCATACTTTAAATCGGAAGAAATACTTTATGATTGCAATAGGCACTCTTCTTGCTCTATTTGATATTTTTGAGCCTAAATGTCAGATACCGGAAATATTCAAGTATTCATTCATTTATTAATACAATCATCGTTTAATAACATACCTTTCAACAAAAATTAATTAGAATCATATCTTAGTAGTTAAAACGTGATAGTCGTCCTGGTGTCAATTCATTCTTTGTAATTACTTTCCTTATATACAAAATGTATAAGGAAAGTATTGTGACGGATTCGTCAAGAATTCGAGTTTTCGACGGGACAGCACGTTTCAAGCATCCCTGAACACAAATCAGACGTTTTCGTGGTGATGCCTGTGTGTGTGTGTGCCAGTGAGTGTGTGGAGACGATATCTTACGAACAACTGAAGCGATTCGAATAAAATTTGGTAGAAAAATCACAATCAACGAATACTGCAAGTCTATTGTTTTTACACGCAAACGAATGTCCAGAGCCCACTTAAATTTCGAAATGAAATTTTGAAAAAATCATCAAAAAATAAAAACATTCAATAAAGTAACGTAAATAATCATTACGTATGTAATTTTTGGTTAAAATACGATTGACATAAACTTTGGAACGCTAGCATGAACCATTCTTGAGATATTGCACATTTTTCAAATACATTTATCAAAAATGCACATAAAATTCATAAGTATTAATTATTGTGAAATCTGTTCACTTTCCATATGTAATATTATGCGTTAAATTTATTATTATCATTTTCGTAGATCAAGCTCGTTCCATTTATGAGAGAAGATACTTTGGGTAATAGCATTCTAATATGAGGCCATTAGTTGTTTATTTACTATAAGAATAACCAATTTATGCATCCACAATAATTGGTGAAACTTTGAAGAGAAATTTGGCATAGTATCGCCATCTTGGCGATTTTTTAAATATTGCTAAATTGACGAAAATATAGTTAAATTGATAAAAATGTCACCAAATTGATAAAAATAAAGCTAAATCAATGAAAATAAAAACTAATTAATGAAAATTCAATATCATGGAAAGAATTTAAAAATATTCTATAAGAGAAGATACTTTGGGTAATAGTTTTGTATTTGGACGCCATTAGTCGTTTATCTACTTTAAGAATAACCTATTGCTCCGACCAGTGCTTGACGAAATTTTGATGACGAATTTGACGGAATATCGCCTATTTGGCGAGTTTTAAAAAATCCTCAAATGGACAAAAATGTCACCAAATTAATAAGAAATACGTCAAATCACTGAAAATAACAACTAATTGATAAAAATTCATTATTTTGGAAATAACACAAGAATACCTTATTTCTCCATCTATAACGGTTGGAGGAATTCTGGCGATAAATTTTTGCGGTATATCACCAACTTATCGACTTTTTTTAAATGTTCCCAAATTGGTGAGACTGTTGGCAAATTAATAAAAATGACGCCAAATGGGATGCAATGTTTTGCATATATTTAATTCTGTCATATGATGGCCATACCTTTTATTACATAAGAAATACTCTTCTAAATATCGCCATCTTGGCGATATTTAGCCTCACATTGACGAAAATATCGCTAAAATTTCAAAAATGATGCCAAGTTAATGAAAATGATGCCTAATTGATGAATTTATTATTAAAATACTTAAATATATGAACTATATTGCTTATTGAGAATGATATAAATATTGATAATCGTTAATTTAGAGTTGATTAAAATGGAATTGGGTACGAAATAGTTTTACATAGTGTCATCTGGAAAAGCGAAAAACGTACAATTTAACGTTACACACACTGTTCCGTGGATTTTTCATCCCTCTTTCAACGTTAAATAAGTAAATTCATTGCACTATATAAGGAAAGTCATATGCTGCTCACATCAGATTTTTTACTTCAATGTACTTGTTAACTTAAAATAATTTATCAAATGAGTTGCATTTTCATATGTTTGTTTGAATTGGCGATTTGAAGAAATTTATTTGATTTAAAGGGACATATCATTGCATTTTCAGTCAAAGTCGTAAAAAAGATTTTTTTTCTCCCTCTGAAATGTGCATTATGGATTCAAAAATGTACTGACACAGTTTCAAAGCTGCACATAAATGATTTACTGAAAAAAAGTATTTATTTACAACAACAAGTAATTTAAATACCATCACTGATGAGATATGCTACAATGCTTACTCATATATTTTGAATTTGTAATCTATTTTCAACTAAGAAAATGAACCGTAGTGTAAGTTGCATGCTGAACTGAAACTTGCATACTGTACTGTAACTTGCACACTGTACCGTATCTCAATAAAGTTTGTAACTTTGCTGTTGCATTTATTTTTTATGCCTGGAAAACGGAAGACCAGAAATCATTGTGGAGCTCATCTGCGAATTCAATGTAAAAACCACTAAGGTCTCGATGAAAATCTAAAAGGCTGCAAAGATGTTTACTGGACATGAGATTATAAAAATAATGAAAATATGATAATTTCTAAATGTTATTTTCTGAAAAAGACATGCTGGTGCAAAATATATGAAAGATTGTCTACTTAAAGGGTTACACTTTGGAGAGAAAGTGCCCCTAAAAATGAATTATGTAAAATTCAAGCCACCTTAAAAGTTATCTGAAGAGTGGAAACAATATATGTATTGCCTTTCACTCATATCCAAGCAATAAATATGGACTAACTTCATGCCCAAAAACTTTTGTGCATGTTTTTCTAATTATGCTTTCATATATTATACTTCCTTCTCAATCTTACTACTTTTGCCGATACTATTATTTTGACTACATTGTTTTCTAGACATCCTAGCTATATTTTCCATGATTTTAATGATGGATTTATTAATCAGAAACCTATTTAAAAAAACATCAGAGAAAAGTGTTAGCTACATTTACGTTTTCCTATAGTTTTTTTTTATTATCAATCTGTTTTTTTTTAAATACTATAGAAAAATGCATACTTATAATTATATATTATATATATTTGATCCGAAATTTGGGAAAAAATTCAGTCCTGTAAACCGAATTACGAAGGAGTGATATTTTGAAAATGTATGTTACATATTTTTTAAAGTAACAAAAATAATATAGTAATAAAATCAAATTTTGAACTTGAAAAAAATGTTTAATCTTTTTTCCTTTATCTCACTTATTTAGCATATCATATAAATTATAAGAATTATTCAAAAAGTAATTTTTCACCAAGTAGATTTTGTAGTTATAATTCCGCTTATCACGAGATTGAAGCATATACTCTTCAGTTTTACCACAGTAGTAACATTTTTTCTTCGGAAAAAATGTGTAATGATTTGGATACACTTAGTTTTTGTTTAAAACATATAAAAAACTGTAAAGAAACAGCCCAAAACCATATAATAAACAGTCGTTAGGTAATGCATCATTAATAATATTTTATATCTATTATCAGGTTAGCATCTTGATTTAAGAAACTTAACATACTACATAAATATATGTGGAAAAAACTAGAATCGACCTATATTGCAATTGTTAAATTCAATATGTGTTGTTCATGCTCTTTTTCACTTCATTTTCCCTTTTCTCATAAACAAAATATAATATCAGTACAAATCTTTAACAGCTGAAATAAGTAATACTTTTACACATTTCAACAGCTCGTATTTTTATATACTGCAATTTTTTCTATTCAAATTATGAATTTTTGCCAATGTCGCAGTTTTTAAACAAATATTTATACAAATATTTAAACATTTATTTTTGTTGAAAATATAAAACAACTTACCTGCAAGTTTAACTGTAAATTGTGTGTACGCATGTTTTGAATGTAACCATGAAAATATCAAAATGTTGTGCCCAGTAATTGTTGAGAAAATGAACATAAATAGTAAAAAGCACATGTTGAGAAAAAAACAATGAAATCAGAGCGAAAATGCCCCAAACTCTGAAGGTGACGTGTTGATCTTCTAATTTGCAAATTAACCAATATAACACATCTTTGAAAAAGAACATTCTGAACCGTTCAAATCGACACTGAAAGAAAACTGATTATAAATAGTAAAAAGCATATTTTGAGAAAAAAACAATGAAATCAGAGCGAAAATGCCCCAAACTCTGAAGGTGACATGTTGATCTTCTAATTTGAAAATTAACCAATATAACACATCTTTGAAAAAAAACATTCTGAACCGTTCAAATCGACAATGAAAGAAAACAAAATTTGTCGATCAATTTTCTTTCATTGTCGATTACTCAGATTACGGTCCCATGAAGAGTAAAGATGTCAATCATTTCTCTGTTTATGATCCCCTGAATACTGAATTGCCAATGGGTCTCAAAATGCACATTGCATATTTACTTGCTGCCATTCCAAGTATACTAAACTTACAACCGAATAATAGGCGTGACACCTGCCCATGGATTATCTTCAGTAAGAAACGCCCCTTATAGTATATTCAGGGAGTATAAATGTCCGAGTATAAATTATTTATAAACCAGTCTTTAATATAAATTGCTGTTATTGACACTCTTGAAATGTGTTTTATAGCCTTGATTTAAGAAACGTTTGATTTATTTCATCTAATGCCAGTGTTTGAAAGGCAATCCTATCACGTTTTGAATATAATTGCATATTCATAAATCTATTGATTTAAGCAGATTTGTCATGCATAATTCAGATATGCATGTTGGCAACGCATTCCAAATTAATTTTGAAATTCCGTGGTCATAAGTTCATGCATTTCTTAGAAATATGCATGATCCGATCCATTTATAATAACAATAACATTATGTTAATTTGTGCATTAAACTTTAAACCTTACTGAATTTGTAATACCCTCACGACAATGCTAACTTATATTTGAATACATAACTCTTAGAATTATGTATAAAACTACTTTTCTGAAAATGTAAAACTCATGTTTTGTATAAATGATCGAAAATTCAATTTACATTTAAATGATAAGAAAGATGAAAATATATCTGCATAGCACAAATAAAGTTATCTGCAAGAACTTGTTTTAAACTTATATGCAATCGATCTGTAGATCTGTCTGCCAGCAGCAAAATGTATCTCCTTCAGAATCGGAGTAAGATATGTGTGACTTCAAAGTTTCAGAATCGTAGGACTCTGTGACTGTATATTTTGCGTTTTGGACTTCATCTAGATGTGTATTAACTCTCAGAGATCGATAACACATATATTTGGAAGTCACGATTCCTATTGCATATGCGTGCCGGAGTTTTGGTCACATGTGATGTAGTTCAGTCCATCTGAAATCAAACGAATTGGGAAATAAGTCTGATCAAACTGCTAAGGCTATTGAACAGAAAACGCTGTTGACTTATATTCTCATCTTAAATGGCCGGTTTTTCCACTAATAGCTATACATCCAACAACGGGAAGGAAAGATACTCTGCTTAATTACTCTCTTAAGTATACGGGGATGAATCAGAGTCCAGTGGGCATGCACAAGACCACCAGATTTAGCAAATCGAGTTTTCTACTTGTTCTATATTAAAAGGTATATACGTCGTATGACGGAATTAAAAATTTACAAAGCATTAACTCCCATTTTGGGTAATTTTTATCAGTTTGGTGATATTTTTATCAATTTAGCGACACTTTTGTCAATTTGGTCAATTTTGTCAATATATAAAAAGTCGCCAATTTTGCTACTCCCGCCACTGTTTTCGCCAAGCAATAAAGACGGGCAGTGGAATTCATATAGTCATTTGTTATGCTCTTTCTAAGATATTGAATTTTCCTCAATTAGTCGTCATTGTCATTGATTTACCGTAAATTTTCTCAATTTGGTGACATTTTCGTCAATTTAGCAGCATTTAAAAACTTACCAACATGGCGTTATGTCGCCAAAATTCGTCGCCGGAATTTCGCGAATCGTAACAGATAGAAAAATAGGTTATTCTTGTAGTAGATTCTTATATATTCTCCAAGAAATTTAATCTTCATCAATTAGTCGTCACTTTTGCTAATTTGGCTACATATTTATCCATTTGGCGACATTTTCGTCAATTTGGCAACATTTAAAAAATCCTGTCAAGTTGGCCATATTCCGCCAATTTCGACCCCAAAATTTCTTCAAGCATTACCCGGAGATAGATAGATAAACAGACAGATAAATCGAGGTGTTTATATTATAAATAATTTATAGCACCATTTTCCAATCTTACACCAAGGCCAACAGTTTCGACTAGGTCGGACGGTCTGGGTCAAGGAAGAGAAGGTCAGCAGCAACGTAGTCAACATGTGTTGCTAAAAGTACGACTCTAATCTATGTATATGTGTATATATATATATATATATATATATAATCTATTATTAAAAATTCATATTTGTAGTTTTATTAATATCTAAATCATGACTTCTGAGACCAAGAATTAAAATTATTTTTATTTTAGTATTTAGTCATTTACAGTATTATTACGTTTCCACTCTTTCCAATATGTTATCTCCTTTTGTCTTCAAACTTTTTGAGTTCAATTTGAAATTCATGTTAGTTTTGGTAAAAAATGCACTTTTCAGTGCAGCTCTCAGTTTATCTATTATTGCCATATGCTATTAGGTAATTTGTGTATATATAATATGATAATCCTGTTTATATTTATGTTAATATATATTGATATTTATATTTAATTTTTATTTATATTTAAGAAATTATTTATAATCATTTATAACCATTTATTTAGAATCAAGTATTGGATTAACCCGATTATTATATTTTATGCACCTTGCACTGTTTATTACTACTATATAAATCTTAACTACTATGATTTGTTCTATTATTAGTTGTTAGCGCCTAACAAAATAGTGTAATTGTTAATCAATATATTAGTGCCCGGTAACCTATATAAATTGGGATATAGGGGATTGAGATAACCTTCAACCAATTTTTTTGCTTTCTTGATTTGTAGACACTCTTAGATGTCAAGCTATCACTATTCACCAAAACACTTGAATTTTCTTACTTGCCGGGATAAACGTTGTAAGACATGTCCGTCAGCTTTACCCTCTCAGATTAATAATAATAACCCTAAATATTTAACTTTTTGTAAAGTATATAATTGCGTTTAAAAATTAACTTATATCTCTTGTAATATCTCATATATTGGACAAACATTTGCCCCTCTTCTCCTTTGTTTTAATGTTCATCGAAACCATATTAAGAAATTTAGTTTCTCGAGCATTACACAAATCACAACTTCCCCCTCCTGTTTATTATAGCACTGATAATAACCTTGAATATGCTCATTTTGATCCTCATGGAATAGATAATATTTCAATTTAGATTCTGGATATTGTAAAAAATCCGGCTGATAGATTATATTTTGAAAATTCACTAATCAAACAGCATAAAACTATTTTTTCAAATGGATTAAATCAAATGTATAATAACAGGAATGTAGTAAAAACTATCTATGAAAATTTAAACTATGATCTCTCTGTTTTTAACATCCTAAATTTTAACTCTTACAGTGCCTCTTCTAAAAGATCCAAGAGAGGAAATTATAACAATAAAAAGTGTCAAAATCTGAACATAAAGGCAGAAATTACTGAGCTAGAAAAATGTTTAAATCTTCTTATAACATAAACAATATAAAAACCTGGATTTTCAATATCAAAAAACAACTGTTAAATCCAGTATATAATACTTTCTTAAAGTCATGTAATCATGATCACCTCTATTATATGATCTTATTATAAAAAGGGCTTATTTTATAAACCTCCATCTGTCCATTCAACCCCCCCTTTCGACCTCTAATTGTCTTCAAAATAAAAAGTGAATTACTTATTGTGCAATTAAATACAAAATTCACTTTAATATAAATTTTAATTATTTATTTCAGCAGTATAAACATTGTTTTCCTATTCCTAACACTCAAATTTTCAAAACATTTAAATATAATACCCTTTTCGGTAGATAAATTTTGAATTACAATGATACATGAAAATATCTATTAAATCAAAATATCAATCCCAATTTCCCTTGTGTTTGCAACCAGTCAAATTATTCTACATTTATTGACTGCAATCATAAACACATAATTACTAGTGATCTTAATGTTGTTCAAAATTCAACACTTAAAAATCTTTTGCTTAATGGCACCAAATTTTCGAATGAAAAATACATTAAATCATTGTTTTTTAATTAAACAACTAAATATTGATTTAGAAAAATTCATATATAAAATTGCTTGTAATAAAAACTGTCCCATTGAAGCTTTCGATATTTCGAAGGTTAACATTCTGACAGATTTCAAACATCTCATTGGTAATTTGCCTACAACTAAACCTACAATTATCTTTACTAACTTGAAACAGGCAATAAATGAACTAAAATCACAATTTGTCATCACATATGTGAAGAAAGCTGCTAACAATTACACCATCATTTGCAAAAAATATTATCTGCAAATTTTAAACGAATTTCTAAATCACAATAATACATTTAAAAGCATTGATTCTTCATCAACAACTATATGTAAGAAAATTATTGAATTTTATAATCTATTAAAATTATCTTGCAACAATCTAAGATTCCCTTTTATTGTTATGATCCCAAAATTTCATAAAAACCCTATTTCTTTTAGATCTGTAACTATTGGACATAAATGATATGCAACAGTTGCTAAATCTCTATTGACCATTCTGAATGAAATCAATTGTAATATAATTGATAATGCAACTACTTATATTATTAATAACAGTTATCAATTAATTCAAAAGTGAGATACTATTAATATTTTGAGAGTTAAAATGTACGCTTTTAAGGACCTATTTAACAATATTGACATAAAATATCTATATAAAGTAATTTGGGATTTAATCAAATATTTCAATAATAAACAACATTTGGATATGGATCAATCTTACGTGCACCACCTTCTCAAGTGTGTTCTTTTTAATAATTACTTGATGCACGGCAATAAAATTTATGTGTAAATTAAGGGGGGTTACTCAGGGTGGCTCTGCTAGTTCAGCTGTAGCAAATTTATGTCTTCACTTCTACGAGTCAAATTGTATAAACTTTGCATATACTTTCTAAAGATATATTGATGATGTCATTCTTATTAAAATAGCTCCCTCATCAACTGATATAGATTTCGATTTTTTCCCCCAAATTTATCACTTATACCAAATGAAAGCAACATCTCATCAAATGTTAGTTTCTTAGATTTAACTTTCTCTCTCTCTCTTGATAATGATTATTCATTTTTGCCAAATATGTTTGACAAAAGAAGAACTTTCCATTTAAAATTCACAATATAATCAATTTTAACTCATGTATGAGTAAACAGGTATACAAAAATATTTTAATAAATTATTCTTTATTCTATTATTCTATTATTCTTTCAGTTAAATTTTTAATTGCTATTATATACTTCTCATATTAAAATATTAAAAATTTTCTTCGAGCTTTTATTAAACTTTGTGGTAAGTTTTAGATACATATTATTTAACAACTATTGTTATTTAGTAAAAATTAAATCATATATTTCTTCATATCTTTAATTCTTGGCGTTAATATTTACATATTTTATATCAATTGCCAATTGAGTAAAAACTTCTTCAAGTATTTCCTAAAATTCAAAACAGATGACGCTATATAACATCCTATCGAGATATTTTCTTGTGCGAGATCACCGATATATTCAGCATTAAGAATGAAGGTGACTATAGATATGAATTTTGATTTCTATTTACGTCCTTGTTGATTAATAAGTAAATTACTAATATATCCGGTATTTGTACTGCCATCCTCTTCTTTCCATATTTCGCTTATTCATGTGTCCTTATTTGTCTCTTCCATTATTGTTTCTGTTTAGTAATGTGTCGGATCTTTTAATGATTTTCAACCACGTTGCTGCATTGTTATGCGAAACACATTTGGAACCTCTGTAGAAGTAAATATCCTTGAAAAGCTGGATCTATAGAGGTTCTATCCAATTTCATATTCAATTTGCATCTTTTCTTTAAAATAATTTATTTTGTCATTTTAATATTTTAGACCTTCAACTTATGACAATCCTTTGATGCTCGTGCTTAGTTTGTATGTATCACACTTGAAAAATATTAATTTATTCCCATGTTTTATTAATTATATCACCTTATACTTTTAAATTAAAATCAATTTAAATTTTAAGGGGTATCTTTGGTTTCCGTTTGTTAGATATTTTATTTCAAATCCTATTTTACATCATTTACCCTCTTAATGTTTTTGAACTAGCGTATGCCGCTATCCATGTTTCAAATTAGCTTTATTATATTCATTTTTATTATTGAAACATTGTAAAATATCTGCTGCATATGCACAAATTTATAACACATGTTAGATTTTAAATCGTATCTACAGTACAGTAGTTATTAACTAATATTAATGCCAATAATATATATATATATGTATATATATATATATAACAATATATATATATAACAATATATATATAGTTCTGGAAACAAATTAATTATTGAAATTATTTAAACCCATTGCGTTGATACCTAAAATGCCGCTTTAACCGACCATATTATCTTCAGTGCGAGTTCCCGGAATTGAATATTTTAGAATATTTGTTAACATAATGATATAATCAACTGCACCATTTTTTACTTCAAAAATAACATTATTTATTACGAACATTCTCTTAATTATTAAATTAATTACATCAATATACCACATGTTATTTAGCGGAGGAGATAGAACATATGAGACCAGGTAAGTTAATCTTATCAAAATGAACTATGACTTACTACAATTATTGATAGATACACATACCTCTAATTTCGTCTTTGGTCCTTGACACACTGCTGTACTTTGGTTCTGCTGCATCTCTCGTACTCTGTCTGGTATTTTTACAT
Source organism: Amaurobius ferox (assembly GCA_951213105.1). Classification (NCBI taxonomy): domain Eukaryota; kingdom Metazoa; phylum Arthropoda; class Arachnida; order Araneae; family Amaurobiidae; genus Amaurobius; species Amaurobius ferox. Next base: position 126,931,599 of record OX578137.1, read on the forward strand.
CAATGTATATCGTACTGGTACTAACTCAATGTGTTGTACTTCTACTCGTACTGAAGTCGATCTCCATAGTACTGCATCTGGTACTCATCTCCTCTGTAGTTGAAGGCTCTCTGGAATCTGACAGTCAAGTGCATATCAGGACATTTCGATCTTTCTCTTTGTCGTCGCAGTGTAAATAGAATATATCGAACCTTTTGGTTGCCGCTTCTTTACGTCGGAGGTTCGACACGCCTCCTCTGCTACCATTGGTCGACCTCAGGTCAACGCGACCAGACATCTTCCATATTGGTCAACATTTTTAACCAATCTCGTGGCTTCACTTTAGCCTCCTAGGTTTATGGCCTATTTGACCTCTCGGGTCAGGGTGTTGTAAAACTTGCGTCCTTAAGTCTGGTGCTATTGTCTAACATTACAAACACAATAAATAATGAACATAAAACTGTGTCACATATTCCTGGTTTCACAATATAAATAAACAAATTATTATACGACGTACGTTTGGATTTTCTTGAGCATCTCCTAAATTAATTAAGTTTCTTTTACTGTTCAAGGATCAGCGTGGATATGTAACTATACTCTTTTTTGGCACTATGAATAGAATACGCCATATGATCCATTGCAAATATTGTCCGTCTTGTACAGTAAGCCCTCTTTTTTATTGAAAATTTTTTCTATCACTCTTTACATCCTCTTTAATAACTTATAAAGGTAACATTGTGATTTACTATTGCATAGAAACCAAGGCAAAGGATTAAGAGACCCTGCCTCTTATAAATAAGAAATTAAACAAATCTAAAATCTTGAGTTGAATTTCACAAAATTAACATTATTTAGAATTTTCGTTTAAAAATCAATTGTGAATAACTGGTTTAATATGTAGCAGTTGTATGAATTACCAGACCTATCTTGGTACTCTCCCATTCTTAACATTCAAAGTTTTGGGGAAAACACTGAAATAGTATTTATTTGCAATAAATGTATAATACGAGTATATAAAGGTAAATTTTTAAGGAGACGACTTCGTTCTAAATCACTTCGCTAATGTTAAAATGATAACAGAATAATACAGAATATGAAATAACTTTCCGGTGTGGAATTCATATTTTACTTATTTTGCCATTTCAAGTCTACAATTTTTATAAAAAGTAAGTGGTGAAATTCTTTTATGTGCTATCTATATCAACCAATAATATTATAGAAGTATATATGTTTTAAATATAAATAAAGAAACACTCTCGAAGCCCGTTGCTTGAAACATATCAAAAAAGCTGCGGCGAGAGCAACTTATTGAAAGTTGTAGACCACATTGACCAAATATGATTAGACGTCCTGCGCAGCATAAAATTCCACTGTGTAGGATTGCTTGGAATTTCAACTATTTAGAGCAATTGACTACTACTTCACAAGTTTTATGGACGAGAGATTTGCTTATACCTCAAAATACAAGTATAAAAAAAAGTATGCTTCCAGTAAATTAAAATATTTTCGACAACTGTAAAAATAACTGTCTGTATCCTAGATAAATTAAATTATTAAGTGTTTAATCACAGTTCCATCAACAGTTTTTTAAGAGCGACTTTTCAGCATCTATGGTTTAATTCTCGATGAAAACGAAATAGTCTGATCCTGAACGTACTTGAATTCTTGTTTCTTTCAAATATCGGTAGGTGAGAAACGTACACAATTATATAATTATCGTAATATCTAAGAATAAAAACTACTACAAAATAATTAAAATTAAAAATATAATTAAATTTCTGTGTTTTATGGCACTTTTTACTTTTTAACTATGTTGGAAAGTGTTAAAAAAGTGTTTATGACTTTGTTCATTCATTCTGTCTGTCTGTCCCTTCGCACCATAACTGCCGCAAAAATGACTTCATCAAAATTAAATTTTAGTATGTTGCTCAGACGGTCTGTGGGACATACGAGAGTGTAAATGGATAATTTCACACAATTAGTTTTGGATTGAACACAGGATAAATAAAGTGAACCATATGTGACCGAATTTTTCAAACATTTTTTAAAATTCACAATTACTTAGACAATTTTAGAAAATATTTACATTATCCCATAAAATATATAAAAGAAATTCAGAAAAATATGTTCGGTAGTTTTTACTTTCCTTATGTACGTATATAAGGAATATATAGTATATATAGTACGTATATAGGAATATATAGTATAAGGAACATATGTATGTATATAAGAAATATATAGTATATACATATATACATAGTCTGTATGTAATGTATAAGGAAAATATTGTGACGTGGTTGAAAATTCAAATTCGAGTTTTCGACGGGAGAGCAAGTTTCAAGCATCTACGAACACGAATCAAACGTTTTTGATGTGATGTCTGTGTGTGAAAGTATGTGTGTGTCAGTGAATATGTGGAGACGATATCTCACAAACGATTCAAGCGAACAAATTGGAAATCTTTACAATTGTGTTGTATTTTACAAAATGAGCATAATTTAGAATTTTCTTTTAAAATTCAATTGTGAATAGCTGGTTTGACATGTATCAGTCATAAATTATCAGGCCCATATTTGTACACTCCCAATCTTAACATTTAAAGGTTTGGGGAAAACTGTAAAATAGTATTTATTTGCAATAAATATGAAATATTGGTGTAAATTTTGAAGCAGACGACTTCATTCTAAATCACTTCACAGGTGTTAAAATGATCAAAGAATAATACAGAAATTCAAATAACTTTCCGGCGCAAAATTCATGTATCCACTTGTTCTGCCATTTTAAGTCTACAGTAATTACGAAAACTAAAAAGTGAAATTGTTTTATGCACCCTCTATATACCAGTAATATTATAGAAGTATATCTTATATAAAACATTATTTCGTTTAATCATTGACAAGCAATAAATCGCCAATGTAGGTGTCAAGAAAGCTGCGACGAGAATTGCGCAGCTAATTGAAATAGGTAGATAGGTAGAGCACACAACCGCAGACCATATTCTGCGGAACACACTATCCAGATACTATGACGCCAGGACAATTGTTCTATAAAATGAACTTTCAGACTGCGAAGCCGCTATTCTTTTATTTGTTGCACATAAATATCCTTATCAGTAATTGCTTCAAAAAGGGTTCGTGAATCGGAATACAGTTGCGATGCACAAGTCCGCCAGACATCAGAAATAGACTTATTTCCAGTTTTCTAATCATACTCTATCATCTTATTGGACACTTTTCTATTTCCTAAACTAAGTCCAAGAGTGACGCAATAAGCCATCACATATTGACAAAAGTAAGATCCGTATCTGCAATCTCATAATCTTCAGAGAAGTATCCTTAAAAGAAACAAACAGTGAAACAGTCAGATTTCTGTGTAGCATAAACAGTTATCCTTACGTCCACCATAAATTTTAATTAGACATAATTTTCATTTTTTTATGACTAGAATTCCGTGATTATAAAACCTTGCATTATAAATAATAATATTATGTAATGATCAATAACTACTGCATTTCTTTCAGATAAAGAAATGGTATTTTTTTTTTTACTGTAAATTACTTACGTACTCATGAGTAATTAACATATCTAAACAAAATTCAATTTTTAACTCACTTATAATAACTCATTAATTTTGTAATTAAACACTACATTATATTTAAACACTTCACTCCTCTTACATTAAACTTAAAGATTCAGCATTCTTAACCACTTAATTCCTAATTAAGTATTTGTGTTGAAAGTAAGGCTAAACGCTCTTGATTGATGGAGATAAATAACAAATTATAGAGCAATTGTTTACAAATTAATGCCTTTATTGACTGGTTGTTATTTGCATATACGATATAAGATTGATATTTTACTTAGCTCTTGTATTATGCAAGAGAAAATAGGAAATTGCATCTCATGAAGAAATACCTTATATTTGCAAAGTATTTTAAGAAGATAATTAAATAAAGTGAATGTGTTATATACAATCCAGTAACTCACATTATGTAGTTTTCAAGTCAATCTTATTCAATTTAAGTAGTATTTCAATTTAAGTTTATCACATTTAATTTTTGAAATGTATATTTATGTCTATAAATTAGTCTATTTTGCTTTTGTAAAATTACATATATAGTCATTTATTCAAAACGATTCACATTAAACGGTTTTCCAGTATAAATATAGTTTTATTTCACGGTCTGCAGCATCTTCCCATAAACCTAATATTTTTTATCATTTTTCTGTAAAAAAAAATCATTTTGTTTTCTGTCCTTTCCTCAAATAACGCGCTAAGAATATAAACGTATTCTATTTGTTTATACAGTCTCTTAAATTTATCCTAACACACCACATTTATATTTATGCACATTTTATTTTCTTTGTACTGAAGCATGAATACGTATTTTAAATGCTAGTCGATATCAACTTTGCTAACTGTGACTGCTGTGAAATGACTTATCAAAGTAGGCAACTTGCGAGAGGGTAGAATAAGTATTTGCTATTGTACACGTAGATTTGCTAGGCATAATATCAATCTTTCGAGTAGTATTGATATAATGCGTTAGATAATAGCCACTTTAGGAATAAGACACCGTAATGGGAGGGGGCCTAAGTCAAGACACCTGAGTTTTGATATTGGTATTCTATATCGGTATACTAATACTCTGATCGCCGACAGAAACATTGCACACGCTGCAGCAGGTGCAATGTTTTTGTCGGCGATTTCCCCAAACGCTAGCAGAATTTGATAATCGCACGTTGTTCTTCAAATACCATTTCCGCTTTTGATGAACGTGAACGACTACAGTTCGCTGATACGCATTTTCTGGAAAAGCCCTGCACTGCGGACCTGTTTCTTCTTTTTCACATCTCGCTTTACGTGTGCCTCTATGTCACGGTAAAATAGTTACCCTCTCCTCCAATCAGGATTGGAGATATCAGCACAGTCTCCGAACTTTTCGATCTTACCCTATGTATATATATATATATATGGAATCATGGGCAACTCTGGGGATACAAGAATGCGTTCAAATTTCTGGATAACTAGAATGTTTATTCACAAGTACTCACAAGCATAAACAGGAGCAATATAAAGTGATATACAATATACAGGAAGAATATACAGTGATATACAATATACAGTGATATACAATATACAGGAACAATATATAGCTTGATAACTATTTCACAAAATCACTATAGAACTTTCAGATATAATAAAAAAAGCAATTAAATGCTCAGCTAATTTAAAACATAGCCGGTACTTTTCTTAAAGCACTGAAGGATCTCACATCTCAATGTAACTCTCTCTTATTAAGTCAGCTGTCACATTTTATATAATCTCAGATAAATAGAGCTTATGTACCAAATAACAACAAGGACATTTATATGAGCTTGAGCTTTTTTGAAATCCTTAATGTTACGAAACACTACGCTATTAATATGGTCATCATTAGATTTAAAAATAGAAAACAAGTGCAAAATGTAAACGTTTGTTGAATGAAATGCTATAAAGACTGCTGCATAGTAGAGAGAGTTGAGGATTTCTGGATGCAGGTGGTTTAAGATTATTCAGTAGTTCTTAACTTACAACTGCATTAGTTAGTATTCCCCATTCTAATATATGAATCTCAGGGATCTTGAAAGTCTAATTACGGAGTACCCAAGGAAACATATATATTGCCTTTACACTCCAATCTAAGGAAGGAATTGGAAATAATAGTAAAAGAAAAATTTACATAAAGAGCGTTCAAAGAAACGGACGGTGCTCTTGGATCGGAATTATGACAAGTCACAATTCAGTCGCTGAATTGGGAATAGAAGAAATGGATGTTTTCTTCGAGGTTTAAAGGGGAGGGATCTAAATCTGTTTTGAGGAACACAGGCCTTGAGTCGATAAATATCTGCAAATTTGCTGGGAGACAGTGAACAGTGAGGGGGACCAATAAGCCAATAGAATTACTCCTGTGCCAGTAGTTCTCATAGACTAGTGTACAAGATTTTAATTATATCCATTTCAATAGTTGTAGTTCTCAGATCCGGCAGGACATTAGGTAAGGCTTTTCTTATCATAGTTTGATTCGACCTTCGACCAGAGATATAGGTAGACTGCGCATTGCTATTCAGAAGAGATTGAAAACATGACCACTGCATGTATCACTAGATTTATGGTCGAACACTCCCAGACTTGGCGACTTATTGCCGCACTTGGCGCTATAATTTTTGTTTCACTAGAATAAAGCAGTGCTGAATACCTCTTACGTTTCTGATGTATTTCAAAATACATATTGGTTAGGTCCTAACTGATCAAGTTCTATAAATCACAGTAACATGAAATTTGGCATGTCGTTTTCTTTTGTGATATATTTTAATTTTCTTGCTAGAAGGTCCAAATTTAGTATTTCGTTGTCTTTTACGGTGCATATTGATTTCTTAGATTTTGAACCTTATCGGGCTAGTCCGTTCTGGGTCCACCATATAAATATACTCATAATTCTGGAATAACTCGAGATCCGTTGTATAAAGGTTATATCATATTTAGCATGAGATTATATTTCGTGGTATATTTTAATTCATTGGGTTTTGAATTATCGCCTATCGGAGCAATTAAATTCATTGCTACGATCCCATCCAGTCCAGAAAAGAAAGTGCCGCTTTAAAAGTGCAGCTAAAATTATGTTCTTACTTCAGTAAAGCTTTATTTTTAATAAAATACTTTTATTTTTGTACAAACTGAAGTGCAAAATTGCCTCAATGCCACTATTCAACTTTAGAAATAAAGCTGAGCATTATACAATTGCAACTATTCAAAATCTTGAATGTTATTCCCAGATTATGCAACACTGTTACTTTATATTCCTTAACCCCCCCCCCCAACAAAAAAAATGCTTTTGAAAATATTTGGACAGAATGTTATTATAATAAATTCAAATGCTGCTTGCAAGGCATTAACTTGCAAAAGTTAATGACTTAAACTTTCTAATAAATAGGCTTTATTAGTTTAGTTCATATTTATCAATAGAACAACACCCTGTTAAATGCAGGGAAGGAGTGGGGAATGAATAAACATTTTAAACACAATTTTGAAACATTTTTACACTCAGTTCCTCACTGATCAAAAATATAATTACTTTGACATCATTAAAAGGATCAAAGAACGAAGTTTCAAAGAGCTAAATAGAATCTATAGGACAGTAATTTCTTCATATTTACAATTATTTTTAATTTTTTAAATTTGTGTTATGACATTTCTTATATTTATTTGTTGCATCCCAAAATTTAATATTTTCACAATTCCAATTTTTTAACATAATGGAATGATATCTTCGCATTCTAATTTTTAAAAAAAGGTATTATTTTGAATCTTTTATGAATTTACCCGGCGACTCATTATATATGTTTTTTTTAATTATTTCAAATCTCATTCTTTGCTTTACATATGCATCAGATAGTGAGACACTTTAGATTACTTCATTTTTAAGATATGGAAAAAAGCCAAAGTTGAAAACATAAATCAGTTTTGTTCCCAAGTTTCTGTAAAAAACATCCTCATCCCCCCACCGACTGTTTAAAAAATTCCAGCTTTTATAGAACACTAGGCATAACAAATAATTGTTTAAAATGACTAAACGTTAACTTTTTTTTCATTTAGCATATTTTGATGCAATTTAGCATATTTTGCGCATATAGCACAATTTAGCATATTTTAATGCTTAAAACTTTTCTCTTTTCAGTTGTGTTTCCCAGATCTTTCTTATATAAATACGAAACTAATATAAATAATAGAAATTAGCTAACATTTTAATAAAAGTTTTAAATATGCAAAAACTGAAGTGAAAAATATTTTAGTATATTTTATTGCACTTATCATAGATAAATATTAGGAATTTTATATGGTTACTTTATACATTTCATAATCGCAAAAAAATTTTCAAATCACATTTTAATTGCTCAATTTCATTTGATATATTACATATACAGTTAAGGACTTTTCTGAAATTTTAACGAGTATTTTTTAATGTACATACAAAGACAGTTAATACTAAAAGAAAGTGTAAAAAGTAATTGTTTCTGCTACAATTCTCAAGAAAAAATTATATTTACGGCCATATACTGTAATTATTTTTTTAAGTCTGGAAAAATATAGCTCAGCAAAAAAAAAATCAATTTTAAAAGTGTACTTACTGATATTTATATAAATTTCTTGAGTGTTATTAATCATTTCATAGCATTATGTAGCATGAAAACATTGTCAGTAGAAAAGAGTATGAAAATGTAAACAATCCAAGTTGGCGTAAAAAAATGTCACCAAGAGAGAAAACTAGGTGTATTAAAAGTTTCACCTTTATTTTATTTTTTTTCTTCTAATTTTAAGCATTTATAGAGGTACAATTTATGAAAGTACACAAACATATATAAAATATTTTGTTTTAAAAATAATTTCAAGGTTATACATTATTTACAAAGCCAGAAAATCTACTTTTATTATAGAACGGCATGGTCGTACATGCCAATTAACTCTTTATTTTATATAAAATATGTTTTAAAATGAATGGAAACGACTTATCTGTGAAGCGTAGTGTCTCCACCTTTGATAAACTTTGACGTACATCCATATGCAGTGCAGGACATTACCATATTTTGCTTACATGTGAAAGCAAATATGCGATGGGACTTCTGGTTTTCGGAAACGTAATGCAACTGCAATGGAAGGAGAGATGCGCAAGAAAATATGCGCGTAGGGGAGTGCCTAAGTCATGTGACTTAGTTCAGTGTTCACGGAAAGGTTGCCATAAGTTCCTCTACCTATATTTCACCTCGATGGATTCGACACCGGATATACTGTTAAAAGTTCCGGGTATCCTTGCTTTGGGATTAGAGAATTTAGGGCGTTCTCTCTAACTTCTTGGGTGCGTGTTTCCGCGATTTACGAAGAAGCACGCGGTCTTCTGTTTTCTGCGATATATGAAAAGAGTCCATGTTTAGTTAGATGGATGTCACTAAATATGCATTTCGCAATCAAATGACATTGGGTTTCGTTATAGTCATCTAATCAATCGAAGTAAAATCAAAACCAACAAAAAATAATGCTTGCAATCCCAAAGTAATGTTTCAGCACACATTTATATTTTTGAGTATATATTAGATACAAAATGATGATAGTATGGACCTATGCACACCTTATATAGATAATTAAGGATGAATCATAAATGATAAACCATAGCTCAGGTATATTGATTTAGCTCTTATTCGTGAGTCTATACTTTTGCTATCTTCTTTTCGTGGTATTCATTGATTACGTTTTATTCTACTTGTTAAATATTAAAACCGCATTGAAATAACAAATGTAATAAACTATTCTTATATTATTGTTTTATATAATTAACGGAGAAATAACAAATGATGGAAATAATATCGCGAAGAAAAGATTTTCATTAACACAGAATTGGATTTATATATTTCTCACTTATCTGGGTTTACTAGGCGGCACAACTTTTGTGCTAGTGGCATCAACTATGTTGAACAGAAATTATTCTGTACATGGCGTCAAGAAGTGGTGCAACCCACAGTTTATTTTCATAATTCAAACTAAAAATTCTAATTTATCCATGTAAGTTTGCTAGCTAAATTTTGCTATGAATTACAGCATAAGGTAAATCTACTCTAACTGTTGGCAACCATAATTATTATTATATGCAGTGAAGCGGCATCTACCCTATAACATATCGTTGCATACTAAAGAATTATTGATATTGACTATTTCCTCACTTCAGTGATGGCTAAAACTCAGGAACCATAATTTTGCCCTCGTTGTAATTCATCTGCTAAATAGACGATGAGATGACCACCAAGCACAAAATTCCTTAAAGCAAAGATTTTGAAATTTTTTGTAAGAAGTTTCAAATAAATGTTTACCAGAAAATTTCAAAATTCTGGCTGAAAGGTATTTTTGTTTGATGCGTTTATTGTAGTCTCAGATATATTATGATCTTACTTGTAATGCTATTTTATTTTCAATACCATTATTACAGAAATATAACATAAAAATCTAATGTGGCCAACACATGACTTTCCTTATATAATGCAATGAATTTATTTCTTGCACAGTGGAAAATATATATATAAGATACACTGCACAGTGTTTTTAACGTTGAATTATACATTTTACACTTTTGCTGATGACAACATGTAAAACAATTCCGTAACCAATTTAGTTATATTTCACTCTAAATTAACAATTATCAATATTGATAGCATTGCCAATAAGCAATATAATCCATATATTAAAATATTTTAATAATTAACCAGTAGAAAAATTATTAACTACTTACAGAAGGCCACCTAGAAATCTAAATTAGCGTCTAAAATTTAAAGTGTTTCTTATATGTCACAAATATTTTTAAACAGAATGAAATATAAAAAGAAGGATTACGTCATAATTGTATTTGAATTAAATTATTCATCGAGAACACTGCTCCGAGCACAGGAGCAGCAAGTTAAAAAAATAATGTAATGAATTTACTTCTTTCGCTGCGAAAAAGTGATATAAAAGATTCACGGCACAATGTATTTTACGTTGTGTTGTATGTACATTTGCCGCATTTTCGAATGACAACATATGAAACTATTAGTACCCAATTTTGCAAATTAGTACCCAATTCACTTCGCACAACTGTAAAGATACAATTTCGCGCAACTCTAAATTGACAAGATTGAGTAGATAGCATCCACAATAAGCAATATAGTCATTATATTAAAATATTTTGATAATTTATTCACAATTTGAAGTCATTTTTAGCGCCATTTTCTTTAATTTAAAGTCATTTTTACAAATTTAATGATATTATCATTGATCTATCATCATTTTGGTGACACTTTTTTTAATTTGACGACATTTTCGATAATTTCACAACATTAAAAAAACTCGCCTTGTTGATAATATTACGAAGTTCGTCGCCAAAATTTCACCAACCGTTACGGACAGAGAGAAAATTTATTCCAATAGTAGATTAGCAGTATACCCGTCCATCGTACGGAATCTATAAAAATAAAATTGAAAATCTGTCTGTCAGTTTGTCCCGTCATCACTGGAAAACGGCTAAACCGAATTTGATGAAATTTTGTGGGCAGCCTGGAAATAGTCCCACTTAAAATTTAGTCCATGTTTGGAGTTTCTACAATCAGCGGTTCTCGAGATATTAGTAAAAAAACGAACTTTTCGTTTGTCTCATCATCACGGGAGAACAGCTGAACCAAATTTGATGAAATTTTGTGGATAGCCTTGAAATAGCCCTCCATAAATTTAGCCCGAATTTCGAGTATCTAAGACGAGGAGTTGTTGAGATATTAATGAAAAACCAAACCTTTTCGTAGGAGTTGTACTCTCTAACTCCGTGGTTTATCCAAGCGAAAAGCTTGAAAATCGTTTGAAAGTTAATTAAAACCTTATTTTTGAGTTTGATAGGAGATTTTTTGCGCTAATGAGTCACTTTCTGAAAGCATGAATTGTTTGAAACATGATTTAAATGGGAAATATATCTCCATGGTTTATTTTCACCAGCTTTTACTGAACAACGAAAAGTATAAAGAAATCAAAATGGTTATTTAATTTTGCAGTTTATGAGAAAAATTCTATCTCATATCATGTTGCTTAGAAACGCAATTAAATTAAATCTGTCTGTTAATTTTAATTATTATTTTTTCCATTTGAATAATAAATAAATGGATATAAAATTATATCTCAGAAAAGAACGATTTGATTTTTCTTATAACACTTTCGACTGGATAATATCAATTACGGTCTTCAGGTTTTATTATTACTCATATTTTCGGGAATTATTTATTCAAGGATTATTGATATTTTCAAGTTACTATGCAATTGTTTTATTATGACAAAAATTGTTTAAACTCATATATTGTATGTTGTACGAGTAATCTTCTACAAATACACGGGTATATCTTCTAATCTACGAGAATATAAGTAGTACAGGTACATTGGCATATGCTTTGATATATATTGGCATATATTGGAATCAATTACGACCTTCTGGTATAAAGAGCACGGGGATTATTGATATTTTCAATTTATTACGTAATCTCTTTTATTTCGGCAAAGATTTTTGAGACTCATATTTTAATACGGGTAATCTTCTACTAACACACTGGCATATTTTCTAATCTGCGACAATATAAGTAGTTCGGGGTTGCATATATTGATTCAATTCCTTTTTTTTTTTTGTAAATTTGCTTACAAAAGAGGCCAGGATGTTTTATTCTTCAGATCTGCCCGTGAAGATACTTTTGCATAGTGAGAACAGATATTCTTAAACTTCTCTTTAGGAGCAATAAATTTAATATTTTAACAGAATTTGCACATGATTGCGAATTATAAGTTTCTTTATATTATATATTCCGTACGAAGAACGGGTATGCTGCTAGTACATAATATAAATAAATTCAAAGTTCTCAATAATGGTCAAATCCCTATAATATTTTAAATGACATTATTATTGAAAATATTCTATTAAAATATTTAATTTAATTCTCTTAAAAAGATGTATAATAATATCGCTATACGAAATGCTCTCGGTATACAAAATTAGCTTTACATGCAGATCTAGAAAAATAAAACATTCTCCATTTCTAAACAAATCTGAAAAAATATTTGTGGATTCCAACAAAATGACAAGGATTATCAAAGAAATCGAACTTAATTTTGAAAAACATTGAATTTTCGCCAATTGGCGTTATTTTTAACAATTTAATATCATATTATAAAATTAGGTAATTTGGCGACATTTGAAATCTCTTCAATTCAAAAAGTCGGCATGTTAGCGATATCCAGCTAAATTCGTCGCAAAAATTTACACCAAGCGTTACAGAGATGGAAGGAGAAATGGGTTATACTTATAATGAATTCTTATATTATACCAAGGTTTCGAAATTTCATCTATTAGTCGTTATTTTCGTTCATTTTAGAGTCAATTTTATCAATTTGGAGACATTTTCGTTAATTTGGTGACATTTAAAAATAATTCGCCAAGTTGTCGATATTTTGACAAATTAATCGCCAAAATTTTGCCAAGCGTTTCTGATGGAGAAATTATTTTTAAAGCAGATAAGTGACAATTGCCGAATTGCTAGGCATTAAGATACAGAATTATTAAAGTATATTCTGTCTTGAATGGAACGAACTAGATCCATAAAATTGTTGTTACCCAATATTGAAAAGTGGACATATTTCAGAATTTTTTTACTTCTTTTAATGTTATATAAATTTTTGATAAATTCTAAAAATATGCAACATCTCAAGAACGGTTCAGGCTAGCGTTCATTCTAAAGTCTGTGTCAATTATTTCCTAACAAAAAAAATATATGCGAAATAATTATTTACGTAACTTTATTGCAGGTTATGATTTTTCGAAAATTCTTTCAAAATTTCATTAAAAAACTTAGAGTCCTCCGAACATTTGTGCGTTTAAAAACAACCGACTTCCAGCGTGCACTGATTGTAAGTTTTGTATCGAATTTCATTCGAATCTCCCCATTCGTTCGTGAGATAACGTCTCCTCAGAATCACACACACATGCACACACACGCACGCACTCACGCACACTCACACGCACGCACACACATACACACACATAACCTCAAAAAAATTTAGTTCGTCTTCAAGGATGCTTGAAACGTGCTCTTCTATACAAAACTTGAAATCGAATTTTTGACCTCATCACAATGCTTTCCTTATACATTATGCTATGCATTTAACGAAAGCAAAAATGTTTGTGTTTATTTGGGCCCTGCTTAAGTGTAGCTGTAAGCACATTGTAAGCTTCAATAATTCACATTTTTTATGATAAGAACAGACAATTCATTTGGAAATCCAATTTATGTCATTTCAGTCACCCAGGAAATAAAAAAATTTAATACTTAATATTTTTTTAGAATTTATATACATTTTTCTTTATCAGAGGCTATCACAGCGTAATTATTTGTGAAAAGTTCAATAGAATTGTTTTTCATAGCATATATGCAAGACTGACATTTTTAGAAAAGATAGTTATGCGTTAGATACATATGTTTTATTTTATATGCGTAGACTTATGTACTTATATTAATACTTATGAAAAGTTTATACGTTATAATTTTAAATAATGATTTTTAACCTGCGGTGGAAAATATTAAAACATAAATGTGAAGATTTCATTATATTATGAAAAGAGCATGTATAATTATCTACCAGAAAGGAATAGAGAATATGTCTATCAAATTTTATTAATTATAGAATCCATATATCAATAATACTTTAAAATACATTTTGGAATATTTTGCATATCTTGAAATATATGAAATAGTTTATAAGTAAAGAATTATTATTCATTTCAGAAACAAATTACTGTGGTGAAATGCCTGAAATTTTGAAGAAAAACTCTCTTTTATGCACGAAATTAATACCTGTATCATTTTTCGATTCCATTTGCAAACAGATAATTGAAATACAGATTTTCTCACAACCAGGAAAAAATATGAAAACATGTTCTGGTCCACGGAGTGAATGAAATGTTTCTCCTTTTATTATTTCTGTTACAAATGCGAAACCTAAATATAAATAAATAGCTAATACCGAAATCAGAAACAGTAATGAAAGTATCGATTGGAAACAATAATGGCTTCACAAATGCGAGGAAAACACGGACAAGCAATTTATGTTCGTAGAAGAACCAATCAGGTTTGATCGTGCATATGGAAACCATTTAAAACATTTTGTTTATATTAGGTTTTGTAAAATTTTACAATTAGTCTGTGTTTGTATTACACTTTCCCTACAATAAATGATAATGTGTAAGAAAAGTACATTGGAATCGTGCCGAAAATCAGAACTCCAGTTTCCGACAGATTTACACGTTTTGAGGACACACGGACACCTATTTTTGACATGACGACTGTGCTTGTGTCTCTGTGTCTGGCTGCTTGTCTGTGCAGTCTATGTATACACTCTAACTCAAAATCCATTCGGCAAAATTTCACAAAATTTTGTAGGTAAGTCTATGGTACTAATGATATTGTGATATGATTCAGAAAAATAGAATTTTGCTTTCATTACAAAATGGACCTCAAAAATCCACAAAATAGGAAATAGATAAACTAAATAAGCCTAAATGGACTGATTATATGAATGTTTTATACGTAATTTATTACGAGGAAATGAAAAAACCCAGCCCCATAACTCTAAGATTAACCGTTACAAGATATTTCAGTTTTTGGCATTTTTGCAACGTCGGCATTTGAAAATATGGCTAATGACCAAATGAAAACATAAATTGACTTAAAACTGCTAATTCGATATAATTTTAAATAGTATTTATATAATTTTGTGCAATTAAACTCATTGGGGTACGAAAGAAAAAGAAAATACATTTGAGTTTGTAGCGAAAGTCATGTTCTGCAGACATCATAAATTTTTATATTTTCAACATGAAAACTTGTTAAGGCATAATGAATATTTCCTATCCTATGGATTTCGTCTCGATTCTGTATAGTAATTATTAACCATTTAACACCCGCCCGTCATATTAAATAAGCTACTTAGAGTTTAAATCACTGACATAAAAATGACGTATATGCACAAATATGCAACCTAACCTCTTTTCAGACTAAGAGTAACGTGAATCACCCATCAAAGGCTGGTTATTTAATGTGTTTACACGGAATTATGCTGTGTGTTATACTGTGAAAAGACCATTTTTTGATCAGTGACATACTCTAACATTTAGAAATAAATATATTCTTAAAAATGTAAATGTTTCTTACGAAACAGTCGCATATAAGCAATTTAAGCCAAATATAACTGTATAATTCATGTGAAATTGAAACTCCAGATTTTATGGGTTAAAGTGAAAAAAGACGTAGATTCTCAGTATATTCATTACTTAACAATTAAATTGAATATCATTTCGCACAAAGTATGCACGCAAATTTTAGAGCAGAACTAAATTTAATAAAAATAAGTAAAACTTGATACAAATGTTGTAAAGGGGATTCTGCATAGGAAAAACGTATTGACGTACTAAGTAAAAATATTTGAAGCGTAATCCTAAATTTGGAAATATCCTCTACAGGCAGTTGTATGGCTATAGATATCACAGCCTTCAAAAAGCGTGATCAAGCTATCAATCAATTTTGATATCAAATTACTCAATGGGATATTCTGAATTTTCGAAGTTGGAGATTTTATTTAATTTTCGCTTTGGTTTAGAAATGTAGAAGCAACACAGTATTATGACTTTCGCATTTCAGTACATGCGTCTTCTCCTAACCTCAATATTAACACTATTCTTCATCTGCTTCTGTTTCTATTGTTTTGAGTATTACTGATAAATGTTTGTAAACCATTCTGTTTTCTTTTACTAAATATGTAGCTAAAGACAAACATTTTAAAAATATGTACCTTTTATATTATACTTGTTAATTATTTTCAAAACCAATCTAAGATCCAGAAGATTTAACAGTCTAGAAGATTTCGTATGAAATGCAGAATTTAAATTTACAAAACACAATCACCTCAATTGTATCTTAAAAATTTAACTGCAGCAGACTATGTAGTGACATCGACCATTAGATTCAAATACATCCCTATGTAGATCAGGTGATGGAATGAAATTATACTATTTTTGCAGCTATCGGTAATACATGATTACCCGTTACTGTTCCGAAATGTCTTCTCTCGGGTAATTTTTTTTGTGAAAATGATCCACACAAATGCGTTTACAACTTTTTAAACCAGAGACACAAATTTTAGAATGACAAAATTTTGCAACCCACATAGTTTTAATGAAATAAAAAAATAAGTTCTAAAGACATAATTTTCTCTATTGAATATAGTTACGGAGAAACTAATCATTTTGTCATGCTATATGGAAGATAGGTGTTATGTCTTCTGGTTTCTATTGTAACTTTTATTTAGGTCCATGTAATACGAGTCTATGCAAAAGGGCAGTTTATTCTAAATATAATTTCTATTCCTATCGTCGTAACTTCACTGTTGTGCAGAAAGCATGCAACAAATAAGTACCTCTAAAACTTCAGTAGAAAGATACGTTTGATGAAAATGGTAGTTGGATATCTCTGCTGAACACAAAACCAGAACAGCTACACATTTTTTGTGGCTAAAATAAATTTTTAGTCAGGTATGTTTGGGCAGATGGGGGAGCCCTGCCTTTTATCAATGTCTCAGTCATTACTTTACTCTAAAACAAATTCAAAATTCCAATTTTGCTGACAGATTTTTATCTGTTCAAGGAAGTAACAATCAATATTTTCTTTCGATGCGTTTCCAATTTTGCTGACAGTTTGTCATCTCTTCAAAGAAATAACAATCAAAATATTCTTTTGAAATGTTCAAATGTACATTATGCAAGTTATGTAATGCGATTGTTACCTATTCTCGTCAGGTATATCAGTGTATTATGAGTCTTTGTTGAACAAGTTTTTGCGTTGTTTAATTTTTCATAATTTTCTATTCTCAAATACATGCACTATTATCAAACGCATTCTCAACATTTCAAAACCTTTTCGTGAGCCGAAACAAATATTAGCTCGCGACCCATAATTTGGATATGCTGATCTTGACCAAAATCTGTGAGATGCAATTTTAGCTTGATCTTGTACAACCTGAACGCCATCTGCTGTGGTACTCCTATAGGAATCATAACTTACAAGTTTACAACACACACAATACGTTTGCTAGATACTAGTGCAATCAACGGTTTCTAGATTCTCATGAATTTCTCTCTTCTAATGAATGTATATAATAAAAAAACTGATCATTTGAACTCAGATAATAGTGGAGCTAATTCTCCAAGGAACAAAAAACCAAATACAGAAATACTATTGTACGTGGAAATGATGCAAATCATTCTTTTATTATTTTCTGTCCACGCTTAATGTGAAATCTAAATATAAACAAATGGCTAATGTTCCTCTTAGGAACCGTAATGAAGATATCGATTACTGCTAATAATGACAGAGCAAATGCGGGGAAAATACATACAAGTCGCTTCCCTATTTTGAAGATCCTTCTGGAGTTCAGGGTGTCCTTTTAAAAGTTAGAATTTAAAATTATCCTATATTAGTTAGTTTAAGTTAAGAACGTACACGAGGGTCTGTTGGAAAGAGAGTATCAATTATAGATGGTGACGTCAAAATATAAATAACTCTCTTAAAATAACTCTCTGATTTGGATCTATATATATTCCACCAATTCTTACATTTCTGCTCATTTCATCGTTTTGACTTTGAGCTTGTTAGTTCACTATACTGACGAAGGGAATATAGAGTATTTTCGAAACAGCTGTATGCTAAATTAATTTCCCATTCATGCTTAAATATGTTGCCCAAATGTTTTTTACGGATAATTGCTTGATTCAAAGCAAATGATGTTACTTATAAGACCGTCACGATTTTTGAAATGTTGAATTTTTGATATGAAACTGCAAAAAAATCATAAAATATATTCTTGCTACCACAGAATGGATAGATATAGAAACATTTTTAATGAGAAATTAAGTAGCATTGCTAACGGAAATATTGCGATATATTTCTGAGATAATAGATATTTCATTTTCCACACGTAGGCGAAGAATTAAGAACTTGAAGAAATGAATACTAAGGATGAAATTTGGTGTATTTATTTCAATTGATAACTGAGAAAATCAATTTGTTATCAGATCGATCGATTAATTGCCGTCTTTATTATTGTTACAAACATGGACAATATTTTTTATGTTTGAAGTAAAGATTGAGTATAGACACAAATTTTTAACTAAGTGCTAGAGGATTCAAAGGACACAGAATAAAAATAACCAGATATTACCCACTAAAAAGTAAATATTGCGATATTAATATATTAACAGATATCTTAAAAAGAAAGGAAATGTAGATACATAGCTTTTTTTTTACTGTTTACTCACTGATTAATTATTTGTTTGCAGTAAAAATTGTGTCGATATCTACAGTTTTAAGTAAGTGCTAGAAAGAAGAAATGAAACATAATGGAAAAACAGTCAAATATGATTCACTAAAAAGTAAATATTCAGATATTAATAAATTAAAATCACTACAAAAAGAAACGAAATGTAGATATATTCTTTTCTAACTACTTACTCACCCATTGACTATTTTCTGTGTTAAATATCAAGTCGTCCTTCTTTAGAATACGAAAAACAAAGCGGTAATAACAACTGTATATAGATTTCTCTGTCTATATACACTGTTCTTACACTTCTAAAGTAAAACGTTCATTTTGACTATCGAAATTGGGATTTACTGTTATACACAATATTTTTGTTACTAACCATTCCTTTTCTTATTCACAGGTTTTATTTTAGCAATATATGACAATTAGTTACATAGGTACATTGCGCAAGAAACGGACCTAATTATCGTTTGTCAAATGGCAACGAATTTAGCATTAAATACATTATTTAAAACATGAATGTAAATCTTCGTGGTACTATCTCGTGGTTTAAAAACTTCATAAAAAATTATATGTCAAACGCTTATACTGATTATTTTCTTTAGGCTTGCTCTCACCAGTAAAAAATGGGTCTTCTGTTAGTTATCTAATTATGAGTATTTTATGAGCAAATTTGTGTCCAAATGACTGAACCAACAGGTATGGAGCAATAATACAAGTCAATAAAGCACAGATGCTCAGCGTCGGTACAGTAAGCTTGAGGGATTTTTCTACAAAATCTACTTTTATTATAAATTACAAAATGTGCTGATTAAATAAGAATTGCATATTTCGTAAGCAATTTAAGTAGAAATGTTTTCCAAATCACAAAAATCGCAGAAAATGTCTAAATACATCGAAACTGAAATATATTTTTTTGTTTGAAACACAATCTGCAAGGCATGTAAGAAACTAATAATCCTTTCTGGATATATAAGTTTGTGATATAAATTAACATATGGGCCTAGTACGAATGCAAACAGAGAAAGGAATCACTTTATGTTATTTTTTAAAAATCCCAGAAAGCAGGAACATATAAGAATTAAGATATTACACATTTTTCAATGCCTGAAATTGGTAAAATATATCGTAAATTAACAACTTTTATAAATTTGCAAGTACCTGAAAAATGACTGTCACTGTTAGAAAAAATATTGCTTATTCACAAAATTAATGTTTATATCATTTTTCGATTCCCTTTGAAAGCAGATGATTAGAATGCTGATTTCCCTCGAAACGGAATAATAATAATGAAATATATCCGGTGGCGTGGAAACGGATGAAAGTTTTTTCTCTTCATTATTTCCGTTCTAAATGTTGATTCTAAATATAAATAAATGGCTAATGTCTGACATGAACACTAATGAATGTATTGATTGGGAACAAACATGGCTAGACGAAAAGATGCCTTCTTTTTTAAAAGTTCCAATCTAAACTTGCAACAAAGCAAACTTGATAGAGATCTAGGAAAAGTCTCAAACCTCTGCTCAGTTGAATAGTTCATCTATTAAACGTTATTAATTAAAACTATATTAATTAAAACGTTATTAATTAAAACATTATTAATTAAAAATTAATAATTAAAACATTATTAAATAAAACGTTATTAATTAAAACATTAGTAATTAAAACATTATTAATTAAAACATTATTAATTAAAACGTTAAATATTAAAACATTATTAATTAAACGCTATTAATAAATGAAAGCTAAACCTTTGCGTTTTTAAAGCCATAGATTGAGCTGTAACTGACCATTTCCCATATAAAATACTTTCAACATTATATTCATAGATATTTATTCTTCAATATAAATAATATAAATTTATATTTACATAATATTATATTATTACGGAAACTATATAGTCAAAATATGCATAATGAACATATAACAGGAAATTTACGAATGAACCTTCATATATTGAAAAGTATTATGCATACTTCATTTATGACAGAACTATTAAAAATTTTTATTCCGCTCTATACACTTATTGGAAAATGGAAAATATGATAGAGTACTTACTAGCCACCAAGCTACATTTATCTCCAGTTTCGTTTTCTGATATTATTATCAATCGTGACATTATTGCAGTGACAACTCATATGAATCTTATATATATATATATATATATATATATATAAGATTTAAAATGAAAAAAGAAAATATATAGGTGGAATGATTGTGTTTACAGGGTTGCAGAAAGGTCAAGGGGGATTGCGACCCCTATTTCCTGGTTAAAAGCTAACTTTGACTTCATGAAACCGCTCTCAGAGACTCTGCACGCCCGAAACAACAATCGATCATGCCCGTGGGGAAAAAATGGCCGAATCCCAGACAACATAAAAATGAACAAAATAACAAAAATTGGAAATTTTACTACCAGCAAGACGAGAATCATGGAAGAGTTGCATAAAGCGTATAAACTTCGAATAGGAAAGTATACATAAAAAAGTCGCGTCTAACTTATAGAGCCATCTGGATGTGCATCAATCAGATAATCCTAGATAAGAGTTGAGTTGTATTGTATGATGTCGGATGAATTAACATAATTTTTATCACTATAATTTCTGCAAAAAACATCATAATAGTGCTGTACAAAGCGGAAGGGATATGATTGTTCCCGAGTTCCGTTGATTAAATGCATCATGCATTTATTAAATTCTGTAATAGATGAGTTTAATAATCTGTATCTGTTCAAGTGATTTACGATTAAATTACGTTGTACGTTTAAACTCAAGTTGGTATTCCAGTGGGTAAAATAATTGATCTTGCAGTCATATAGATGTCTCTTGTCAAATAATTTATAACATAATTTCTGTTCCAAATTATAATAAATAGTGATGTCAAGGAAATCAACTCTTCCTACATTCGCTGACTCCGATTCGATTAGTTCAAGACACGGCGGTTAGAATGTAAAATCAAATATAGTACATTGATTATCCACTCCAATCATGACGTCATCAACGGATCTAAAGAATGGTATTTCACTAATTAAATGCGTGCCTTTCTCATAATGATGTAAGTAAAAATCCGCAAGTAACGAGGAATATCCCCCTCCCATTGGGATGCCTTTGATTTGTCTATAAAATGCGATTCCATTATATAGAATATTCTCAAATATGACAATCTTAAGGAGGCTTTTGTACTTGTTGGTTTCCACATGTTTGTGTAAATCTGATGTAAAATAAATTTCCATTAAAATATCAAAGAGATCTTGTAAGTTGATATTGTTAAATAGGTCTTTAAAATCAAACGTTCTAAAATAAAATCTTTCAGAATAAGTTTTCAATCTGTCGACCACTTCATAACTATTTTTAATCATAACTGAGCCCTCTTTTCGCATTTTCTTCATAACAGGTGTTAATAGTTTTAATAAAATGGAATTCACTTTGGTTAAATAGGTATTACAACCTATAGTGACAGGTCTAAATTTAACAGGTTTTTTATGGATTTTTGGTATGAGCACTAAATATGGAAGCTTGACCACTGTAATATTAATACCAATCATTTCAAAAGAAACATTATATATAATACATTCAAGAAGGACTGCATAAATAACAGTCAAAAAATAGTAAAGGAAGCCATAAAAAAACATTATCCTTTATATTTCTTAAAATATTATTATAATTCTTTTTTCAAAGAAGACTAAGATATTGATTTATTCAATTTTGATTTTGAGCGTATTTAAACGTATCTGCGATACTGTTATAAAGATATCTCAACACGCATGCGCGAATTGACTTACTAATACTGTGGAATCTCGGAACAGTAATCTATGGCGTCTCTTATCCATTCCTGGTCTCCTTTTTGATTTTGTTACTGTTGGAGTGCTTTTGTCTTTGCGCATATGGAGGACTGACCATTGTATTACATAGGTACCGTGAGCGTTGCCCGGGCGGAAAAGCTGCTTTAAACGGAAAAGGGGTGTCGCAATCCACCCCTACCATTTTATGAAAGACATATGGTCTATACGTTCCATTTGTGTATCTTTATATATATATATATATATATATATATATATATATATATATATATATATATATATATATATATATAATAAGATAAATAGAAAATAGAATGGACGGCTACGTAAAGTGCTTACAAAATGACCGTAAGGGGTTGTGACTTTACTCCCCAGTTGTCAACATGCATGTTTCTAATGCCGCGGCATATATTCTTCCTATTATTCCTTTATCAATTGTACATCTTACCATCTTTTATTATATATATATTATATATATATATATATATACATATATATATATATATATATATATATATATATCCTACTGTTCCTAATAAGACATTTTGATACACATTTGGGTTTGGGCAGTTTAAGGGGTTGGCCTAGAGCTGAATTAAGCAATTTAGCAGTTTTAAGGGTTGTTCCTGAGTTTACTTTAATTTACAAATTATAGAAAATGGGTCTACGGGGTTTTCGGTGATTCGTACTGTGCAGGGTTTTTTACGAAATTTAGCATTCCGATGATCATAATCAATCCACTTATTTCGTACAGTCATCCGAATTTTCAGAAAACCAAACGTGTCATGCAGAATAAAAAATAAAAATTCTTAGTGAATCTCCAACCCTCTTCAAAATTCGATTATGAATCCATATGAGTTATCAGTTAAGCTCTCCAAAGCCTCTTGGTCAATTTTTTACTACTAATAGAATTTACTGCTGAATCTATATCAAGACTAATCTAAGCGTTATCTATAGCTGATTCTGAAACAAATATATGTTTCCCGGTAAATGTTTTAACTTGAGATAGAAAAGAATTAGAAGTTTAAATCCTTAGTAAATCTTCCCACCCCCCTAAAAAACTTGTTGCTGAATCCATATTAGTCACCATCTAAGTTACATCTATAGCCGTGTATTAAAAATAGTCTCAAGGAAAATGAAAATTTTTAAACCGGAATTGGGAAAATACCGTAAGTGAAAATCCTTAGTGAATCCTCCCGACATCATCTGAAATTTGATACAGAAACTATATCATTTGTCCTCTAAACTCAATCTGTAGCAGAGAACCGAATGTGGAAATCCTTCTGTGTCATCCAATACCTTCCAAAATGTAATGCTGAATCCATATCAGTTATTA
This sequence comes from Amaurobius ferox, assembly GCA_951213105.1. Classification (NCBI taxonomy): domain Eukaryota; kingdom Metazoa; phylum Arthropoda; class Arachnida; order Araneae; family Amaurobiidae; genus Amaurobius; species Amaurobius ferox. The sequence continues at coordinate 126,955,673 of OX578137.1, forward strand.
TCTATGTTCTATCAATACCAGTCCTAAAATATAGATGTTTCAAAGGAATATTTTGAAACAGAAGTAGAAACGGACGTTGAAATTCTTAATGAGTCATTCTACCTCCTTCAGAATGTAATGCTGAGGTATCAGTTATTTTCTGAACTCTATATTTAACCAATCTTAAGAAATATATATTTTTGTAATTACTATTTTTCTTTTCATTTAAAACGGGAAGCGCTCTGTTCTTAATGCGACTTTAACGTCTTAATAATGTGATCGAACAAAAAATACTTTTATTATAAACCGTTATTCTTTGAAACATTTTCCAAGTATTTATCGACATTCACTGGCACTTGGCATAGAAATAAATTAATTCCTGAGAAGGTGGTGATAGGTAGTCTGCAAAAAGTTAAAACTAAGCAATAGAAAATCCATTTGTCTTCATAAAAATCCAATATAATTACACAATTACATTCATAGTTTATTGCTTTTTAAATATCGGAACTTCATTTATGGCTTTTTTTATATATGTCTAAAGCACCTGACATATCTTTTAGAGGAACTTTCAATAAAAAAGCCTCTTTCAAAAAACTGAATAATTACTTATGATTGGATAAAACAGCAAAGAAAATTGGATGAAATAATGTATGTTATTCCTAATAGAAATAATTCAATTTTATGAGTATGTGAATATAATCCGTTAATTCCATAAAAGGTATCGGATATTTCTTAAAAATCACCAACTTATAAAATGTGGGGGTTGCATAAAACAAACCGTATTAAACATCTTGTAAGAAAATTAAATTATTTAAATATAGCTCTCAAATTTGCGTGCATTTTCTATGAAAGAATTGCACGTGATAGCACCCTTCAGCACCGAATAACCGAAAACTGCTCTTGTAACCACTGGCAAATCCTGGTCTAGAAAGTAGGTCACGCCGAAATGTATCTTACATACCACCCCTTGCGTTATCAAACGCACCGCAATACGCAAGATATTTAATTACGTTAATAGAAATGATAATTAATAATGTTGCTGATATTGTGTTACATACTACCCGACATAGAAAATGCAGCACCATGAAGCTTTGGCCGTATAATTATTTAAATTGCCGTACAAACGCATCTGACCGATGTTTGCAAATGATCTGAAATACAAGTAGGTCACGTAATTAGAACGCGGGATAAAAGGGATGGAAACGGCAGTTGGTCCAACACTTGTTACTGTGTGTCGACTACGCTAACCCGTTTTTCGAGCTATTTTTTGTTTCAGAAGACACGTGTTGTTGAAGAGATGTCTGGCCGACTACGCCGAAGTCCGTTCCAACTTTTGGACTATCGTGCGAGGGGATTCATTTTAAGCCTACGTACGGCAGGGTGGTAATACCGGTGTATATCTGCTGAAACACGCTTAGCGTATCTCTGCTGAAACACGCTTCCACTGCGCAAAGGATTTGCAGAAGATAGATTGAAGAAGGGCATTTGAATCGTCGTAGCGGTACGTACGTCAGCGCCATCCAGACGTACGTCAGGGCGCGTTGATCGATGCATTCGAAGGCATGCTGCGGTGGCTCCACAAACAACGACTGTCGACATTCTGCAGAATTTGCAGGGTACATTGGGTGTTCCGATATCAGCGACAACAGTTTTTCGACGATTGGCCGAAAGCGACTTGCACTCAAACCGTCCTTCAAAAACACTACAATTGACGACAAAACACCGACGGGATTGCAATGGGGTCGGACACGAGCCTCTTGGACGACTGACTGGGACAGGAGAGTGCTTAGCGACTAGCTTCGGTTCTGTTTGTCGAATGACAGTCACCATGTGAGAGTCTAGAGGCGACGTGAAAACAGATCCAATCCTGCTGTGACTGTTGAACTCCATACTACTCGACAACGCGGCATCATGGTATGGGGTGCCATCGGCTTCGACAGTTGACCACCCCTGATTCGTATTAGAGACTCAATGATGGCACGGCGATATATGGATGAGATGCTACTGCCGGTTGCACTTCCCTACCTTCAGCGTTTGGAAAATTATGTTTTCCAGCATGATAACTCCTTACCACATACGGCAACCATCAGAAGACAAACCTTGCAAGGTATACAAGTGCTTCCTTTGTCTCCGCTTTCTCCAGATCTCTCATCCATCGAGCATGTATTGGACGTGATTGGCTACCATTTGTCTGCCCTACCCCAAATAGAAGACTACCTGTGAACGATGGTTGAAGACATATATTCATCCATTCCTATCCGCAAGCTCATTGGTAACTATCCGCAAGCTCATTGCTTGCTTCTTAAAAGGTTGCTGCTTGTATCGCCGCAAGAGATAGCCCTAATGGCTACTGATCACCCTGTCTATGCCATTACTCATTACATTATGCAACTGGAATTAACATCACGTATTTATATGTGCCATCGCTGTGTGCTCTTTTTCACCACACTCTATTCTCTCTTTCATTGGTGCTGCATTTTCTGTGTCGAGTAGGGTATACTGTGCCTACGGGAGTGTTTTTGTCGAGAATTTGGTCTGTCTGCCGGTGCCTTACTAGCTATACAGCAGAATTATACATTACTGGTAGCCAGAAATTGGCTTGTACAATCAATATCTGTAACTCCATATGGTGAACTATACACTATACAGCAAGTCATTAAACATAACTAGTTTCAAATATCTAGCTTGAAACTCGGATGTCACAATACTATACTGTCCATATTGACAAAACTCATTAAACTCATACAAAATGGCTAATTTCTAATAAATTATGCTCTAAACTATACAATAAATATTCAATACAATATATATTTTGGATTCCATCGGTAAGATTTTTGACCCCATCAGAACTTCCATTTGCCTATACTATTAGTTTATAAAAAGAAAATTGGCTGCTTCTATAAAGCGGATTGGAGAATTAAATCACTGTGGCTCTTAAAGAGAAATAGCCCAGAATTCTCATTTGCATATCTGAATATTATACATTACCAAAGTTAATTGAAAAAGCGGTCTTAACTATCGATCACGGGGGTTCTTGTCATCGTGCAAGGAAAATCGATTTTAAGGGTGTTTTAAGCTCAGTGAAACATTTATTACTCTGTTCGAACTTAAATCATAAATTAATGAACCTGTAACTAAATTTTATAGATTTCAAAGTTTAAAGGGAGTTATTTAAAAATAAAACAGTAAATTCCATCATATAAATAAAATGCATGGTAGTAGATACCGAGGATAATTTAAATTTAATCATGCTATGCAGGACTTATATTGAGTACATTAAAAGTAAATAAGCAGAGGAATGATTGATCAAAAGTTTGAGACCAGCATTGTAAAATTCATATTATATACTACAAAAATCAATGGATAGTTTGTTAAATGAATACTGATGTTAGGAAATCTGTATTCAGATTTTAAAATTTACATTTAAAGCTTTGTAATTAGTGTTTAATTTCAAACCGGTGAAGGATTGTTAGATCTTGCTCATAAAAAATACTCATAATTAAATAACTAACTACTTTAAAGTCATTATATTTTTCATTCTTGAGCAACAATCTAAATAAAATAATCTAAAATTTTTAAAAAAAGCCAAACAAAATATTTAATATTTAACTTTTGAAGTTTTAAACCATAAAGTGTATCTTTGAGTTCATGTTTTAAACAATGTAATTAAGGCTAAACTCGTGGTCATTTGACAAATAATAATTTGGTCCAAAATCGAAGGTACCAAATCGAAATGTATTTAGATTTAAATTAATTGTAAATAAATTGTCAGATTGACCTTATGGATTAGATGAAACATGAAAACCTGATAAAAAACAAAATGGGAACCCCAACTGGACTAAAACAAGTGAAAAGGACGTTCCTTTTACCCTTGCTCAAATCGAAACGAAAACAATTGAACTGTATCTCAAAATTGAGTTGATATTTGTTTTGCTTTCGAAACGCTGGAACACAGTTTACTTGACACTTTTCCCTGTACTCTAAATTGAAAAGAAATAACACACTATTCTATATTTGAAAAGTGTAAAGTGTTAGATAATTGTTATAGATTTTATTTAATCTTGAACACCATTGCATTAAATCTCCACTTACCTTGAGGCCGCTGCAAGGGAATATACAAGACATAAAATTATATTAGATGTGAAGTTCAGTCGGTAACCTTATTATTTTTACTTAATTGGATCACATCCCATATTCAATACACGCCAAAATAGACTTATCAACATTAAAGATTGAGTTGTGTTATATTGAACTCCACACCTAATGTACTAGTACTCATGTCTTGTAAATTGTCTTGCAGCATTGGGGCAATTTATGTGAAGATTTAATGCAACATAACATTGTTAATTATCTTGAATAAACAAATATATTTGTAATTTTTACAAAACTAATTACTTACATTTATGCTATTCGTCATCGCTATTATTTCTACTATATTTGATCGCATTCCAAATTCATTAGATGCAGAAATAAACTTATCAAAATTTTGTCGGTCTCGGCAAAAGTCTGCTCATTATGAAAGGTGCAGAGTCCACTCCGACGATAAGAGCTTGCCATTTCGTCCCGGTAGCTTAACGGTAGAACGTCGGCTGACCAGTTCGGAGATCCAGGGTTCGACTCCCGGTTGGGGCAGCAAGGTTCTTTATAAAAATATGATGGAGATGTAAAATATTTGTAACTCACAATGGTGGAAGTTGGATATTCTATATGAGCAATATTGGTACTGGCAGCATCACCACAGCAGTAAGAGGACAGCCGTTTTATCTCTTGATATTACTATTATCTAGCACTTTCACTTGTACACCGTGCTTACTATACACAATATCAGAAAGGAAAGATAACGGAATAAATACTTCTCAGGTTCATGGTAGGGGCGGAGTATTATTCTACACACTGTGGCCCTTGGCCCGTGATTAGTCAGATAACTTGAACTTTCTTGGTTTATTCAAAGCAACATTTTAATGTCTCGTGCTGGCGCCTCTTCTGCACCCTGAGACACAGCGAGGGCGAGTTATCCGGCCATCACAGCCTCATGACTTATTGAAAATCTTGACATAGAAGTGTCCTATTTTGCAAATCCAATGCTACATTTTCTCCAGACTAGTTGCTGCCTCATGTTATGCGTTATCAATACCCTCTGATTTCTCACTTTATTTTCCATCGTTGAAAACAGATTAATTCAGTGTCACTATCACTTATAATGTTGACCACTTATAATATTTAGCACTTGATGTATGTAACGCTATGCAACTGAGCCAGTTATATCTTGTTAAGATTATACCGTTTCTAGTCTGAGGAAGAGGACTCCTAATACACTCAAAATCACTGCCGGCCGCCCATTTTGCTGGTCCATGTCTTCGGACGAGTCTGTCGGCCTAGACTTTCGACACTCAAAATCATTGTAGTCAACGAATCTTCTTATGACTGCTTTCTTCAAGAATGCACCAAAAATTATTTTCTCACAAGCAGCTGTTTAATTGATTGTGGTATAACGATTATACTACCAGAAATACACAAGTTCATGATTGAGTTCTCAAAACTTTAAACAAGTTCTTCTTGAAATATTTTTTTAAAAATTGGTTTTCACAATATTTCCATAAATTTTTGAACAATTTACTTACATGGTTAGTTACATCATTACCACGTAGATAGGTACATAGATGATCTTCGATTAGAACTTTCATTGCAATTGCATCGCAAAACATTACTAATGCTTTAAGTGAATTTTCGTGAATTTTCATTTCATGGCCACCATTTCCTGTGTCACGTTAAACATGACAAAACCTACCGTCATAAATGCATATAGTACCAAACGTTTACTTTTTTTTTTATTTCAATTAAAACGCGTCGAAGATTTCAGCCAACCGTGAAGAAAAACATCTGGCAAAAATATCTCCCCTTTGCAGAACTTGACTTTGTTTCAGCAAAAATTTCATGAGTTGTATTTCATTTTGTGTTTATTTATTAATAAAAGTCGTTTAAAAATTGATTATTAATTTTTATCAATGCAAGGCCAAAATACTTATTTTTGAGCATCCCAAGTCTATGAAACCACATAAGATAGGCCCACACATCGAAGACGAACGCTGCATTGTACATGGTGATGCAATTTTGAATAGTGTTTGCTACCTATACTCTCTTTGCACTGTTGACACATAAGTACTGGCTGCACTATGGTTGCAGTTAACTAATTTTCCTCCCGGTTTCTAGTGCGTATTTAGCAATATATACGAGATGTGCCATAACCACCTCTTTTGGTGTTACTTACTGTCCACATGCTAGCAATAGATAAGCAGAAGTTGCGCTATAGACGCAGAAAATCAGTTTTTCTCTCCATTTCTAGTGCATATTGAGCAATATATACGAAATGACGTACCACTTGCGTTCTCAATGTATGGCCTACGTAAAATGAATGATGCGAAAGCTGTTACATCTCTAACCTTTGAATTACGAGGGATTCAAACTACAGAATTTTTATTCAAACCTTTTCTGTTCAATCAATATTTGCAAGATGCGCATGAGAAGTATTCATACTTTCCTAGCATATAGCGCAAATATGTTGTTGTTGTTGAGACCCAGACCGTCTGACCTACCAGAAAGGTGTAAGGTAACCGTTTGGACGTCCGGTAAGTGCCACCCAATTTAGACCGGACCCAGTGAGGGAGGCATCCACAGGGACCGTACCCTCCTTCCCCTACCACCAACCTCTCGGAAGGACTTACGGACCCACATGTTTAACGTGATCGTACTCCGCATAAACACAGTGGCAGTTGTGGCAGCGTGCAAATCCAGCGCGCAAACCACAGGGCTACCGTGCCAGAAATGTGCCAACAGCACGTGGTGTTCCCTGGTGGTCACCCACCCAAGTACTAACCGCGCCCGATGCTTCTTGACTTCGGTGATCTAACGAGAACCGGTGTTTTCAGCACAGTAGGGCCGTTGGCTAGCGCAAATACGTAAAATTTTGCCCTAAAATCATCACCCCTTTATATTATGTACACATCTGGTCGCTGTTTATTAAAATTCCTCCTCCATTAATTTAATTTATCAAGTCTTTATTTTCTCCTGTAGGTCGCAAGAAAAAAAAACTCTTAAGAGAATCATTTCCTTCCATATCAGTTCCCAACGTGGCTACTTGTAGTCTAGTTTAAATAAAATTATGAATGGGGGCCTCGTTGGCTGTCAAAACACTTTGAAGAGCATTTGATGAATAAGTCGAGAAGCGCATCTACATAAAATTATGGAGTAGTTTACAAGCGAGGGAACTTCAGAAATGGCAGATTGTGAAAGATGATCTGCCCTTTGGAGCCAGAAAGGCATGAAAAATGGATTGAAACTATTTTTTTTCTCTTTTAACTGAATATTTTACTTTCAACTATGTATTATTTATATTCAAAAGTAATACTTTGTGTGTTCAGATTGACTCTGTATTTTAAAATAATATCGAGTGAGGGCATATAATGCTCAAACTTATTTTTTCAAATATTTTCGCATTTTTTATTTTTGTGAACACTAGTTCTAAGAAAGAAAAATAATAGTTGATATTTTTAAAAGTAAGTTTAAACTTGGACTTTGATAACACCTTATATACTCAAGATACAAACGCATTATAAATACTGTATGAGAAAAGCCCTTATTTTTATTTATCTGTCAGGTTTAGCGACGATTTTGCGACATTGGCTATTGATTTGACGAACTTGATGACTTTCGAGAAATCTCGCTAAATCAATGAAGTTTCAATATCTATAAAAATTAAATATTATTATTTTGATAACCTTTGACGCTTGGGGGAATTAATTATTTAATATTTTTAATTTAAAATAAAGTCAATTTCCCTTGTCGTGGGATTCGTACGTTTTGTTAAGGAATCTATGAGAGCGTAAATTGAACCTTTAGAAGGGGTATAATAATTATGTTTTGATAAGGTATCATATAATAATTAATAAAATAGAGCGGTAATTATCTGTCTGTGTCCGGGTATATTAGAAGAGCAAGTGTTGCATATAGGTGAATGGGATTAAATATGTTACATGCTTTTATGTATCCCACCATATAACGGGCTTCACACTTAGCTGTCTATAAAAACGCAAGTCTTCAAATTTCGTGTAGCTGCTTCGAGCAGATTAATTGATAAGGTAGCTAACTACTATGGTCAACATCATTCATTATCGCATGGCTGCATCATTCTGATATGTCACAATTCAACAATAATGTAGCTCTATATTAAGCAGTGTTTTAAGAAAGTCCGTATATCCCTATAACTTTCAAACCATGTGTCGTAATGCCGTGGTAGTAACGTGTACTAATAGAAAAAGTGACTGTGCGCAGTTGATTGAACGTACATGTAGAGCCCCTAGTAGTGAAATACAGAACTTAAGAAAACTTATTCAGAAACTAACAGAAATAAGCAAAAATGTTCAGTTACAAAATTCAAGAGCACTGTTTAATTAGTATAAAACGTTACTTGATTTTACAGAAACACTTTAAACAAGAAAGATCAATCATGCATAAGCATTATGAAACACTTTCCAACTGAATGGCAATTTCTTTTAAAAATTTCTAAAATGTGATACATTCAGTGGTGATATCTTTTACATTATCACAGTGCTACAGTAATCTATTATACGCAAATATTTAAAACTGTATCAAAATATAAATCATCTGATTCTCTACGCAAAATCAATGAATATTTCATTCCTATAACTGTTATTCCACACTCCAGAGCTTCCTTCCCGGTCGTCCATCTCGTTGCTCTAAGTCCTCTGGACGAGCCGGACGGCCTGGGGCTTTCACACTCCAGAGCTACCGGTCGTCCATTTTGTTGCTCCAAGTCCTCTGGACGAGCCGGACGGCCTGGGGCTTTCACACTCCAGAGCTAAATAATTTTGTGTGAAAAAAATTCAGCAATTCTTGTGTAACTCACCTTACAATCTCCTTGAGATATTTGCATTCTGCATAAGTTAAAATTAGGCTTCGTTAAAGAAATAATAAAAGTTTAGGGATCATTTAAAATCACAACTATTGCAATTGCATAGGCACGGAATTTAGATACACAGATATACACAGAATATATATGTGTGTGTGCGTGTATGTATTCAAAGTACTGGAATCGTGTCGAAGACCGGAACTCGAATTTTCGAAGGATCTACACGTTTTGGACTTCTAGAACACAAAAAAACTATTTTTAGGAAGACGTCTGTGTGTGTAAGGGTGTATCTGTGTATGTTTCTGTATGTCTGTGAGGATATTACATCCACTCTATAGAAAAACTAATAGACCGATTTTCATAAAATTTGGTAGGTATGTTTTTGTGTTAAATCCTGATGTTCATTAGATTATAGTACGATTCGTGATAAAAGAATCAGCCTTCTTTGCGAAATGGCCGGCAGAAATTGCCTTTATCCACTCTAGCTAAAAACTAATGGAACAAATTTAACAAAATTTGGTGTATAATATTTCAATAACCTACAAGTGATTTATATACCAAATTTAACAAAATTTGGTGGATCATGCAAGATGGGGCCCGACCACATTGCACCGGACAGGTATTTCGCTTTCTTGATGAATACTTCAGGAATAGAGTCATTGTGTTGGATTTACTGGCGCAAATATGGATTGGCCTCCATATTCGCCTGATCTGATTCCTCGTGACTATTTTTTGTGGGGCACATTGAAAGGCACTGTTTACCGGAACTATCCCGACACGCTGGACGAGATTGAATCGTCGATCTGTGTGGCATCTGAATCCATTTCCGTTGAGACACTACAAGATGTGATGGCAAATTTCATTGTTCGTTTGCGCCACCTCTGTGCTGCGAGCGGGGGACATTTTGAAAAGATTGTGATGTGATTGCAATGACGGCTTGCAGAAGACGCGTTTGTATATGCATGCTGATACAACTGCGCAGCGTACAGCGCCATCTCTTAGCAGCTTTTGTAACCACTATTTCGAAACTTCTGTAAAAATTCTTACAGCTTTCACAATAAACATACCGTTTGTTGTATTCTTCTATTGATCTTTCCTTTCATGTTATGTTATTTAATTTGAAATTCAAGGAGTCCTTTGTTGGACACCCCATATCTAGATAATGTGTTCCGCAGAGGATGGTCTGTGTGTTGTGTGCTCTATCTATTTCAATTAGCTGCGCAATTCTCATCGCAGCTTTCTTGACATCTTAAAGAAGGGTGACGGGTTTTATTCATTAAACGAAATAATGCTTTATATAAATTAGACTACTATAATATTACTGGTATATATAGACTGTGCATAAAAACAATTACACTCTTAAGTTTCCTTAATCACTACCGGTGTGAATCACTACCGGTGGCAAAATAAGAGGAAATATGAATTTCACACCGGAAAGTTATTTCAATTTCTGTATTATAGTTTAATAATTTTAACACCTGTGAAGTGACTTAGAACGAAGTTGTCTGTTAAAAATTTACACCAATACTTCATATTTATTTCAAATAAATACTATTTCACTGTTTTCCCCAAACATTTAAATGTTAAGATTGAGAGTGTATAAATATGGGCCTGATAATTGCGTGTATGTGTATACATGTATTTTAATGTGTGTGTGTGTGTGTGTGTGTGTGAGCTTGTGGACGCGATATCTTACGAACAAATAGAGTGTTTTTTAAAAAATCCTGTATAATTATTAAAATTATTAACTACTAGAGCCGTATTGATTTGAAACGCAATCAAACGTTCGGAAGAGCCCCACATTTTAGGATGAATTTTTGAAAAAAATCATAAAACATCAGAACATTCAATAATGTTAAATAAATAATCATTCTATGCGTAGTTTTTCATTAGAAAACGATTGACACAAAATTTAAAACAGCAACTTGAACCTTTCTCGCGATACTGCATATTTTTCAAATAAATTTATGTAAAAAGTTAAAACTCTGCCTGTAATATTTGCTGATAAATTCAGCGACTAATTTAGGGAAATACAGCCAACCAGGCAACTTTCTTTAATATGGTGCTCAATTAACAAAACTGACACAAAATAAACAGAAGTGAAGCTACAATTATGAAAGTGATGCCAATTTGTTAATAAATATTTTAATATATGAACTATATAGCTTAATAAATACTAGCATCATTTCCAATCATCAAGTGAAATTTGTGCGAAACACAAGCTAATTTGGTACTTCTCAATAGTTTTGCACGTTGCCACCAAAAAACGGTGAAAAAATATTAGCGTACAGTTCAATGTTTGAAACATGTGGTTATTGCACATCATTATTTTAATGTGACAGAAATAAAATCATTGCATTATGTAGATAATGTCGTGTTCTGATTATATCATATTTTTTAAATATAGTTATTATGGCATTGTCGCAAGGTCAACACAAAATGATACGATATTTTCTCGTGTATGCAAAATTCCATAATCGGGATAATCTGTGAAATCGAGACTTTACTGCATTCTAAAATTTCGCATAATTAGTTACAAATGTAATACATACACGCATGCATACGAGGACGAACATATTTCTAAATGTGCACAACGTCTTAAAACACCCATTTCCATCCAATTCGGGAATTCAAAAAATTCGAGAAAAGTAACATTATTATTATACAATAGTTTAGGAAAGTAATTAAACTGCAATCATGTTCCATCAAATATTTTATACCCAACTCTTGATAACAGTGTCTTCAGGAGAGGTTGACGACGACATTTTCTATCCTTTTTTGGCCACAGTAAACAATTCTTTACTGACGCATAAAACTTTATTGAAAATTTATCAGCTGTCTGAATCCTGCAAACGCATATATTTGTAGTTCCCGGGAGATTTCGATATCATGTCTGGCATATGTCTTCAAAAATCGTTATTGATTGCTGGAGAAAAATGAAATGCGGGGGCGACCCGTGAGTGAAAATCGATTACAAAGAGCTGTCAGTGAATATCGACGATGAATCATTTCGTCAGTGACATGTTTTCCGCCCAGCGAATTCGCAGTGAACAAAATAAATCTCTTATGAGTACTTTGTGTCTTATTTTCAAATCACTGGTTGCAATTTTATGTATTTACGATGCTGCTCAGACTTACGGAAAAGATTAACGTGGCTCAAATAATTGGATGACTGGAATCGCTTTAAACGGAAGGCAATTGGAACTATTCCAGTTTTTTTTTAAACAACGTTTCGGTACCAAATATGTGTTTAATCTAAGAAACTAATTGTTCGAAATTGATGGGAAATGTATTTCATATTTCTTTTTTTATAAAATTAAACACATTTTTTAGTAAACTAATTTATTTGGAACAGCCTTAATGATTGTTCAAACATATAAACCGGTTATAGAGACAAAAAAGGTCCCCATTCAGGATGAAACGCTCGGGAAAACCGCACCACAAAGAGCCTGTTAATAAATAATTGCATCATGGAAGAAAACTGTTGGTAACGAAAATTAAAGTGATTAGTTATCTATTATGTGTACTTTGTATCTATTTTCAAATCACTGGAAATATTTTTAAACGAATAGTAGAATAACGGTTCATTGTCTCTTATGGGCACTCTGTGTCTTATTTTCAAGTCACTGGTTACATTCCTATGTATTTGCAGCGCTGCTCAAACTTACGAAAAATTCAATGCAGCTCAAATAATTGGATAACTGGAATCATGTTAAACTAAAGACAATTGGACTAAAGAACTAAAAATTGAACTAAGGACAGTTATTTCAGTTTACAGTCTCGGTAGACAGGCATCGTGCTCCCTCGACTGCTGGGGTCGTGGTTTCATATCCTTCCTACGAGCATGGACATTGTAGTGTGGGTAAGGATGAAATATGCTCCACCCCTGTAATGCGAAGCTGAAAAAGGTTCACTATTTGACCGCTGTATAGGCGAATGGTTGGTAAATTAAATGCCTGACTATAAAAAAAATTCTTTCAGTTTTCCATTGCATAGGCTTTTGAATACACATGTGTTTCGTATTATAAGCGAATTTCGCATTATGAAATAAAACACATTTTACACATCTGAGAGGAAGATGCTTTCGAAAAAAGAATATAAACAGTTGTCCATAAGTGTAAACCTGTTTCGGCAGTTAAATCTGCACATTCTTCAGGATATAACGATAGAATAGTCACACAAGCAAAGGTAAGAACTAGTCTGATAATAAACAGATGCATCATGATATCCATGAAAAAAATCATCGCTAAACGAAAATTATAAAAGTAAATTTAAATCCCTAAGATGAATAATAAAGAGCACCATAAAAATTCAAAACACTTTGAATAAAAGTTCAAATGAAAGTTCCCTATAATGATGTAAATAATAAATCTACGGGTTTCGATGAACGAACATCATCATTATCAACAACTTGAAAGTTTGACCGATAAGGCATAGCTTTCATTTTGTCGTTCAAGCACAGGACGATTCGCCCTGAAGAAGGGAATCCAAAAAATTCCGAAACAAACGTCATATTTACCTTTAGCAACGCAACTTTTTACATCTTGTACATTATTAATGACGCGTAAAGTCACATTTTTTGCTTATCATCAACTAACTACAAAAGCATGCAAAGAAATTATTGTAAAAACAGTTGTAAATAAAAAACAACGAAATTCGGTTATATAGTACATAACATAATAAAGGAAACAGATAAATAAATAAATAAATAAACCTTTCATGTAAATATATGCAAAAAATACCAGCTTATAAAATATTATAAGAGTTAAAGTAAAGATAAAGAAAAACAACTGGTTTCGAAAACTAGATGAGCAGTTGAATCAACTGAAACCACATATCATTCGATAAAACAATTTCAAAACACTAAAGAATAAAAAACTACGAAGCAAAAATAAAACAAAAAATTAAGAAAAAAAAACGACTTCTGAAAAAGGAAACCCAAAATCTTTTGAAACGTACGTAACATTATTTTTACAGTATTTTATTGTGATCTTATAAAATCAATTAATTTAATTATAAAAACTCCACACATTTTATAGGTCCGTTAACATGGGAATTGTGGTATATAAATCAGCATTTATTATCCGAACACTATATATTTCCTTAATTTCAAAGTTTACAAGCATTTAAATCTGAATGTCAATTACTATAGAAAAATACTTTCAATAGTTTGATTAGAACATACCTGGAAAAGACGTCGATGTCCGTCAAACGGTGGACAACCAAGTACTCATGGTGCGATCGCCAGTAATAAGAAAAAAAGTGTCGTAATTAAAAATATATATAAACGTTTTCTTTTTATCAAATTTAAGTTATCAAAATTGGCAATTTAAGCCATCCTGGAAGAAAAACCATTAACTACTTACAGAGGACCACTTATACTTCTAATATTTCGTTTAAAATTTAAAATTTTCTTATACACCATAAATATTTAAAAAGAAAATTAGACATAAAATGATATTTCGTTTAATCTACGCAGTCCATGTACAGGTTGGGATCCAGAACGCTGCTTCAAATTCGGAAGCAGTAAGTTAAAAAAGTTTGATATGAGCAGAACATCATTTTCTCTATATAATGTAATTAATGTACTTCTTTCACACTGAAAAAATGATGTATAAGAATCGCGGAACAATGTACATTTGGCAAGTTTTTGAATGGCAACAGGTAAAACTGCTTCGAAGTACCCAATTAACTTATACATATTTTGGGCACCTCTAAATTGGCAATTATCAGTATTGATAGAATCCGCTAAAACAATATAGTTCGTATATTAGAATATTTTTATAATTAATTAATCAATTTGAAGTCATTTTTTCAATGCTGCTTTTATTTTCCTCAATATGGAGCGACATATCGCCGAGTAGGTGATATTTCGCTAAACTAGTAACCAAGTTTGCCACATTTATTGCCAAACGTTTCAGACATACAACGAGACGGTATTTTATTATATATAAAATACTATTAGCGAACTGTTAAGAATCAGAACACAAAACTATTACCCAAATTAGCTTCTCCCGTGAATGGAAATAAACTAGATCCGCGAAAATACAAATGACTTTATCGCATAATTTTACATATAATAAATGAACATATTTCATAATAGTTAAACTTTATTTCATTTTATGTGAACTTTTGATAAATTTAGTTGAAAAATATTCAGTATCTCGATAACAGTTCATGCAAGAGACGATAACAGTTCAAGCGTTCTAAAGTTGATGTCATTCGTTTTCTAATTTGAATTTACATAATGATCATTTACGTTACTTTATTGAAGGTTCTAATATTTTAATCATTTTTTTTTAAACTTGGTGTCATTCCGAATATTCGCTTACGCTTCAAATCATTTGGATTCCGTTATTCACAGATTATAATATTTGTACCAAATATTGTTCAAAGCGCTCCCTTCGTCCGTGAGATATCGCATCCACAGTCTCATACACACACCTACATACACACATACGCACGCACGCCACCTCAAAAACGTTCGATTCGAGTTAAGGGATACATGAAATGTGCTCTTCCGTTGTTAAATCGAATTCGAATTTCCAACCCCTATACCATACTTCACATATTCATTAATTTATATATATCCAAGTATCCAAGGCGTTTGCATTTCGAGGCACCCGAGGGAGAACGCTCGCATCCCCACATCGAATAGTATTGTTGTTATTTTTAGTACTGGAAAAAATAGCAATACGAAGTTTGAGCATTCTACATCATTAATGATACGAAATCATTTAACTTATTCATAAAAACGCCACGCATTATATAGGTATAAATGCCGGTATGCAAATCAATATTTATTCTCCGATCACTATATATTGTCATATTTTTAATGTTTACAGGCATTTAAATCTAAACTTCAATTACTATCGATAAATACTTTCGATAGCTTGATTAAAACGTGCTTAGAAAGGACGTTGATCTCGGTCAACCGGTGTACAGCCAATATATTTTGGGACTATCACCGGTAATAAGAAAAAAGTGCCATAATTAAAAAATATATCAAAGTTCTCTTCTTTTTATCAAATTCAAGTTATCAAAATTGACAATTTAAGCCGTCCTGGAGGAAAAATCATTAACTACTTACAGACACCGATTTAGAATTCAAAGTTTTCGTCTAAACTTTAAGTTTTTATTATCTACCATAAATATTTAAAAAGAAAATTAAAGATAAATAGGGATTTCGTTTAATCAAGGTTGCCGCATGTAGTAGACACTCCAGAACACTGCTCTGAATACAGAAGCAGTAAGTTAAAAATATCTGATATGAGCAGCACATGACTTCCTCTATAAAATGTAATTAATTTACTTTTACAGTGGAAAAATGGTTTATAAAATTTACAGTACAATGTTTATCATATTGAGCTGTACATTTGGCGTTTTTTTGGATAACAACATATAAAACTATTTCGAAGTACCCAATTATGCATATTTCGCTCAACTCTAAATTAACAATTATCAATATTGATAACTTCCGCAATAAGCAACATGGTTCGTATATAAGAATATTTTTATAATTAATTCATCAATTTAACGTCATTTTTTTAATGTTAATGCTAATCTCCTCAATATGGGGCGAAATATCGCCAAGTTCGGGATATTTCACTAAATTAGTAAACAAGTTTGCCGAATTTATTTTCAAATGTTGCAGACAAACAAAAATACGATCCTTTTAATACTTTCCGACATAGTTTTAAAGTGTTTAAAGTGTCTGTTCGCACAATAACTGCCGTAAAACTGACTTTATTAAAATGAAATTTCAGTATATTTTGAGACGGATTGTGGGACATATGGGAATGCAAAAGAATAATATCACCCAATTAGTTTTGAATTTAACCCAGGTAGAAAAAAGAAAATACACGGAACCCCATGGGACCTAATTTTGCAAACATTTTTTGAGCGGAGTTAAAATTCACGAATTGCTTCGAATATTTCATGAAATATTCAAATTACCACGAAAAATGTACCGCAAATGTACAACGAGTCTACAGCCAGCGAGTTTACAGCCTTCTTCGCGAGTCTACAGGCAGTAGAATCGCGAAACGAGTTACGGAGATTCTCGAGCGTAACGAGCAGGGGATGGAGTTTAGCGGACAAATTTCGTCTGCTTATCAGGTGACTCAAATGCTAGCGAAAGAGTTTTAGCTAGTTGGAGATGCAGCCGTGGTATTATCAATATTGATAATACCACGGTTACTGGCAAGCGTAGCGAGCAAGGGGTGAAAACCTCAGCGAATACGGGATACGTAGAAAGTCGTATGAACCGACCGGGTTGAAATAGCTCGCGAAACGAGTGTTAGGACTGGTGAATGTCAGTTAATAAAGGACGGTCCCCAACGGATATATTACGACTGTGTAGCAGATGCATTAAAATGTTCGCGAAGCGAGCTCAGCGAGTGTTTTCGAGACGGAGGCGAATCATCTCGACTTGCCAAGCTGCTTAAGGGGGTTGGCGAGCGTAGCAAAGAGGAAGCGGAACTCAACGGGGCATATTACGTCTGCCAGAATGGGTGTATTACGCCTAAGTAGCAGGTGGCACTAAAGTACCCGCAAGGCGAGCTCAGCGAGAGTTATCGAGTAGGAAGAGAATCCTCCCGACTCACGAAGCGAGTTACGGTGGTTTGGCGAGCCTAGCAAGCAGGGGTTAGAGCCCTCTAGTATTTGAGAAAAAAATATCATGTTGCTAAGAAACGAAATTAAACCTAATGAGTTATTACAGCTGTAAATCTAAGAAACGGAATTAAATTCAATGAGTTATTACAGCTTTTTCGATTTAAATAATAAAGAAATATACATATATAAATACATTTTATCGGAATTGCATTTGCACGTAAATGATGAAAATTCCATATTTTGCAAAACTAAGTTCAATCCCCTAGATATTCCTAGATAATTTGTGGTAATTAAATAATAGTTATTGCAAATTTGTTTATAAACGGGACCGGGATGTTTTTCCATCAGATCTGCCTGTGAAGATAATTTTGAATAGTTAGAACAGATATCGTTATAAATCTTTTTAGGATATTTAAATTAAATATTTTAATAAAATGTCTAAAATACCAATTCCATTTAAAATATCATAGGAATTTGCACATAATTGAAGTTTTGATTTCTTTGAATTATATATTCCGTACAAAGAACGGGTACACTGATAAAAGGTAATATGAATGAAGAGAAGTGAGTGAATGAAATATTTTTTAAGTTCGCATTAAGAAGCAGACGATTTATATTTCGATGACGTCATTTGAAAAAAGATCATTTTGTTTAACTAAAATTGTCTTTTTCAATGAAGTTTTAAGTTTTCAAGTATAATAAATTACTGTAGAACTGTATTAATTTAAAATATATCAACGCTGAATATATCATATTTTAGATTTGTTTAAATAAAATTGCATTTCATTTGGAAAGTGTTTAATAATCAATGCTTTATGAATGATTCATTTTTCTCGTTTATATAAATGACTGTTGGTGAACTGTTGGGAATAAAACCGCAAAACTATTACCCAAAGAAGCTTCCCTTGAGAATGGAACGAACTAGATCCATGAAAATATTAACAAATTTATTGCATAATTTCACATATGAAAAGTGAACATATTTCATAATATTTAAAAAAAAATATTTTATTTCATGTCATCTTTTGATAAATTTATTTGAAAAATATTCAGTATCTCGATAGCAGTTCATGCAAGTGTTCCAAAGTTTGTATCATTCGATTCTAATTTAAAATTACATAAGAAAGATAATTTACATAACATCATTGAAGGTTCTGGTATTTTAATGGTTTTTAAAATCATGGGGGGGGGGGGGCATTCCGAACATTCGATTGCGTTTCAAATCAGTAGGGTTGCATTTTTCACCGATTATAGTATTTGTACCAAATATTGTTCAATCCAATATATTTCCATATATTATTCAGTATTGCCATTCGTCCGTCAGATATAGCATCCATAGGCCCATACACACACATACATACACTCGCCACCTCAAAAATGTTCCATTCGAATAAAGGGATGCTTGAAACGTGCTCTTCCGCCGTACACTCGAATTTGAATTTCTGACCCCGTCACAATAGTTTACCTATTCAGAAAACTACGTATATAGGGAGAGTAATAAATAGAACGAGTTTCACAATAACAAAGCATAATCCCACTGGACAAGATTGTCAGGAACGTTGGCCGATTTCACGACGTCAAGGTTGGCAATTTGTAGGCTAGATCTAGCCATTTTTATGACTTTAATCCATGAAAATTCACGTCAAGTCATTTAGTGATAAATCTAGATTTTAGTGATAAATCTAGGCAAATTATAGAAACTTCTCAAATCCTGTTGATTGGCTAAAATCGTCACTAGTCACATGATGTTTTCAGATCTACAAAAGGTGTAAAGTCGTCATCTTTCATTTTGGTTTTTGGCGTAATATGAGTCAAATAATGTAGAAATAGAAAATATCAAAGAAGCAAAAATATTGAAATCTTCTTTTACGCAACTTGCACCATTGGCACACACAACACATACCAACATTTTCCTATTCAGAATATTCGAAAAGAGTGATATTCCACATTAATCTATAAAAAGTTACTCGCTCTTTTTCTACTTTTTACGTTTGAAACATGTTGAGATACTACATTTTAAAATATTTTAATTTGGTTTAACTGAAGTACATGCACATACTAATACACTTGTACTTAAATCATATAATTGAAGGAAACTATTATGATTTATTATGGAACAAATATAAAAGTAAACATTGATCTTATTTTTAAATTGCGCACCCGTCTTTAAAAGCAGATATCTCCGTTAATAAATTTTTATTGCCAAGTCTGTAGCGCCAAAAAATTCTTGCTTTATATTCAGTTTGACAAAATTGTCTAAAATAAAGACCAAAGACAACATTTAAAACCTCTTTCTTAAAACTTCCGGAACATTTTCTAGCGCTTTCTAAATCCTTTCCCCATTTTTTTGTTCCACCACTGGGAGTAGAAGAGAAATATTTAACTTTCCTACAGGCGCAATTAAAGTTCAGAGTTTTCTTCTTTTCAGAGTAATAGCATTTGAATGGAAGGATTTTTGTGCAGCATTTGTTCCGATAGAAACAATAGGGACAAACTGGAAATTTTCCCGGTTTGAAAATAGTATGAATCTGGGCTAAATAAATTGAAATTTAATTTGACGAGTCATTTATACAGATAATATTTGTGTATTGATACTGTAAGTGGGGATTTTAGCTCTTGAGATGTTGCATAAGCCTACTTAGAAACGTTTTATATTATTATGCATTTCACTTTAAATATTAATTTAAAATATGCACAGAGCGACGACAGCATACAAGTTTTTTCAAGAGCCTCAGTTTTCGTTGCGACATCTTGTATATATAGTGATGATTATTTGTGTATCGGGATAAATTTATATTAAATTTATTAAATAATATATTAAATTTATTAAGTGATAAGGTTTTAGTTAGCATGGCAATCAATTCCACCATTGCATTGTATTTTATAGCCCACAAATATACTGCTGTATACAGTACACTAGGGTCCTTACGTGTCACTGTAAGACATATTTTTAGTTGATAAGTCAATATCTACATGTTATAGTAATTAGTTTATTTACTAGTTGCCTTTGAAACTTTATTGAATTTACAGTTTAGTAATATTGACTCCAAGGGATGTAGAAATGGGATGTCAGACAGGAAGATGATTGTAAATTTTTGCCTAAATATTTAGGTACCTCATGGGAATGTTAAATTAGAAAAAACATGTACTTTATCACATGTCATTTCTATCACCTTACACCTTTCTGGTAGGTCGGACGGTCTGGGTTTCAACAACAACAACATGTCATTTCTATCAATCCGCATATTTCAGCAGAATAGTCATTTCTCAAGGTTGTTGGCACTCACACTCAGCATAACGTCACTTGGCTTATGCGTTTATTCGCAGTCGTATTCTTATGACCGATCATATTGGTGTACAGTGATTTTTTTTTCACACCTTCTGTATGTCTTGATTTTTGAGAGGCTTCATCTGATAACACTCTTGATGGAAGGTAAGTACACCCAGAGAAAACTCCCTCTAACTCTAGTTAGAGACGGATAACTCTTGTTATCCAACATCACGTGTAATATCTTTCAGGGTATTACCATCTGTGAAATGGGTCTACCTAACCCTTATAAAGTCATAAATACTCAAAGTTTATAACGTCACATATTGCATCACAAGTTACGCATTTGACTGAGTACATGCATTCTTAAATACAACCATAGCAAATGGCAAACCATATATCTAAGATTGGATACCTACCGTACAAAATCCCCATATTATGAATACACTGGGTAGACTAATATTTAGGCAAAATAAAATAAAATTGTAATATGTGTAAAACAGTTCACTAATGAAAGGCGAGGTTTTATTACTGTTTTATATATTTTGATGTGATATAGAACTAATAAAGTCCGCATACACGTTTTATTTACAGAAAACTCAACAGGGATCCAATTGAACATCGACTGTGAAATTACTAAGAATAATTTTCGTGTTAGAGCAGGTACAAATAATGCCAGAAGATACAGACCGTCAGATATCATGGGAAAATGGCCGAATATTAGTCGACATGGAAGCAAAAATTATTTTTAATATCTAGTTTGACAAGTTATCTGAAATAATGGCCAAAGAAAACACCAAAATGTCCTTTCTTTAAACTTCCTGAATATTTTCCATTACTTTTTTAATCCCTTTTTTCATCTTTTTTGATGCACAAAAAAGAGTGAAAGATAAATATTGTACTTCTGAAGACGTAACTAAAGCTTAGTGTTTTTTTTATTAAGATAAACACTGGAAATATAGAATTTGTGTACAGAATTTTTTCAGATTGAAACACAGGGAAATTTGCAATATAAATTGCAGAATTTGTCACCTAAAACCAGGCAGGGAGTTTTACTTTGCATACATGTAAAATAACTGCTGATAGAGGACGTTAGTTTTGCCAATATCTGAGTAGACTTCAGGTCATGGGTTTCGTCCAGAAAAGAGCACCAGGCGCGAAGCGCCTTTAATCTCCAATCTCTAGGTGTGGTTCTTATCTTCATACTGTGACATTATTTCATTTGCCAATAGTTGGAGGTTCTAGGTTTTTGATTTACTGTTTTTAATATTTGACTTAGCTCCTAGTGTGGCAGTTTGTTGCACATTTAGAGTTTGAGTAATTTTGGGGAGTTGATGCAGTTCTAAGGATTTCCTATCAATTTGGCAATTTAAGGTTTAAGAACATTTTTTAGAAAACATTGATCGAGTTTTAATTTAATATCAACTATTTAAGTTGGGACTTCCCTAATTCCGATTTTCAATATTAAGTACCGCGCGGGGTCTCTTACGTGATTTGGCTTTGCGATGATCATAGTCATGCAGATTGAATAGTAGTTCATTTGGAACAGATGGCAGATTTTTATAGAATTTAAGCGCTAGCTTTTTAATTTGGGCTCTAACAGTTTTTATCTTGAAGTCTTTCCTAATTACCGAGTTTCTTAAGTATCTAGGAGCTTTCCTTATAATCCTTAGGGTTTTGTTTTGTTTTGTCTCTAGTAAGTCTACAGTAGTTTTACAGGCATATCCCCATACGGGTGCTGCATACAGCATTCCCGGGCGGATGACCGATTTATAAATTAGGAGTTTATTTTGATAACTTAGATGTCCGTTTCCTATCATTGGGTATAAGGCTCCTGTGGCCATATACGCTTTTTTGATTAAGTTCGTTACGTGCTGTTTCCAGGTTAGGTGGGAATCTATCGTTACACCTAGGTATTTAGTAGATTTTTCCGCTTTTAGGGCATGGTTATTTATGTACAGAGGCGGCGGAGGTTTACGTTTTCTAGAGAAATAAATCCAATGACATTTATTGGGGTTTAATTTTATTCGCCATTTTTCCAGCCATGTTTGGAGTATGTCTAAGTGTTGTTGTAGCTGTCTGTGCATTACTGAGACGTAAGGATGTTTTGCAAGTATCGCACTGTCGTCTGCATAGAGTGCCAGCTCCGTGTCTAGGGTCCTGGGGATGTCATTTAGATATATGTTAAAGAGTGTCGGGCCCAGGATGGATCCTTGCGGTACACTACTTTTAATGAGCTTGGGTGTAGACAAGTTATCTTTTACTCTAACTTGGAAGTGTCTGTTATTTAGGTATGAGATTAAAAGTTTGACAAGTGCGTCAGGGACTTTTAGAGTGATCAATTTGTATGCTAATCCACAGTGCCACACTTTATCAAATGCTTTTTGTATGTCAAGAAAAATCGCAGCTGTGGGTGTCTTACTATTAAGTCCAGAAGATATGTACTCTACCAGTCTCAGCAATTGATGAGTGGTGGAGTGTTTTGGCCGAAATCCAAACTGCTCCGGAATGATAATATCATTCTCACTAAGGTGCGTGTTCAGTCTATTAAGAATTATTTTCTCAGTAATTTTACTAAGTGTCGGTAGTAAGCTGATTGGTCTGTAGTTGGCTGGAATTGTGGCATCCTCACCAGGCTTATGGATCGCTATAATTATCGCTTCCTTCCATTCTTTGGGGAAATCATTTAGTTTTAGTATTTTGTTTATTAGGGTGGTCAAGTAAAATATTATATTTAAGGGTAGGTTTTTGACCGCAATATTCCTGATTTTGTCGTGCCCTGGGCTTTTACGGTTTTTAAGGTTTTTGATGATATCAATTATCTCTTGCGGGGTGGCTGGGTTAATCTCAGCCGTGACCGGGGAGTTCCTGAAGTTGTTTAGAGTTTGCCTAACCATTCTTAGGGTGTCCTGACACATTAGATCGTGGTTTGGTTCAAATTGCTTTTCGTAATGCCTAGCAAGCGCCTTTGCTTTTTCTTCGTCTGAGTACGCGAGTAGTAGAGGAACGACAGTTGAAGGGCAGCAGGAGCAAGAGAGCAGGAATGACGTCACGGAGGATGACGGCACGATGACGTCACGTTATCTTATCAGATGACGTCATCGGCTTATCTTATCAGATGACGTCATCGGCTTATCTTATCGGATGACTCATTCGATAAGATTATCGGCTGATGTCATGTACTGACACAGACAGTGAGGTTGAAGAAGACCTTGGCGGCCATCTTGGAAATTTTGGTGGCGCCCTCTATTGACAGGTTGGAGAACTGTATTGGCTAAAAGGAAAGAATTGGTTCTGGATTGAGCTGGATTCGAACTGGGGACCCCTTGCACCATAGGAGAGTGCTTTAACCAGTAGACACTTTGAGACTTGTACGCATATGCTGAATGAATGATATCTTCCCTGCGAAAGAAGCTGGGTACTTAGAATATTTTCTGAACTTCTACGAGGGGATGGTGCGAGTGAATTAAAATTTTAATTCATTTTTAATAAATAAATAAAATATATTATGAAAAAAAATGGAATATAGTCATAATTTAATTTTAATAAGGGGATTATTTTTTTAAATGATTGGGTAATTATTGTTTTTATGAAATGTTTTGGAAAATGCTTGAAGATATTTACAAAATTTTAGATGGCGGCCATCTTGGAAATTTTGGTGGCGCCCTCTATTGGCACTTGAATGAAATAATGAATGATGTCTTCCCTGCGAAAGGAGTTGGGTACTTAGAATATTTTCTGAATTTCTACGAGGGGTTGGTTCGAATGAATTAAAATTTTAATAAATGAATAAAATATATTATGAAAAAAATGGAATATAGTCATGATTGAATTTTAATAAGGGGATTATTTTTTAATGATTGGGTAATTATTGTTTTTATGAAATGTTTTGGAAAATGCTTGAAGACATTTACGAAAGTTTAGATGGCGATGATGGTGCCATCTATTGGCACTTGAATGAAATACATGCGACAAATAATAATAGAATTAATTTCGAGTGAGGTTTTTGTGTTCTTTTAATTAGCTAGTCGGACGAGGACTTAATAATTTTAGCTTCACGCTCATACATGTTTTAATGAAGATAATTAATTTTTTTTACATTGACCGTTCATCAGTGATTTTTTAAGGACGGGCTGTATGTTATTGAATTTTATTAATTTTAATAAAATGATTTTTGGGATGTTTTTGAATGAAGGAATGGGGGACTCCATAGTGAACTACTAGAATATCGCATTTTTGATGTTACCACAAGTTGGGAACAGAATTTGCCCCTTTTAGAAGAGGTGTATCAGCCAAGATTTATGTTTCAAAAGCCTGTGAGATTTTAGGGATAGGTTATAATGCCGACTGAACACGTTTCGACAATTTTTATTTTACTGGGAATGCTGTTAGATTTTTTTAATGATATTCATAAAATTGTTAATTAATGCGAAACTTTAAATATTTTAATTCCGACAGAATGTCTATAAAAATATGTTTTAATTTTATTTTTATTGGACTGTAAAGTTTACTTTTGCGTCGCGATTCGAACCCTCGACTAAAAAGCCTCTATGGGTCAGCTGCCGAACACCTAGCCAGCTGGCCCATAGAAGCTCGGTGGGAACTCCCTATTTAACCTTCTCTATCATATTGAAAGCAATAAGATGATCAGCGGCGCCATCTATTGGCAGAGATCTTTGTTATTTATTCAATCTTTTATTTTTTTTTTAATTTAGTGACATGAAGTGTGTGACTATAATACTTACTGACCATGACTCGACACTTTTCAGAATGATTGTGTCTGCCATGCGATTTTTTTTATGACAAGTATCAAAACCTGCTGAATCCGTTTCGACTGTTTTTATCTATGAAAAATAGCTGTATTGATTTCTTTTCAAATATATGGGAAATTCAAGACTTTGCTATATTTAAGGACGTAGTTAAAATGAATAGGTGTACTGAATTATCAGTGAATGGAATAATTGGGAGATATTTTTAAAATGCAAAGTACTGAAAGCTTTACAAGCTAATGTTGTGCACAGATGTGACTTGTATATGTATGGAGCAAATGTGTGTCATGGATGTTCTTACCAAAGTCTTCTAAAAAGGGAATCCATATTATTTTTAAGACTATACAGGATTACTTTAAAGAGTCATATAAAATGTTATGTATTAGAAAATAGCAAGATCCATTTCTATGTAGAAATAGTACATGCATGTCATACATTAAAAAAAAAATGAGTGTATGCCAATTCTAGTTTAGAAAATAGGTTTTAACGATATTGTGCATTGTATACGATTTAACCATTTTTAAAGTGATGGATGTAATTTTAACACCGAAGTTTAGAATTTAACATGCTAAGGAACACGAATCGAGCATTTTCACAGACATGAGTGTATCCATAAAATTTTACTATTTTACCGAATTGTTTGCTTCTTAGCGAATGTTTGATGAACTAGGAGTTTTTTTTTTAATCTTACACAAGGCCTAAGACTCCTTTATCGCTTAAAATTATGGCATTTAAATTAAATTTAGCAAAAATTACTCGACACATAGTGCATGTACGAGGAAATAGAAGTAAGTGTTTTCGATATTCCATGAGGTCAAAGACCCTAAAATTTCATGAATTTAGTGAATTGTTTGGTTCTTAGCATATGTTTGGGGAACTAAGAATGAATTTTTTAATGTTACATAAGCCGTAAGACTCCTTTAGCGCTTAAAATTATGATTTTTTAATAAAATTTGCAAAAATTGCACAATACTTAGTGGATAATTACTGAATAAGAGATATGTTTTTAATGTTACAGCAAAATCTAAAGCTCTTAAATCGGTATATTTTTAAAACTGTCATGAATTTTAGGGGAATAGAATATCACTTAACGATTTTTTTTAAGGACATGCGATTGTCAACATTGAATTTAAATGAAAGACTGACCCTCTAGGCCAAGTGTAGTACATTGTAATAATATTAAAATATGAAAGATATGCATTTAACTCTTTAAAAGAAACATGTAATGAATTTTGATATCTTAATACGAGACATTATTGACATACAAATAGGAGTATCATGATCTCGCGGCTGTAGGTGCACCATAAAATCATTCAATTCATAATGAATGGCCACATTTGAATGTACATATTTAACAACACCTGGAAAATGATAGGGCGAAACTGAGACAAAATTTTACACTTCCTACGAAATAAATCCCAACTTCGTAGACTTTTAGGAAACTAGGGCTGAATTTTCACCTATTCTTAGAGACTGAAAGGCCCAGACCACCCGACCAACCCTAAAGCTTACGGTAACTAACTCTGTGGCCGACCTATTCTTAGAGATTGAAACACCACATTCTTTATAAATCTTCATACTTTTAGAGAATGGAACATAACTTAGCATTTATTTTTAGTGAATAAGGGTATATAATTTCAGAATTTTAACACTGAATATAAATTTTATAAATTAATCTCTGTAAAGTGCAAATATCGTTCATTACGAAACTCACACTGTAAACATTTTATATGATTCGAATAAATTTATTTTTAATTTTTTTTTGTATTTTATTTTAAAAAGCGATATTAGTAAACCTGTTATACTTGAATGTATAGATACATAACCTACGAGCACATAGCATTTTTAAATAAAACATGTTAAAAATGAGTTGATGAACGTAAATAAGGAGTTCAGTTTGAAAGATAAAAATCCATTTAATGAATCTATTCTTCATAAAATACACATTAAGCATTATTTGTTGCACATTTAATCAAACAAGTTAAAATAATTTCCTTATCGCACATTCATAGTCCTCTGATTTAAATGACTTGAAAAAATTTCGATCATACCAGTAAAAGACTTCTTCACCACGCAACAAAACTTTCTTTGCTATGTTATTAATGTCAAGATTTAGAAGTACCTGTTCAGCCACTCTGTTGTACATTTCTAATGGAGTACTGTAAAGACATTCGTGGTAACTTTGTTCTTCAATTTGACTAACACAGCCAACACATTTGAAAAGTTTTCTTACATGATACATCATGCTCTCATGAATACAAGAGATTAATTGTTCGAATGCAAAATTTTTGTCACAAATAACTGATGGTAGAAAGGTTATCGTGTCCTTTATTTTTAATATTTGAGCAGGAAGCCACTCTAGAAATATACTTTCTCGAAGTTCCATACTAATGTTGTTGACATAATTCAGTAAACATGCTATTTGATTTTTATCTAAGGTAATATGACACTGCGTTAGACAAAATTTTGAATCATATAATTGAATTATCTTCTGTAAATGAAGTTTTCCATTGTCATTGAAACAGAACAACTCATTGCGACTGACGAAAGAGGTATCCGCATATAGACTATTGAACGACCACAATTTTTGTGAAAATTCACTCCAAGTAGCAGGTGACAATGTAACCCATTCCCGCGTAGGCACTAGTTCATTTCGTTCGTTAGAGATATATCTCCATATATACACTTTTAGCTTTTCATGGCGAAGTTTCAAATATACATAGACACCAGAACCTAAATGCCAACGACGGAGTGCATCTTGCACGGAATCTGAAGAAGTAAATTCAGTCGAAACAGATTCTGTAGTGGTGGCTAACACTCCGCTGTGTGTTAGAGCACAAGAAAGCAGATCTTGAGATGAGTTTCCGACGTCGGTGAGGACTTGTGAATCGGCAGTGGTAGGTGTTTCTGCTGGGGGTATGGAAGACATAAGATAGGCGTCTAACCAATCCACCACAAAGTTTGATGAAGGTGAATGAATCACATTTGAGACGATATCCACAGATTTTGCTTCATCTAGGACAGGAACCGACAACTCCACACTATTTCCACTAGAAATTAACTGTTCGAGTGATGGCATACTTTGAATTTTAGACATTACTTGCAGATAATAACATCCAAGTACCACATTCACAGTATAAGATTTATTTTTAAAACACTAAGATCTTAAAATACTATAAATTTGTCACAGCTATGAACGAACCGAACCTATCCACGCAACACACAAGGTTGAAATGACTGATCAGGCTACGTCATTTGACTAATCACGTGACCTAAATCGAGTGTCGTGTGCAAATAGATTACATAAGATAAGACATGAAGGGGTTAGAACTTGTAATTTTCAATGAATCGCACAACATCGGTTTGTGCCAAGCGCAATTGTTATCTACGTGGGAGACTGACTACATTATTTTATTCATCTTCGAAACCATAAAGTGGAAATATGTACCAAAATTAGTTAAAATTCATAATTTTTAATCACACTATCATTAAATACATAGGAAAATTATGTATATTTTTATATCTTTAGCGGATATGCTTACCACATCGCACAGAATATACAAGAATAGTTAGCAAAAACATGAAAATAAACTTACAGAATGAGATCTTCACCAGCCGTCATCCATCCAAACTAGAAATGAACGATACTGCAATACTAAAATGAGAGCTTATCTTATCTAAGATCAAACATATGATGACATGCAAAAGTGTCACGTGACATTTTTTAACCAATCAGGTGCCGTTTCGTGCTATGTCACGTGACATTTTTTTAACCAATCAGGTGTTGTTTCGAATATCACGTGATATTGCGTGATCTTTTAAGTGCCATTTCGCAGTGCATAGAACGTGCTAATTTTTTTTTAATTACTCCCTATTTTTATAATTATGAATAGGTGATCATAAGTAATTAGAAATTTCCTATGTATTTAATGATAGTGTGATTAAAAATTATGAATTTTAACTAATTTTGGTACATATTTCCACTTTATGGTTTCGAAGATGAATAAAATAATGTAGTCAGTCTCCCACGTAGATAACAATTGCGCTTGGCACAAACCGATGTTGTGCGATTCATTGAAAATTACAAGTTCTAACCCCTTCATGTCTTATCTTATGTAATCTATTTGCACACGACACTCGATTTAGGTCACGTGATTAGTCAAATGACGTAGCCTGATCAGTCATTTCAACCTTGTGTGTTGCGTGGATAGGTTCGGTTCGTTCATAGCTGTGACAAATTTATAGTATTTTAAGATCTTAGTGTTTTAAAAATAAATCTTATACTGTGAATGTGGTACTTGGATGTTATTATCTGCAAGTAATGTCTAAAATTCAAAGTATGCCATCACTCGAACAGTTAATTTCTAGTGGAAATAGTGTGGAGTTGTCGGTTCCTGTCCTAGATGAAGCAAAATCTGTGGATATCGTCTCAAATGTGATTCATTCACCTTCATCAAACTTTGTGGTGGATTGGTTAGACGCCTATCTTATGTCTTCCATACCCCCAGCAGAAACACCTACCACTGCCGATTCACAAGTCCTCACCGACGTCGGAAACTCATCTCAAGATCTGCTTTCTTGTGCTCTAACACACAGCGGAGTGTTAGCCACCACTACAGAATCTGTTTCGACTGAATTTACTTCTTCAGATTCCGTGCAAGATGCACTCCGTCGTTGGCATTTAGGTTCTGGTGTCTATGTATATTTGAAACTTCGCCATGAAAAGCTAAAAGTGTATATATGGAGATATATCTCTAACGAACGAAATGAACTAGTGCCTACGCGGGAATGGGTTACATTGTCACCTGCTACTTGGAGTGAATTTTCACAAAAATTGTGGTCGTTCAATAGTCTATATGCGGATACCTCTTTCGTCAGTCGCAATGAGTTGTTCTGTTTCAATGACAATGGAAAACTTCATTTACAGAAGATAATTCAATTATATGATTCAAAATTTTGTCTAACGCAGTGTCATATTACCTTAGATAAAAATCAAATAGCATGTTTACTGAATTATGTCAACAACATTAGTATGGAACTTCGAGAAAGTATATTTCTAGAGTGGCTTCCTGCTCAAATATTAAAAATAAAGGACACGATAACCTTTCTACCATCAGTTATTTGTGACAAAAATTTTGCATTCGAACAATTAATCTCTTGTATTCATGAGAGCATGATGTATCATGTAAGAAAACTTTTCAAATGTGTTGGCTGTGTTAGTCAAATTGAAGAACAAAGTTACCACGAATGTCTTTACAGTACTCCATTAGAAATGTACAACAGAGTGGCTGAACAGGTACTTCTAAATCTTGACATTAATAACATAGCAAAGAAAGTTTTATTGCGTGGTGAAGAAGTCTTTTACTGGTATGATCGACATTTTTTCAAGTCATTTAAATCAGAGGACTATGAATGTGCGATAAGGAAATTATTTTAACTTGTTTGATTAAATGTGCAACAAATAATGCTTAATGTGTATTTTATGAAGAATAGATTCATTAAATGGATTTTTATCTTTCAAACTGAACTCCTTATTTACGTTCATCAACTCATTTTTAACATGTTTTATTTAAAAATGCTATGTGCTCGTAGGTTATGTATCTATACATTCAAGTATAACAGGTTTACTAATATCGCTTTTTAAAATAAAATACAAAAAAAAAATTAAAAATAAATTTATTCGAATCATATAAAATGTTTACAGTGTGAGTTTCGTAATGAACGATATTTGCACTTTACAGAGATTAATTTATAAAATTTATATTCAGTGTTAAAATTCTGAAATTATATACCCTTATTCACTAAAAATAAATGCTAAGTTATGTTCCATTCTCTAAAAGTATGAAGATTTATAAAGAATGTGGTGTTTCAATCTCTAAGAATAGGTCGGCCACAGAGTTAGTTACCGTAAGCTTTAGGGTTGGTCGGGTGGTCTGGGCCTTTCAATCTCTAAGAATAGGTGAAAATTCAGCCCTAGTTTCCTAAAAGTCTACGAAGTTGGGATTTATTTCGTAGGAAGTGTAAAATTTTGTCACAGTTTCGCCCTATCATTTTCCAGGTGTTGTTAAATATGTACATTCAAATGTGGCCATTCATTATGAATTGAATGATTTTATGGTGCACCTACAGCCGCGAGATCATGATACTCCTATTTGTATGTCAATAATGTCTCGTATTAAGATATCAAAATTCATTACATGTTTCTTTTAAAGAGTTAAATGCATATCTTTCATATTTTAATATTATTACAATGTACTACACTTGGCCTAGAGGGTCAGTCTTTCATTTAAATTCAATGTTGACAATCGCATGTCCTTAAAAAAAATCGTTAAGTGATATTCTATTCCCCTAAAATTCATGACAGTTTTAAAAATATACCGATTTAAGAGCTTTAGATGTTGCTGTAACATTAAAAACATATCTCTTATTCAGTAATTATCCACTAAGTATTGTGCAATTTTTGCAAATTTTATTAAAAAATCATAATTTTAAGCGCTAAAGGAGTCTTACGGCTTATGTAACATTAAAAAATTCATTCTTAGTTCCCCAAACATATGCTAAGAACCAAACAATTCACTAAATTCATGAAATTTTAGGGTCTTTGACCTCATGGAATATCGAAAACACTTACTTCTAATTCCTCGTACATGCACTATGTGTCGAGTAATTTTTGCTAAATTTAATTTAAATGCCATAATTTTAAGCGATAAAGGAGTCTTAGGCCTTGTGTAAGATTAAAAAAAAAACTCCTAGTTCATCAAACATTCGCTAAGAAGCAAACAATTCGGTAAAATAGTAAAATTTTATGGATACACTCATGTCTGTGAAAATGCTCGATTCGTGTTCCTTAGCATGTTAAATTCTAAACTTCGGTGTTAAAATTACATCCATCACTTTAAAAATGGTTAAATCGTATACAATGCACAATATCGTTAAAACCTATTTTCTAAACTAGAATTGGCATACACTCATTTTTTTTTTTAATGTATGACATGCATGTACTATTTCTACATAGAAATGGATCTTGCTATTTTCTAATACATAACATTTTATATGACTCTTTAAAGTAATCCTGTATAGTCTTAAAAATAATATGGATTCCCTTTTTAGAAGACTTTGGTAAGAACATCCATGACACACATTTGCTCCATACATATACAAGTCACATCTGTGCACAACATTAGCTTGTAAAGCTTTCAGTACTTTGCATTTTAAAAATATCTCCCAATTATTCCATTCACTGATAATTCAGTACACCTATTCATTTTAACTACGTCCTTAAATATAGCAAAGTCTTGAATTTCCCATATATTTGAAAAGAAATCAATACAGCTATTTTTCATAGATAAAAACAGTCGAAACGGATTCAGCAGGTTTTGATACTTGTCATAAAAAAAATCGCATGGCAGACACAATCATTCTGAAAAGTGTCGAGTCATGGTCAGTAAGTATTATAGTCACACACTTCATGTCACTAAATTAAAAAAAAAATAAAAGATTGAATAAATAACAAAGATCTCTGCCAATAGATGGCGCCGCTGATCATCTTATTGCTTTCAATATGATAGAGAAGGTTAAATAGGGAGTTCCCACCGAGCTTCTATGGGCCAGCTGGCTAGGTGTTCGGCAGCTGACCCATAGAGGCTTTTTAGTCGAGGGTTCGAATCGCGACGCAAAAGTAAACTTTACAGTCCAATAAAAATAAAATTAAAACATATTTTTATAGACATTCTGTCGGAATTAAAATATTTAAAGTTTCGCATTAATTAACAATTTTATGAATATCATTAAAAAAAATCTAACAGCATTCCCAGTAAAATAAAAATTGTCGAAACGTGTTCAGTCGGCATTATAACCTATCCCTAAAATCTCACAGGCTTTTGAAACATAAATCTTGGCTGATACACCTCTTCTAAAAGGGGCAAATTCTGTTCCCAACTTGTGGTAACATCAAAAATGCGATATTCTAGTAGTTCACTATGGAGTCCCCATTCCTTCATTCAAAAACATCCCAAAAATCATTTCATTAAAATTAATAAAATTCAATAACATACAGCCCGTCCTTAAAAAATCACTGATGAACGGTCAATGTAAAAAAAATTAATTATCTTTATTAAAACATGTATGAGCGTGAAGCTAAAATTATTAAGTCCTCGTCCGACTAGCTAATTAAAAGAACACAAAAGCCTCACTCGAAATTAATTCTATTATTATTCGTCGCATGTATTTCATTCAAGTGCCAATAGATGGCACCATCATCGCCATCTAAACTTTCGTAAATGTCTTCAAGCATTTTCCAAAACATTTCATAAAAACAATAATTACCCAATCATTAAAAAATAATCCCCTTATTAAAATTCAATCATGACTATATTCCATTTTTTTCATAATATATTTTATTCATTTATTAAAATTTTAATTCATTCGAACCAACCCCTCGTAGAAATTCAGAAAATATTCTAAGTACCCAACTCCTTTCGCAGGGAAGACATCATTCATTATTTCATTCAAGTGCCAATAGAGGGCGCCACCAAAATTTCCAAGATGGCCGCCATCTAAAATTTTGTAAATATCTTCAAGCATTTTCCAAAACATTTCATAAAAACAATAATTACCCAATCATTTAAAAAAATAATCCCCTTATTAAAATTAAATTATGACTATATTCCTTTTTTTTTCATAATATATTTTATTTATTTATTAAAAATTAATTAAAATCTTAATTCATTCGCACCATCGCCTCGTAGAAGTTCAGAAAATATTCTAAGTACCCAACTCCTTTCGCAGGGAAGACATCATTCATTCAGCATATGCGTACAAGTCTCAAAGTGTCTACTGGTTAAAGCACTGTCCTACGGTGCAAGGGGTCCTCAGTTCGAATCCAGCTCAGTCCAGAACCAATTCTTTCCTTTTAGCCAACACAGTTCTCCAACCTGTCCATAGAGGGCGTCACCAAAATTTCCAAGATGGCCGCCAAGGTCTTCTTCACTGTCTGTGTCAGTACATGACGTCATCCGATAATCTTATCGAGTGAGTCATCCGATAAGATAAGCCAATGACGTCATCTGATAAGATAAGCTTATCTGATAAGATAAGATAAGCCGATGACGTCATCTGATAAAATAACGTGACGTCATCCTCCGTGACGTCATTCATGCTCTCTTGCTCCTGCTGGGGTTGAACACCCTTTCCACAACTACTTACGCGATTTTAACGCCATCTATTAGTGGCGGGAGTTTAATTTGAGGTTTTCTGAGTCTTTTAGCGAATTGCCAGAGCGATACGTCTTCTGGGCTGAGGGATTCAATGAACTCTTTATACTGTTGCTGCTTTTCTGCGACAATTTTATCCCTGACTTTCCACGTGAGTCTGTTAAGCTCCCTTTTGAGGGTAGGGTCTCTATTAGCCTGCCATGTCTTACGCATTCTGTTCCTTTGCCTAACTAATTGTTTGACATGGTGGGAAAGTGTGGGCATTTTTGGTGACTCACGATGTGTTGTGGCAGAGGCAATAGCTCTCTTGATTTCTGTTGTGAGTGTGTGTGTGGCAGAGTCAATATCCGCCGTGCTCATAATGTTGGGTACTGCCAAGTGCGGCTCAAAAAGTGCTCTTTTGAAAACGTTCCAGTTCACCCTCTCTTGTCTGAGTAGACTTCTGAAAACAAATAAAATATTCATTATTTTCTTAGAATAAAATAATTGGTAATTATTACATGTTTTACATATCTGAAGATTGCATTGAAACAATGGGGAACATATGTTTTTCACACTCTCTAAACGACAGCCAAAAACGTTTTCAACACAACTGCCAAATTTCGCGTGCTAGAAACTATTTTAACTAAATACAAAACTATGAAAAACCCTTTTTTTTATTGTGTACACACACTTGCAATTACGCTTCATTATAGTGTTGTCTTACTGATATATATAGAGTTTAACCCAGTGCTAGAAACATTTAATAAGAATGCAAGATATGCCAGTACAACGACACTACTGGTTCCAAGTGTATTACTTCTTAAATTATAAATTAAAATATTCAAATCAGGGCATTAATTTAATATAATATATCTATGTAATTTTTGTGTAATAAATATTAATACTACTAGTATTTAGGCCTGCCAGAGACAGGACCGAGAAACTAGAACCCTTAAAAAATTTAGTTGCAACTTTTATTCCATACGCTTTATTTTGTTAACGCTGTGTATGGTGTTAGCGTTTATCATAAAAAATTGGCGTCAAGAAATAGCTCAGTTAGATTCTATCCCGTGGTCTATATTATAAATGTGTAAAGTTTCAGAATTTCAGATTACTAGAGGGCCTCCTGGAGGTCTAGAAAAGCTTTCACCTCATTATCCCTTTTGTTTAGCCCTTAGGGAGAAATAGAAAATCCGACTACGTCAGCCTGTGTTGCGTGTTCGATACTATGAATAAACAAAGATCCAGCCTTCCAGGTTACAAAGAATGCTATGAAAGGTCTGAAAAGACTTTTCGAAAGAGGCAAGTTTTCCACGGAAACTGAAAATCTGGCTCTGCCAAATTCTGCCTCGTAAATAATACTTTAAGTGTTGTTGTTGAGACCCAGACCGTCCGACCTACCAGAATACTTTAAGTGTGAAAGCACCAGGCCGTCCGGCTCAGAATACTTTAAGTGTGTAAATGTTCACTCTTCTATGTCACCGAGGATGGGATTTTCGAGGCTCTTGAAAGATTTTTCAAAACCTTGCATTTTTTCTGACCCGCGGGAGGGGTGGAGATCGAAAATCTAGTTTCCTTACACTCTGCATCGTGAACGATATGTGCAAAGCTTGGAGTTACAGAGAAGGAGATAATACTCATATGGATGAAACGCTTGAAAATGCCATAACGCTTTGAGAATTATATCTAGTTGTCGCTAGTATTGGTAAAACACCCTTTGTTTTCATTTGATACAATATATAAGTATAATATTGGGTATATGTATTTTTGATTACTTTTAAATTAAGATTACCTAATTATCTGTATGAATTAATAAGTATTTTTCCCCGTCGTAGGGCAGACTTCAGAATATAAGAAGATAAAAATAAATTGGAAAATAAAATAATTTTAAATACGTAGGAATATTCCCTATTGTTTCAGTTCTAATTTGTATTACGATACTAATTTATTTCTACAAAATTGACGTTCTAAATAAATATTTTAATCCATAGAAATATTTCACCATAGAAATGCATACAGTGCAGGGGTCGCTTATCTTATTGCAGCGCCGCTAGAATTATTGTCTCAAATGATATTGGCATTTCCTCAGTACGGAGTTGTTGTTGTTGAGACCCAAACCGTCCGACCTACCAGAAAGGTGTAAGATAAATGTTTGGTTGGCCGGGAACAGCCACCCAATTTAGACCGGAACCCAGTGGGGGAGGGATCCACAGGGACCGCACCCTCCTTTCCCTACAGCCCCAGTATGGAATGTAACTCGTTACCTTTACCTCCATGATGCTTCCTGATCACCTGAGGTTGATCTTTCAGGTAGTCTGGAAAGACAAATATACGTACGTTAAACAATTATTATATAGATTTATCCATTAAATTGTCATACTATTTTAAATTGCATGATAAAATTTCATAATATAAGATCACATTTAAAATGTTTTTTTTTTCAGTGGCCAGGCACTAGGCTCTAGAACTAGACTCTATATCGACTTACGTCATTTTGCCCTATGTACGGCCGAAATCGTGAACCATTTTGCCTTCCTAGGACGTTGCCCCAGGCGCACTAGAGGGGGTGGAACACACTGCGCCCACACACACAACATCCATGTCTTACGTGGGACTCGAACCCACAACGTGGCGGCCGATCGATCGCTGGAAACGCTCGCCTTGACCGTTTGGCCACCACGTCGACTTAAATGAGCCAGCAGCACACGGTGTTCCCAGGTGGTCACCCACCCAAGTACTATCTGCGCCCGATACTGCTTAAGCTCGGTGATCACATTTAAAATGTAAACTTTCAAAAATTTGTGTGAAACTTATATTCGAAAACATGTATATGTCGAAAAATTTTGGCCCCAGAAGTGAAGCATGTAAAACAGAAATGCCAAACATAGATATTTCCATTGTTTTACGTTAAAGAATATAGCAAAGAATAAGTTCAAGTTTATATACTGAACCGTAACTCTGGGTCCAAGGAAATGCTATCTATGGAAAAATATATATTTTTTATATTTTTTACCATTTCTACTTTTTGTGAAAAATATCTGAAATATTCTCTTGCTGATCCAGCACAAAGTCGCATTTCGGCAGCAAAAGTTCTTTAAGATAAAGGGTTGATGAAAGAGTTTCTGGATAGTTATTTATTCCTTGGAAGCTATAAAGAACGAAATATTTGAACGTGGGAAAAATAACACCTTTAAAGTAATGAAATCAAAATACACGTAAATGTTTAGGAAATGGGAAAACGAGAAAATATACTGAAACTACATAAAAATTGATTAACTATGTTATTTTCATTGGATTTATTTCAATATTTTTCATATTTTGTGAAACTTGAATACATTTAAGGTTGGCTTAATTATAATTTTAAGTAAGTGAAGTGACTTAACCCTATAATTGGTGTATGCTTGCAAGGAAAGAAATGGAACGTTCAATTGGTCATTCTTTCAACACTGTTGACCCATGATATCGCTCTTTTTCTTTCTCATTAGAAAGAGGCATAAAATGAGAAAAAAGGAGAGCACAATACACTTTAAAATCAAGAAAAAGCACGATTCTTACACGGTTAAGGGAAATAATCACATCTAAAGTTTAAGCAACGATTTTCTTAATTTATTCTTTAAAAAGAAGTATTTTAAATTCTTAGAAAAATATGATTAATACGCAATTTTAAAGCCAAAATGGTGAAACAACACTTGTAGCATTTATTAAACATTCTACATTTAAAAACTGAGTTTTCCACAATTTCCTAAAATTTTGCAAAAAATATACATATGTGTACAACACATACTTAAATTTAAATATAAAATGTAAACAAAAATTATGGTAAAATAATTTTCTTATAAAATTTTGGTGGTTTTTTAATTCCAAAAATTATAAATTTTACAACATTTTTATTTAAAAGGAAAACGTATGTGTAAATTCAGGTATAAGTTAAAACATACCCTATTATGATTAAATGTGTAAAATATTTTGCACATATGCACTATATATATATATATATATATATATATATATATATATATATATATATATATACAGTTATATATAGTTATTATATATGTATATGTATATATACACTGCATACATATACACATATAATAACTCTTCCTTAAATAAGTTGCAATGCTACTCGCTATAGAGTTTTGAGAAAGGCCGGATTGAGTGATTAAGTTAATCCCCTAATGCCCAAGACTGTTGCATTCTTTTCTTTAGAAGTAAATATAATGTTTTGCAAAAACAACGAAGCACCCATAAAAATTAATACGATCATCTCATAATTTTGCATACAAATTACTTTATTCCAAGTATGCAAATGGATTAAATTTGCAAGGCCAATGAGTGTTAACTTCGGTTATAGCGCGTTTCTACTGTGCAACTAGCATCCTATAAAACAGGTTTAAAATGTGGACGGTTTATTTTTGCTCGTTATCGGCGTTGCAGTTCCGTGGAGAGACAACCAATAATACCGTTACAATATTGCCGAAGACCTTATAAGCAATTAGACGAGTTCGAACGTGGTCATATAGTCGGGATGCGTGAAGCTGGCTGGTCATACCGAGCAATAGGACGCCACCTGCTCCGAACGGACGCTGCTGTGCAAAGGTGTTGGCAGCAATGGTTGCTGCAAGAAACTCATCGGCGGAATGAAGGCTCTGGAAGGCCAAGATGAACTAATGCGAGGCAAAATCGGATGATTGCACGACAGACCCGAACTGACACAACGGCAGCATCGTCCGACGTGCTACAGCCTCTTCCATACCACCCGTGGGACCTTCAACCATCTCACGGCACTTGGCTGAGGTGGGGTTATACTCACGCCGGCCTTTAAGACGTCTGCCCATAACCCCACAACATCGGCAGAGTCGTTTGGAGTGGTGTCGTAGTCGAACAGCATGGGTGCCAGCAGACTAGCATCGCATAGTGTTCAGAGATGAATCACGCTTCAGTCTTTCAGCAAATTACCATCGGGTACGTATGTGGAGGCGCCAGTACCAGAGGTCCGAATCAGCCTTTGTTTTATACAGCACAGCCATTACCCCTGGTGAGATGGTGTCGGGTGCTATCTCTTATGACAGCAGGTCTATCCTAGTCATTGTGCGTACAACTTGAACAGCTCAACAATATGATGACGAAATCTTGCGGCCGTTTGCGTTACCCTTCATGACAAGCCATTCTGGGGCCATTTTTCAACAAGATAATGCCACGCCATATACGGCTCACACATTTCTGGATTATCTCCTTGCTGCTCATACTGTTCTTTGGCCAGCAAGGTCACCAGACTTTTCGCCAATTGAGCATGTTTGGGACATGCTAGGCCGTCAGATTCGGGCACCCCGAAAAGTAGCAACAATTGAGGAATGCCTGGCAGAATGTATCGCTATATGACATTAAGAAGCTCCATCACTCCTTACCTACAAGCATACATTTCCGCCAAGGGGCGTTTCACCAATTACTGATTTTAAAATTTTATGTGCAATTGCTAACCATTGATGGGGCCTGCGGCCTTCATTTTGTAATCATTTCTTACCTGTGTGTGAGCTGTACGCATATTTAATTTCAATAGAAACAGTCACTTTCTTCATAGTGCTTCGTTTCTATTTTTGCAAAAGAGTATATATTAAACCTTCTAAAACAAATTGCAAAATTCTTACATTAATGGATATACAATGATTTACGACTTTGTAAATAGCATTCATTGTCTATTCTGCTTTGTTTACGTGTTCATTATCCTAACTATTATAATTTTCCACTAGGAGGAGCTGCATTCACTTTCAATCACTCATTTCTTTGAGCTACTCTCATAGACAGTATAGTGTGGTGTTTAAAGTATTTAATAAGAACACTGTGTTGTTTTGTTATGTTGCACACACTTTTTTTTTTTTCAAGTTCTTTTTAAAAACAACTATTTTATAGTTTCACTAATATAAAAAAGACGACGTGCCTACCAATAATGTCTGCATACATTATTAACACTTTACAACATAGTTGAAAAGTGTTTATGAGTTTGTTCATTCTGTCTGTCTGTCTGTCCGTTAGCACAATAACTACCGTAAAAATGACTTTATCAAAATGAAATTTTAGTATGCTTTTCAGACGGTCTGTGGGACCTATGAGAATGTAAATGAATAATATCACCCAATTAGTTTTGGATTGAACCCGGGTTGAAAAAATGAAATAAGTTGAACCCTATGGGACTTAATTTTTCAAACATTTTTTAAGCGAATTTAAAATTTACAAATTGCTTCGAAAATTTTAGGAAACATTCAAATTATCCCATAAAATATGTAAAAAAGTTTCAGTAAAATATGTTAAGTACTTTTTTAAATAAAAATTATTTAATATAGGAAGAAAAACAAATTCAATTAAATTCTGACTCTTATTATAGCCTCCAGAAAGGAAAAAGATATATATTATAAAATAAATATCTTTCCAAATGTTGAATTATTTATATGTAAGAGAGGTTCCACATTTTAAAATAAATATGGTAGATAAACATTTTTGAATAACATAAATTATTACACTATTGTGATGAATGAAACGATTGAGAAAATGTCTATGCTGCTTTTATAGTGACGCGATTTATATTTCGATGACGTCATTTGAATAAAGTTCATTTGTTTTCGATGAAGTTTTCGAATATAATAAATTATTGTAGTGTATTGTGATAATTTTAAAAATATTATCGAGGAATGTATCGCATTTTAGAGATGTTTAAACCAGGCAATTTATATTTCAATGCCGTCATTTGAATGAAGTTAATTTTCTTCAATGAAGTTTTCAAATATAATAAATTAATGTAGTAATGTGATAATTTTATAAATATTACCGAGAAATGTATCGCATTTCAGAGATGTTTATATAAAATTGCATTGAAGTTGGAAAGTATTTCATAAGCAATGATTTATGCATGATTGATCTTTCTTGTTTTATTTGCAATTGGTCCTCCCTCCCATCACTCTGAAAATGTACCTATTTGTCGATAATCCTAACCATAGAGAACTTCTGTATTATTTTACTTAAAATAATTTTTATACTGAATCTCTATCGCTGCGTACGATAAATATCAGCTAACGCACCCGCTTCACATATTTCTTGAATCCTCTGTATTTCGCTCTGTACAAATAGGGAACACCAGAAATGTGAGAAAAACGTTTCTGGTGCCAAAGAAGGGTTGCGTGTAATCAGATCCCATCAACCGCTGCCGTAACAACGCTGGAAATAAAACGATCACAGTAAAGAATCTAAGCATAGGAAATAGTCTTATTAATTACGTCATATAACCGACTTTTATCGAGGAGATACAAGTTCGCATAGAACAAGAGGAAAAGAAAAGAAACATTAAGGCTCTATATCTTGTAGATAAGGTTCTTTAATTTCGGTGGGAACATTTCATTAGATGGAATATAAAAGATATACACATGATTCCTAGGCCGTGTTCATGCGGAGTACGATCACGTTAAACATGTGGGTCCGTAAGTCCTTCCGAGCGTTTGGTTGTAGGGGAAGGAGGGTACGGTCCCTGTGGATGCCTCTCCCACTGGGTTCCGGTCTAAATTGGGTGACACTTCCCGGCCGTCCAAACGGTTACCTTACACCTTTCTGGTAGGTCGGACGGTCTGGGTCTCAACAACAACATCAACATGATTCCCAGGGAAGTCCTTAAGCACCTCCTTAACTTTGTAAGAAAAACTGATTTAAGTGCACAATACGTTTATTTGTTGTAAAATGCCAGGCCCAGTCGAATAAAAGAAATTTCGGCGCCTCTCGCGAGGAATTTTAAAAGTTTGTGCACAAAATCTGTAAGACAGCGATATAGATGAAAAACGCTAATTGACAAGTTGTAGCAATGTCTAATGGATAGAAATTGACATATAAGTGTTACAGAAAGTATAACATATAAGTGTTACAGTTATCTGATACAGCATGGTTACTAGCTAGTGGTCGTTCA
Source organism: Amaurobius ferox (assembly GCA_951213105.1). Classification (NCBI taxonomy): domain Eukaryota; kingdom Metazoa; phylum Arthropoda; class Arachnida; order Araneae; family Amaurobiidae; genus Amaurobius; species Amaurobius ferox. The sequence continues at coordinate 126,998,370 of OX578137.1, forward strand.
GTTTATAAATGATAAAATAATCAACACTTACATTTTATTTGCTTATTTATTTGAAAACGGCATACTACAAGAAGCAAATCCCAGTGACAGCAGGGCAAACAATACACAGAAGAAATCTCCAGCGGGCAGATACAAGCACGAACCATACAGATAGAAACAGAATAAAAATACCGACAGCGAATACATGCACAGGAATTTAATGTGCAACTGTTCAAAATTATTTCCGTCAGCAACAATGCATATTTGAATTTGAGAAAAATATTACTGCATACTTTGACAAGTTTTACTTGATATGACATTTGACAGATATTTATTGCATTCCGAACATTGCGTTTACCAGCTGTTTTCGTCAATCTCGCTTTGTTGCTAAAATTGTCATCCTAAGCTTTTTAATTCTCTGCTAGTGGCACTGTAATCACTTTTATTCGACCGGGCATGACCAAAGGTACTCCCAACGTGTACAGTCAAGGACATTTCCTTACAAAGTCATTTGAGTGCTTAAGGACATTTTAAGGAATTCTATATATGTTTGAATTTATTTATCGCATGCTGATTTTCGTTTCATGATGTGATCTAACCTATATAAAAATACAGCGAGCCGTTTATCCATAACTCTATTATCCGTCCCATTCTAACTAACCTCTAACCCTCACTCTATTTTTTTTTTTCAATTATGTGACGAGCGTTCGTACTTTTCTTTTCTGCACTCCCCTATCCCCCCAAATATATGGTTTCCTCCTAAGGTTTCTTCCTAAAATTATATTAAATATATTTTAAGGTATTTTGTATATTAAGACATTTAGGTTGCTTCTTAAGTTGATGCTTCCTCCTCTCGTCCTGATCCGGCGCAGATGGCATAACCTAGCCAGGGACGGTTCTAGGCAATTTGCCAGCAGGCGCAAACTTTTCAACTGCCGACCCCTTCCCCCAAGATTACATATTTTGAAAATTATAAAACGTACTCAGCATCCCGGACATTTACCTTGATAATTTTTAGGGATTTAACTGGTTAGCTGATGCCAAAATGATTATAAAAGAATAGTAGTATGCCATTGTACATGAGATCAACTTAGGGATAAAAGATTATAAAACGATAGTCGTGTGCCAATGTACAGGAGATTAACTGATTAACTGAGGCCTAAAGGATTATAAAAGGATAGTCGTATGCCAGTGTACAGGACACAGTAATACAACTTAATAATAATACCTAACGTGTAGTATCAAATCTATACAGGAGATGGCAGTGGATTTTGCTCAAGTTTGAGATTTTATTTTAAATTCCAGTCTAACGTTATATTTTTAAAAACTGAACAAAAAACTTACACAGGATTGACATTTTCAGAATAGTGCACTTCAAATACATAACCCGACATGATAAAAATATTTGGAAGAAGAAAAATAAATTATAAAGTTTATTTTATTCTCTTATTGTTATAGACAGATTGGCATTTGAATGTGCTCTTTGGCGAAGTTTTTATTCTTTTACAGTTAAAATCTCTAATATTTTGATAGCGGAAGTAATATGAAACAATATAAGAATTCCCTGAAATTATTTGCCTTAATAGTGTCTTGTGAAAAACCCAAAATTTTGCTGGTCCCCTAAATTATGTCACTCGGTACAACTGCACTGGTTGCGTCGGGCTGGAGCCGACTGTGAATCTAGGTACAGGCACATGACTGGGTATTCTCAACTTCGGCGTCGATCACACCATTATTAAAATATTCATTTGATTCCAGATGCTTAAGGGGAACAGGATGAGTGAGAAAATAAGACAAGTTGCTAATATGAACAGTTCTTGAGATATAACATGTTCTCGGATACAGTTATCAATATAGGTACATAAAATTAAAACAGTATAAAATTGTTAAGTAATTGTTAATTATTTATAAATTAACATTCCATATACAATACTATGGAGCAAATTTAATTATATCATTTGCCTGAATCTAACTCGTTCCATTCACGAAAGAAGACACTTTAACAGTTTTGTATTTTGACAATAAACAATTGCCATTTAATTCACAAGATATTAATTAAATTCCAATTGCATTTCGGTGTGAATTTTGCATGTCAGTATTAATCAGTCAATCTATTTTAGCTAATAAAACCAAAACTGATTTATATATAAACTTTATTTTTAACTTTGATTTATATATACACTATGCAAGAAAAAATGCATTGTATTGTGTGGAGAAAATATCATGCTGCCCGCACTTCTTTTTCTTATCTTACAACTTAGTCAATGAGATAAGTGTTTATATACAGTTCTATCTCTCTAAATGTCTCAATTATTTCGCAACTTAAAAAATATTAAAATATCATCATTCTATATTTATAACTCTTAAAAATGATTAAATATGAGATAAAAAAACTGTTCTGAACATTCTAAATATAAATTTATACCGCTTGTCTAAGTTTAAAATAAAATTACATTGGAGTAAAATTTTAAAATTCGTTAAATCTGTGTGCAAGACTTATACACCGAAAATATCTACGGGTGGACATTCTATTTCTTAAGAATCAATTGGATACTTTCATCAAACAAAGTTTTTCAAAGTTACTTACTGAGTTACTTTGGCTTGACTCACTGGTCTCTCCGATTCTGGCCAATCACGACCTGCTACAGCGGTTTTCTGACGTGTTTTATCCAAAAAGGCGCCAAAACATTACGTGACTTAGCTACAAAGATTCTGAAAGAATTTGGCAAACACGGAGAATTCGCGACAACACAATTTCAGTGTTGATATTTGCATTTACAGTCTTACCATTTGTAAAAATTCATCTGATAAGTAGATTTTCAAATTAAAAGCAAGTTATATTAGATACTATAGTACAAGTAGCATTATGTTATTGTGGCGATTAGAATAAAAGCATTACCGCCCATAATTTGGAAATTTGGATTAACCCAGAAATAGTGTGGACGTGAAACGTAACATTCGTAAATTGCTATCGTGGCCGAAAAACCCAGGTCCCTAGGATACTTTTACCCTAACCACATCTACAATTTGTGTGAAGTGTATTTATTGGGGTCATAACTTTTCGGGCCAAGACTGTCATAAAACGGTGACTAAAATAATGCGCTTTGTTTCGTCGTAAACATCAAAACTGCATAAGTTGTCTCCTGATCTCACTGTTGTATACAATAGATGCGCTTTGAAGGATACAGACTTTTGTGCAACATGTTCATGCCTTAATTAATTCCCTCAAAATATTTCAGAGCTCATTAATGCCTTTACCACAGTATCATTGGTGATTAAGTTGTTCCAAACTCACGGAAACTTATTGTAAAAGATGTTGCCAAATTTCCGACTGTGCTTTAATTGCAGACAATAAAAGACACGGAATAGTTTCGGCTTTATATGTGTTTCTTTAGCATGGAGTAATCTATACATGCAATGGCAACAATTAAAACTAACCGTGTGCCATAACTTCACAAATCGGTATTAAGACATACTAATTCATATCTAACTCGTAACCATCTTCGCATTTTTTTAAAGGCAGATTATGCCGCAGAAGGCTGTTAAAGGTCAAAATCATACTTGCAAAAATCGATTACAGTGGGCTTTCCCAAAGTCAAAATCACGCTCACATTTTGGATAGTAGCATCAATGAACTGTTAAATTTATTCAGTCGTCAGAATGGATAGACTATTTCTGAAATGTTAGCTCGAATGCATTCTTGTATCAGCAATAGGGGACACAAATAATTCATCTGTTACATCTCTAAAAATTAAATTTTCACAAAATAATTTACTCCCCCAGAGATTTTTATATTTTAAAGTTTCAATTATCTCATTTTTCAACAAAATGGACAGACTATACACCTAACACCAGAGACATCCGCCATTTCGTCGCAATAAGGTGTCTTTGGAATATGCTTTGCATTACTTATGACGTTCCATTACGTCTCGGAACAGAAGGGGCTGCAAACCAGCAAGAACAACGATGAATTTAGTCTCCAAAATTTATCGTCTGCTTCTCGCGCGCAGAATACTTGCCATTTGTTTCATACAGTTCGTTCTCTCTCGGCTCCCCTTCTTAACAGTTGGACTTGTATCATTCTGTCACGGATAATATCAGAGTCGGTATTTCAGGCTTAATAGAACATTCTTGAGATTTTGAATATTCAGATCATTGTAGAATTCTGCATTGTTGGAAATTTATTTTCGAATTGGTTTCTAGAAGTTTCTGTAAGAGTTTAAAAGAACCCAAAAGAAATATAGATATTTATGCATTATTTAAGCACATGGTTTAGTGCACAAGGACTTTTAAAAAACAATATTGCCGATTAAAGAAGAACAATCAGATTTATGGTTGTAAGACTCACCACAAATATATAAAAACATAATATTATCACAGTTGAATATATATATATATATATATATATATATATATATATATATATATATATATATATAAATTGATGTTTTTTTATCGAAAACTATTCATAAATTACGGTAAGTACAAAAAAAACCATCACTAGGATATCTATTACAAATAAGTAACTATAGACCAAGACTAAGGATAAAAATGGTAGGTAACTTACCTCGATAATGGAATGGGTATGAGGGGAATATTAGTATACATAAGTCACAATTAAACAGGTATATATATATAAATATATATATATAATGAAAAGGCAAACACGGCAAAAATGAGAAAAGGCAATAATAATTAGCTCAAGATTAAAGATCAAGACATGAAGAACAATCAATTGAAACTACATAAAAAATGGCGGTTAGTTGAAAATTGCATTCTCGTCAGGACAGCCATACAATTCGAATTAAAACCCATAGAATAGCCAGTTTCTGACAATGGCTACAGTATTTTACTATGGACACCATTAGAACTGTCTAATGGCTAGTGGAAGGAAAAAAAATAAACCACATGAAGTATAAACCAGAAATATAAAAATATATATATATAAATTTATAGGTACAGTCTCCACGTGTTATAGTTCTTTAATAACGGATAGGAGCTGCTTAGCAGGATAACTAGGCTTCGTAAATTTAATGTTTATAATAACATTACTACGAAGATGTAGGGTAGTATGCTTCCGTAGATGGAATGTTTCAATAGGAATGGAATGTGAACAAGCTTGTTAGTATATGAATGCATCGAAATCAAAAGATAAAGACTGAAGAAGAAGTTTAAGGTGATGGCGGAATAGAATGCGAAATTTAGACCCTTTATTCATAATATACCTAAGTATATAATCCTGAACTATACTGAGATCCCCAGTAATAATGTGTCCATGAGACATAAGGAGTTGGCATAAGGAGTAAGATTCTTATCGCTGCTTACACATGATGTAAGATGATCGGAGTTCAATGACCTGGAAACTTCATTGTAATTGTAAATAGTTCAGCCAATTGGTAAATTATATTTGAAATATTTTTGTATTTTCATATCACTTTCTGGTAATAAGTGCTGATATTTTGTAAATAAATTATTAAAGTTAAGAGAATTAAGAATTGGATGTTTAAAAGGAATATATATATATATATATATATATATATATATATATATATATATATCTTTTAAACATATATGTGTGTGTGTGTTCATATATGTGTGTGTGTGTGTGCATTTGTGTATAATTTCCATTTGCATCCTAGAAACTTAACCCTGTAGATTACGTGCAGTATTTCATGGAGTTCTCTAAAATATAGTCTCATTTCTTGCAAATATTATACTATTTATACGGGCTATTTTTAATTCATGTCACATTGAACAAGATTGTTGACTTTTATTTACTAAAATAAAAGTCAACAATCTGAAAGAAAAGTATATAAGGTCCACCTAAATAATACATAATAATAATCATGTCAGACAACCGTAAAATGAAAACCGTAAAATGAAAATCGTAAAAAAGAATACTTTCCCAGATAACTGCAAAAAATAACTGTCCCAAAAATCCGCCAAAAAGATAACCAAAACTTCATTCCCCTCAACTCCACATCCAGCATGAGATATATACATGTTGAAATAACGGTTGGTAGATGACGCAAAGTTACTTCACTTTGATAATTAATAACCTGAAATCAACTTTATACGTATACATGTTCTAATATTCCTACCGTACAACGATACTTTTAAAATTGATTTTAAATTGGTGAATTACCTTAGAAAGTCATCTTCAAAGAAGCTAACACTAAATGACCCCTTTTTAAAGAAATTATACTATTTTAATTTTTTGAAGAATACGAGTTTTTTTTATAGGACTGTACACATATAATGATATAAGCTAAAACTATCTGCAAACGACTACATTTAAGCATTCACCACTACACATGAATAACCACAATAAATATAACTGCTGTTTTCGAAAATGCAAAATCTTTTTGTATTTTGGCTTTTTAAGCTGACATATGAAACATTACGTCGTTACGTTTACTAAGCTGACATATGAAAAATTACGCCAATTGTTACTATGGGCGTTGTAAACCTACTTTCATCAGGACAAAAACAGTGTATACTAATCGAAATATTAAAAAAAACTACGGTTGTAACCAACTTTAGTAATGCGAATTTACTTGTGTGTCTACTTCTATTAAGGATGTACATAAATTTTGTTTACAAATATACGGTCCAAATTAAAATATTAATACCAATTAGAAGGCATACACTTTTATAACTCCCTGTTCTAATCCCAAAAGAAAAAATCTGATGTGAGCAGCACATGACTTTCCCTGCAGACTTATATTAACGTTCTCTTTATTTTAATTAAATTTATTTCACTTTTAATTCAATTTTCGTTCTCATTCGGTAACCTGGCTTATTTTCAAAGGTGGTGTAGGGAAAGTACGAAAAACTAAAATATCTCGAGAACGGCTAGTTCTAGTGTAATGGGGTTGGTCTTATTCTTTTCTTCGTTAAAAATTACGTATTAAACAAGCATTTGATGGATATATTTGAGCATGCGTAGTTCTTTAGTTTATATTTTGATGATTTTTGCGGGCCATTTTGTAAGAAAAGGCAGTTTATTTTTTTCCGAATCGTACCAAAATCTAATCAGCACCAGGATGACCCACATGTGACTCATCTACCGAATTTTGTGAAATTCGGTCCATTAGTTTTTCAGCTATAGTGGATACAAGCTTTTGCGGGCCATTTCACAAAAAAGGCGGGTTCTTTTATTCCGAATCGTACCCAAAACTAATCAGCACCAGCCCCGCCCACAAGTGACTTACCTACAAAATTTTGTGAAATTCGGTCCATTAGTTTTTTAGTTAGAGTGGATACAAAATCTGCACAGACAGAGAGACAGACAGACAGACACACAGACAGACACACACACAGACGTCACGCTAAAAATGGTTTTTTCGTATTCTAGAGGTCTCGAAACGTGTAGATCCGTCGAAAACTCGAGTTGTGATTTTCGGCATGATTCCAATACTTTCCCTATACATTACCATGTATTGCAGGGAAAGTAAAAAAATGTATTTTCCACTCTGAAGCACGCTTGTAAACTTGAACTTATCGACAAAATGTAGTCTTCATTGCTGAAGATGAATTTGACACGCAATGAGTTAAATTCTGAATCGAAATATAAAAATAAAAGAAAATCTTTGCTCACTCTAGGAAACGCCCGAAATCATGACCTTGCCTAAAATATAGCCTTCCGGTTTAAAGATGGGAATGAGAGGTATGCGGAGATGTTCCAGTTTCTGGCACATAATGAAAGGAAAGGTAAATATTTTCTTCAACAGTGGCTTACAAAAATAAAAATTATTTGTTTATAATATAGTGAAACAAATTTTACCCTATAAATGGGCGTTGCATAAAAGCAAGAAATTGTTCAAATGATTATATACCACTTCTCTTGGACCCTGATTTCGTGGTCATTTAAGCTTTCTCAACATGGTGCAGTGTGCAGGCGATGAGATTTAGCAGTGACCAGAAAGCTCCTTTAGAGCAAGGATTTAAAAATTATTCTTGTACAAATATCTATTTCGAATCTTGTAATGCTGTAGGGTTTTACTTTAGATCCGGCTGTAATTAACAAATTTCCAAGTTCCACAGCGAATCAACATCTGCTCAATAACTGGAATTATAGGGTGGAGTGAAGAAATTATGGAATGGGGATATTGTGGAAAATTATCACCTACATATCATGACAGGCTATATATGCAATTAGTTATCAAATTATGAAAAGCAGTACTCTTCTTTCTATCATATATTAGTAACATATTTGCATCTTATCCTCAGAAATCTGCTCAATGTTTAAATTATGTTTTCAGATGCGAGAAACATGAACAGTTACTAATAATACATTTCAAGGTTTTTATAATATTTATCATCATTTTTATTTATCAGTTTAACATGAAAAGTACAAAGAGAGTACATGAGAAGTACAAAATGTATGCTCTTTCCACTTCGCATATAAAGCAGATAATTATATATATATATATATATATATATATATATATATATATATATATATATATATATATATACTGGCTTCCAAAAGTTAAGCACGTAATGCAAATTTTAATTTTTTGAAAGCGCATTTGAATTTGAGTAACTGAAAATAGCTGTGGATGTAGATAGTAGTATGCAAATATCGTATGCTACAGCCAATTATGATTGACTCTCCGTATATACGCTAATTACGCAGTTGTTGAAGAAGCCAGCATTCTGAAGTGTTTGAGGAAGTGCATTTAAATGCTGATACGAAGTGTTCATAACATTTGTAGAATTATTTTTGTTGATATTCGTGGCTAAAAGAAGATGAATGACAGATAGTGAGCGCAGGCGTGCTGTCGGACGCATTGAAGCAGGACAGTCAATCAAAGATATCGCTATTTTCTTTGGCGTTGATCATTCGGTAATTTCTCGATTATTGAAACAATTCCAAACAAGTCAACAGCTGTACGGAGACCTGTGCCCTGTCATCCAAGTGCTACCACCCCTCTGACGATCGGTATATTGTTATAGTAGTCAAGCGGAATCGATGAGTGACCTTCACAACGGTTACATCCATGGTTGCAGCGGCACTTGGTAAGAAAATATCTGACAGTACTTTGAGCCGAAGGCTCCACGTGAAGGGACGGTACGCCCGAGTACCACGTTTTTGTGTTCCACTAACCTTCCAAGCCAGAGGGGCAAGATTAAATTGGTGTCGTCAACATGTCAATTAGACTGTCTCAGATTGCTGCAACATCCAGATTTACCCTGGAATCAGATGATAATCATGTAAGGGTCTAGAGAAAACACCCGCAATCAGGCCAAGAACATCAACGAACATCACGCATGCAGAGGTGGCAGCATAATGGTGTGGGCTGGAATTTCAATGGGATATCGCACAGAGCTGCACATTTTTAAAGGCGGTTCTGTGACAACTGCGCCTCCAGCCAGTCTCAGAGAGTTGGAAATTGCCCTATTGGAGGGATGGCCATTGCGTGCATTTGCGATGGTTTATCATCTCATTAAAAGTATGAAAATCATTGTAAAGTTTGTGTAAAGGTCCGATGTGGTCACATCACATATTTATGTAAGTTTTGTTTGGTTTGTTTGCCTTTAAATACCATTTTGTTAATGACCCAAATGTGATGTCATCATATAACTTACGAAAAGTAAATATTTTTTCATCTTTATACATAATTCTTGTTTTCTGTAATGCATAAACACCTTTGCTACCCCTTCATGTACAATTTTGAGTTAATCATAATTTTACTTTTTCACTTTTGTTGATGTTACCATCCGTGCTTAACTGTTTGAAGCCAGTATATATGTATATATATATATATATATATATATATATATATATATATATATATGTAACATAAGCAGAGATGCAAAGTTCTCCGGAAATTCTAGAGTTTATCCAGATTGAGCCAAAATCGGAAGTAAGGATATCAGGTGAAAAATACGGACATCAGAGCTAATGGTTCTCAGTGATGGTACTCCAGAAGTAAACTTTAAAACTCTTGAAATAGAGTAACTCATCTCCTGAAGGAGATCATGTAGGGTTGATATCTCTGCATGCTATTGGTTATTGAAAATAGGCTCATTATTAATGTAAGGGATTTACTGTCAGATATTCACAACAATCATTTATATCTGGTAAAACACATATGCACAAGATAAGAAGGATTTATAAAGCATAATAGTAGGTTTTTTGTATTGAAATCTTGAAACTTTTACCACATGTTAGGAACTGCATTCCAGTCAACCACCAGTATCCAAAGGCGAGTCCTTACAATCTGAAGAATGAAAAACAATTATTCCACAAATGCCATCATTCCCAACAGCAATTGCCCCATTTTAGAGGCAATTGTGTAATGGAAACTTACTTTTAAAAATATTATATTGTAACTTTTCCTTAAATAATTTTTACTTTAGTACTCCTTTCATAAATTAATGAAACGAATATATTTTCGATAAAAAATCTCATGTTACTGCCACTAAAAGCCAACATTTTGTCAACTTTCCAAAAATAGGATATTTTTTCCATCCATAATTGTCCCACTCTTTTCTAATTTTGTTAACGATATGCGGGGCGAAAATAAAGCCCTGAATTGTAATTGGATCCAAAATACAAATTTCTACCAGAAAAATTCTAAAATCCTTTCTGTTGGGAATTTTATGCTAATAGATTATCTCGTTACCTGCATCAATTTGATAAACAGAAAAGAACCATGACCCATAAAATAACATATTAATGGTAAATTATTTGGACTCCTCTTGGCTTTACTTATTTATATACCAATTTTTTAAAAAAATAAATATATATAATTATTTTTCAAATACTTTGCATATAATAGTAAAATACATTAGAATAAAGTACCAAAACAATAAAAAAAATTTAATGTTTCACGATGGTAAATCTTAGGTTTGTATTTCTCAAAAACTATAATCTTTGTAGAAATTAAAATATTGTCATTGAATGTTTATAGCTGTGTATGAAAATATCTAATTTGCTATATGTATTGTCTAAACAATAATACATATGGGATAGTAAAATGTATTTATAGGATCATATTTTTTTTCTTGTGTTGTAAAATATATAAGCGATTTCTTAATTTTGTGTTAAATTGCATTTAAGTACTATATTTACATTCATATTCTAAATCATTGTTCGTTAAACATTAACTTACTTTTTATAATCCGACCAAATTAAATTGTTAAAACTTGAATGGAAATCATATTTTTAATAATATCCTCGAAATTTCCACTAGTGTTTATCCTACAAACGTAATTCTACAAGTAAATAAAGGATTAAAGAACGATAAATATAGCTAAACACTAAATGGGAACAATCTTTCAGATTGTTTTCATAAAACAAAACGTGCAATTAAACATGAAATATTCTCCTTTTTTCCTCGGGAGAGCGTTTTATACAGAATGTGTAAAAATAAGCTCAATATTGAGTTATTGAAATGAAGGTAATATTTTGATTATCTTGTGTTATATATTATTAAATACAATAAATTTAACTATTAGAAACATTTTTTTTTGTTTGGCTGGTTCTTAACTTGACCACTTAGAGCTCAATGTAAAAAAAACAGGGTATAGCTGCAAAACTGTTAAAAATTAATGCCTTCAGAATTAAAAAAACCACACAACGACAGCACAACCGCATTTGACCTTGTAATTGTAAAAGATCAGGGAATATAGCGTTTAAGATAGATAAAGAATATTGCATGGCGCCGTGGCAAATATCGTGGGTTCGAATTCTTAGAGGTTTAAAAAAAGTTGCTAAAGAAGATTTTATAAGTCCCCAAGGTGGTATATAAAATAAGGCAAAATATGTTATACAAAAATAATTCAGCATGATTTTAACTTTTACGAGTTACAACTAAGAATCTGACGTGGGCAGCAAAAGACTCTCCCTACAGACTCAAATTCATTTTTTAACAATTCAATAAATTGAGTCTAATTGTTCAAAATAACACGCATAATTATTTGAAATGACACTGAATTAGCACTTTTAATTCAATTTTCGCTTTCATTTGGTAATTGTGTGTATTCTCAAAGGCGGAATGGTAAAAATGCGAAAAAATAGATATATCTTGTGAACGCTTACTCCTAGAATAATAGATTTGATCTTGTCCTTTTCATCGTCAAAAATTACATATAAAACAAAGATCTAATTGATACATTTGAGTATACGTAGTCTTTTATTCTAGATTTTGACGATTTTTGCGAGCCATTTTGTAAAAAAGTCAGATTCTCTTTTTCCGAAACATACCAAATCTAATCAGCACCAGAGTAGCTCACAAGTGAGATATCTAGTAAATTTTGTGAAATTTGGCCAATTAGTATTTTAGCTGGAGTGGATACATAGGATTTTCGCGGACCATTTAGCAAAAACAGGCAGGTATTTTTTTTATCCAGAATCATACCAGAATCTAATCAGCACCAGGGTAACTCACAAGTGACTTACTATAAAATTTTAAGAAATTTGGTCAATTAGTTTTTGAGTTAAAGTGGATACATACATTGGACAGACAGACACACTCACATACGCACAGACGTCACGCTAAATAGATTTTCATGTTCTAGAGGTCTCAAAACGTATAAATTCGTCGAAAACTTGAGTTGCGGTTTTCGATGCGATACTTTTCCTATACATTACCATACGCATTATAGGGAAAGTAAAAATTGCGTTTTATTAAACATAGCAGTTTTTCTTGACAACTTGAACATAAGGAACTCGAATTTTCGGCTAACGCCTCATTTTCTTATATTTAGATAGAGAACATTGAGTTAGTTTTCTTTATCATTTTTGCTTCATATTTTGTCATCTTTTCACCATTCACTGATTTACAAATTGTCGGAGATATGTTTAATTGTCTTTTAAATGAAATAACTCCGTAAAATCTAATTTTATTTAATAATATTTGTTGTTTTGAACAACATTTGTCTATTGCAGATATTATATATAAATACATATATATATATAAATACATATATATATATATATATATATATATAAATATATATATATATGTATGTATATATATATATATATATATATATATATATATATATATATATATATATATATATATAATAGTTTGAAAGTCCAATGATAGAAATAAGAGAAACTGCAACTCGAAAAATCCAATTTTATAACAAACCTACAAAATAAAAGTATGAAACTGCAAATCTTCAATCAAATGGAAAGGAATACAAATTTCGAGTTATCAAGTTAGAGATAATCAACAAAAATCATTGATATGGAATCGATAATAGAAAAACATATAAAATCCAAGCATTAATGCTATACACTTGGACAAGGGCTAGGCCTATATTGTATATATATATATATATAAACAGAGAGAGAGAGATTTTAAAGACGATATGACGATTAATTATTTCTCATCCAAAGAATTTGGTCTTGGATATCGCCATGCAGTCAAAATCTATGTAAAGATTTGACTCAACTGCAAATATTGCTGTATAATCATTACTTTTGTTGTATTACATGAAACGACTATTCCTACTCTTTTTTTATTACCTTTACAAATATTTTTAATTAGCTACATTAAGGTATGTCCTTATACAATTATCCTTGTATGCCCCTTTAAAACGATGTACAACCATTCCATTCTTCATAAATTTCCTCTACACTTACGGTTTTTTTCCCCGAAAAGGCAAACAAACTGCGTGCTTAATTAAAACTCGTCTTTCAAAACGCACATACCCTGGAGAAATCAGCGAAAGGAGCATTCACGTCCTCAAAACAGCGCAGACGCATGAATTAGAGCAAACTCAAACACACCCAACAGAAAACTGTCCCAGAGAAAGTCGCCCACTTGTTTCTTGTCTCCTTGGGAAGTCTGATCACGTCAGGTGTTGGAGTCGTGTTGCCAATTCCTGTTCGCGAAATAACAAGAGGCGGTGGCAAGTTGGAGTGCCACAGGTGATAGAAAGCAATTTTCGGCGGGAGAATTGTGCTTGGCCGATAGAAGGGGAAACGATCGAGAAAAGGGATTGAAAGGATTCTTCGCCATTTCTTTTCTCCTTGTTCTGGTGGCTGGAAAGTTGAAAGAAAATTACTATTCTCTCATAGTTTGTTCTACGATGTTGAAAGATTTGTGTAAAACTGTACGATAAAGACCGAGAGGAGACAGACAGTTATACAAATAATTGTTTGATAAATCGATGCGTTTGATAAATCGATAAAAATATATAAAATTTATCAGCAATGAAAAATTGAAAAATCTGATTAATGCAACGTTAGTTTTTCTCCTTAGACAAGTAGCTATTTCCTTATTACTTATTTTTACTATAATGGGTTAGATTCATTTTATTGTGCAATATTATATACTAGCCGCCTTCGGCGACCAGCCTATTCGCTACTCTTGAAAATTCTGACCGCATCAAACTCGCTGGCGTCATTACCCTGTGGAGTTAACAAATTTTGTTTTAGTTTAATGACGTTAAAACCACAATTGAATTATTTAAATTTTTTAATGATCATATTTATTATATATTCAATCATTTAAATTTTATAATAACCAATTTTATAATGACCATTTATATTAATGACCATTGTTTTTGCTTAATGACGTTAAAACCATAATTCAATCATTTAAATTTTATAATGACCATATGCTAAGCTCTTAATTCCATCATTTAAAATAAACCTAATTTTCTAATAAATATAATAATTTCATATAAATATAATAATTTCACTCTGTATACTGTTACCACCACCCGATGTACACAATACATCACCACAATTCAATCCACCATAATTCAACCATTTAAATTTTATAATGACCATATTTATTATATATTCAATCAGTTTAAATTTTATAATGACCATTGTTTTAGATTAATGACGTTAAAACCATAATTCAATCATTTAAATTTTATAATGACCATATGCTAAGCTCTCAATTCCATCATTTAAAATATAACGTGATTTTCTAATAAATATAATTTCACTCTATATACTGTTACCACCACCCGATGTATGCAATACATCACCCAAATTCAAGCTCTTAATTCTATAATTTAAAATATAATGTAATTTTCTAACCCGATGTACGCCATAAACCGTAGCCACAGAAACGTGCAGGTCGTTTTCTGTGGGTGAAAATCGGAACTGTTTTAGTGGTTTGCCGAAAAATTGAAATTCATTACATCCTTAAAATCCGGATCCTGCAGCTCCTTCTTATTATTTCTTGACCAGATTAGGCTTGTAAGAAAGCCTGATGTTTGAGCTTTCTAACAATGTAAATTATTAGTCGAAATTGTCGGAACTTTTTCCGACGCGAGGATTTAAATACGAAAGTTCGTTTTTCTGAGCCGAAAGTGACTTTTGTTTTAAAATGTTTAAAAAAATATTAGAATTTGTCCCCGAGATTTGAAATTCATATATTTTTACTCGCAATTATCTGGTCTTTCCGGTCGTGTGATTTGTTTCTATCTATGACGTCTGGATAGTGGAGAAAAAAGGGGGAAATGTTAAAAAACGGTCGAAATCGCATAAAACATTAAATAACAACAAAAAAAATAATGAATCAAATTTTAAAAATCGGTTTTCACGTGTCACTTTCCCACTCCCCAGATAGGTCTCCGATTGCCAAATTTCGTAGCTCTGCGACGCGCTGTCGCTGAGCCTATAGTGTATAAGACAGACAGACACACAAACAGACATTGCCTTTTATTATTTAAGATTACGTTGTTTTTACTCACAGATTCGAATATGATTTTTCTTCTTATTTTGTCTAACTGCACTCTCTATATTTTAGTACAGTGTTCTTGAAGCTACTTACTTAGACAAGGGAGTATGGATTAAACGAAAAAGTGTTTTACATAGGATATAAAATTAAAATATTATCGATACATATTAACGAGCCCCATAAATATTTCTTTTTACACTTTTAGCAATATTAGATCTTTGGGACAATAACTGTTCATAAATGAAAATTTAAATTTGATATGGCTGAATTAAGGTTACATACGAAATCCACACCGAAAAGTTATTTCAATTTTTGAAATTTCCTGGTCACCTTTTACTTGCTGAAATAGCGTTTCGGAATAAATTAATCTAATAAAAATTTTACACACGCCTCCTTTCATAGTTATTGAAAATAAGTACTATTTTATAAAAGGAACTCTGACTGAAAAAATGGGCGTGGCCAAATGTCCCAAGTAACAATTCAGTATTTGGAAACAGGAAATTAATTTCAGCAGAACATAGTGTATTAATAAATTAAACAGGGTCATAGCCGTGTGTGCACGCATTCAACAATTTTATGTTATTTTTTACCAGAAAATGTACCCGGCATTGCACGGGATTTAAAACACAAACTTAAAAAATGCAAAATGATAAATACTACAGCTGAACTTACAACGAATTCTTGAAAAACAAATATTGTTTTAACAATACGCTATCTAATAAATAAAATTAAATTAAAACATATTTCGTGGATGTACACACGGCTATGCAACGACCGTTTATTTTAACCCCGGGCAACGTCTGGTACATTTTCTAGTTTTAGATAAATATGTTCGAGATTCAGTAGAACTTCAATAGCTCGAATTTCGATGATGCTAAATATTCTGTATGTCGATTACTAAGATTTACTTTTTCAAGGTATGTTGCTATCGTCCAATGTTGGTAACTCTAAATTTATTGATTTCCTAAATAAAAATAAAATATATATGATACATTTTAATATGAAATGCCATTTTATAAATATATTAAGCTCAATCCCTGTAAGTAGCTGTCCCTAGGTAATGATTTTTTTAACATGGCAGCAATGTCGACAGGAACGAAAATCGCCAACATGCCAATTATCATACTTGATATTAATTGAAATACAACCACATTTATATTGCACAAAAGTGATATATAATACTGATATTTACTGATAATGTTTGGTTTTTATTACATGGTAATATGAGTAAATGTATCCTATTATGGTTGAAAATATTTCTCTTCCATACTTTATTTACTATTTATTATTACATCTGTTAATACCAATTATTTAAAACCAGTTTACATAAGGAATATCACATATATCTAAAATTCTAAACGGTTGGGATACACAACTTATAGATTTAGAAACCAACGTAATAGTTACTTTCTGAAAAAAACATCAACACAAACTGTACCTTAATTATTATAAAAAATGCACTTAGGCGTAATATATATACTTGTATGTGATCTACCCTATTGTAAGCCCAGAAGATCTGATTTCGAATAAGTGAAAATATTTCCATTCTAAACTGAATAGCATAAATTATTTGAACCATTTGAAAACTTAAAATGTATATTATGTGTAGGTAGTATTTTCTTTTTCACAGTATTAAACAGATTTCCAATTACTCAAAATATCATAATTTACCGTGGGCAGAAGTATATCAATCAGAAAAGACAAATAACGTATATCGTGTCAAACACTCAGCCAGGCAGAAATGCAATATATCTTAATTTGAGTAGAAGTTTTAATTACAGCTTCTGCGAATATATTTGCATATTTTCCATTCTGAATCTTCATGTATTAATTAAATCCGATAAGTCAAAGAGATTTGTTTTTGACATTTAAAAGACAGGTTAAAATTTTGCGAGGAAATTTGGCTTTGAAATTTTCAGCTTTATTACTTTCCTTCAATGCAGCGTGATAATAATAAAATTATTTCTGCTGTAAATGTTTTCCAGTAATCTTGACGTAAATTACACCAAATTGTACGGGTATGTTTTCCAGAACATGCAATGGATATTTGTGCGATAATAATTTAGTTCTTTGTTTTCACGCCAGAGGTATCCACGCAATAACTAAACAAATATATAATGCATATTCAAAGAAAAGCTGATAACAACCGATACATTTTAACCAACCTTACAGAAGCAAATCATTTTTAAATCTATCCAATTATCACATTTTATATATTAATTATAATATTTTATTTTCCAAGCATTTTAGCTATATTTATCCAAATACGATTCCATATATGTCTTGAGGTTAATATGTTCGATAAAAAATTAATGCCTGTTAAAGGAGAGCAAAAAGAAAAATATCAAAGATCATTATTTCAATTGAACAATTATCGTTAAATTCAATAATATTCTTTATCCTTTTGTGACCATTTTAGTAATTTTTCCAGGATCATCTGAATTCAAAAAACTCATTATTTCGACTCATTAACTTAAGTACTTTCAATAGAATAGGGGAAATTTATTCATCACTATTTCAATATTTTGGAGAGTATATATTATAAATATATTTATTAATAAAACTCAATTGGTAGAAATAGTTTTATATTTTAAGGATGTGCCAAAGAATAAATTTAACCTGGTGATTATATATTTTTTGGTTTTGCCTCCATTATTTCTCACAATGTACAAAAGAATCCATTGAATTTAATAAGAATTCATCACGCGTCACGTGAACAAAATAGAGAAAAAAGAATTTAAAGGATTGATACAAAGGGTTTCGAATTCAGAATGAAAAGCTCACTTACGTGTTATAGGATTTCACAGTCTTTCGAATGCAATCAATCTTTATTTTCCTACTTCTAACACAACCTATTCTTACAGACAACACAATTCAGGTGCTAAAACGGGTATTTATTACTTTAAATGGGAGAACAGTGAAATATTTGTTTATCTACGTGTATCAGTTTGTAAACGCATTATTATCGAAAAGATTAGCAATGGTGTATTTAAATGCTTCTATCTCCATCAGCAGGGCGAGAACAACACTAGGTAATTTTAAATCATCTTTTGTAATCAATGGCAATAAAAAGTAGGGCTGGCACAGTCGAGTGGTTAGCTCGCGAGGATTGCACTCGAACGACCCAAATTCGATTCCAAACTGACACCGTATTCACGAGGACTACAGACACGTTGAATATGTGGGGCCGTAAGTCCTGCCGAAATGTTGGTAGTATGGGAAGGAGGGTACTGTCCCTGTGGAGCCGCTCACACTGGGTTCCGTTCTAAATTGGGTGGCACTTTCCAGCTGTACAAACATATACCTTACACCTTCGGGTAGATTGGACTATCTGGGTTGAAGAAGAAGAATAATAAGAAGAAATATTTGGTAGTAAAATTTTTCCATATATTGGTTTTACGGTATTTCCCCCCTTGGAACATCATCAATTCTCAGGATTTGAAATAGACAGAGATCAGATGATGACTGATTTGGTTCCAACATCAAATTTTAGAGGAGTGATGGGGTTCATTAAGGAAATTTGTTTCCGGTTATTTTCCACTTGTAGTTCAAAAAATTTCTTTGAAACATATTTTTCTCATGATTAATTATAGATAGGGCTTAGATGATGAGCATTATATTTCGGAGGGGATAGGATGTTTGCTAAAGATTTGAAAAATTTTTTGAAACATCTATTTCTCATGACTGACTATAGATACTATAGATAGAGCTTATATGATGACTTGTATGGGTTCATCAACGAATTCCAGAGAGAGTTAGTGGATTTACTAAGAATTTCCATTTCCGCTAGTGGAGATGGCATTTCCAGTTTTTCTAAAAATTTGTACGACGGTACGAAATAAGTGTGCAAAAGGGAATATAAATGTCTAATAGTTCTGTGAAAAATGAAATGTACATACCATTCGCAACGATGAGCAATTTCCTTCATGAACTTTTTCTCGTACATTTTACTTTTGCTATTAAACCTTATACAAATAGAATCGTTTTATAAGAAATATAGGTTGATTCAAATTAAAACAACATTCTTACTCACATAAACCGTTATAGAAAGTTTTGCAAAAAATAGAATCGAGATTCGTGGCTTATAATTCCGGTGACCAATATCTCGCTTTATACTCGGCCTTCAGAATTTAATAGCCGATGTCTGGTAAAATGGCGTAATGGCAATGAGTGTGACGATGTAATTTAAATAAAATATGTGCATTTTTGTATGCAAGTTTTATTCGAATGTGAATTTTTTAAATGTATGGTGAATTTCTACTCAGCAATAGCATAGATCACTTAGCCATTGCGCCGACCCGGTGGTCGAGAGGTCAGGGGCAAGCGTTTTCGTCTGATCGCTGGATTGCCTTGTTGCGGGTTCGAATCCCGCCAGAGGGCATGGATGTTGTCATGTCAAAGCCAAGTCAGACTTCCACCCTTCGGGGGGGGCTTCTATAAAAGTGAAGCTGCAAATATTCTCCCCTTCGCCATGGGACACCCAGGGGGACTTGTGGACGTGGTGTATAGGCGCTCCTTCACCACGGGGGAATTAGTACACACACACTTCACTTAGCCCCGGCCACACAAGCAGCAACCATAAGTCTTCGGGTTGGTCGTGTGGTCTGGGCTTTCTACACACACTTAGCCATTATTGAATGTTTCTGCTCTTTATGGCCAGACGCTGTACGGCGTTGAGTAACAATGTCTTTCATGATAGAATTACTAAGAAAAACTGAGTAACAATTTCTTTCTTCATGATGGAATTACTAGGAAAAATCATTTTTGTACGATCCAAGTGGATTAATTATTTTTACGTCTAATTTAAAAACTATAATTTTGTGTTTAATTCCTGTAATTAGAAACAATAGTTAATTCTAAGTAAAAACTGCCGTTTTAATGATTTAATAAAAAATAAGTAAAAACTAACATTTGATTTCGAATCCTAAAGCAGGGTTACCTTAAAATCGAGCAAGAGGCGGGGTTACCACGATTCATTTGTTAACTGATAAGTCGCCAACGGACCGCCTCAAATGAAGTAGACACCTTCGTAACTAATTAGTATAAATATCGCTTTGGAAGAAATCTGATAAAAAAATTCCTGACACGACGAGTAAAGTATATAGTTTGTTTAGGGATAGCGAGTCGAATTTGATCGGCTGGCCATAGATTATCGATCTCTGAACTATATTAAAGTTAATGCATTTTGAGGATATGAAAATATTTTAGAAAATAACCTATAAAGTTATATGAAGCCATGGAAGAGAGAAAATTACATTAATGTATAACTGGATAATAAGTGTTTGTGAAATGAATCAGATGGAGGGATCAATGAATCAAAGTCAGTGATAAACGAAATACTTCGATACTTACTATTCAGTTCATAAAATAATGCTGTGCATCTTATGGGAGTCATCGTGCTTTTCCTATAATCAGTAACATAAAATGTTTCTAATGGCTGCATAAAATCATAACCCATTAGAAGTTACGCACATTATGAACATTTTGCTTATCTTCATCACTCACAGTCCTTAATTGACAGACATTGAAACTGTGTCCTGACAAATATTCTTAAACGATTTCTCCATGGCCGCGTCTTTAGAAGTTTTGTTGAGTTTTACCAGCCAACTAAGTGTACAGGTGGCACTAAACGGCAATACAGTTGTGATGATCTAGTATATATGTGATAACATTGCCATGATTTGCTATTTAAAGCGATACAGACAACAGCAATGTATAACGAATGCTTCCAAATATTGATCTTCTCTCCACTGTTTCCTTAAAAATAAGACCTCAGTTCATTAAAAATAAACCTTATAATATATTATTAAAGAAAAAGTTTATCACACAAGCGTAGTAAAAATACGTTCTATACTTTCACAACTCCTCCCGAAAATGAGAGAATATATAATATACAGGGTGTCCCAAAACATTGACCTCGGCTTTTATTCCTTAAATATTGATCTTAGACATATATAATAAATTACAAAGTTGAGTAAAAAAAAATGTACAGAATTTTATAAAATCGATAAACATTTTCAGGAGATTAAATTTTAAGAAATGCAGAATTCAAAATTTTATACGGCCACCGTACAAAAACATTTCCTATAAGTAAAATTTGCCCCATATACTAATAAGGTGATGTACAAAATTTCAGCATTTTATCCTAAAAAGTCCCAGAGATATGTTTAAACAAAGTTGGTGAGGGATTAATCTCAAATTAAAATGTAAATGTTTACAGCAAGAATGCAAATGACACAGTGCAGAAATGCATCATAGGCAAATAATAACTGCCTCTTACCTTTAATGGATCTTTGGCATGGGTGAAAAACATTTTGAACAAGCTTTGTATTCTTTGTGTAAGGTTATTATTTCTACACAACGTAGATACTTTTGTACCAATAAATAGCAAAATTATTATTTATTTATGCAATCATTGTTTTCTTTCGTAATTTGTGTATGACCCCGGAAACGCGATCTGCCGACATGATTTTTCCCCTCTGAGAACCCATGTCGATGCATCGAAATGTTGTTTAAGTCAGCATTTTTGACGTTTCATATCCCTGGGACCTTTTATGATTAAATGCTGAAATTTTGTACATCACTTTATTAGTGTATGGGCACATTTTACTCATTGGAAATGTTTTTGTACGGGAGCCGTATAAAAATTTAAATTTAGTATTTCTTGAAATTGAATTCCCTTGAAAATTTTAATCGATTTCATACAATTCTATAACTTATTTTACGCAACTTTGTAATTCATTATATATGTCTATGATCAATATTTAAGGAATAAAAGCAGAGGTCAATGTTTTTGGGACACCATATATATATATATATATATATAGCTTTGAAACCTGTAACTTGGAAAATACAAGTACTATAAATTAATCTTTCTCAAACTGGGAATCGTGAAAAATTTATTGGGAGTCGCAAAAAATTTGAATGAATACATATTTTGCTATTTGCTTCTTTTGTAAATTTTGAATGTCATTGTATTGTGATATTTTATTTTGTTATATTTTGTCCAGAAATGTACCAAAAATAGGTTCTTCAATTTTATTTTAAAATATATATTTTGTATTAAAAATAAATCTGTTAGTCATCAATATTATAAGTATTTAATTAAATTAAATATTATATTTGTTACTTATTATATTATGTTAGTAATGTGATACTTTTAACACTGTTTCGGGAAGAAGAGCCATCAGTTACAACCACCTGGTGCGGTGGTTCTATGTAATTTTTAAGTATGAAAGGGGGTCGTGAGACTGAAATTTTAAGCACCACTGATCTAAATAAGATATCTTAGTAGAACCATGATCCGATTCAATTTAAATACCAAACAGAAAAGGTTATACACCTTTCATAAATCTTATTAAATGCTATAAGGAAGCGTGACATGTGTAGGAGGCAAAACTTAAGGGAGTCGCTTTTATCTATGTTAACTTTGAGCTCTTTTGTCTCAGAAATTATAAATACTACCAGTACAACATATTTACGGTTCAAAAGTATAATACTTTTACAAATCATAATACCTCATTTTTTGTTTTATTGGATAATTTTTAATTGCGGTTATTACCTCAAGGTCACAGTTTTAAACCAAAATTTTAAAATATTGAATTTTGTTAAAATAATAAACTGTTTACCCTTAAAATCCCGTATTACAATGTGCACACACAATAGTCTGAATATATTACAGAAATTTCAAAGTGTTGTTCCCAGTCAAGAAAGAAAGGAATATAAACCGTAGAAAAAAACACATTCTGAGAAAAACAGGGAAAATGCCCCAGACTCTTAGCGTGGTATAAGGAAAGAGTGAAAATTTTTTAACTTCTAACTTGAGGATTAACTAATGTGATACATAGCTGGAAGCAGAACATTCTGAATCATTATATAATCATCGACATAAAAAGTAAACTTGAACATACTCGTAGTTTATAAAAATGAACTAGCAAAAATGTAAGTAAATATGTACATTCAGAGACCAAAAGTCAAAGGGAAGGGATATGATGGTATGAGGTGTGTTCACGTAGTCTATATTGGGGTCCTTTTTTTGTTTGGAGCAATTGACACTTATGAGCAGATCACCTCTGAAGTCTTTCATGACTCTCGATCACCCTGATGATGAAGGGATATTCCAACAAGATAATGCAACGAATCATCAGATTTTAGTTGGTAGGAGGAGTATTTAGGAACAATCTTTCAACTTTACAATCAAGGTTTAGTCCCGCAGTCCCCCAGTATGAACCTCTTAGAGAATATGTGGTACACACTGGAAACAAGTTTACGATTCATGAATCCAGCATCATCCAATATAACAATCGAGGGGTGAGACAACCTAGTGGTTAGCGCTCAGGGATTGCACTAGGATAACTCGAATTCGATTCCCGGTTCTACCCAAATTGTCCTCTTGTTTGTGCGAAGTATGGGCATATTAAATATGTGGGTCCGTAAGTCCTTCTGAAAAGTTGGTGGTAAGAAATGGAGGGTAGGTCCCTGTGGATATCACCTTCATTGGGTTCCAGTCTAAATTAGATGGCACGTTCCAGCAGTCAAAACAGATACCGTACATCTTCCGGTAGGTCGGATGGTATGAGTCAAAGAAGAGGAACCCGGTATTTGAAAACTATCCCATTACTGTTGGCCTTTCAGTGTATATTTTTATGGAGCGAATGAGTTAATCAAAGAACGTTTGTTAGAAATACTACATTTTTAGTCAATGGTGCTATATGAATTGGTCGTGTAAGAACTGTACCTAGTCAAGCAGATTCTTTTGAAAATAAAATAAAAGCAAGTTAATATGTGTAAATCGGATAGTCACAATTAAAAATGTGAGATATATAACAATGTATAGGATTGATCGCATTTTTTGTCTTTAACATATTATTATAGCCTCACATACACAGTATTATTTGTCTTTAACATATTATTATAGCCTCACATATACAGTATCACATACAATAGAAAACATTTCATAGACTGCAAAGTTTAAGTACAGTAAAACATATCTATTTCAAATAACTGTCTCTAATTATTCAATTTTAAACTTCAAACAGCAAAATCCATGCACCATTCAAAACGTAATATTGACTTAAATAGTAATGCATCGCACGTCTCATAGACAAAACTGAAATAAAATTCTACAAGATGGAGACAGAGAGACTGGAATTCCAAATGAAAGGACCTCTATAACGGATTAGAGGATTTTTACCACTCTGTATCCCAATCATTCTTTATTATTCTAGACAAAACTCATTCCACGCTATGTGAACTTCCTTTCGAAAAAAAAAAAAAAAAAAGTTCACAATCTTTTCTCAAGAAACCAATTGAAATGAAATGTTTTCTTGTGGAAGAAGAGACATTTTTTGCTGTGATATATATCTGTGAAGTAAAATTTTATTCATACTAATACAAGTTAAATGATTCCACAATAAAAAAATCTGATGTGGGCAACACATGACTTTCCTTATGTAATGAAATGAATTTACTACTTTTACAGTAAAATAAAAATGTTTTTCTTCTAGTAGATACTAATATCCTTTCCAAGATATTGAATTTTCGACAATTAGTAGTCATTTTCATTGATTTATCGTCATTTTTATCCATTTGGCGAGATTTTCGTTAATTTGGCAACATTTAAAAAAGTCGCCAAGTTGGCGACATTCCGCCAATTTCGTCGCCAAAATCTCGCCAAAAGTTATGGACGAAGAAATAAGTTATTCTTACAGCAGATAAATTGGCGTTCAAATGCAAAAGTATTACTCAAAGTATCTTTTTTCATGAATGGAACGAGCTAGATCCACGAGAATGATGTCACCCAATTTATCGCATGATA
Source organism: Amaurobius ferox (assembly GCA_951213105.1). NCBI lineage: Eukaryota > Metazoa > Arthropoda > Arachnida > Araneae > Amaurobiidae > Amaurobius > Amaurobius ferox. The sequence continues at coordinate 127,023,831 of OX578137.1, forward strand.
TTATATATGAAAAGTGAACATGTTTCTCAATAGGAAATATTTTTTTTTCTATTATAATGACTTTTTGATAATTTTTTTGAAAAATGTGCAGTATCTCGAGAATAGTTCATGTTAACGTTCTAAAATTTATGTTAATCGTTTTCTAATGAAAAATTACATAAGAAATGTCTATTTACGTAACTTTATTATTGGTTTTGATTTTTTGACGATTTTTTCAAAATTTCATTCGAAGATTTAGGAGTGTTCTGAACATTCGATTGCGTATAAAAACAATAGGCTTCCAGTGTTTACAGATTGTGATTTTTGTACGAAATTTGGTTCGAATCGGTCCATTCGTTCGTCAGTTATCGTCTCCACAGACCCACTGACACACACACACACACACACACACACACACACACGCACTCAGACATCACTTCAAAAATGTTTGATTCGTGATCAGGGATGCTTGAAACGTGCTCTCCCGTCGAAAACTCGAATTCGAATTTTCGACCCCGTCACAATACTTTCCTTATACATTATGTATATAAGGAAAGTATTAGAATAGAAAAATATATCTTACTTGAAAAATTGCGTCTGAATTTTAAATTATTGAAATTAGAGTAAAATCTAGTATGGAAAATTTTCTAGGTAGTAATTTAATTTAATAATTCATTTATTCACTTATGGGTGACCAGCAGTATTTTTAATAAAACATGTTCGTAAACAAAGTGTTTTAAACCATAGATATTCCATTGAACCAACACTAAACACTTCCTGTTAGATAAATCAAATTGTGTGTATTGTATGTGTGTAGTGGCGTGTTTCATCAGAAAATGTTAAATACTTCCTTCAAAAATGGGGATAATTAGTTCGTGTACCATCTAACTATAGATAAGGCGATAGATACGTTTAAGACTAATAAAAGGGGAAATTAAGCCATGTTTATACTCCTAGAATTCGGCCAATAGGGAGTTCGTGTTACAGATAACGCCATCCATGGTGCTGTCTTCCGCTTTTCATGCACTCATCAGCATTGAATAGTTGATACTTGAAATAATGGCAATAAAACAGACTGATGTAAATTGGGGCATGAACAAAGTTCTTTCGCTGCTACTCAAGATTTCGGTGATTCAATGCTGACTGACATATTACAAGCTCGAAATCGGTCCATGGATGCTGTTCTCTGCATTGAGAGCGCGATCCTGAGATATGTGTGTTTTAAGTTCTACATGAATTCCAACGATTTTATAGTTTCAAAGGAATATATTGGCTACATATAAATCACCAGGGCATTTCTGTATCTCTAAAAAATAAAACAGGAGATAAAATAAGTTTTAAAAATGCAATCTGCGAATTGAAAGCATCAGAAATCAGATTCCCTATATCCAATCAATGTCCAATCAACATAAAATCTCAAATAATGTATCAATATACCTTTCTAGAAATACCGTTAATATTAAAGTTATTCGCATATGTTTTAATTAAGAAGTATTTGCCCTCAGAAAGGTGCTGACAACAAAATAATCTATTCTAGTAGACATTTGTATTTAAACGATCGTTGTTCTACTATTTATATTGACGTAGCCATTGTTCTACAATTTATATCAAAAAGAGCATTCTGTCATTTATATTTAAATGATGATTATCCTACCATTTGTATTGAAATGTACAATATTTGTAGATCATTTGTATTGAAATGGTCGTTATTCTACCATTTGTATTGAAGTATCCATTGTTCTACAATTTATATTAAAAATAGCATTATTTTTCCATTTGTATGTACCATTTGTAGTATTTCAACCATTTATTTTCAAATTTTTAATTTTATATTATTTATTTTGAAACGACCATTGCTGTACCATTCATATTAAAATGGTCATTGTTCTACCATTTATATTGAAATAACAAATTTTAGAGAATATTTTCCTACATTTTTTACTTTTATGACAGAATCTTGCTATATACGATTGAAATACACTATCCTCTCCAATCAGTGATAAAACGTTTAATTTTTTTTACAATGTTCTAGGAAACAAAACTGAAATAAATAACCAATAACAAAAAGAGAAATGACTGGAATCCTAATTGAAAGTACATGAGATTTAGCACTTAGGGGTCCCTAATAATTCTTTATTCTTCTAAACCAGTCATTCCACGCTGATTGAATTTCTCTGTGGATGAAAAAAAATACCCTTTTGCTGTATAATTAAATTAAAAGGTTTTTTTCTCTTTAAGAGAAGAAGTTAATTAAGAATATGTTTTGTTGATCTATATATATCACAATTTAAGCAAATGCAATTTAAGCCAGTTATGAAAGATGGCTGAACACACATCACTGAAAGCATTAAACAAAACCCTTCATAAATCCTTATACCTACATAAATCTATATCTAACTTTTATGGCTACATTTGTGAAGAAAGGAAAATATAACGTATTTATACTCGCGTGTAAAACCCACATTAACATGTTATTAAGAGTAAAGATCACTTGTAAAATGTAAAATTTAATGAAGTAACAGCCGTCGAAAAAAATACATTCAAAATAAGCGGATTCAGTAAGTATGACCTTGTCCGTTGTAGCCTCCTGAAAGCAATCTTCTTCATGCCGATTGCACGGTAGTACAAAATTTGTTGGTCTCCATATAAGTGTGCTAAAGCATATAGCAAATTTTTTTTACTGTTATTGCACATTTCGGCTATTTGCTGACGAGCTTGTATTAAGCGTAGTGAAACCTACCTATGGTAGCTGTTATCAGGAGCAGGGTCCAAATTAGGGAACGCCCCTGGGTTTTGTCATTATAATTATTTAGTTTTACGTGCAAAAAGGAATCAGCTCATATTTTTTTATGTGAACAATTTGACATAGATAGATTTGAAATCGATAAACTTGACATTTAAACCCTGACGGTTTTAGATAAGGCACTTATGTGCTTTCAAGCCTTTATACTATTACGAAATATATCTAGTACATAAAATTTTACTTTTTTGCAATACCATTTCTATTTTCATAAGAGTCAGTTCCATATCTCAGAGACAAAACTGAAACAGAATAGCCCCTGCAAGTTGGTGGCAATGCAGGCGAAATTGCTATTGAAAGAACCTCTACTGGATTATTGGATTTAACTCTTGCTGTATCTCAATCATTCTTCATTTGTCAAGACCGGCCCATTCCACGATGTTGAAGTGTGAACATTTTTTTTTCTGAGAATTGAAAACGTTCGAATCTTTTCTTACAAAATCAAAGGAAATCGAATTTATCGCAAGTAAGAGAGGTAATTGAGAAAAATTGTTTTCTGCAATGTAGATCTTTATATGAGAATTTTGCTTAAACTGCTTCAACATCAGTCATTCAATAATGCCTGGATGCATTTAAATAAATGAATGATGTATTTATTTCACTTTATGAAGAAGTATTGAGGAATCTATGTCTCATAATAGCGTCCTCATTATTGATAAGATAAAGATATTTTTAAAATTTCCGAAATTTGCTCGAAATTAAATTTTGCACATTCAAGTGGTTTTATATATGTTACGGGAATAGCTCTATATAGGATAAATCTATTTTTAATCGGTTAATGCTCATTTGAGCCAATATATTTGGGTAAAGTTCTAAGAAAATATACGTTTCTAGCTTTATATGAGAAATGTTTGGTCTATAAAGCCTCTAATAGATAAAACATAATTTTCCAGAAATTAGGATTTCTTCCTGCGTAATCTATAATCTATATAACTTCACTAAGATAATAACGTATTTTGCTGAATAGAGAAATATTTTAATTATTTATTTGTAAAACTATAAAAATATGATTTATCATCTGAAGCCACAGGTTACCACCAACTTATCGCACCGCTAATCGCCGACAAACATTACAGAATATAGGATATTTGTTTAACCGTATCTTTATTTCATTTAAATATACTTTAAAATTATTTTGAAATCCTTGAGATATTAGTCACATATTATCATTCGTCTGTGCTATGTAGTTCTTAGTTCTCATCATTAAAATAAAATTGGCGCAATTGTCAAAATATTCCAATTAATTGAAAAATATGACTAAACGAATATTGATGCTTTTAATAAGTTTCGCACTCAGTGTTAGTAGGTGTGGTGAGGTGGATTTTACACATAAATACAATAAATATTAAACACTTAAATACATTACCGATACTCACCAAATAGTTCCACCAGGCTCAAGCGCGTTAAAGTATAGTGGGGTCCGATTGGACCTAAGTACATTGCGTTTGTTAAAACAATTAATCACTCCCTTTTTTGTGGCCACTTAACAATTTATTTACAAAACACATGACATCTCAATTCAAACATTAAATACAAAATACACAATTACAAATGAGTTCCCAATTTACCTAAGCTTGACCTCAGGGTGCACAGTTTATTTTGCATTAATTTGCATATTTATCTTATTTATCATCCTAACTTTGCCCTGACACTATTCGCTCACACAAGTTAAGCTTATATATTCATATGCGCATTTTAAAATCAATATATAATTCTCATACCTTCATTACATACGAACTCCACTGAGTGCTGTAGCTGACCTCTGCACGTTGGAATGGGTGGCACGCTTAATTGAAGTTTGGTTCATTTCTTTGAATAGTTCATGGAAAACACTACCAGTCTGAGAAACACGGTGCGTATCATCAGGTGACGAAATTTTTTACCAAGTATTATTTTGGAGATGGGCACACTGTCCACTTTCCTTCTCCTCCTCTTAATTTCGGCTTAAGTCCCAGCGGCTCTTGAGTGAACATGCGTACAGGCTTTGCCAAATATATACGTTTTCGTAGAGATTCGTCTGCTGCTTAGGAGCTCTGGATTGATGTTCCGCAAATATTCCGTACACACAGTATCACAGTTACCACGGCTTAAATGCAGCTAAAGGAGCACAGGTCCTACACCGCGCCGTTTGGTGGTAGAGCTGTGTTGTACTGCAACCAAACAAACAATGACGATGGGCACACTGTCCACCTGCCTTCTCCTCCTCTTAATTTCGGCTTGAGTCCCAGCGGCTCTTGAGTGAGCATGCGTACAGGCCCTTGCCAAATATATACGTTTTCGTAGAGATTCGTTTGCTGCTTAGGATCCCGGGATTGATGCTCCTCAAACACTCCATACACGCAGTGTTACAGTTACCACGGCTTAATGCAGCTAAAGGAGCAAGGTCCTACACCGCGCCGTTTTAGTGGTAGAGCTGTGTTGCACTGCAACTAACAAAACAAATGACGATGGGCATACTGTTCACTTTCCTTCTCCTCCTCTTAACTTAGGCTTTATCCCAGCGGCTCTTGAGTGAGCATGCGTACAGGTTTTGCCTAAAGAGAGGAGATCAGATACTTTATTTGCAGAGATTGGCTGCTGCTTAGGAGCCCTGGATTGATGCTCCGCGAATATTCCGTACCCACAGTATTACAGTTACCACGGCTTAAATGCAGCTAAAGGAGCAAGGTCCTACACCGCGCCGTTTTGGTGGTAGAGCTGTGTGTACTGCAACCAATTAAAAACATGACGACATTCTTCCATTCCTGGTCGTCCCCGCCCGAAGAAATGCGCCCTCTCGCTGAATTAGGCTCGGCTCGTCTTGGCAACGAGTCGCCATCTCTACCGGACTCACTACGTCGGCCCCTCGGCAAAGGCATTTGCCGCCCGAGATAGGAACCGCGGATGCCGGGTCAGAGATGTATCAAAAATGCATGCCAGAGCGGACTTCACAAAACCACAAGTGACACGCACTTGGAGTGCTCTCTACTCGAGCTCAGAAAAGCAACTGACGATTTTTTTTACATTTCTAATACTTCAGAATTTTAAAACAAGGGGAGCGACAAAAATACAGGGGGGAAGTCCCTCACTTCCTATTCGCTGCTTCCCAGGCGCAATAAAAAGGAGGTCCAAAAATGCTTCACACCATTGGTTTTTGAAGCGACGCTCATTTTTTATGCGCTCCACTCAAACACAAGAACCAGAGGGCATCCAAAACCAGGGTGGTCCAAAAGACCGGACACCGACGCACGCCACACCTGACAGGGCTATAAATTTTCAAAGATTTGTAGCTCAACTTTGACGTTTTTGCTGCAATTAAATCTCTGAATATTTACAATCCATGTCAGTGCGCACACAACCCAACGGCGCCAAAAAATCCCAATTCCGTCTGTGCAAAGGCCTAGTTATTACATAAATCACAAACATAGTATACATTTTAAATTACAATACACATTCCCGTTTTTTCCAGGGTTATGTATAAAATATGTGAATATCATATCACAGTAGGTGAGATATTTTGTCATAAAAATGAGAAGTATACTCCTGCAGCTATAAAATGAATGGCTTTCTTTCAGGTTTTCTAAGGGCAATTGCATCATACGCATTAAACATTCCTGAAAATTTACAAATATTAGCACACGTGATTTGGACTTTACCGTCTTATACATAGGCATAGCAAAGATTACATAAAATCGGAAATAGGGATTATGAGAGATGTTTGGACTGCTAAGTTTCGTTTTTTAACAAGAACCCTATGGAAGGTGTTCACTCCCAATCATCCTTGCGTATTGAGTCCTCCTCCAGAAGTTGAAACTATTCTTCTGGGATTAGCGTCATAACCACTAAGATATGATTCACCACCTCCTGATATGCTTGCTCTCACATATTGCGTTAATACTAAATTTGACATATAATGCAATTTTAATTGTGTATTCACTTTCAGTTTTATTACACGCCTTGAGGAGGATTTAACATTTTTACGTTACATATAAGAACAGTAGGGAAAATATAATCACTATGTCCACCCATCGGGGACTTAGATCCACTTAGATTTATGCTTCCAGAAAAAACAGAAACGGTTATGTGCACTTAGTCTTGTTAGAGCTCATCATTCCCAAATAGCCGGCAGATTTTGCGAACATTTTTGGTAACCAACAAAGCTTTTCGTTGCAAGCAATTCGAAATTGGAAAATATTAACCCGGGGGATCAAAATTACAAAATATTAAACTAAAGGATCAAAATTACAGAAGATTAATCTGATTACACAGGATTGTGACACGTTCGTTCGTAAGCCATCTATGGGGGAGCAATATAGATCTTTAAATTGTGCTTTTTGTAGAGGAAGCATCATTGATATCACATGTAATGAGACATTTATGCTAACATATGCAAATATATACACTTCGTGTTTAATTTTTAAAATCAGGCCTGCACATGCCTGATTTTAAAAATTTTGCCCGACCCCAAAATATTAAGATTTAACTCTACCCGAACCCGATAATTTTTCAACATAATTTACTCGATATCGACCAGCTCAAAACCACTCAAAACCCGACCTGACAAGGCCCGGCCTGATTTTTTTAAATACATTGAAGCTCGGCTGAATCTAGCAAACGCACTCTTGCCTCGTATCATGATTATAATTTTCCATTTAAAAATTAAACACAAATTATATCACATATTACAATCAACGATTCAATTCAGCAAATGAAAGTTGCTAAAAGCAATATCTTATTATAACTTCGAAATATCTTCGAATAAATAAGTCTTCAATTTCCTATCTGAATTGAACATTTTTATGTATCCAGTTTTAATTTACGGGGGCATAGGACCTTTAAACAGTCGAAATTCATTGAAAATAGAGCTATCTTTACAATTTTTTAATTTTAACCAGGTGTATCCCAGATGTTCAAATTTTTTTCTCTAAACATATAGAAAACCTTTCTTACTACACAAATTTTACTGAAGTCATATAATTATATGTACATTTTATATTGTTTTTTAAAATTTATACAATTTTGACAGACATAATGGTGTATGTAGCAGCCGCGCGCAGGATATTTCAAATAATATTATACTTATGGACTTCAATTTGATAATAATATATTTATAACTATTACATCTTTAATTTGTACACACTTTTTAAAATTTTGAAATAAATTTAATATTTTTAAAATCTAAACAAAATGAAATTTTCATTTTCAGTGTTAAAAAACATGAAATAAACCTCTTCACAATTCTTTTTTTACTATTTATGGTGAATTTTTGAAGTACAAATTATATATATGGATGAAACAAGTAAGCCCAAAAAATTTGAAAGTGATTGGTTAAATATATTTTAAGATATGTTGCGCGCAAGGGCTAAAATCACATATCTGAGAAAAACAGCTTTAAAGTTTAAAAATACATTCAGTGTTACTTATTATCTTATTTTACACCTTAAAATGCCTTTAGTTCATAAATAGCACCTTCCTATGTCTGTTATGTAAGAAGAATCAAAAATTTTCTGCCTTTTAGGGGCTACTTGAGCTCTATATGTTGCTTCGGAAACTCGAACAGACGTTTCGCGCAGTAGTTTCTTGTTAGTCAGATGAAGCACGTTTACTAAATTTTTACTTATTTATGAGGAATTTTTATCTATAAATTATGTATATAGATGAAACAAGTAAGAGCAAAAAATTTGAAAGTGATTGGTTACATATACTTTAAAATATATTGCGCGCAAGTGTTAAAATCACATATCTGAGAAAAACAGCTTTAAAATTTAAAAATGCTTCAATGTTACTTATAATCTTATTTTGTACCTTAAAATACCTTTAGTTCATAATTAGCTCCTTCCTATGTCTGTTATGTAAGAAAAATAAAAAATTTTCTGCCTTTTAGGGGCTACTTGAGCTCTATATGTTGCTTCGGAAACTCGAACAGACGTTTTGCGCAGTCGTTTCTTGTTAGTCAGATGAAGCACGTTTACTAAATTTTTACATATTTATGAGGAATTTTTATCTATAAATTATGTATATAGATGAAACAAGTAAGAGCAAAAAATTTGAAAGTGATTGGTTACATATATTTTAAAATATATTGCGCACAAGGGCTAAAATCACATATCTGAGATACCCGCTTTTAAGTTTAAAAATATATTCAGTGTTACTTATTATAGTATTTTGACCTTAGAATGCTTCCAGTGCATAAATAGCACCTTCCTAATTCTGTTATGTTTGAAAAATCAAAATTTTTCTGCGTTTAAGGGGTATTTGAGCTCTATATGTTGCTTCGGAAACTCGAACAGACGTTTCGCGCAGTCGTTTCTTGTTAGTCAGATGAAGAACGTTTACTAAATTTTTACTTATTTATGAGGAATTTTTATCTATAAATTATGTATATAGATGAAACAAGTAAGAGCAAAAAATTTGAAAGTGATTGGCTACATATATTTTAAAATATATTGCGCACAAGGGCTAAAATCACATATCTGAGATACCCGCTTTTAAGTTTAAAAATATATTCAGTGTTACTTATTATAGTATTTTGACCTTAGAATGCTTCCAGTGCATAAATAGCACCTTCCTAATTCTGTTATGTTTGAAAAATCAAAATTTTTCTGCGTTTAAGGGGTATTTGAGCTCTATATGTTGCTTCGGAAACTCGAACAGACGTTTCGCACAGTCGTTTCTTGTTAGTCAGATGAAGAACGTTTACTAAATTTTTACGTATTTATGAGGAATTTTTATCTATAGATTATGTATATAAATGAAACAAGTAAGAGCAAAAAATTTGAAAGTGATTGGCTACATATATTTTAAAATATATTGCGCACAAGGGCTAAAATCACATATCTGAGATACCCGCTTTTAAGTTTAAAAATATATTCAGTGTTACTTATTATAGTATTTTGACCTTAGAATGCTTCCAGTGCATAAATAGCACCTTCCTAATTCTGTTATGTTTGAAAAATCAAAATTTTTCTGCCTTTTAAGAAGTATTTGAGCTCTATATGTTGCTTCGGAAGCTCGAACATCAGCTTCGTGAAGAAGTTTCTTGTCAGTCAGATGAAAAACATTTACTAAATTTTTACTTATTTAGGAGGAATCTCTTTTGTATAAATTGTATATATAGATGAAACAAGTAAGAGCAAAAACTTGAAAGTGATTGGTACAATATATTTTAAAATATGCTGTGCGCAAGTTGTAAAATCACATACCTGAGAAAAACAGCTGCAGTGGTACTTTGATAAACTGAAACTCTAGTGACAAGAAAAGAATGAGTTACAGAAAATTTGACGTATTGAAATTGCTTAAAATTACAAAAATATATAACAAATATGACTTTCGCACATGGAAAATTTTGAGTTATCGCAGTTCGGCTAATTAATGTTTGGCTGTAGTTTATTATACATCCTGTGTTATTTTATATCTAATTTAGCATCAAAATGCACCTGATGCATAAGTAATTCCTTCCTCTTCCTCTTGTCTTTGAAAATCAAATGTTTTCTGCCTTTTACAAGCTTTTCAAACTTCATATGTAGTGCTAGAGACTCGAAATTCCATCACATTCCATTTTTCACGCACTATCCGAATGGTTTTTCGAACACACTATTTTATGATTATTTTTCCACTTTTCATACCGAGGGCCACTTTTCTTACTTCTGTAGCTGTTGCAGCCTTTACAAGAAGAAGACATTACTTCGGTTTCAATAACCTTCCCGCTTTCTGCTCAGATTAGTGTACACACACCTACACGTGGCGAATACCCCCTATTTTTCCAACTACCATCTCCACTTACAGTAATATCTTTCGATCCATTTGATAATTCTCTTTCGTCCTGGACAGCAGTTTTCATTAAAGATTTAGCTACAACAGATGTGGCATTTAAAGTCCTGCGATTAATTTTATTATATGATTTCTGAGAAACAGGCGCTGGAAGACCCATCGTACAACAAAAAGGAGATAAAGCCGATAAGTCCTGCCTTATACATCGCATAGAAAATATAGCTCTTCTGTTTATTTCTGGAATATTTTTCTTAACACCAAGCAGTTTTGAATTTTTCACAGACTTTAGTTCATCACAGCTATCACAATATACAAGAAATGTTGATGCTAAACCCATTGAAGATTTTTCATGTATATTTATTGTTCCATGACATATTTTGCAGCACAAAACATCTGCAAGCTCCTTGAAAAGTACTGATATATGAACTATTCTATATTAATGTTCTTCAGATGAAATATGTGACTTATCAAGTGAAAGTTCATCTTTTGAGCTGAACAGTTTTTTTACTTGAAGCACTTAGCTTAGGCGTAGAATCAACATTTTTCATTCGAACACTTTCGGATTGTTTTTGTTTTTAATTACATACATATTTCATTGAAAACGTCTTCTTTTCCCAGAACGAGATTTAGTTGCCGGTGTATCCATTATTAGAAAGCAAAAAGCAAAAAGTTTATATTAAAAAATTGCACCAAACAGTCTTGTACGTTGAAGTTTACACAAATAAATATGCAAACGTGAAGAAGTTTGTAATGCATAATTATAAAATAGATTAACTGTATTTTAGTTCAAAGTTTTTATGCTTAAACAACATAAATGCCGCAAATCAATCGTAAAAAGTAAGAAAATATAATGAAAAGAAATTGCAAAACTCAGAAGAAATTCTCCACGTTATAAACAAGTTAACGGCTCTAGAATATAAACAAACTGGGCTGAGCAGTTTAGTAGAGGTGAGTAGTTGCCTTCCTGCTGCTGCAGAAATAATTAAATAAATAATTAAGACATGGTGGTGGAAAAAGTATTAGATTGACATGACAAAACAGCAAACTGCAAACGTAAACAAATAGTGACGTCCCTTTAAAAATGGCGGCGATGGCTGACATGAGAAAATTTTCAAAAGTGTATGTTGCATAAAAGCTCATAACTTTAGAAATAATGCGAATTTTAGAATGCGGTTTTTTGCACAGTGTTCAGAAATGTTCAAACATTCAGAATAAAATAAAATTGAAAAATTGATTTTTTGAAGGCTTAAAGGTCCTATGCCCCCTTACGCACCTGCATGTTTCGTAGAGAGCAAACTTCCATTACTGAATATGAAACAAGGAGACTTTCATATGCATGAGAATTTTGTTTCACACGTAATTTCAAATTTTTATGATCGTTCAAATCTTTCTGTTTAATTGTTCTATTTTTGGCTTTTATATTTAATTTTACCCTGCATGAACAGACCGGAATTTTTATAATCTGACCCGATCACGACCCGGCAGAAAGTAATTTCTTTAAAATTCAACCCGACCCCGTCTGTGGACCGGGTCGAACTGGATCGGGCTAACCCAAGGCCATGCAAACCACTAATATATGCAACTTAACCTTCTAAATTCTAACTGCAACCGAAATTAGTGTCATTCATTATTTTAAATATTTAATTTAGCGGAAGCGAATCCGACTTTGTTACTTTTCGTTCTGCGCATTCGTCATTCGCTGCCAATAACTTCATTCCTCGGGAAATGTTACATGACCAAGGTACAGTTAAATTAATCTTTACGCATGTTGAGTGCGTCTAAATACTGTCACTTCGAGGTTGCTTTGCGGATAAAAGTTATTCCAAAAAACATATAATCATTTTTAAATATATATATCTTATACTTTTCGCTCAACTGTACTTAAATCGGTTTAAATAAGATAATCTGAAATAAGATTATAGAGTGAGCGGACAGTATGAGATTATACAGTCCAATATTTGAAAATGCAAGATTTAGCATTATCACTGATTATTAAAACAATTATATTTCAAAACTTTGAAACAAATAAATAGTTTTTATTTTTCCGTAATAATGCAAAATTTCTCTGGAATTCGTCAACCCTTTTCAAAGTTTTCTTTGGTTTACATGAGGAAATTATACCCTAATAACATAAATGTTGAATACTTTTTGATATGATGCAAGGTTGTGGCGTAACCTCATATTAATGAACATTGATTCAGTGTGGACTTATAAGCTACGATACTATGCTGTATATACTAAATTCAAATCTGGAATAAACTTAATAATTAAACTTCCTCACGTATTTCTTGCTAAAAATACTTCTTAGTTAAGCCCCTCAATATCATCTAGTTGTCAACTGAAGTGACAGCACAAAAACATGTTACGTGTAGGAATCTTCTTTAATAAACTTTATTTATGTCAATCGATTTTGGTTATTGTTTTGGGGAAATGATTTCGAAACATATATTAGACAATATAGTGTTGTTCAAATTGCTTAGTTGGTAATTGATACAGACTATAATAAAGATATATTACAAGTGTTAACACCCTAAAATTCTCTAAATTCGAAATCTTATATCCAGCAGTTAAGGCACATATGCTATGTACGCGACAAGATATATGTTATGGTTCAACATAGTCGAGAATGAAATGGGTTAACTACAAGCTTCTACGCAAGTTTATCAGCATTCCAGTGCGTCGATGTAGCATAGCATCGGCAATAATAAATACCCTATTTGGGCAGTTCGAGATTAATGCTTCGATGAGTTTAATTTTAATAGATTTTTCTTACACCTCAGGGTGATTTTAAACTAAGTTAACCTTGAACGATTTTGCAGTTCCACATTGCATATTCATGAGGAATAATGTCAAAATTATCTCTAAAAATAGTTTAGAGGAGGAATTTTGACACTTTTCCGGTTGACGTGATGTTTATCTTCAGAATAAATTACTTTATAATTGAATCGTTACTGTTATTAAATATAGTTATTATGGTATTAATTATTATGAGCATTTAATATGGTTTTATTTATTATAATCAATTAAAATGATATTATTTATAGTTTTAAACTCTCTCTCTATATATAATTCAGAAAAATGATAGGACACGTTAGATTGCAAATGGGTGACCTTTTGTTTATGTGATCAATTTAGTGTGTTTACTCTGAGTGCTCACTAGTTTACTTTTGTATGTTTACTAGTGTGTTTACTTTTAGTGATCACTTTAGTATTTATGTGATCACTTTATTTTATGTGACTCTTCGATGTTGTACAATATAAGCTACAAAGAAAACATATTAAAATTTAAATTTTAACCACTTCAGAATTATTGTAGCAGAGGATTTTCAAATTAAAGACTAAATTGATATTCTAAAATATTATAAATCAAAAATAGACAAGTGTCAGAATTAATATATGTTAGCTCAAGCACGTAAAATTTCACAAAATTGGGCTGATTTTTTATTTCAAAAACCCGCTCAGCTAGTACCAGAAATCGAATATAATTACTTTTTGGATTTCACCTGTTATATTATCTGCTGCACCACTCTTATCATGCAACTAATTTCAGCCAATTATCTTCCAACGTACAATGTTAAAAATCAGTACATTATAAACCAATTGGAGGATCAAGATCCCAGATGCTGAGCTCGGTTATTTAGCAAAACGCAATGCATTCCTGCATGAATACAAAAATGATTTTCAAAAAGACCCTTACATTTTACAACACTTCTTTTAAAGTCCTCACACCAAATGCTTCCTTATCCTTCTTTGAGAGTTATAAAAATGCAAGTAATAAATATCTTACAATGATTACTTTAATATTTTCTAAGTATAACATTTCAATCTACATTGATATTCATTTTATGCATGGAGATATATTATAATACAAGGCAAACAAAGGAAGAAGTGATCAAAATGGAAATATATATTATCTAAAGTAGTTAACTTAAACTATTGTAAAATAATAGAAAATAAACAGCGTCGTTAATGAAACAACCCACAGCTAGTAAATAAACATATTAAGCTGTTTCAAAGCAAAATAATTGCTTATTTTAAAATAAATCACACAGATAGAGCATTTGCTCCGGAAAAATCATTTCTGTCAACATCTTGTTTCATCAACAAATATCTGTGAATAAATTATTAAACATTTTCTAGCTCATTTATCCTAAAGGCAACTATTTTCCCATTCGAAATCGAAACTGTTTTATACTTTTATTTATTATTTTTCTGCTGGTACGATAACGAAGCCTTTTAATTTTTAGTTTTTTTTATGTTCAGAAGAGTAGAATATATTTTGTACACATCTATGAAAACCAGAATTTCAGCAAGATATAATTAAAACGATATTTCCAAGCAAGCTGTCGAACTTTTTCAATACACATGAACTTTATCTGGATCTCGAACATTTTGTCGATAAAATAAGCTTCAATTTTACTCACTTTTGAACTTTCAGGCGTCCTACATTTTATACTCCAATGCGTCCACGCCTGTGTTCTTTTAAAAACTCAATATTGTTTTCCCCTATAACATTTATATTTTCTATTCTATGCTTCTTTATACACTGCCGTCATTTATAGATTATTCTTTATATGTGTAAAATATTATTATTTTCAAATCCTTTTATATTTTTCAACAATTTAGGTATAATTTAACATCCTACAGAATAAATTATTATTATTATTATTATAAACTAAAATATACATATTTCAGTACATCCACTAATTCTATTTAAGAATTACACACACATGAAAGCGGGTGCGGTAGCCCAGTGGTTAGCGCGCGGGAATTGCACTCGGTAGGCCCGGGTTCAATTCCCGCCCCTGCAAAACTGCCGCCGTGTTCACGCGGAGTACAATCACGTTAAACATGTGGGTCCGCAAGTTCTTCCGAGAGGTTGGTGGTAGGGGAAGGAGGGTACGGTTCCTGTGGATGCCTCCCCCACTGGATTCCGGTCTAAATTGGGTGGCACTTCCCAGCTGTCCAAACAGTTACCTTACACCTTTCTGGCAGGTCGGACGGTCTGGATCTCAATAACAACAACACACCTGAAAGCATATTTTTCGTAATGTTATTCTAAGGTTTTTTTTTACGTCTGATAAAGATGCACTGTACCGCAAAACATATTTCTTTATGTGGAATCAAATATATTCCTTATGTGCTATGACTTATTAACGGTGTTAAAAATATATATTCTAGGATCCACTTTATACACACACACACACACACACACACATATATATATATATATATATATATATATATATATATATATATATATATATATATATATATATGTGTGTGTGTGTGTGTGTGTGTGCTTCTTTTCTTTCATTGGATCTTCAAACCTTTTTTTCTTTATATATATATATATGGGTTGGACAAAATAATATGAACAACTCTGTAATAACAATACTCGAGAGAAACCTGTCGTATACTCCCGTCCTGTAGTGTTGAAGCGTGCCACCTAGCGGACAGGAATGTACACACATCAGTCTGTGAGTAGCAGTAATACCGGGCGGATGCTAAATATATTGCGGCGTTAAAACTCCATTATGGCTAGCCTCTCAGATTTCAAAGAGGAATGATAGTTGGGGCCCGACTTTCCGGAGCCTCAGTAACGAAAACGGCCACCTTTGTTGGTGTCGGGAGATGTACCATGTCGACTGGAATGACAGCCTATATCAAACAGGGAAAGACATCATCTGCTAAACACAACAGTGGCCGATGGTCGAAGCTGACTGATAGAGACACGAGAACTTTGAAACAGAATGTGGCCAGAAAGCACAAGGCAACAGCATCCCAAATAACATCTGAGATGAACACAGATCTACAGGAAGCTGTATCATCAAAAACTATCCCAGATAACATCTGAGATGAACACGCATCTACAGGA
This sequence comes from Amaurobius ferox, assembly GCA_951213105.1. Classification (NCBI taxonomy): domain Eukaryota; kingdom Metazoa; phylum Arthropoda; class Arachnida; order Araneae; family Amaurobiidae; genus Amaurobius; species Amaurobius ferox. Next base: position 127,040,237 of record OX578137.1, read on the forward strand.
AGCTGTATCATCAAAAACTATCCCAGATAACATCTGATACGAACACACATCTACAGGAAGCTGTAAAATGAAAAACTATACCAGATGACATCTGAGATGAAGACACATCTACAGGAATCTGTATCATCAAAAACTATCCCAGATAACATCTGAGATGAACAGATATCTACAGGAAGCTGTATCATCAAAAACTATCCCAGGTAACATATGAGATGAACATACCTACAGAAAGCTGTATCATCAAAAACTATCCCAGATAACATCTGAGATGAACACACATCTACAGGAAGCTGTAAAATGAAAAACTCTCCCAGATAACATCTGAGATGAACACACATCTACAGGAAGCTGTATCATCAAAAACTATCCCAGATAACATCTGAGATGACCACACATCTAGATGAAGCTGTATCATCAAAAACTATCCCAGATAACATCTGAGATTAGCACACATCTACAGGAAGCTGTATCAGCAAAAACTATCCCAGATAACATCTGAGATGAACACACATCTACAGGAAGCTGTATCATCAAAAACTATCCCAGATAACATCAGAGATGACCACACATCTAGATGAAGCTGTATCATCAAAAACTATCCCAGATAACATCTGAGATTAGCACACATCTACAGGAAGATGTATCATCAAAAACTATCCCAGATGACATTTGAGATGAGCGCACATCTACAGGAAGCTGTATCAACAAAAACTATCCCAGATATCATCTGAGATGAACACACATCTACAGGAAGCTGTATCATCAAAAACTATCCCATATACTATCTAAGATGACCACACATTTAGATGAAGCTGTATCATCAAAAACTATCCCAGATAACATCTAAGATGCACACACATCTACCGGAAGCTGTATCATCAAAAACTATCCCAGATAACATCTGAGATGAGCACACATCTACAGGAAGCTGTATCATCAAAAACCATCCCTGATAACATCTCAGATGAACACACATCTACAGGAAACTGTATCATCAAAAACTATCCCAGATAACATCTGAGATAAACACATATATACAGGAAGCTGTATCATCAAAATCTATCCCAGATATCATCTGAGATGAACACACATCTACAGGAAGCTGTATCATCAAAAACTATCAAAGATAACATCTGAGATGAACACACATCTACAGGAAGCTGTATCATCAAAAACTATCCCAGATAACATCTGAGATGAACACTCATCTACAGGAAACTGTATCATTAAAAACTATCCCAGATAACATCTGAGAGGAACTCACTTCTACAGGAAGCTGTATCATCAAAAACTATCTCTGATAACATCTGAGATGAACACACATCTACAGGAAGCTGTATCACCAAAAACTATCCCAGATAACTTCTGAGATAAACACACATCTACAGGAAGCTGTATCATCAAAAACTATCCCAGATAACATCTGAGATGAACACACATCTACAGGAAGCTGTATCATCAAAAACTATCCCAGATAACATCTGAGATGAACACACATCTACAGGAAGCTGTATCATCAAAAACTATCCCAGATAACATCTGAGACGAACACACATGTACAGGAAGCTGTAACATCAAAAACTATCCCAGATACCATCTGAGATGAACAGACATCTACAGGAATCTGTATCACCAAAAACTATCCCAGATAACATCTCAGATGAACACACATCTACAGGAAGCTGTGTCATCAAAAACTATCCCAGATAACATCTGAGATGCACACATCTACAGGAAGCTGTATCATCAAAAACTATCCCAGATAACTTCTGAGATGAACACACATCTACAGGAAGCTGTATCATCAAAAACTATCCCAGATAACATCTGAGATGAACACACATCTACAGGAAGCTGTATCATCAAAAACTATCCCAGATAACATCTGAGATGAACACACATCTACAGGAAGCTGTATCATCAAAAACTATCCCAGAGAACATCTGAGACGAACACACATGTACAGGAAGCTGTAACATCAAAAACTATCCCAGATAACATCTGAGATGAACACACATGTACAGGAAGCTGTATCATCAAAAACTATCCCAGATAACATCTGACATGAACACACATGTACAGGAAGCTGTATCATCAAAAACTACCCCAGATAACATCTGAGATGAACACACATGTACAGGAAGCTGTATCATCAAAAACTATCCCAGATAACATCTGAGATGAACACACATCTACAGGAATCTGTATCATCAAAAACTATCCCAGATAAAATCTGAGATGAACGCACATCTAAAGGAAGCTGTATCATTAAAAACTATCCCAGATAACATCTGAGATAAACACACATCTACAGGAAGCTGTATCATCAAAAACTATCCCAATTAACATCTGAGATGAACACACATCTACAGGAAACTGTATCATTAAAAACTATCCCAGATAACATCTGAGAGGAACTCACTTCTACAGGAAGCTGTATCATCAAAAACTATCCGGCGTCAAATGCATGCGGCAAACATTCACGGTAGAGTGGCGATTCCAAAACCAATGGTTACACCTTGAAACGACGAAATAGGTGTCATGAGCATAAAAATTGGACACAATAAAGATGGGAGAATATCACCTGGTCAGACGAATCGTCGTTCACATTATTCTAGACCAAAGAACGTGTTTACGTTTGGAGTACGCCATCAGAAGCCTATCATGTTTACTTTCTCCTTCCTACTATTCAGCATGGAGGGGGATCAGTAATGCTGTGGTGCGCGATGTCGCACTGTGGTATCAGTCCACTTGTTGTCCTGCATAGACTGGTTACAGCACGGGATCAAGTCAGTTATCTGGCCGGCATTTTCATCCAATGGTACAAACATTGTTCCATGATGAACGACATGTGTGCCAAGACAATAATGTTATCATTCACACTGCTGGAAATATCCGAGAGTGGTTTAATGAACACCATGATGAAGTACAGCCCCTCATGTGGCCTCCTCAGTCCCCTGCTCTTAATAAAATTGAACCTTCGTGGGGTATTTTGAAGGGCAAGCTGAGCTGTCGTTTTCCACCTCCTAGGACACTTTCTAAATTAGTGACCTTTTTCGCAGGAGTGGCTACGTATCCCTGTGACTCTTGTGCATGACTTGTATTTGTCCATCCTGCGTCAGATATAAACACTCTAATTTAGGCAAAAGGAGGGCCATCAGCCTATTAATAAAGATTTTGTCTTTTATCACAGGTGTTCATATTATTTTGTTCAACCCTAGAGTATATATATATATTAATAACTACTGCAACACCAAGTAATTAATGACAATACCCAAAATGATAAAATAATCAAAACAATTGAAACACTGATTTCTCTTCAGGTCTGAGCATCTAACATAAATTAACTCAAACAAATGTTTATTTTGGATATGGAAATAGATCGTTTCCGTAAATACCATAACTGCAAGTATAAATAGAGGATAAAATAAAAAAAAATTTAAGGAATCAAGTACTATCATGAGCCATGAAGCAGGATTTCTGAATCTACATGTTTTGCAGGTGAGTATTTGAGATAGCATTAAGTAAATAATAATTCAAAATATATTTTAATATGTAAGGCATTTTGAAATATTTATATTCACACGAACTCTTTCTGGACATCATTTCATGAATAAATGTGCTTTAAGTTTACCAACGTTGCCAGATAGATATCTGCTTGCTTTCATTTTGTATTCTATACCAGCGCCTTCGGTTGTGTTCTTCTGACGGCTCAATTTTATTTCTCCTATTTCCCTTCACTGTTTTTTTTATCCATTTCCATCATTTAAAGGTTGTTATTTTGCGGTGCAAGAAACATTCATTTTTTGATACTTTCGTATTTTTTAATATATGATATAGGGTCAAACTGTGTCCCTAAATCATATTAGTACCTACGGTATGGGTGTGAATGTGTGCGTGAGAGATAAACTGTGGAGACGATATCTCACGAACAAATGGAGCGTTTCGAATGAAATCTGGCACAAAAATTACAATCGGTGACTACTGGAAGCCTGTTGTTTTAATCGCCATAAAATGTTCGGAAGACCCCTTACATTTTGTGAAAATCATCAAAAAATTCAAAATCTTCAGTAAAGTTACGTAAGTTATCATTTGTTATGTAATTTTCATTAGAAAAAGATTGACATAAATTTTAGAACGGAAGCATGAACCGTTCTCGAGATATTGCACTTTTTTCATATAAATTTATAAAAAATTCATAAAATTTTTTTAAAAAATTAAATACTGTGAAATATGCTCCCTTTGCATATGTAATTTTTTGTGATAAATTCGTTAACATCATTCTCGTCTATCTAGTTCTTTTCATTTATTAGATAAGTTACCTTGTGTAATAGTTTTGTATTTTGAGGCCTAACAATTCGTCAATGGGTATTTTTATATAAGAAATTATCTTTCCATTTGTTTATATCGCTCTGCGATAAATTTGACGAAATTGGCTACTCATTTTGCGAAATATCGCCAATTTGGGGATATTTCGACTTGGATTGACGAAGTTGTCAAATTAGCAAAAATGACGCTAAGTTAATGAAACTGATACCAAGGAGATGGATTAATTATTAAAACATTTTAATATTTGGACTATATTGCTTATTGCGGTTGCTATCAATATAGATAATTGTCAATTTAGATTTGAGTGACATATAAGTTAATTGGGAACTTGGAAATAGTTTTGCATTTCGGTAAAGCACCTAATGTACAATTTAACATTAAAAACATTGTGCTGTAAATTTTATACATATATTTTTCATTGAGAAAGAACTTAATTCATAACATTATATAGGGAAAATCATGAGCTGCCCACATCATATTTTTTTCTTTGAAACTAGTTTATATTTTTAATCAACTAAGTGTGGTGTTACTAATAAAACATCTGAATTTAATAATAAAATGTACTGTTTATTACCCTGATAACTCACATTCTGCATCAAAAAGCATTTTTACTTTCCTTATATACGTAGTATACTGTATAAGAAAAGTATTGTGACGGTGTTGAAAATTCGAATTCGAGTTTTCGACAGGAGAGCACGTTTCAAGTGTCTCCAAACACGAACTAAACTTTTTTGAGGTGATGTGTGTGTGTGTGAGTGTGTAAATTGACGCCAAGTTAATGAATATGATGCCTAAATGATGAATTTATTATAGAAATATTTAAATATATTGATTATATTGCTTATTGGGGATGCTATCAATATTGAGAAATGTTAATTTAGAGTGGCGTAAAATATAAGTGGGTGCAAAATAGTTTTACATGTTGTCATCCGGAAAAGCACCAAATGTACAATTTAACGTTACAAACACTGTGCCGTGGATCTTAGCATCACTTTTTTACCGTTAAAGAAGTAAACTCATTGTATTATATAAACAAAGTCATGTGCTGCCCACATCAGATTTTTTAAATTCTGCTATTTTTAAAATCTTCTTTAAAGTAGTCAAAACTCCACGAAAACAGATAAATTTAAATAAGAAAAATGCCCACTCCATTCTTTCCTTACTTCTTGTCTCTAAAAGCCTTGAAGAATTATTATTTTCTATTTCGAACATTTTTAGCCGAGTTAATAAAAAATTCAGATCATACAATTAAAGTGTGGGAAAAGAAATGCGAAAGGCAGCCAGGCAAAGTGCTCGATAGCATCCCTAAGTGGTGGTCGAGATGTTGTTTCCATGGTAACGGAGCATCACCTGGCTGACGTTAACTACATCGTCAAACGACGATCGATTCTTGAATAGTTTCAGCACGTTGCCACTTCACACATAAAAATATTAAAAAAGGTATCTTTGCATTATATTCAAAAATTATTTTCAGAAAAATGTATTAATGCCTGTTAAACTTGTTCGATAAAAACTGTGGTGGCCAGCCAAACTCAGAAATATGATTGATTAAAGATAACATTTATGCAACTGATAGTTTCATTAGGACTGGGTATAAAATACTCTCTAAAATGTTAATTTTTTTTTATTTTTCCTGTGATCTTAATCTACGTAATTTCCTAGATATTTCGTTATGAAATACTTAATAGTTTAACTCTTATATGCATTTATAAAAAAATAAAATATAATGAAATTTTCTAGTGCATCCTTGAAAAAATGCAGACATAATAAAAAGTGGCTATAATTGTCTCAAAGGTGGTTTGCCCTCTTCTCTAAGCGCTTCTCTAAGTCAGAAACAGTGTGCAATCTTAACAAACGATAAGAAAAACTGAAAAATAACTGCTGCTTTCTTAACGGTTGATAATTGTGGTGTAGAAAATAGCCTCTTATTTATTAACCGCTAACATATAGCACGCATATTTTCAAGAAAAGAAAGGCTTAAAATTCCAACAATTCACATGAACAATCATGTTTTGTTTAAAAGCATATAATTTATTTACAAGTTGATGTTAAGATTATTTACAGAATTAAATATACACAATCACTACATAAATAGACATGTTTAATCGGCCAAATACTAGCGAAAGGCATTGACGTTCTTAATTATTGTTCAGATTGTCCAGTGGAGTAAGACAGGGAACATTGCGAGGAATAAAATAGAGGAATAAATAAGTACTCAACCAAACTTTATCACACTGAGGAGTCGTTGAGATTCGGCATACCATCATTGGACGCCACTGCTTGGGCGATTTTACTGTCAGGCAGCATCGGAGATTATATTCTATCTTTATTAGGGGATATATTTCCAGGAAACATATTACCAGGGAATTTATTTTACCTTCACATCATAAAACTCAGTAAGTAGAGTAAAATCTTGATTAAAGGTGTGCCCATGTTGAGATGTGCGATCAACTTCGGGCCCCTCGTTGAGCATAGATTCTAATATTTGTGTACATAATGGTCAGCCTCAAGCACTGAATACTGATTGTATTTGGGAATCTTCACCCTAGTCGCTTTAAGTTCAGTCGAGGTGACAAGTTCGATGTTTGGGCTCCAGTTGTCCGCAATAAATTCTGTATGTTAAATTCTCTTATATCATCTCTCCCTTCTGGTTGTTTCCCACAGTTTGTCCCGCTATCAGTCCTTCCACTAAGTTTGAAAGTTCTAAACTTCATTAAAGTTCATGTCACAATAAGAGCGCACACTTTTTCTGACCAGAGAAGAGGGCTCAAAATACTATCTAAACAATTGTAATAGAATTATTTGCTTATACCTGCTTCCTTCACCAGCATCAGTTTCATTTATCGTGATATGGTAATGTTTCTAACAGAAATTGTTTCTTAGCGTAACTGCTAGTTTGCAGCACTAGTTGTTGCTAATACGTTTACATAAGTATGTAATTTGAGTTCCTCTTTTGGCTAAATTGATAGAAGTATTATTGAAGTTAAATACCTGACAACAATGTTAGAACAATTATTGAATCTTGGTGCATAGCAAACTCTTTTTCTGCCATTGTAGGTAAGATGGGCGTCAGATTTATGTAAATTTACATGTACTGCGGTGTTACCACATACGTATCGGCTCATCCTTGTCAAAATTGCTTAAGCTTAAAACCGGTGCACAACTTGCATTAGCAATAAAAACGCGATCCAGGCCTTCAATGTGTGAATCTCATAGTATTAAGCAAATATTTTAAACGTTATAGCATTTTGATTAATTATTAAGTCTTGAAGAACAATATTAAAAAATAAGCTTATAGCTACTGTTCCCAAGGCCTGATTAGTATATTTGTAGTGCAGTTAAAATGTCGGCTAAGATAAAGTGCAGTTGCGGTTTCTGGCAGGCTCTGCTTACATTTGAAAGGAAAATGCTGACTGGTCAAACAAGTTACGATCGCCATTTTGTTTCTAAACCGATATTTTAAAATTGACAGTTGAGTAATTTAATTATCCTGTACATCTATACATTATAAGATTCTAAATGTTGAAAAGTATATAATCTTTAAGCATAAACAAATATTTTTAATCTAAAATGTTAAGAAGGAAACAATACATTTTAAAATCTAAATACTGAATTTTTCAAAAATTAAAGAAAGTTGTTTTAAAATGTAAAGAATCTAAAAATTGACAAAATATTCCTAAATTCATATATTTTAGTATTTAAATGTCTTGTCAAAAATAAACATTTAAAATTGAAGTAGTTAAATTTGATTACTTAAATTATTTTGAAACATACAAAGGGATTTTTACATTTAAATTGCATAATTGTATACAATTTCTTCTAATTCCAATTAGTCAAAAGTGTAAAATATTAAAATTGAAATATTTAAATTATAACTATAAAATTATTAGAGTTTTGTATATGTTTTGCAACAAAAACTGAACAACATTAGTTATATAGGAAAAAAAAACAATATGGCTGGAAATAGAAATTTAAGTCATTAGAATTAAAGACAACTAATGGTTCTATTTTGTAGTAATTTTAACTTTAGTATTTTTAACCTTAAACTGATTGACAGGGGAGCCTTTCTTATAATATATGAAAATGTAGCTTTTCCTAATTTGATCAACAATAATAATTACATCATCTAATATTAAATTCATAATTTGGTGATATTATTTCATTTGCTAAATACACTAACCCTGTATTTCCAAAGACACGGATTTAGAAGAGTCATTTTTAATACGAAATCAAAATTGATTATTTTTTGGAGAATATTTACTGAATCCATTCTATTATAAAAGATAAGATCTATCGTTTTTCAATACAAAAAAAATCTGATGTGGGCAGCACATGACTTTCCTTATATAATGCAATGAATTTACTACTTTTACAGCAAAAAATAGGTTATTCTTATAGTAAATACTTATATTCTTTTCAGAAAATTGAATTTTCGTTAATTAGTCGTCAATTTTATTGATTTAGCGTCAATTTTTAACCATTTGGTAAGATTTTCGTTAATTTGGCAACATTTAAAACAGTCGTCAAGTTGGTGACATTCCGCCAAATTCGTGGCCAAAATCTCGCCAAGCGTTATGGAAGGAGAAATAAGTTATTCTTATAGCAGATAAATGACTACTGGCATTTAAATACTAATATATTACTCACAGTATCTTTTCTCATGAGTGGAACGAGCTAGATCCACGAAAATGATATCACCAAATTTATCACATGATATTACAAATGAAAAGTGAACATGTTAATATATATTCTTTTTCAATTTATGGGATTTTTTGATAAATTTATTTGAAAAATGTGCAATATCTCGAGAATGGTTTCTGCTAGCGTTCTAAAATTTATGTCAATCGTTTTTTAATGAAAAATTACATAAGATATGATTATTTACGTAACTTTAGTAAAAGTTTTAATTTTTTTATGATTTTTTTCAAAATTTCACTCGAAAATTTAGGGGGGTTCTGAACGTCCAATTACGTATAAAAACAATAGACTTCCAGTATTCATGGATTGTGATTTTTGTACCAAATTTCGTTCGTATCGCTCCATTCGTTCGTCAGTTATCGTCTCCACAGGCTCACTGACACACACACGCACACACACATAGACATCATCTAAAAAACGCCTGATTCGTGTTCAGGTATGCTTGAAACGTGCTCTATCGTCGAAAACTCGAAATTCGAATTTTCGACCCCGTCACAATACTTTCCTTATACATTATATGTATATAAGGAAAGTAATGAAGGTGACAACACTCAGGAGTTTAAAAATGCTCAATAAAATAACACAAAGCACCCTTAATTATCTTCAGGTATCAGATTCGATTAACATAAGTAAACTTATCACAATATTGCGACATAAGAATAAAATACTTCTATCAAATCGCCTAAATAATTTAATAAATTGATTAAGGAAATGCCTCAATGATATTTCTGTAAGCCGAGGTGATGTTACCATGGTTACTGGACATCACGTAACTGATGTTATCCACATCATCCCGAAAAGATCAATATCGCGTGAAATGAGCAAATAGCAAGGGGCACGCGTACTGAGCGAGATCGTAATATATCAAAAACTGAAGGAAATAGTTATTCTCATGATTTTGTCAAAATAATTTTTGATAAAATGTGCAAAATTCTTATCACGGAGATATTTCTATATTAAAACAATTCACACTCTAGATGACTGTTATGGGCTGCTTCAGCATTAAAATTTTGATTATGCTTTAATAGGTAAGGTTTACACGTTCTTTTTTTTTCTTTTACAAAAAATAAAACTGCTGCTTGAAAAGACATAATTTTCTAATACTTCCTTAAAGAAAGCAGGCATAGGAAAATTGCTTGACTACAATTATTTTGAGGACGTTTTTAGTCCTCTTCTTCAAGTCAAAAGCAGTCTTTTTCTTAACAATCGCTCAAAAATAACTGCAAGGTGGCAAACAAAGAAACAAACGAATAGATAGTTATGGTACACCCAGAAAGAACATTCGTAGTGGTCCTTCCTTCTTTTTCGACATACACCATCTGACCTACCTAAAGATGTAAGGTATCTGTTTGAACGACCGGGAAGTGCCACTCAATTTAGACTGGAATCCAAAGAGACAGTACCCTACTTCCCCTATCAACAACCATTTGGAAGGACATACAAACCCACATATTTAACGTGTCAGTACTGCGCGTGAACACGGAAGCAGTTTGGACAGAGACGGGAATTAAACTCGAGTACAATCTTCGAACGAGTACAATCCCGGCACGCTAACCACTGGGCTGTCATCCCCCTCAATTCGTTCGTCAGGCAAAAGAATTGGAATAGAAAGGCAGTATTGGTAGACGATTTAAAATAATGCTGTGAAATAAATAATTAAAACCTTTAAATTGCCTGCAAACAAATGTGAATGGCGAGATTTGTCCACCTTATCGGCTTGTATCGATATGTTTATGATTGGTGTCTCGACTGCAATATATGTTACCCCCGCTACGAAATCTCGCTTTGAGTGTTCCAGATCTATTTATTCGATTGTTTTTTGTTTTTTTACCAGCCACCGTTGTTGTTGTTGAGACCCAGACCGTCCGACCTACCAGAAAGGTGTAAGTATTTTTTTTGTTTTTTTATTTGCCACCGTGTAGTTCTTTCTTGGCGGTTGTTAAGAAAATACACGGTTTTTGACCTGAGGCAGAGTAATAAAACATCCCTTACTACAATTGCAGTGACCTAATTTTTCATATCCCAGCATTTTTAACAGATGCTAGAAAGTTACATTTATGTTCAAATTTTACTTTTTAACATATATATAAAGCGAAAGTAATAAGATGACGGTAAAAATTCGGATTTTGGTGGATCTGCAAATTGTAAGTATTCCTGAATGAAAATCGACAATTTTTCAATAGTGTGTGTGTATGTGTGGAGCTGATATCTCTCGGACAAAATGAAAAAAGTCATGCAATTTGGCACGTTTATTTCAATTGGTAAACTTCAGACATCTAAGGACTTCTTAAAATATTGGACCAGAGTCAGACTTTTAGTTGTATAAAAAATAATTCTTAAAATCGAATAAAAATAATAAAGATGTTGAAAATTTCTAAAATACAAACATGAAAAATTGAAGAACATTGATTTCAGAAAAACAGACTGGGACTAAAAAAGTTGAGCATAATTTGAATGTCGGTTATGATACTTTTTTCAGCAGGGTAACTTAGACATGAAAGTTCAGTTGAGGTTCTGCGGGAACTTAGAGCAAACCATTTTGAGACTCCATAACTTTTTTGGAAGGAGTTTTTTGTTTTCTGTACTTGACGGGGAGTTTTTTACCATGAAGTGGTGTTTGTGTCAGAAATGGTACAGACATTTTATAGCATAGCGCAGTTGATAAGTAGGTTTCAGGTTCTAAACTCAAGTCCTCCAATGGGTTCCTTTCTAACTTTTCTGGCTCTCTCTCGTCCGTCTTACAGCTTCAATTAGGTCAGACTGTCTGGGTTGAAAGATAGAAAAGTTCTAAAACTCAGGTTCTTGGGCTCAGACAACCCATTCGTTAAGAAGTTGGTATCGCACACGATAGACCGGGGGTTCGATCACCAATGCCGACAAAAGCTATCTCTTTGTCTTTGAGGAGTATGGGAAAGTTAAATTTGTAGATCCAAAAGTCCATCCGAGAGGTGTTATTAGGGGAAGGATGGTACAGTCCCTGTGGTAGCATCCCCATTCAGTTTCAATCTACATTAGGTGGCACTGTCTTGGCTGTCCAAACAGCTATCTTACATCTTCGGTTAGGTCGGACGATTCGGTTAAAACAGTTCCAAATTCATTCTAGTTATATAAAATGCATATATAAAAATTCATTTTGTAAATATGCTGTTTCAAATATATATATATATATATATATATATATATATATATAAAGAAAAAAGGGGGTGAAGATCCAATCAAAGATTAGTGAGAAGCAGAAGCTGTAACACGAAAATTCAAATATCTAACAGGCTTACACGAAATATACTATATATATATATATATATATATATATATATATATATATATATATATATATATATATATATATATATATATATATATATGTGTGTGTGTGTGTGTAATTTGTAATATAATTCTTTTGAGTCGATTCTGTGAATAAGTATAAACAGTTAGTTATTAAATGTACAAAAAATACACAATGAATACAAGATAATAAAAAACAATGCATGATTATTACATGATGATCAAAAGAATGCATGATTACTACATGATATTTAAAAGAATGCATGTTCAATACATGATTAATACATGATAATCAAAAGAGTGCAGGATTAATACATGATAATCAAAAAATGCATGATTAATACATGATATTCAAAAGAATGCATGATTAATACCAAAACAAAACAAGATTACTTTCAAAATAATATATTACACATTTAATGCTGTCTTATGCTGTTACCAACAAAATGGGTTATTTTTTAGATATATCTGCATAATTTGTTAAAAGATTGCAGATATTTTGAATAACTCCATTTGTGCTACAAACGGGTAAACCAGTTTGAGGTAAATTCTGTGTGGGTAAAATATATGTCTGTAACTCTGGGAAATCTCTGGTAGAAGTTTCTTGGTAGCGAAACCTTTCTGTTTCTAAAAGAAGACAACTCACTTTACATATGTCTCTTTACATTAAAGAAATAACAAATGTATTTTTGTCTATGAATATATTACAGCGCATTGTAATTGAGATTACGGAATTTATATTTGAATTCTTGACTCTTTCGTAAACAGAATCTTTTTAGGTTGAGTTTCCAAGACATCTCATCCTACATTCTAATCGTTCCATTCATCTATATCTCAAGTTCGCGTCGTAGTTATTTGTCATTTTCTAAGGATTTTATAGCATAAAGCCACGTGATGTTTGACACGTCATTTTTCGCCATCATGAAGCTCTACAGTCGAATGCCTTGAAGCGAAAATAGCTCTTTCTTGACACATTTCGAGATAACGGGACAGCTTTGGCCGTTATTGGAAATGTATTTGTTCTTCAGTAAGAATAAAAATGAATATCTCAAGTGGTGAGGTTTCAATCGGCCGTCTCATACATTCATATTCTATATATTGTTTACCCCATTTACATTTTAATCTGTGCGAGAATAAAAAATCATGATGTTTCTATTGCTCATAAATTATTTTTAAAAGTTTATTTCAATGTTTCATAAAAACGCCTTAAAAAATTATTTTTTTTCAGCTAGCAATAAATTAGAAATGCAATGGATTGGGCTAATTTCGTTTGTTTGTGTTAATATATACTGATATACCTGCCTAATGTAGTAAAAAATAAACACTGATAAAAAATAAATTAAAATACTTTTGTCGTTTCGTTTTATTTAATAATGTATGGCCCTAAATGTCGAAAATTGTCACCTCAATTAAAAGTTGGTTCACTTAAGTTCTATCCCGTGGTTGATACTATAAATGTACAAAGTTTTAGATTTCTGTGTCAGCCGGAGGCAGAAATTTAAAATACATCTCAATTAAATAATATACCGTGGTCGATACTTTTTGGTCGTTGTCAATTTGAGGGGGGGAGGGGGGTATAGGGGTAGAGAGAGCGAATCCTGACCAAAGGATGGTTTAAAGGGCTAATTGATTTCTATCTCACAAGAAATTACAAAGAAAGGTAAACAAGAAAAATACCATACGATAGTTTATTATATTTTGAATATTTATTATTTATACTGATTTATTCATTCAATATTGAAAGTTTGTTATAGAGGGTTTCTTTAAGAACAAACACTCTGGCGAAAAATATAGTTTTATGCTTTCACGGAAATCAATACTCAAAAGTACACAAAAGAATTATTTTGAATTTTTGTTACCTAATTATGATTAAGATGTGTTTCTTGAGAAAATAGTAGGTAAAATAATTTCATTTATATGTGTAATTTTTATATTATCATAGGTTTTATGAAAGGAAAATGCTTTTTTTTATGAAAAAATTCCTATCGGTACATTTTACTAAAAATCTTGCTCCCACAATGTCATGAATCTTTCTAAATATAATTATTTATGTTTAATGTCACTATTATACCTACAATTTGCTTTATAGGAGTGATAATTTTTAAATTATCCGAAAATTACACTGTACTATAGAGATTCTCAAAATTTTGTTAGTTAAAATCAGCATAAATTATAATTTTTTGACAATATGAATATAATTATAGGTACAAAAGATAGCATACTATGAGCTAATAACGCATATAAAATTTCATATCTGTATCTCTATAATTGTCATCTGTATAATTGTACCCGAAACTCTAAAAACTACATTTTTAGAAAATCGCGTTTAAATAGTGAATGTGGCCAGCAAAGGAAGCAGAGGGAGCTATGTCTAAATACAAGTTTTGGTATTTCTGATCATGGTAAATAATTAAAATTATATATCACTGTGTTCAAAATGATGTAAGCTATAAAATGGCAGTAAAATTGAAAAAACGATTTTTTGGAAGATTTTCCTTGCCAGGGTGAGTAGTGAAACTTTATCAGTGGAAAATCATAAAGAAAAGTATATTTCATTGCATTCACCCGAGTTACAAATACAATTTGAAGAGCTGATTTTGCTCGGTCTTTGGGTAATTTGTCAGTGGAAAATCATAAAGAAAAGTATATTTCATTGCATTCGCCCGTGTTACAAATACAATTTGAAGAGCTGATTTTGCCCGGTCTTTAGGTAATTCAAGTAAAAGGACAATGGTTAGCTAGGGACCAAATGAAAAATATAGATAGAATAAAAAGGATGATATTAATTAAAGGTAATAAGGAGCAAACGATCTTCTCATTTTTTTACAATCCCTAAACACTGGAAGCCAATTGTTTTTATACGCAATCGAATGTTCAGAACCCCCCTAAATTTTCGAGTGAAATTGTGAAAAAATCGCCAAAAAGACAAAACCTCTAGTAAAGTTACCCAAATAGACATTTCTTATGTAATTTTTCATTAGAAAACGATTGGCATAAATTTTAGAACGCTAACACGAACCGTTCTAGAGATATTGCACAGTTTTCAAAAGATTATCAAAAAATCATATAAAATAAGAGAAAATATTTCCTATTGAGAAACATGTTCAGCTATCATATGTAATACCTTGCGATAAATTTGTGACATCATTCTCGTGGATGTAGCTCGTTCCATTCATGAAAAAAGATACTTTGAGTAATACTTTGTATTTGAACGCCATAGTCATTTATCTGCTGTAAGAATAACTTACTTCTCCGTTCATAACGCTTGGCGAGATTTTGGCGACGAATTTTATGGAATGTCGCCAACTTGGCGATTTTTTTCAATATTGCTAAATTAACGAAAAACTCGCATGACGCTAAAAATGACGCTAAGTCAATGAAAATGACGACTTATTGAAGAAAAATCATTATCTTGGAAAGAATATAAATATCTACTATAACAATCTATTTTTTTTTACTGTAAAAGTAGTAAATTCATTGCATTATATAAGAAAGTCATGTGCTGCACACATCAGATTTTTTTAAGTGGGATCTAGAGTAATGAATTATTTTTTTTTCTCTTATATATTAATATTATTTGCTGCAGAGAAAACCAGATTATCTACTGGTTCGGTACCTGTGTTATATATGCTTTTATCCAATTGATTCTGATAATTTCAATATCAATAATTAAAAATGTTTTGCTTATATAGTAAATGAGTTTAGTTTAAAATTTTTGCTTATTAATGATTACTCCAGTAGAGGTTCACAAAATTTGTCGCAAATATAGCAAGTGATCTTGCTATTATCGCAAATTTCGGCGATTCCATGATGGATAACAAGGTCAAAAAAAGTGCGGAAGCGGTCCAATGATCTGCAATGAAACAGTTATTCTAGAAGTTATTTATGTTATCAAAACTATTATTTTGAAGAACGTTCAATTGCAAGTTTTCTAGAATTATACAGTGATGAAAGTTCTTTTATAAAATTCAGAGTATATATGCAATGGAAACGCGATCCGGAATAAAATATTACTCTGTAATTCACCGTTCAAACTCAAAATATGTCATAAACTAAAACGCAAATATTTATTTTCGTGGAAAATCTAGAGTTCCCATATCTTCCAGTTAACCATCAACATATTTCTTCATATGCCTCTTCTCCACATAATACGGTTCTCCTTAATCAAAGACCTCTTTCGTATTTCCCCCAGAATCATAAGTGTGGAACTGCAATTAAGGAGGAGGAAGCAGAATGTAGAGTTATTGATCCCGAAAAGACAGCGACCAACATGTTTTGCTTTGGGTGGTGCTCTTGCAGCCTGTTGCTGCTTCGGAACTGTCGCCGGTGCCATCTTTCAAATAGGAGGGTGGAACGGCCATCGCTCACCCCCCTTTCTCAGGAGTTGGGAGAAACTCTTTCTGCGCTTTTTGAGGAGGAGGTAACGATCTTTAAATGCTTGGCCGGAGAGCAGTTATAATTTTGCTTCTGGCGATTATGTGTACGTATTACTTCGAAATGGGAAAATGAGGGTTTCGTCCTGAAATATCGATTTTGTAATTTTATCAACTTTTTTTTTTCTAAATGGCCATATTCACGGTTGAATTAAATTTTTCATATAAACTGAAAAATGTGGGAGTCTTATTTGCTTGATTTTAAAAATATTTTTTGTCGAATACAAAATTGTATATTGCGAAAAATATGCCAGATAAAAAGTTTCATCAATTACATATGGAAAACCTTATTCAAACTAGTAAATCATACAATCAATATTGGCACCACTTCTGCATACAATAGACAAAACCAAGAACAAAACTTTTTTTAAAAACGAAAGGTCCTTTATTTAACATCCTAAAAGACGTACAAAATATAGTTAAAAACTGCCTGAGAGCTTTCGGACGTATATACGCCCTTCATCAGTGGCTGCATGAGTAGTAAAAGCATGGAATGTTTTTAGAGACCATTTGAAAACAAATTTGCATAAAATATAAAATGGTAAATGAACTTAAAATCATGTAATTTCAGTGTATATTTCTTGTAAAATAATACAAGAAATATACACTGAAATTACAAAATAAGTTTAAACGCTTATGAATTTTAAAATATTACAAGAAAAGAAGTAATACAAATTTTAGAAAAACGTCAAGCATGATATTCCTGAGAATGACGTCACAAAAAACTTTTAAGAGATTTGAATTGCATAGAGTCGAGAATGAGTCGCCAAGCATAACTTAAAATTTGAACAGGATCAAAATTACAAATTGATTCACGGTAAATATAAATAAACAGGGATTCACAAAGAAGAATACTACTTTTGTAATTTCAGTGTATACTTTTTGTATTATTAAGTTCATTTACCATATTATATTTTATGCAAATTTGTTTTAAAATGGTCTCTATAAACATTCCATGCTTTTACTACTCACGTAGCAACTGATGAAGGGCGTATATACCTCCGAAAGCGCTCTGGCAGTTTTTAACTATATTTCGTACGTCTTTTAGGATGTTAAATAAAGGACCTTTCGTTTTTTAAAAACGTTTTGTTCTTGGTTTTGTCTAGTAAATCATACTTTTAACCATAATACTTGGTTACCAGTATAGTAAAAAATCTGATGTGGGCAGCACATGACGTTCCTTACATAATGCAATGAATTTACTACTTTTACAGTTAAAAAAGGTTATTCTTATAGAAGATACTTATATTCTTTCCAAGATATTTAATTTTCTTCAATGTGTCGGCATTTTCAATGATTTAGCGTCATTTTGATCAATTTGACGAGAATTTTGTTAATTTGGCAACAATTAAAAATGTCGCCAAGTTGGCGACATTCCGCCAAATTTGTCGCCAAAATCTCGCCAAGCGTTATGGACGGGGAAATAAGTTATTCTTACTATTAGATAAATGACTATTGGCGTTCAAATGCAAAAGTATTATTCAAAGTATCTTTTTTCATGAATGGAACGAGCTAGATCCACGAAAATAATGTCACCCAATTTATCGCACGGTATTACATATGAAAAGTGAACATGTTTCTCAATAGGAAATATTTTATTTATGACTTTTTGATAATTTTTTTAAAAATGCACAATATCTCGAGAACGGTTCATGTTAGCGTTCTAAAATTTATGTCAATCGTTTTCTAATGAAAAATTACATAAGAAATGTCTATTTGCGTAACTTTAATTGCCGTTATGATTTTTTGACGATTTTTTTAAAATTTCACTCGAAAATTTAGGGGGGTTCTGAACATTCGATTGCGTATAAAAACAATTGGCTTCCAGTGTTTGCAGATTGTGATTTTTGTACCAAATTTTGTTCGAATCGGTCCATTCGTTTGTCAGTTATCGTCTCCACAGACTCACTGACACACACACACACAGGGAGACATCACTTCAATGTTTGATTCGTGATCAGGGATGCATGAAACGTGCTCTCCCGTCGAAAACTCGAATTTGAATTTTCGACCCCGTCACAATACTTTCCTTATACATTATGTATAAAATCTGATGTGGGCAACACATGACTTTCCTTATATAATGTAATGAATTTACTACTTTTACAGTAAAAAAAATCTGATGTGGGCAACACATGACTTTCCTTATATAATGAAATGAATTTACTACTTTTACAGTAAAATAAATAGGTTTTTCTTCTAGTAGATACTAATATCCTTTCCAAGATATTGACTTTTCGACAATTAGTCGTCATTTTCATTGATTATCGTCATTTTTATCCATTTGGCGAGATTTTCGTTAATTTGGCAACATTTCAAAAAGTCGCCAAGTTGGCGACATTCCGTCAATTTTGTCGCCAAAATCTCGCCAAGCGTTATGGACAAAGAAATAAGTTATATATATATATATATATATATATATATATAACTTATTAGATATTGAATTTTCGACATATATTATATAACTATTATTATATATTTATATATTATATAACTTATTAGATATTTAATTTTCCACAATTAGTCGTCATTTTCATTGATTTAGCGTCATTTTTATCCATTTGGCGAGATTTTCGTTAATTTGGCAACATTTCAAAAAGTCGCCAAGTTGGCGACATTCCGCCAATTTCGTCGCCAAAATCTCGCCAAGCGTTATGAACGAAGAAATAAGTTATTCTTACAGCAGATAAATTGGCGTTCTAATGCAAATGTATTACTCAAAGTATCTTTTTTCATGAATGGAACGAGCTAGATCCACGAGAATGATGTCACCCAATTTATCGCATGATATTATATATGAAAAGTGAACATGTTTCTCAATAGGAAATATTTTTTTTCTATTTTATTTGACTTTTTGATAATTTTTTTGAAAAATGTGCAATATCTCGAGAACGGTTCATGTTAGCGTTCTAAAATTTATGTCAATCGTTTTCTAATGAAAAATCACATAAGGAATGTCTATTTACGTAGCTTTATTATTGGTTTTGATTTTTTGACGATTTTTTCAAAATTTCATTCGAAAATTTAGGGGGGTTCTGAACATTCGATTGCGTATAAAAACAATAGGCTTCCAGTGTTTACAGATTGTGATTTTTGTACCAAATTTGGTTCGAATCGGTCCATTCGTTCGTCAGTTATCGTCTCCACAGTCCCACTGACACACACACACACACACACACACACATACTTTCACACACACACACACACACAGACATCACTTCAAAAATGTTTGATTCGTGATCAGGGATGCTTGAAACGTGCTCTCATGTCGAAAACTCGAATTCGAATTTTCGACCCCGTCACAATACTTTCCTTATACATTATGTATATAAGGAAAGTAAAAATAGGATTTTCTTATAGTAGATACTAATATTCTTTCCAACATATTGAATTTTCGACAATTAGTCTTCATTTTCATTGATTTAGCGTCATTGTTATCCATTTGGCGAGATTTTCGTTAATTTGGCAACATTTCAAAAAAGTCGCCAAGTTGGCGACATACCGCCAAAATTGTCGCCAAAAGCTCGCCAAGCGTTATGCACTAAGAAATAAGTTTTTCTTAAAGCAGATAAATGACTATTGGCGTTCAAATACAAAAGTATTATTCAAAGTATCTTTTTTCATGAATGGAACGAGCTAGATCCACGAGAAGGATGTCACTCAATTTATCGCATGGTATTACATATGAAAAGTAAACATGTTTCTCAATAGGAAATATATTTATTTTTATTTTGTATGACTTTTTGATAATGTTTTTAAAAAATGTACAATATCTCGAGAACGGTTCACGTTAGCGTTCTAAAATTTATGTCAATCGTTTTCTAATGAAAAATTACATAAGAAATGTCTATTTGCGTAACTTTATTAGCGGTTTTGATTTTTTGACGATTTTTTCAAAATTTCATTCGAAAATTTAGGGGGGGTTTGAACATTCGATTGCGTATAAAAACAATAGGATTCCAGTGTTTACGGATTGTGATTTTTGTACAAAATTTTGTTCGAATCGGTCCATTCGTTCGTCAGTTATCGTCTCCACAGTCTCACTGACACACACACACACACACATACTTTCACACACACACACACACACGCATACATACTTTCACACACACACACACACACACACACAGACATCACTTCAAAAATGTTTTTTTCGTGATCAGGGATGCTTGAAACGTGCTCTCCCGTCGAAAACTCGAATTCGAATTTTCGACCCCGTCACAATACTTTCCTTATACATTATGTATATAAGGAAAGTAAAAAGTTTAGGGTAACACAGCGTTGTTAGTGGACTTTATTATGTCTAAATCACTACATAATTTTAATCATGTCTTATTTTTTCCTTATTATTCATTAACCGATATTTATAGTTATATTTTCTATTATTACGCATTTCATTATACTTGCATCATCTAATTTGCTGTGCATTTTGCCAGGAGATAGATGCAAGGCATTAGTGGAAGGTCTTGTCTCATTTCTATAATCGAATAATATTCGATTGTTTATTCTGTGCATATTTCATTAATTCTTTAAATTACCTTGTACGGTTAATAATGATTATCATTTTTATCTATATGTATTAATAGGCACTAGTATTTTGAATGCAGTTTATCTGGTTTTTATACCTTCTAATATACTTTAGAATAGATTTATTATTTACAATTTTTAAGAATGGCAACATGGACATTACTCATTAGGGTAAGCAGCATCTTTATAGCACATTATGTTGAGATGGTTTAGCTGCTATAACTTCTACATACATGTAAGTCAATTCTATTTTTTTCAATTTATTCAATTATTTTTAAATATTCAAATTTCTCAATCATTTTCCATTTTAACACGCATGGGCTACTATTGACCTTTTGTTCACAGTCATTTTTAGCACATATGGGCTACTATTGACCTTTTGTTCACAGTAACAGGTCAATAAATGAAATGTGCTAATTGAAGCTGATGTATAGTAGTCACCCTCTGAAGATTTTACTATTACATCACTTTCATGCTATTATTTGATGTTCCAGTTTTTTTTTATTTTTTTTTTACATATAATGCGTGGCTTCTGACATTCTCTTTAGTTTTTCTGGTTGGTATTTGAATACTTTTGTTGGTTATGGATGCTTTACTGTTAAGATTTACTATTTACAAATTTCACCTTATTTATATACTGTATTAGGGCAACAAGTAGATGTATTTTTAATTGCACCGTTAATTTATTCATTTGTGTTGTTAAACTTACTAGTTTCACCTGCTTAGTATTTTATATTTAAACTCTTTGATTATATATACATATATATCGTGTGTGTGCGCGCATTTGTTTTCAATATTACATATATATGATCAATATTACGTATATAATCAATATTGAATGGATTTAAGTGATTTAAACAAATCCCATGAAAATGAAAAATACTTTTACACAATGTTAAAAATTTTATTTTTAAAATCAAAGTCATATGAGTATTGCGAGTAGTGGAGTCCACGTCTTATTTAAGCATCAAACATGAAATAGTAAATTTAAAAATGTATACCAAAAACTTAAAATCAATTTATTTTGAATCTATAATAATATTATTTTGCTTCGAATTGAAATCGAATATAAATCAGCCCTATGTAATATTTACGGCATTTAAAATGCTATTTCTTATGAATTTAGTGCAAAATGTTCAGTACAGCAAACTTTGCTAGTCATGAAACTATTCGACAGTATAATGACTATTTTTTACTAATAAGAGCTAAACCAATACAAAAAGGAGGTTTAGTGTACAGGAAGCATTGCCAAAGTTTTATGGGAAATCTCTAAAATTGCTCTACTTTAGAATTGCATAAAATGCACCGTAAAAACAGATTTTACAGCTTCAATAATGAGTAACTAAACCATGCAAAAAACCTGAAATTCTAGAATTTTGCTGGTGGAAGTTTAAAAATAGTTACTTACAGCTAGCAACAGTACAGATAGCTATATCAATAATCTGTCATGTAAGAAGCTTTGGACACATTGATTATCTTATATTTACCGTACCTTTATCTGAAAGACAAAAGAAATCCTAAAATCGGTCAAAAATGATAAGGAGATAACTTCATGAGCTGTTTCTTGCTTTTAGCATCGCTTTTAACTGGGTTGATATTTGTACATTATCGGCCCAAAAATTGAAGATATGTGATTCACCGTTGACTTCTGTATTTTCCCAAATTTTTAGTATTCAGATGTGTATTAGGAGCATAATCAAAATACTAAGTGACCTTAAATTGGAAGATAATGGCAGCCAAACTTTTTTGCTACTGATGATGATGATGCTGGCTCTTGCCACGACGAGGTCTTTGTGATATAAAACAGTTGTCTGACTTTACTCAGATTCTACTTCTTTGAAGATTGAGCGATTTTTTTTTCTTATTTGCTGGAGTAAGAAGAGATCGATTCTTAAATTTTTACACTCGATTTTCACTTAAATTCTTATTCGTCCTTGATATGCCTTCGTTTGTGGCAATATGTATATAATGCTAAACGCAGTTCCACACTTAAAACTCGGTTTCTAATTGTTTGATCAACATCTGCCTTATAAACATCTAGTTAATCCACATTAGGTAGTTTATTCTCAGCCTTTTAATAATTATCATCGATAGATTTTGCTTTTGATTAAAAAAAAAATTATATTAACCGTTTTCCTATGACATGCGGAAACATGCGACTCAAAGAATGCCACAATTCCATTTGAAAGTTTTTACAAAATAATTTTGAAAATTTCGACAAAAAGGGTATTTATTATATAATAATGTATTACAACGTATAAAAAAGTTAAATAAATTATTAATCTTCTTACGTTTAAAAGACGCAACCTAAAAATGTGTAATTCGGGTGGAAAAGTTTAAACTGTTCCTTTTAATTTCTTCATATTTTCATCTCTGCAGCAAAGTAATAAATATACAGCTAATTAAGGAGAGAGCAGAAGATAGAATATTGATCCAGGACACAGCGGTACATTTTAGTCCTGCTTCGAATTCAAGCTGCTCAACGGAGCTTGTTATTTCTAAAAAAAGAATCTGTTGCCCGAACCATTTTTCAGGACGAAGGAGCGATGTCTTGCTTTTCATACTGCTTCAAAGATTATAGCAAGACAGATCAATCATGCAAGAAAGCATTGATTATGAAAGACTTTCCAACTGAAATGCAATTTTATTTAAACATCTCTAAAATGCGATATCTTCAGCGATGATATATTTTAAATTATCACAGTTCCACAAGAAATTACTATATTTGAAAACATAAAACTTCATTGAATAAAATGAACTTTATTCAAGTGCCGTCATCGAAATATAAATCGTCTGGATCTCTATATAAAAGCAATGAATATTTAATTCATATCACTTTTATTCCAGATTTCAGAGCTAAATAATTATGCATTAAAAAAATAGCAATTCTTATACAATTCATTTTACAGCTTGATTTGTTTACGTTTTGCATACGTTAAAATTAGGCTTCGTTGTAAAAATAATCAAAGTTTGATGATCTTTTAAACTAAAAAATATTGAAATTGTTTTGGCTTAGAATATAGATGCACAGAAAATACGCAAAAATAAAACGGTTTTAGAACGTATGCAACACTAAATATGAATTTAAAAGAACTTTAAAAATCATGATTTTGACACTGGGAAAAAAAGTTTGATGCCATATTTTATTTTGAAGTGGATCACGTGATCTCCTCATATAATAAGGGTGTAATTATTATCTTAATTTTACTTTTTATTTAAAATTTTTAATTTTAATTTTTATTGTTATCTACACATTTTGATGAAATTTTTATCATATATTTTATGGGATAATTTGAATATTTCCAAAAATGTTCCAAGCAATTTGTGCATTTGAACTTCGTTTAAAAAATATTTGAAAAATTAGGTCCCATAGGATTCGATATATTTCACTTTTTCAACCCGGGTTCAATCCAAAACTAATTGTGTCATATTATTCATTTTCATTCTCTTCTGTCCCACAAACCGTCTCAACATATTAAAATTTCATTTTGATAAAGTCATTTTTTACGGCAGGTATCGTGCGAACGGACAGACAGACAGAGTGAGCAGAGTCATAAACACTTTTCAACTATGTTGGAAAGTGTTAAAAGTTGGGAAGCATTTTTCCAATTCAACAATTAACATCGATGGTCTGCTTTCACTTTCACTACAGATCCTGAATATCAGAACTGAATAACATTAGCTGCACTAGAGAAAACACCGAATGTCTCATTATTTGATAAACTTGTATGCTTTCCTTGGCTTTAAAAGTTCAATTACTATATTTACTTCTTCATACTATGCAATATAGTTCAGATAAAGTATTTTTTTCACGAAAAATTTAGAATTTTAGATTTTCATGCCGAAATATATTTAAAGATATTTTGAATACGTTTTGACTATTTTTGGAGTGATATACGTCTGTCTGTCGGTCTACACGTCTGTGGTCAATGTATTGTGTACATGATAGTGGCCTTAAGTATTAATGGATTTTCACGAAACTGTATATACGGATTTGTTTCCAAAAAATTTAGAACTAGATAGACTTTTTTTTTAAATTCGAGCGAAAACTTCGAAATGTATTCGAAATTTTACATTGTTTTTAACATGGCAACATAGAACAAAATTCGACATAATCATGCATATAAGGGTTTATATATGGTTCAATTCTTACGAAACTTAACAGTTTGGATTATTGGTATGGAATATAGCCGCGATAGATTTTTTTTTCGAAATGTCATTGTCCCCCCCCCACGGGGAAAATGCTCCTTAAGGGGAGTATATTGTCAAATATGGCACAAATCGAAATATTTTGTCGAGTTCTTTAAAGTGAGGGGTAACACACTGTAATTGTTATCATTTGGCCCCACAATACCGATTTAAAAAAAATATTGCAAAATTTGAAAAAAATAAGTTACTAAAAATGGATTCTGATATGAGAATGCCAAGTGGAGGCACACTCCAGCTAATTTGTTTTTTCAAAATTTCCGAATGCGAGTTATGAATAAAAAAATTTCATGCGACAATTAACAAAATTGGAAATCATGCGTCACGTATTCAGACGTTTTTTCTATGAAATTTCTATGAATTATAATCAGTAGAGAAATAGAAATAATATAGAGGAAGAATTTAATTAACAAAGGCTTAATGTGGTCATTCTTCAAGAGAGGTATACTTTCATGAGGAAATTTTTAAAGAAATTCTTTCCTAGTTTACGTCACGCTCTACGAAAAATTATAATTATGACATTAAGATCCTACTGATACAGTGTGACGTGGTTTTAGACTCATATCATGTAGCATGCCATTCTGTAATTTGGTAGTTAGAGCCGCAATTTTGCGGTCGACCAATGTTTAGGAAAAGACGTCAGTTGATTATATCTTACTTTTTAACTATTTGTATGATTCACTTCATATATAGAAGAACATCTACTGTATCAGTTGCTCAATGTATAGAGCATCTACTCACCAGATAGATGCTCTATACATTGCCACTATGGTTCAAATCCCGGCCAGAACGTGGATTTGTATAGCAACACAACCTTATCACATTTATTGAGTATAAACTTAAAGAGATACCACGATAGTAGCAAAAGAGATACCAAGATAGTAGCAAAAGAGTTACCAAGATAGTAGCAAAAGAGATAACCATAAGATAGTAGAAATAGAAGTGCCTCTATCATGTTTATTAGGAATCAGTTGTTTATATTAAATTTTTTTCAGAAAACATTCTATGAAGCTTTTCTAATTCATATAATAGTATCATATAATAAAAGGTGATACTAATGCTGCTATGTTAAGATGGTTAAATGTTGGACTTTTTTTTTTGCAGTGGATACTTCCTAAATCCAAATTCAAATATAATCTTAAAATTACAAACTGCACGCATAACAGACTAAACCAAAAATATAAGATCCCATACGTCAGGAAGCACTTAATACTTTCAACGTATCACTATATTGTGTTTATTCTCAACACGGGGTGGCTCATTTTAATCCCCTAAACTTCTAAGCCTTAATCTCAGAATAAAAGTTTCAAAATTATAATCGTGAATACTTTCTCAGCTATAAAGAGTCCAGTAGAAAGTTATTGATCTGGCAGACGTTGTTGATATTCAAATCCGTATCGAACTTCTGGAGCGATCTCGTCTTCGGTATCTTGTTCAAATAGAACAGGTAGCGTCAATATCGCGTTTCTTCAGTCCTTGTGATAATGAGAAAGTGGAAACTATTTTCCGCTAAATATTCTTAAATGCATAATTTGATCACAGAAAAGGTTTGCTAATTGCAAGGACGGTGGCAGAGTCGTGATCATCAAATAATGAAGGAAAATCGGACGTCAAGTTTATTTAAATACTGTGCACAACCTCACAATTTTCTATCACATAATATCTCTGGAGTACAGAAACTAGCTAAATTCCGTCAGAATGCTATCTGCATATTTTCTGAAGATGTGATATTAAAGTGATACATGTGATGTTAAAGATGTGATTTTGTACAACACCAGTCAAGGTCTGTTAAAAAATGTAATGTACAATGTTAAAGGCTTTGACGTGCACCTTTTGTACCAGCCATCGAGTGGCTTCATTTTGATCCAGACGTCCGACCTATCTGAAGGTGTAAAGTATCCATTTGGACGGCAGATAAATGTCACCTAATTCAGACAGTGGGGTGGCATCTACTGGGACCGTGTCCCTCTTCCCCCAGCACCAACATATCGTAAAGACTTACTCGCCCACATATTTAACGCGTCCGTACTCCGTGTGAAGACGAGGGCAGTTTCGGCAGAGGAGGGATCCATCAAGTAGCTGGTTAATCTCCCTGTATCTTAGAAACTAAAGAGAGTAGAATATAGATTTTTACATTCTCTGATAGGGGACCAACGGCCGTACCGTGCTGAAAACACCCGTTCTCGTTAGATCACCGAAGTCAGACAGCATCGGGCGCGGTTAGCACTTGGGTGGGTGACCACCTGGGAACACCGTGTGCTGTTGGCACATTTCGGGCGCTGTAGCCCGGTGGTTTGCGCGCTTGATTTGCATGCTGCCACAACTGCCGCCGTGTTCATGTGGAGTACGATCACGTTAAACATGTGGGTCCGTAAGTCCTTCCGAGAGGTTGGTGGTAGGGGAAGGAGGGTACGGTCCCTGTTGATGCCTCCCCCACTGGCTTCCGGTCTAAATTGGGTGGCACTTCCCGGCCGTCCAAAGAGTTACCTTACACCTTTCTGGTAGATCCGACGGTCTGGGTCTCAACAACAACATTCTCTGATAGGTAGATGTGATGAGACCACACGTTAACAATTCTTTCTGCCCAATTTTTTGCATCACTGCGTCTAAGATAGAACATTTTGCTTTTCTATGAGGTTTCCACATTTAAACTTACACTCTAAAGACAACTAATGAAGTTAAAAGTTTAATATTCGACATGTTGAGTCCATAAGCGTCCTCTGTTACTTTTAAGGAAAAGCACAAAAGTTTCTCACTTATCAAACTTTAATTAGCATTAATGATTGTTCGAAATCGATCAAATGTCGTATTTACGAGGGTATTTTAATGGCGTGATTTAAATAAAAATTTTACAAAAAATCCGTTTGAGATACAAAGTTCAAATTCGGTAAGCTGAGTGTCTTGTAAGAAAAAAAGAAAAATTATAAAATTCAAAATTTTCAAATTCTAATGAACGGCCATGATTATTCATAAATTTGTAAATGTCGCATTTAAAATCTTCAAAATAGGCCGATATCCGTTTTACAAAATATGTCAGGCATAAAAGTGATGGAAATGAAGGAACTTAGCGTGAGCTTAGAGTGAAAATCAGAGCTATCAAACTTAGAAACTATCAAATTTAAAAAAGCTATAAAACTTAGAGAGAAAAAAAAAGAGAGGAAAGGTTATTGGATGTTTTTCGGAATAAACGTGGCGAATTTATCTCTTTGATCTGAAGCAGCTTTCTGCTGTAATAAACTTGGAGGAATTCGAAAGAGTTGGGGTTGTTGTTGTTGAAACCCAGACCGTCCGACCTACCAGAAAGGTGTAAGGTAACTGTTTGGACGGTCGGGAAGTGCCACCCAATTTAGACCGGAACCCATTGGGGGAGGCATCCACAGGGACCGTACCCTCCTTCCCCTACCTCCAACCTCTCGGAAGGACTAAAGAGTTGGGGTGATAAAATTTGGATATTGAATGTCTATATATAGTTATTAGGTAAATTTTCAACTATACAATGTTTAAGTTTTTATCAAAATCTATCCCATATATTTTTCTCTCTACACTTTTCACTCATGAATTTTGATAAACTTGTCAATATATTTTTCGTATCAATAACTTTTATGACTGACACGTTTTATAAAGTTGAAGAAATTTGCATATTTACAAGTTTGTTTGTTATCGGTGTTGTTCTGCAGAAACAGATTTCTCCGATTTATTTCACTTCGTACAAATCTTCTTATATTTAATACAACTCTATTCCAACTCTTCTATGTAATTCATATATGTACTTAAAAAGTTAATTGTAGGTATAAACCAGCAGTCACCATACATGATTAAATGAAAGCAAAATCTCAATTACAAAGCTGTAGAGGATCATCTAATTAGATCTAATTTGCATACTGAATTTCAGAAAATATTAAATACAACTTAAGATTTGTGTTCGTTTACAAATTCCAGCTCATTGTAAATTCATTTGTAAAGTTCAATATTATGGAGAAGAAACTCTGAACGAATTTAGATAAATTGTTGATTGCATCCTGAATATATCGTTTTACAACTTTAATCAACAAAGCAATAGCATCTGCACAATCAAAGTTACTATATCTCATCGAAACTGCTAAGCTGCTTCGTGATATTTAGAATGTGATAATTTGTAGTGTTTTTATAAATATTTTTTCGAAAGTAATATATCGATTTTTTTTAATAATTTAATAATACTCTGCAACTTTCCTTGTAACACTTTTACTGTGTTACGTAGATCCAGAGTTAAATTTGTGTATTTCTTTATTTATTTGTCAGGAGAGTAACAATATTTCATTTCATCGGTCATGGTTTATTAACTATAGCTAAATCTAACATTTACGTACTTCTTTAAAGGAATAATTTGCCGTAACTCAACTTTCTGTATAAAATTTACTAATAACAAAGTTATAAACACTTTTCAACTTTGTTGAAAACAATAGTAACAATAGTAACAATTGTAACAATAGTAACAATAGTGTTAAAAACAATAGCAAAAATAATTAGTCAAAATTTGTTATAAAACAATAATTAAAGACGACACAAAATCCTTATTCTACGACATTCCCTACGTATAATATATTTAGTGGTGCTCTGTTAAATAATTTTAATAATTGTAGATATATGAAGGTATGTAGAAAAAAAAGTCGCCATATGTGTGCTTCCTAAGATTGAAGTGTCATTATAGTAAACTCTGAGTGTGATTAACAGAATAAAATGCTCACATATATTTTCTAAAATCAATAACAAAAATATGTTTATATCTGCTCTATAGGATGAAGAAATCTGGCTTCTTTACAAAAAGAAAAGCATTTTCTTAAATAAAGAATTTAACAAGAGAACATTTTTCGGCCATTTCTAGATTTACTCGAACTGAACTAAACTGAATTAGAAAATGTTGACGATCGGCTGTCCCTTTCATTCTAACGAAAGCAACTTTAACGAAGAGTTAATAGTTCAAAGTAGGTTCCAAACCACGATATGCATGTGTAGATACATGTGAGCTTTCCGTCGATACCCAGGATGCAAATCTTGTAAACATTCATTTAACTACACATCATATCAATGGTTACCAGATTAATGGTTACCAGATGGCCAAATATATACTTACCATGGTCTACTGTTTGGCCACAGGTAGACCATGAAGTTTGCAAAGAATCATGCGTGGTTAGAATAAATCTGGAAATCTCCAATTAGAAGGTTTATTGACTCTTAATAATGTGTATTTCTTTTCAAATACAACTGACTTATCTATTTCAGCTAAGATATATACAGGAAACATTTTACAATATACTTGGATTTACAGTCTCAGTATCTAATGATGTTTTCAAATTATTTAAATTATACAATAAAATTTAAATTCGATACATAGAATTTTTTTTGGTTTTATAAAGCTAAAGACTATTATTGAATATAAAATGCAAATTTCCAAAAGTAAAGCGGACATTCACAGAGATGCACATATCAAACAACGGATTTGTCGTAAACACCTCATTCATTACTAACCACTATACAAGCATTTATTCTTAGATAGAGTCTAATGACAATTCACTGTACAGAGGAGATGATACCAATATGCATAAAAAAAAGCAAACTAGGATTTAAAACACATTTTTCCTATATATGAAAATAATAAATAATAACTTTAAAAAAACCTGATGTAAGCATCACGTGACTTTCCTTATATAATTCAATGAATTTACTACCTTTACAGTAAAGAAAAATAGATTATTCTTATAGCAGATATTTATAACCTTTCCAAGATATTGAATTTTCGTCCATTAGTCTTCATTTTCATTGATTTAGCGTCATTATTATCCATTTGGCGAGTTTTTCTTTAATTTCATAACATTTAAGAAAGTCGTCAAGTTTGCGACATTCCACCAAGTTTGTCGCCAAAATCTCGCCAAGTGTTATGGACGGAGAAATAAGTTATTCTTATAGCAGATAAATGACTGTTGGCGCTCAAATACAAAAGTATTAATCAAAGTATCTTTTTTCTTTAATGGAACGAGTTAGATCCAGGAGAATGAAGTTATAAAAGTCATCGCATGATATTACATATGAAAAGTGAACATGTTTTTCAATAGGAAATATTTTTTTATATGATTTTTATATAATTTTTTTGAAAAATATACAATACCTCGTGAACGGTTCATGCTAGCATTCTAAAACTTGTGTCAATTTTTTAATGGAAAATTACATAAGAAATGTATATTTTCGTAACTTTATTAGAGGGTTTGATTTTTAGGTGATTTTATCAAAATTTCACTCGAAAATTTAAAGGAGTTTTGACCACTCGATTGCGTATAAAAATAATAGACTTCCAGTATTCATGGATTGTAATTTTTGTACCGAATTTCGTTCGAATTGGTCTATTCGTTCGTCAGTTATCGTCTCCACGGACTCACTGACTCACACACACACATACACACACATATTTTCACACACACGCACACACATATAGAGATCCCCTCAAAAATGTTCGACTCGTGATCAGGGATGCTTGAAACGTTCTCTCCCGTCGAAAACTCGAATTCGAATTTTCGACCCCATCACAATACATTCCTTATGCATTATTGTATATAAGGCAAGCAATAATTAATGATAACAGTCGATCACGAATCACCATTTAAAAAATTGTTTGCTTATTGGTTTTAAACAATCGTATTTCAGTGTTGTTAGTTTAAAAAAAAAGAAAAATATGCTATTTTAATAAATCATTGTGAGCATTTTACATGTTTAAAATTATATGTACTTGTCAATTAGAGTAAATATACGTGATATTTCGATGACAACATAGGATTTATATTGGTAGCACTATGCAGCATATTGATACGCCCAATTAAATATTGCAGAACACTGGCGGATATGTATACATATAGAAAACTGGCAATGGTAAGTATAAGGAACGAGAAACCACCGCAGTTAAAGAAAATATACCAAACAGCATTCTATTGAATTTAATGCCAAATGCTTTCGCAAACATATTGAAATACCCGTTTCTCTTTTAAAAAAATAAAACTTCTACTGACCACATTAAAGTAGTGAAATATCGCATTCCCCCAAATGCAGCTATTTGTAACGTCTCCCACATACATATGTATCTCCGCATCCGATTGTTCCCGCTTAATCTCGGAAGTCTTACGGAAGTATGCAGTATAATTAAGGAGTTGAGCCAGACGACAGAGTTATTGATCAAAAAGGCAGTGGCCACTGCCTTGCTCCGTATGCTGTTGCTGAAGCCTGTTGCTGATTATGACCTGTTGGCTTAGCCATCTTTCAAATAAAATGGACGAGAACTCCCTGCGCGCGTGGATAGCATTTTAAAGGCATTACTAGAAAACTAGCTATTTCAAGCCAGTGCTTCGCACGTTCTTGATGGCTAGTAGCCAGCCACTAAACGTGACATCATCACAATAAATATTCTGAATATCAATAACCGTTTTAAATGTAAGCATAATATGGAAAGATCAACATTTTTGGAGTGGTGTCGATATTTTTTTTTAATCTTCTTGCATCCGCAATTAGAATCCGCAATTTTTTAATCCGCAATTAGAATTTTCGATATTTTTCGTTAATCTAAAGGATAACCCAGATCAAATTAGAGGAAAACCAGGATTATAATTAATATGGAAGTCCTAGAGAATTTTGATATATTTTTAATATCTCTTCGTATCATCCCTTAACTCGAATTTTCAAAATGCTGAATATTTCCGTCAATCTAGAATTAGAGTCGGATTAAATGACACTCAAACCAAAACTTTTGCTCAAGTGGTAATGATCGATCATTTTGAACAGTGGTTTTGAATATAGTTTTCATCATCAGTATTTCTTTCATCGTCACTCCTAATTCGAATTTTTGAAAAATGAAATTTTTTCGTTTTTAATTTATATGTATATAAGACTGAATGTGGAGACGATGAAGTGGAACCAAAACCTAGATACTACTTCGATAGTTTTAATAATGTATATCACCTCTTCACACGCTCGCTTGTTCAATCAGTCAATTAAGTGCAGTGCATATTATATAGATAACTTGAATTTAGAATAATAACAGCATAAACTACGGCAGTGGGAAATAGGAAAGCTAAGGTTTTATTTAAAACAAATAAATTTTTAGATTTTACAGTGCTTGGTGGCCAAATAAAAATTACTCTTTAAAATAAATAGAATGAAAAGATTCATCTCAAATTTCAGTCGATAAAAATTAATTTAATGCATATTTCGACTCGCTCCTCTACCCTAAAGAAAGCAGTAACTTTATTTTATATGGCAATGCTAAAAATGCATAAATCCCATGTTGTTAAATAGTTTAACCATCAAAGCAGGTTCTGTTCACAAAATGCATTCATCATATGATACACTAGTTGCATTTATGATAATTAGATTTTATAAGAATCGACGTGATATATATTAATCTTATAAAACGAATTTGTGTAATTTATGCAAGAATTCTACAATAATTACTCATATATATATATATATATATATATATATATATATATATATATATATATATATATATATATATATATATATATATATATATATATATATATATATATGAGTAATTTTATTTTATCGATTCCTTTCCATTGATATTTTTTATTTGTATTCCGCTTGATGACTAGAGGTTTGCATTTTATTTTCTACTTGATTGATGATTCTCTGTTAGATACTTTTATTTGTAAGACATTTTTCAATGTTGGACTTTTTTGAGTTGAAACTTCTCTCTATTCTTTCATTGGATTTTCAAACTTTATATATATATATATATATATATATATATAAATACATATATATAATTACTTTTGTTTACATAAAATATATTTTAATATACATTGTCTAACGCATTTTCGGTCAGACAGTTCATTTCCCAATACAATAGTAACAAGAAAGATCAATGATGCTTAAAGCATTGATTATGAAACACTTTCCAACTTCAATGTAATTTTATTTAAACATGTCTGAAATACAATACATTCCTCGGTAATACTTTGAAACTTATCACAATACTACATGAATTTATTATATTTGAAAACTTAAACCTTCATCAAAAAAATGAACTTCATTCAAATGACGGCATTGAAATATAAATTGCCTGATTTAAACATCTCTAAAATGTGATACATTCTCTGGTAATAATTTTAGAATTATCGTTATACTACGATAATTTATTATATTTGAAAACTTCATCGAAAACAACTGAAATTCATTCAAATGACTTCATAAAAAAAAATAACACGCCTGGCTCTCTCTATAAAAGCAGCATTTCATTCATAAATAATTTCCCATTCATGTCATTCATCACAATACTATAATAATTTATTTTATTTAAAAATTAAGACCATGGATCTACAAGTAATTAAACTCTATGCGTAAAACTTCATCGAAAAAAATCGCCCTTCTCTTTTTAAATCAATGAATATTTCATTCATATCAGCTATGCAGACTCTATGAACTAAATGATTTTGTGTTAAAGAAATGCAGCAATTATAATACAACTCATTCTACATATTTTGCTGTTTACATTTTACATAAGTGAAAAATAGGCTTCGTTGTAGAAATAATCAAATTTGGACAATCATTTAAACTCAAATATATTGTATTTGCGTTGTTTCTGTATGTAGATGCACAGAATTGAAGCAAAAATAAAGTAGTTTTAGGACGGATACAACACTCAATATGAATTAAAAAGAACTTTAAAAATCATGATTTTGAGACAAGATGGATGACATATATAATTTTGAAGTGGATCACGTGATCTTTTCATATCATGGTCACGTGATCGCTTCATATAAGATGTGTTATTATTATTTTAATTTTTATTTAAAAAACTACTGAATATATTTCTCTGAATTTTTTTTTATATATTTTCACGAACAATTTTAATATTATCTAAAATTTTCGAAGCAATTTATGAATTTTAAATCCGCTTAAAAAATGTTTGAAAAATTATGCCCCATAGGGCTGAATGTTATTCATTTTTTCAATCCGGGTTCAATCCAAAACTAATTGGGTGATATTATTCATTTATATTCCCATAGGTCCTACAGAACGTCTGAACAAGATACTAAAATTTCATTTTGATTAAGTCACTTTTACGGCAGTTATGGTGCTAACGGACAGACAGACAGACAGAATGAACAAAGTCATAAACACTTTTCAACTTTGTTGTAAAGTGTTAAAAATGATTTGAATAATATTCCGTGAACTTAATTCAAAGCGTAAAACAATCACTCCAGCCCGTTTCGTGATTTTGGTTTCCTTTATCATTTTTTAAAAAAAGAGTAGAACTGCATTGCGCCATTTTCTTATACGCATGGAATGCCATATCTTAATTTCATTTATTATAGACCTTGATATTCCAGAAACATGGAATCTTGCCTTTCACGCTCCTGGCTATTTGCATCTACTCTCGTTGGAAGTAATTCTTAGTTTAATACGCATGCGCATGGGGTTAAGCAATCATTGCCCAGAAAATATTCCAAATGTGTTTACTGGCTTGTTCTCGTCTGGAATTTTAATTGGATTTTGTGAATGGAAGATTTTAGAATTCCCTGCACTTTTGTTGAACTAAATTTTCCACGCACAAATGGAGGGTTCGGAGGGAAAACACGATGTATATGTTAAATATTAAGTTCTTGATCAAGAGGGAGTCGTTGAAATAGCAAGAATTTAGATCAAAGAATGGATCTATTTCTTAGAGGGAGGATTTGGGGAATGTTGTGTTTAATTGCAATATAGAAGAAGTTTTCAAAAAACACGTTTTGTTTTACATTTTCAATTCGATTTACAAAACTACAATATGTTTTTAAAACTGATTTGTTTGGATGGTGCTTCTATTGTAGATATTGTCCGTCCGCTTTAGCCGCGACTATCTATGCAAGTGCGCATGCGCTAACTGAACGAACTAGAAAACTGAACTAACTTGAAATAGAGGTGAAGGCCGACACCGAAAGCATACAAACAAAATAAGGAACTAAAACTTAAGTGTAATTTTGCGCATCTTTCTACGTTCTCTGCCTTTCTTGTTTGGATTCGTAAACACGATCTATGTGCGTTTTTCGTGGACGAACAGCAACATGAACCATGGACATATCAACATAGAATAATCAATATTCCTGAATTGGCAACAAAAAAGTTATACAATTTTTTATCTCTTATGAAGGCTGGCAATTTTAGTTCTACCAAAGAACAAATATCAAATTTCTTAAGGACGGATCTTTGGCTATCCAAGTTACAACGGCCAAGTTCACACTTATAAAGCCCGATTATATGATGGGTTCTAAAAACAGCCATTGCAGCTAACATCATCATACAGATGGTATAGCCCAGGGGGTAGAGCACGGAGATTACATTCTGGGAGACTCTCGGCGCTGCCTAAACTATCCCTGTGTCTACGCATACGGGTACCTTGTTATATATGCGAGTCCAAATTTCTTTCCGAGAGGTTGTGGCAAGGGAAGGAGAGTACGATCCCTGTGAATGTCACCCCACTGGGTTGCGGCCTAAATTAGATGACACTGTCACGGTCGTCCAAACAGATACGTTACACATTCTGGTAGGCCGGATTGAAAGAGAGAGGGTTAATATCACCATGGCAAATTTTCTTGCTGTCTTTACAGGCATTAGCTATTATTTACTCTGCAAAGTCTAAGAGTAAGAGTATTTCATGACATTAAGGATTATTCTATCTTCCAAAATATATTATTTACTTTTCCTTTGTAATTTATTTGTTTTAACATATTTTATTTTACGTTAGTTTATTCATCTTGTTGCAGTTCCTGAATTATACTAATATACGTGTATTTTATTATTGCTAAAACAGTTTAAAATTTAAAATTAAAAACACACATTATATATCTTGCTTAATAAAATAAGATGTCCGACAGTCTGCGCCTCGTTTTATAGCGGAAAATCTGAGCTACGGACAACCACGGTATTTCGCACTGGGTTAACTGACACCACAGTACGACAAACCTTCTCGGGGAGCTTGTTTATTAGTTGTTTTATGTTGCAGCCCGATTTTGAACATTTTTACCTAAATTGGTTCCTTAGCAATGAAAAATATCGTTTCCATCTTGACGTCGTCAGAAGACCGAAAAACATTCTTTCTAATGATCTTTAAACCGAATCCGTAAGTTAATGATTTTAGGGTCACACTGAAATTTTTGAGACAGAGGCAGATGATATGCGCTAAAAAAATATTGGTCGAATATTTAACTTTGAACTCTTTTACGTCCGCAGACGATAATTTGTGGCAGCAATTACCGTTTAGCTATCGTAAAATAAATTTTGAAAGAAAAGAAAATGGAGTTGACGCGAGAGCATTATTGAGCTATAATTTTCTTTGATTTTAAAGTGGTGCTAAATTTAGAAAAATGTCTTCAACGTCTACAATTAGCATATGAAAATAATGCTCCATCTCGTGCTACTGTATTCAGATGATTTACAGAGTTTAGAAAACGTCGAAATTCTCTCCTGGATGAAGAATACCCAGGAAGACTTTTGCAATGTGTTGGCCATTCGAAAAATGTTAATCAATGATAATCGCTGTACCTATCAAATGATACAGAAGGAATTTAACATTGGATCTGCAGCTATACATAAAATTATTCATGAATAGCTACATATGAAAAAATCAATTTGTCGTTGCGTCCCCCATAATTTAACAGAAAACACCAAACAGCTAATCGTGACAGAATCAGCTAAGAAATCTTAAAATTACTTAATGATGGTATACACCACATTATTTCTAAAATCATAAGTGAGAATTAAACTTACATACCGTTTTTTGACGTTCCAACACGTCAAGAAAGTAAAATATGAGTGTTTGACGATGACCCCAAACCAGCAATGGTGAAAAGACAAAAAGCAATGAATAAAGTAACGCATGCCGTGTTCTTCAGAAGTATAGGTCTGTTCAAAGCCATAAAACTAAAGGGACAGAAGACAGTTACAGCTAACTAGTACACCACTAAATTCTTCAGGAAGTGAATGATAGGGGACTCATGCTTTACCATGACAATGCATCTTCTCAATCATCAAGAATGACAGTCGAATTTCTTGATAAAAAAAACACCAAAGTGATAGAACATCCACCCTATTCTCCTGATCTTGCTACGGGTGACTTATGTCTATTTTTTTAATTTAGAAGCATTTTATGTGAGCGTCGTTTTCATTCCGGAGATGAGATTGATGAGGTTATAAAATTATATTTTTCATCGATTCCAATAAATGGATGGCTTGAAGCATATAATCTTTGGAAAATTCGCCTACAAAAGTGCATTGATGTTGGAGGGGAGTACCTAGAACGTTCCTGAGAGTTGGTAAGTTTAACTTGCACCACTTTGCCGTATCTC
Organism: Amaurobius ferox; assembly: GCA_951213105.1. NCBI lineage: Eukaryota > Metazoa > Arthropoda > Arachnida > Araneae > Amaurobiidae > Amaurobius > Amaurobius ferox. Next base: position 127,079,085 of record OX578137.1, read on the forward strand.
CAAAATTTCAGTGTGATCCTCGTATATGTATTTATTTATTAAGTAGATAAAAAAAATTGTTATTTCCTTATTTCACCACATCTGATAAAGCAAAATTAATCCAGTTTTGTTTTTGGCAACCATATGGTTATATAGTATATTCATATTATAGTAAAAGAAATATTTTAAATTAGTTTTTTTTTCATATATTCTGCTAGTTTTCAACCAAAAGCATAAAAATTGAAAGATGTTATCCCTTTTTTATGCCAGTTTTTTGGGCTACAGGGAGAAGTAAACTCTTTGCATATTTGGCAACTAGTTGCGTTCGACTACATAGGAGTTAAAACTAAAGGATTTGAGGGGAAGCAAAAGGGGGAATGATTTTGTTTCAAAACAGATGATTTAGAAATTAGGTGGGGTTATCTGTAGCACACACACGCACATTCTCTCTCCCTCTCTCTCTCTCTCTCTATATATATATATATATATATATATATATATACATATATACATACATACATGCATGGATATTTATATATATATACACATATATACATACATACATGCATGGATATTTATATATATATATATATATATGTGTGTGTGTGTGTCTGTGTGTGTGTGTGTACAAGAGAAGAAAACGGTAACCTCCAAAGCATGAAACGATTTAAGTAGGCAGGTTCCTTTAGAAATTATATTGGAAGGGAGGTGGCTTTGTAGAAACTGCAAGGAACATGATTGATTATAATAAAAACCGTAAATCAACATACGTCTCAATGAAAATGAAATACGCTTACTCAAGATACACATTGGTATTAAAATAAATTTAAATTCGTGAATTCAATATACACGTTGATTCAATATATACAATTATTTCTTTTATTCGCCATTCTCCTTCGTTAAAACAAATAATCAAAGTAGAAATCTTGAAATCCAATGAAAATTGTATTTAAGAATGTTCCTATTCAAATATATTCACGAACAGACATTTATATTAATTCGTCGTAACGATTTGTGCAGATCACCGGAACAAAACAATGGTACATTCCCTCGGCATTTTCATGACTTGAATCGAGAGCGTAACAGAATAAAACTTTCCACGAGATTTAACGGGACATCTTTAGTAGGTAATATCATAAAGATCGGGTAACAAAGATAAACTAAGCGCAGCGTGCTTCAGAAATAACCACCGGGTATTCATCCTCCCATTGGGCAAAATATGTAATGGCATAATTACTCATGAAAATGACAGCGAATGAAATTAGTTAGCGAGAATAAAACTAATCTAAAGAGGCATGACTAAATTCCATTTTTAATGACTAGATACAAAATAAAAGCAACTTGCATTCTCTCTTCCAAATGAAACAAATCAGAATTTATTACCTTATCAAAAATATGATCAAAATAATATTTAAATAAACTGTTTTAAGGGCACATTATAATTTAATATGGAGCCATAAAAATTTGAAATATATAGAAATCCAGAAAACGAATAGAAATGCCTGCCATCTATTTAAGTTTATTCGAAACACGGTATTTTTTTTTCGAAAAAAGAAGCTAGCCTCGAAATCTAGAATACCTGTAATATCTCGTAAATACAAACACTACGAGCAAGACCCATCTAAAAGATCTTTTATTACAGGCCTCTTGGGTAAATAGAAAGACATAACGAAGTGAGAAACTGTGTTTTGTCTTTTTCCGTATATCGTGAACTCTCACTAGTATCTAAAATAAGAGTATTTATTTTGTTTGTTAGTAATGTAGGATGGATTTCTAAAGAAAATATTTCATACCAATTCTTCAGTGGTACAAAATCTTTGTTGATTTTCCTGCTAGTGTAATATATGTTGTTAAAGTGTTGTAAAAGAGACAACAAATTCGACTTTAAGTTATCCACGGAGCTTCATCTTTTGAGCATCGCTGAACTTGGGTGAAACGTTGAGGGCATGCATGTATATCAAAGTGTGATATTAAATTGAGAGGTTAAAACAACATTTTGTATAATAATTGTAACCTATCATAATACTTGTTTCTTGTCTGTGCTTTCTGATGAGATTACCCATTGTCAGACTTCTTTCTTTTATTAGTTTTTAATGATGATATATGATTTTCAAACTATTTGGTTATATATTTTCATGCTTTATTATAAGTTATATAGTTTTTATTAAAACTTATTTTCATGGTTTGTTATCGTTTCCATATTAGTATTGAATTTATGAATTTTAGTTTTATCAGTAATTGTATTGCATGTCAATACCAAAATTCATAAAATTTGATTTAGCTCACTTAATAATGATTCTATATGATGCATATTTCAATATCAATGTTGTTTGGTTATGGATTATATATATATATGCACATACAAAATAAGAGAAAATGAATCTTTCTCTAAATGTATCAGAAGTATATTCATCACAATTAGAAAAGAAACTTATATAATTTGCTATATTGAAAAAATGTAAAATACATTGGAATAAGTTTATAAGTTTATTCTAATGGGGAAACAACTTTTATAACTTTCAATTAAATATTTATTTTGATGGGATCGTAAAACTTACATGTTTATTAACTTTGTTACTATCATTCCTATTTTTTTATTTTATCAATGGGTATTGTGATGATTTAGCAAACATAGATTGTATTCTACTTCAAGCATATATACCCGGTATTGATTGTGATTAAATATATGTGCAAATACAAGTAATATTCTAAATAGTATTGTTTTTCAAAAAATTCTAGTAAAATTTAAATAATTCTCAGTTTGGAGTGCTCCAGCGAGAAAGAAACCTTTATCCACATCACCCCGGATGTTCCGCTTCTGCAGCAGAACCGGTCTTACTGCCTTACTTCCGTCAATCAATTCCGAATTTTTATTTTGATATACAGATATATGATTCGCAATAGAAATAAGCTTATTTTGCATAAATCCGAAAGTTGAAAAAATGCACTGCATTTGATGATGATAAAAATATTTATGTAAATAGTATCTTCTTTTGGACTCTATATTAATAAAAATGCAGCAAGAAATCCATTTTTATCAGCACGCTTTATGTTATTTGATCCAAGCAAATACTACATCTAACAAGATATGGTCGATATTCCTGTGTTTGTTCAGCCAGTTAGTGTCATACAAATAGACATACGAGAATAAGCAGATATGCTTTATGTGCAGCTACATAAGATTAGATTTATAAAATTATAGGCACTGTGTTATAGGAATAAAATATTTTTTGTTACTGTTCATATAAGAATTATTAATTTAAAATGTAACATTTTATGCATAGGTTTGATAATAATTTTAAGTTTAGAATACATTTAATAATTTAGAATAAAAAATCCAACTATCATGGAGAGAAGGATATAAAACTCCTGTGAATTAAAAATTCGAAATTGCCATAATGCTTTGAAATTTAAATCTAGGTGCCGTTATTCTTAGAATCGTCCCATATGTTTCTATCTGACACAGCAGGAAAGCGTAATGCTTAGCATATGCATTTCTGATTATTTTTAAATTAAAAGTATTTAATTATGAGTTGAAGCATTAATAATTTTTCCCATTGTAGAATAGTATATAATAGTATAGTGTAGAATAATATGCGAAAATAAAAAATAATCGAAAATTAAAATAAATTGTAATAGGTCAAGATAATCCTTATTGAGTTCTAGTTTTCATTTCACGGATCATATAGTTTTGAAAAATTAACAGTTTAATGAAATATTATTTAATTAAGTACAAGTTTTTTGCCATAGAGTTATATATAATGCAGTGGGGGACTTATCCCAGCGCTACCTAAAGATCTTATCCCATCGCTACCTAAAAATCGTATCCCATCGCAACCTAAAGTCACGCAGAGCCTCTTAAATTATTGTCTCAAATGATTTTGGCATTTTCCCAGCATGAAGTTTTAAATCACTCACTTTATTTCCATGGATGTTTTACAGGGGTGGTGTTTCATAACAACTCCACTTTTTAATATATCTTGGACGATTATAATCGCAGACCTATGTATCCAATTTAAGAAACACTAAATAAGATATACTTCCAAACTACGATAATTTTGGTCACCTGACACGTTTCAGTAAAAAGTTGCAAAATTTAACTTTTATTCGATCACTTTACAAAAGAAGTTCAAATTAGCAAATTGTCCCGTATATATTGTAAGATCATTTGGGAAAAGCAACGGTTTACTAACATGCAAAATTGGCCAGAACAGAAAAATTATTAAATATATAAGACATAAACCACTTAGACCCGATAAAATGGCAAAAACATTCCAAGGGTTGAACAAAAATTGAATTTCGCACGATAAAATTTTTATACAAGAACTTATATACGTACCATTTCTTTACCCAAAGTTTCATACAGTTCTTAATTATCCGTCGAAATCTGTAATTAATGACATCTCGGGTAATTTTAATCATATGACAATAGGACATTTTGTTTGACTAATTGAGATGAAGAAAATGTTTTTAATACTAAAACTATTTTTCTTGGGGGACCGTATATAAAGTTGCATTTTGTACCCCCCAAGTAGAGACATAATCAAACTAGGAGACACTAGGAGATATCCCATATTAAAACTTTGTATACGATAACAGTCTAACTTAATTAAAGTATTTCTAAAATTGGAACTATGGTAATACGACCAATCGTCCAAGAGACATTTAGTTGTTCCAGATTTGAAACACGCAGTGTATCTCTGATATATAGATCTCAATTTAAAATTAGAACATTTAAGCCATGATGTTCTAAATTATTTTTTAATTTTAACGTATGATTAAAATGTCTTTCATATACTATTACCATAACACCTTTTGAAATACAATGAAGTAATGCATTTACCCATCGAATTTTTATGTATATTCAAATAACCATAATTATAAAGGAATTCCTACTCAACGGATTGAAACGCAGACAAATTGCGTTTAAAATCCTACCCAGCTTTCATCTCGTCTTCATTCTACTCTTTACGATTCTGAGTTTTGAAAAGATGAGATGTAATGTTTATATGAAACGTATGTTATGAAAGAGACGTTGATTTATGTTCGGAACTGTGTATATAAAAGAAGATGATTTCAGAAAGAGAAATTCTTGTAGAACATGCTCTTAGCTACTGTAATGTTGTTTGTAGTGTAAACATTTCAATGAATTATTCATAAAAGAAGCAGAAATAAGCAGTTTCAAGATGTGTGCAAAGAAGATTTTATTTCATTTATTTTACATAGGGGACAGATGTTTTACGATGTACAATGTAGGAATGGAATTAATTTAAATACTATAATTGTAATAATGTACCATAATATTTTAGCCTGACATATATTTAAGTTCTGATTTCTATGAGAGTAACTGTTTGGTGATCTAGTGATGATAACGTTTTAAGAAGACTGTGCATCTTTAAGGAAGACTGTGTACTTGTTTCTAAAAAGACTGTGCACTTGTTTTTAAGAAGACTCTGTGCTTGTTTTTAAGAAGGCTGTGTACTTGTTTTTAAGAAGACTGTGTACCTGTGTGAAAGAAACTTTTGAAATGTGACTTATGTTTGGGTCTTTTTTTAACCCGCAACTTAATATGAATGCATAAAATTTGCATATTATTAAAAGCTATTTATTTGATTATAATATTTTTCAAAAAGGTAAAATATTAATATTCATATATTTGAAAGTTTAATAATTAAAATTATATTTTAATTTTCAAAATTTATTAGTTCATTATCTGCAATATAGTATATTTTAACAGGGCTAAATTTAAATAATTATTACATCTAAACAAAGATTTATTCAGTGTATACTTCTTGAATTATGGAATTTTTGCTATTTCCATTTTTAGTACATTAGGAGGAAGAAAGACTGGCTTTAGCTATACATTCTTACACTACAAGCATGGAAAATTTTATTTCACTAGCTGAAGCAAAGATAATAGTGTAAGTTTCAGGAGACATTATTAATTTCTTCACAATATATCATGCACGAAATTAAAAAGAAAAATTGTTTTGAGATTAATGGATTTGAAGATTTAAGGAAAGCATAAAAACCGGAGGTTAGTGCTTTATTTTTTGAAATATATTACAAGAGTAAAAACATAAAAAAGTAATTGCTGTTAAACTTTTAGGATACACTATGCTATAAAATAACATTTAAATAAATATGGTATTTCAAATTTTAACAGTATACTGTACATCTTACTTTTGGTACTATAGGTAGAAGAACCTCTGTTTTTTTTTATCTCAACTGGGAACTCATCGTTGGCATTTGTCTAGCAATTCGGCATGCTATCTAGTTTGCTGCTGAGATGAATACCCCTATGTTTGAAGCGAACTATACTTTCGAAAAACGAAAGACATGTATGGTTTTATATAAAATCAAAAATATACTTAAGTATTTAAAAAATAGCTGTTCACAATTATTTTACTGTGATCAGAAAACAAATATCGAAATGTGCACCCTTATTATGGAATTGAGAGTTCCCTAATTCTACGTATTTTTCTGGAATGTTTGTAAAATACATATGTGATGAATGGCCACTAAATATTTTACTAACACATAAACGTATATATAAAACTATTATAGAATTGAGAGTTCCCTATTTCTACGCATTTTTCTGGAATGCTTGCAAAATACATATGTGATGAATGGTCACTAAATATGCTACTAACACATAAACGCACATATAAAATTATTATAGAATTAAGGGTTCCCTACTTCTATGTATTTTTCTGGAATGCTTTCAAAATACATATGTGATGAGTGGTCACTAAATATGCTACTAACACATAAACGCACATATAAAATTATTATAGAATTGATAGTTCCCTAATTCTACGTATTTTTCTGGAATGCTTGCAAAATACATATGTGATGAATGGCCACTAAATATGCTACTAACACATAAACGCACATATAAACAGAACCACAAAGATGTACATTTTTTCAAAAATAAATAAAATGTTTAGAAAATATATTAAAAAGTGCAATTCCGTTAAAATACCAAATTTTAACGTTTCAAGAATAGAATAATACCTTCTCTATACATCAGTATGGGAATTCAAATTAAATGAAATTCAGTACAAAAATGCATGAACTATGTGTGATAAAACAAAAAAAAATTCTTTATCCAATAAATATCCATGAAAGACATTCCTTTTGTAAGTGTGTTCCAATTTATTTGATTAATACAATATGCTTGTTCTAATGAATCTAAATAACGAAACGGACTGCTATTTATTCTCAGTCTATTTTCTGATCACATAATATTTTATTCATCAAAAATAACATGGCAAATATGTTCGAAATTTATGGTAGCTCTGTAATATACAGTTAGAAAAATATATATAAACTTGTTATAATAAATCTAAATAACAAAACGGACTGCTATTCATAGTCTATTTTCTGATCCCATGATATTTTATTCGCCATAAATAACATGGCTAAGATGTTCTTACTTTATGAGAATTCTGCAATATACTGTTGCAAATTGTAATAATGTTCAGACCATTTTGTCTTTTGATGCAAGTATTTTTTTACGAATTCGAGCTTTAAACAGATGAGATGTAATGTTTCCATGGAATGTTTGCCTCAAAAAAAGACGGTGATTTATTTATAGTCAGACATTCGTTTTGAAGAGGAGATGTTCATAAAATTACAGAGATTCTTCCAGGAAGTGCTCAGTCTCCGTAAAGTTGTTTGTATTGCAAATATGGCCATGAATTATTCATAAAAGTTGAAAAAATAAGAAGAGCTGGTTATATATATAAAAGAAAGTCATTTTAATTTCCATTGATACCACGACTTTGTATCATTATGTAGTGAATAATAAGATCGCCATATTGTCTAATTTATTCTAACTAAATTTATGTTCTTTACCTATCAAATTCCACACTCTATTCACATTAGATTCTCGTGCCAATAAAATGGCAGATGTCTTCGAAATTTCTCGTGCTATAAAATATGTGCAAATTCTAATTTCATGCATATTATTCATTACTTAAATGTATTTTAAATATTGAATTTAGTATCCCTATAAGAAGTACAAGAATATCTGCTAATACACAATGGTAAAACTGAAGAATAAATTTCTGGTAAAACTGTTTTCTGGTAAAACTGAAGAATAAATTTTCCCGACCCTGTTTGTAACTCAACGTACAAATATACGAAGTTTGATCAACATATGCCAATGTGAAGGCGATGATATGGTAGCAAAAGTTATTTCCATATCAACATTTTATTTCGTTGTAATAATCGGTTAAACACATTCGCAAATATATGAATTCGAAAAAAAATATATACACATTTCTTCGTTTTAACAAAATGAGGTTTTTGAGATGTTAAAGAGTTGTGGATTTTTACAAAATCTGGTTTCATAACTATATACATTTTTTGCATTTATTTTGCCTCCACATTTTAACAATATAAACAATATAGCACCCAAACTTGCTCAAAACCGATTTAGTGCTTTTTTATATTGTGAAAGACTAACTATTTGACCTATACCCACAGACCAACAAAAGTCATTTCTGACATCCCCATCGATGTATTAACGGTGAAAACTCTATCTGTAATTACATCAGAATCATTACACTTTTCTTAGTTTATATTGGTTAACGCTGTTATTGAGACCCAGGCAGTCCGACCTACCAGAAAGGTGTAAGCTAATTGTTTGGACGGCCGGAAAGAGCCACCCAAATTAGGCCGGAACCCAGTGGGGGAGGCATCCATAGGGACCGTACCTTCCTTCCCCTACCACCAACCTCTTGGAAAGACTTGCGGACCCATATGTTTAACGTGATCGTACTCCGCATGAACACGGCGGCAGTTTTGGCAGTGGCGGGAATTGAACCCGGGCCTACCGAGTACAATTCCCGCGCGCTAACCACTGGGCTACCGCGCCCTCATATTGGTTAAAGTAAAAAGTTGTTTAATCTACTATATCTTTAAAACAAGTTGTACAAGTTACAATCACAATTGTCATTCTTTTCTATAGCTGAACACGAGGAAAGGAAAACTATAAAAACTTTGAATCTGTGTACTGAACAAAATTGCAGACTAACTTGCAATTAAATATATATATATATATAATTTCAAATACATCCCTTATTAATAATGTTTATAAGTATAATAAATATTTTGAAATGGTCCTTGACAGATTACATTGATCCGAAATCATTTTTATCCTTCATTTCCACCATTCAATTATTTTCATGAATCCGACATCGGATGGAACGGTATGCAATGTTTCCATAAAATGCATGTTTTGAAAAAAAAGCTCCATTTATTTATGCTCAAAACTATATGTGTAAAAAGATAGGATGTCAAAATCACAGAAATTCTTGCTGTAAACGTATTCCGCTACAGTAGTTTTGTTTGTAGTGCAAATACTTCAATAAATTATTCATAAAAGCTCTAAAAATAAGCAGAGCTCGGAAATATGAAGTTATATTTGGATATGAAATATCCTAAGGCTAAAGTAAATCTTGAAGAAAATGTGACTTAGAATACCGTTGTTGTAATTTGAAGGTCTAGGTATCTTAACTTGCATTTAACGATTTATTCACTACTCATACTGATCAATGACTTCATTAAATAAGTTACCGTATAAAAAAGAGTTAATTTTTTATATTTCAAAAAGAAACACTTACGTACTAATAAACAATTTACAATCTTGAAATCATAGAGATCATTATTAGATTGATATTTTAAACACTAATAATATTTATAGTTGTATTTAAAGCCACGTTAAATGATTCTTATAAGTCCAGTCCAACCTTTATTGGTGTAGTGACAACATAAAAATGAACTGACTTTCCTTTTGAAAAAATTCCTGTGTATCAAACCACATTTTACTTTTTTGACATCATGATCTTAATTATTAAAATATATATTACGTGATTTTCCAACCACGATAAAGCATATTATTTGTTGCATTTCAGACCACGCCTAATAATTTAATTAATCCTGTCTAACCATTTTATTTTGTGTAATCTGATACATAAGGCAATTCTGATGAAACTAGAATGCACATATTGCCTTTTAAATGTCGGTGGCGCTTATGCACACATGTAAAACGCAGATTGGTGGGTGTATTCAACTTATGGTGGATGCCTTTGCAAATCGAAACAAAATCGGTGTCGAAAATTCTTTGTAAATACCTATTAACTAAAGCAAAAGGAGTAAAGAAACAGTGAGATGCAAAAATACAGGGTCAATGAACGAGTAAAAGATGAGAAACATTAAACGTCATATACCTAGTGTTTATAAATATGCATTTCTGGTAATAATAATCGTATCTTCTTTTTGCAGTTAACTAAATGTAAATTTTTTAATACACAATGAAGTAAATTAATGAAGTAAATTAATTACTTCTCATGATCATTTTAACACCCCACTTGTGTTACCTATTAATAAGTTTGTTTTCACCTTTACGTTGATCACTGAAATTGTATTCACCTTTAACATGATCATTAAAAATGTATACCCCTTTACTTTGATCATTAAAACTGTATTCGGCAAAACTGAAAAATGAAATACTTACTGTTGGAAAAATTACCAATATGTCAAAGGAATTGTAAATACTCCAGATATTTGCATACTATCATTTATCAATATATTTGTAGGGAATTGTGAAATGTAAGAACAAGTTCCATTTAAAAACTAATCAAAACTTCAATGACAGCAAATGCAAACTTCATAGAGCGTAAACTATCAACAAAAAATCTGATGTGGGCAGCACATGACTTTCCCTGCAAACTTATATCGACGTTCTATTTATTTCAATTAAATGTAATTCACTTTTAATTCAAATTTCGTTCTCATTCGGTAACCGGGTTTATTTTCAAAGGTGGCGTAGGGAAAGTACGAAAAACTAAAATATCTCGAGAACGGCTAGTCCTAGTGTAATGGGGTTGGTCTTATTCTTTTCGTCGTTAAACATTACGTATTAAACGGGCATTTAATGGATATATCTAAGTATACCAAGTTCTTTAGTTTAGATTTTGAAGATTTTTGCGGGCCGTTTTGCAAAAAAAGGCAGGTTATTTTTTTCCGAATCGTAGCAAAATGTAATCAGCACCAGAGTGACCTATACGTGACTCATCTACCGAATTTTGTGAAATTCGGTCCATTAGTTTTTCAGCTAGAGTGGATACAAGCTTTTGCGGTTGAAAAGTGGCGTAGGGAAAGTACGAAAAACTAAAATATCTCGAGAACGGCTATTCCTAGTGTAATGGGGTTGGTCTTATTCTTTTCGTCGTTAAACATTACGTATTAAACGGGCATTTAATGGATATATCTAAGTATACCAAGTTCTTTAGTTTAGATTTTGAAGATTTTTGCGGGCCGTTTTGCAAAAAAAGGCAGGTTATTTTTTTCCGAATCGTACCAAAATGTAATCAGCACCAGAGTGACCTATACGTGACTCATCTACCGAATTTTGTGAAATTCGGTCCATTAGTTTTTCAGCTAGAGTGGATACAAGCTTTTGCGGTTGAAAAGTGGCGTAGGGAAAGTACGAAAAACTAAAATATCTCGAGAACGGCTATTCCTAGTGTAATGGGGTTGGTCTTATTCTTTTCGTCGTTAAACATTACGTATTAAACGGGCATTTAATGGATATGTCTGAGTATACGTAGTTCTTTAGTTTAGATTTTGAAGATTTTTGCGGGCCGTTTTGCAAAAAAAGGCAGGTTATTTTTTCCGAATCGTACCAAAATGTAATCAGCACCAGAGTGACCTATACGTGACTCATCTACCGAATTTTGTGAAATTCGGTCCATTAGTTTTTCAGCTAGAGTGGATACAAGCTTTTGCGGTTGAAAAGTGGCGTAGGGAAAGTACGAAAAACTAAAATATCTCGAGAACGGCCATTCCTAGTGTAATGGGGTTGGTCTTATTCTTTTCGTCGTTAAACATTACGTATTAAACGGGCATTTAATGGATATGTCTGAGTATACGTAGTTCTTTAGTTTAGATTTTGAAGATTTTTGCGGGCCGTTTTGCAAAAAAAGGCAGGTTATTTTTTTCCGAATCGTACCAAAATCTAATCAGCACCAGAGTGACCTATACGTGAGTCATCTACCGAGTTTTGTGAAATTCGGTCCATTAGTTTTTCAGCTAGAGTGGATACAAGCTTTTGCGGGCCATTTCGCAAAAAAAGGCAGGTTCTTTTATTCCGAATCGTACCCAAAACTAATCAGCACCAGCCCCGGCCACAAGTGACTTACCTACCAAATTTTGTGAAATTCGGTCCATTAGTTTTTTAGTTACAGTGGATACAAAATCTGCACAGACAGACAGACACACAGACAGACAGACAGACAGACACACAGACAGACAGACAGACAGACAGACACACAGACAGACAGACAGACACACGCACAGACGTCACGCTAAAAATGGTTTTTTCGTATTCTAGAGGTCTCGAAACGTGTAGATCCGTCGAAAACTCGAGTTGTGATTTTCGGCATGATTCCAATACTTTCCCTATACATTACCATGTATTGCAGGGAAAGTAAAAAGCTGAAACATTTGTAAAAGAAATGCATTGATCGAATTCGTATGAAAGATTTACTTTATATCTAAAATATACCCACGATGCTTAATTAATATATTCTATCAAATGCATTTTTATTCTTAAATTATTTTGGTATACATTTTTATTCTTAATAATTTTGATTAGGAAAAATTCTTATCAGACACTAATGTACCCAGCGATATGAATGTAAAATGACATTATGTCACAAAGATTTCGTAGGGTTTGTAATACTTCAACATATAATTTATAAAACGGATTTTTCAGTAGAAATTTTACATTATGTGCTTTCTACATATTTTCAAAGTAAAATACTATATATCTTTACTTACCTCAAATTTTTTTGCACTTACTGTGTGGAGCATCTAAAATGCAGCCACTACAAACTACTCAAGGTTCAAATGACGCATATGTCTCAACAATATTTTAAATAATGTCGGTTAAAGCTGACCGGCTAATTCTTGTTGCTTTCAGATAATTGACGACATCCTATCATTCGTCGTTTGGAGGGATACGTTCAACACTATAAACCTATTAACCAGTCTGTGCGACCCATAACTTATGTGAACAACATGATCCACTCTAAAGAACTACATTAAGAAGATCAGTGCGTTTCAAGGTCACATGCTTAGCACTTGCGCCAGATTTCTGCCTTTCTTTATTCGCATGTTTGTAACGTTGCCTTTAAAAATACGCCCAGTCGCCAAGTGAAATCAAAAATTGAATTAAAACTGTAATTTATGCGTAGTTTCAAACTGTTATCCATGCTGTTTTGTGCAATTACACTCAATTTAATGAATTTTGAGAGAGAGAAAGATAAAATAAATTGAATCTGTAAGGAAAGCCATGTTCTGCCCACAACAAATTTTTAGTAAGACCAGTCAAAACGCGATTACAGAAATTTGACTGCTCATTTGATTTACATTCTTGTGCATTGTCGGGAAGCTTCTGGTTGAAAAGTTTCTTCAGGAGTTCCAACTTGAAGCAAATTAGTGAATTTCAAGATCACACGACTGTAGCATTAGCGCCATTTTTCTGTCGTCTTCTTTGATTTTAGATGCATTCAGGGCGATATGTGTCCTAGGTATGATTGACTTCATTTCATTTAACCTCACACCGCGCATATGAAATTAGTGGAAGAGAAAACGAGCGCATTTTGTTCTCGGGATTACGACACCGAACTTGTTAACTGCGATTGTCGTTCTACTCCAACGACCTGACTAAAACTCCTTGCATGTCACTGGAGAAATATGTACAGCACATTTCGAAATCTCTAACCAAGTTCTTTATATCTGAACATTGTCAGTTCAAATTAAAAAAAACACTTGTTTAACTGTAACAACGAAAACTTACTGTGGTTTCGAAACTTTTCTCAAAGTCCTTCCTGGACCGCGATGTTACAAATGACAATATTTTACTTATCTGAAGTCAATCTAAGTACATTTTGCTTATTGTCTGGTTGACGGCCCAACCTTTTATTAAAGAACCTTGTATGCAATAAATCGCACGTTTTCAGTTAAGATTAAAGTGGATATATACAATATATAGGACCACCATAAAAGTATATAATTATGCGATTTTATATAGTTTAAAACACAATAATAATAGTTAAAATTAACCGCTCAAATGCTTGTTGAAATCGGATAATTGGTGTAGTCTTCAATTCAAAATTTCAAGGGATACACTCAAAACTGTCCACCAGTCAGCGTAAATCACCCTCCGAACAATCCTTGTATCTTACTTAGGATAATTTTTTAGTTCCAAGTTAATACCAGTCAAAACGCACTTACAGATATCGGAATACTCAACTTCGATTTCCGATTGTTGCGCATTTTGTTAAAAAGCTTTCTGTTGCAATGTATTTGCAGGCGTTCCAACTTCAAGCAATTCGGCGAATTTCAAGATCACAGTATTGTAGTATTAGCTCTATTTTTCTGACAGTATCCCCGGTTTCAGATCCCAAATAAAGCGTAAATTTCAGACGTAATCTTAAAGGTGATGCTTAATATAAAAAAACTGATGTGGGCAACACATGACTTACCTTATATAATTTTCATTGATTTAGCGTCATTTTTATCCATTTGGTGAGTTCCTCGTTAATTTAGCAACAATTAAAAATGTCGCCAAGTTGGCTGTATTCCGCCAAATTCGTCGCCAGAATCTCGCCAAACGTTATGAAGAAGGAATAAGTTATTCTTGCAGCAGATAAATGACTATTAGAGTTCAAATACAAAAGTATTTCTCAAAGTATCTTTTTTCATGAATGGAACGAGCTAGATCCACAAGAAGGATGTCACCCGATTTATCTCATGGTATTACATATGAAAAGTGAACATGTTTCTCAAGAGGAAATATATTTTTTTTTATTTTATAAGACTTTTTGATAATTTTTTTTAAATGTGCAATATCTCGAGAACGGTTCACGTTAGCGTTCTAAAATTTATGTCAATCATTTTCTAATGAAAAATTACATAAGAAATGTCTATTTGCATAATTTTATTAGCGGTTTTGATTTTTTGACGATTTTTCAAAATTTCACTCGAAAATTTAGGGGTGGGGGGCTGAACATTCGATTGCGTATAAAAACAATAGGTTTACAGTGTTCACGGATTGTAATATTTGTACCAAATTTCGTTCGAATCGGTCTATTCGTTCGTCAGTTATCGTCTCCACAGACTCACTGACACACATACACACACACACACACATACTTTCACCCCCCCCCCCCACACACACACACACATACTTTCATACACACACATACACAGACATCACTTCAAAATGTTTGATTCGTGATCAGAGATGCTTGAAACGTGCTCTCCTGTCGAAAACCCGAATTTTCGACCCCGTCACAATACTTTCCTTATACATTATGTATATAAGGAAAGTAAAAAATAGGTATATTTTGGGGAAAATCGAATTCCTGCTTTCTACTGCAATTATTTATAGAAATGCATCTATTTAGTCTCAAACTGCACCAATAAGATGGATTTCAGGACTTATGATCGTGTGTAGACTTCAGAAACCTGCATTGGAGGATGATTCCATTCTCTTTAGACGGCGCGCGTCAGCGCAGAATACTGAAGAACCGAAATGGCAATAAAAAAGTTGTTATTTGTTTACAATTAGATATATACAGTTTAGAGTGGTCTGTGTATTTAAAAGGTATTTAAACCATTTATATTAAGTATTTTGAACCAAATCTACTTAATGCATCACATTTATTGCCTTAACAATCCGATTTCCCACTTATTTCTGCGTAAAAATTTCGAATATACTATAATATTATCGTTTGTGTTAAATATAATGAACCACATCCACCTAATACGTCAAATTTAATACAATCCGATTTCCTTCTTTATTAATAAAAAAACTTTCGGATGCAGCATAATATTAAATTGAAGAAACATTTTCAAAATGTAAAATATTGTCGACACATTATGCCCGATGAAATAATTTGATGCAACACAGATTAATTGTTCATTGCATAGTATAAGTAGTATTCTATTGGTTTTTACTTTCCTTATATACATAATGTATAAGGAAAGTATTGTGACGGGATCGAAAATTCGAATTCGAGTTTTCGACGGGAGAGCACGTTTCAAGCACCCCTGATCACGAATCTAACATTTTTGAGGTGATGTGTGTGTGTGTGTGTGTGTGTGTGTGTGTGTGTGTGTGTGTGTGTGTGTGTGTATGGCGATGAGCCCAGGGAGACGATAACTCACGAACAAATGGAGCGATTCGAATGAAATTTGGTACAAAAATCACAATCCATGAATACTGGAAGCCTATTGTTTTAAAACACAATCGAATAGTCAAAACCCTCCTAAATTTTCGAGTGAAATTTTGAAAAAATCATCAAAAAATCAAAACTTTTAATAAAGTTACGCAAATAGACATTTTTTATGTAATTTTTCCTTAGAAAACGAATGACATAAATTTTAGAACGCTAACATGAACTGTTCTTGAGATATTGCACATTTTTCAAATACATTTATTAAAAAGTCCCATAAATTAAAAAAAATTATTAACTGTTAAGAAATGTGTTCACTTTTCATATGTAATATCATGCGAAAAATTTGGTGACATCATTCTCGTGGATCTAATGCATTCCATTCACGAGAAAATATACTTCGAGTAATACTTTTGTATTTGAACGCCAATAGTCATTTATCCGCTGTAAGAATAACTTTTTTCTCCGTCCATAACGCTTGGCGGAATTTTGGCGACGAATTTAGCGGAATGTTTCCACCTTGGCGACATTTTTTAATGTTGCCAAATTAACGAAAATCTCTCCAAATGGATAAAAATGACGCTAAATCAATGAAAATGACGACTAATTCAAGAAAATTCAATATCTTTGAAAGAATATAAGTATCTACTATAAGAATGACATCTTTTTAACTGTAGAAGTAGTCAATTCATTGCATTATATAAGAAAAGTCATGCGTTGCCCACATCAGATTTTTTATATTGTAATGCGTTTGATCCGCTTTATTTCTCAAAATTACATTCAAGTTTTATCCATTTATCAAAGCATTTATGAAATTAAATCGGCTTTCATTTTATTATGGAGTGTTACGTATAAAATAATCTATTGATATAATGGGATAATTCAGTTTTTATTTCATTATTTATACTTTTGCATACGTGTTTGAAAATCGATATGTTATAGTTATTCTGGTTTATATAAAATTGTCATAACCCTAAAAGGCGCATAGCTAGCCAAACTCCATAAAAATGTAATAAATACTTTTTGAATTACATCAATATGAAAAATAAAATATAGTAATGTAGTTATATTACACCAATTTCTTGAATAGTTTAACAGCGTATTTTGCATTCAATATATGGAATGAATATACTGTAATCCACAACTGTTATAGTGTAATAAATACTTTACTTAATTCAGTAGCAAATTAAAATATGATTAAGATATTGAAAACTGCTATAAAAATGTATATGTAACACTGATATATAATATAAATGAAACTAAAACACTAAAAAAATATTTATATTCTTGCCATTTCTTAAACTTCGCTTTTATACTATGATTTTATCGCTCTTTAGTGATCAATAATCGTATTATTTTTTCTAACCAATTCAAATTTCATCATTTACTGTATCAATATAGACTATATTATCGTCAGAGTAAGAAGACCATTATCATTTTATTTTCTTTTTACTTTTATAATGGCATCGTATTCTACTAGACAGAATTTCGTGACATCTGAATGCGCAAAAGACAGAGGCGGCTATGATCATCTTCTGAGCTACCTATTACTTTCCATTTTGTTTCTGAACGGTCACATAAAATTTTACTACCAAATAAAGGTGTGATTTAGATATATTGCTGTGAATTTTATTGACTTTAAATTTTTCAGATTGAATTTAATTTTTATTACAGTTACGCACTACATTACACTAGTATATTTTAACTGAGTTATGCGACAGCCTATTGTCTGTTGTGAGTATTACTTCTGCTTAAGATAACTGATAATCACAGAATATCATATATATCATATATTTCCAAAGTTATAATAGCGCTACCATAGAATCTAACAGCATCCATGGACAAATTTTGTTTTTAATGCTCTTATCAGCGTGGTACAGCCAGTAGCTGAAATGAGAGCCAGAAAATTTGCAACGTTCCATAATTTTGCAAACTTCTATTAAGACTGACAAATTCAGCCCAACTAAGCAGCCGGCATCAATCTGTATGAAATTAATTCGAGACGAAATTCATGGTAGGACTGAATTTATCGGTATTAATGCTAGTTCACAAAATTGCGACACACAACAATTCGATTGCATTAAAAATCAATCAATAGGGTTCTAGTATCCACCCATAGTAATTTTTGCACCAAATTTCGTACGAAACGCTCTACTCGTTCACGCATCTACAGATGCACATCATCACACACTAACCTACATACACACACACTAACATGCATACTTACACGAACTAACATATATACTCACACACACACACACACACACACACATTAACATGCATACTAACACACACACACACACTAACATACTTACACGCACACTAGCATATTTACACACACACTAACATATTTACACACACACTAGCATATTTACACACACTAACATATCTACACACACACATTAACGTACTTACACACACACTAACATGTACACACACACACTAACATGTATACACACACACTAACATGTATACACACATACTAGCATATTTACACACATTCTAACGTACTTACACACACACTAACATGTACACACACACACACTAACATGTATACACACACACTAACATGTATACACACATACTAGCATATTTACACACATACTAACGTACATACTCACACGAACTAACAGACATACTCACACACACACACATTAACATGCACACTAACACACATGCACACTAACACACATGCACACTAGCATACACACACACTAGCATATTTACACACACACTAACATATTTACACACACGCACACTAACACACATGCACACTAGCATACACACATACTAACATGTTTACACACACACTAACATGGATACACGCACACACTAGCATATTTACACACACACTAACATGCTTATACACACACTAACATTCTTGCACACACATAAACATCACCTCATAGTAATTCGTTTCGAGTTCCGGGATGCTTGAAACGTGTTCTTCTGTCGGAAACTGAAATTTGAATTTTCGACTTAGTCGCAATACCTTTCCTATACATTATACTTCTACGTATATAAGGAAAGTAAAACATTGCACTATGTATATATAGGAAAAATAAACTGATAATGTAAAGTTAAATAATTTTATTCAGACTATGTTCAAACTGAAATCCTGTAAAATCTTCTACTCTTGGTCAAACTTGTATAAATTCGCTTATAACTTTATTACACTTAACTACGCCTTACACTTAACTAAGATTAACTTTACTTTATTTACCATTGGAAACTAAAGTAAACTTAATCTTAGTTAAGCGTTATCTGTTTGCACATTATATATTGCACATTATATGTTGCAAACGAAACAAATGAAGACGGAAGAAAAACTTATTGAACTTTATTAAAATTATTTCTTACAAAGCATTATTTATACAAAACCATTTGGGCTCAATCTGAATAGAACCACTGCTAATTTTTCTAGATCTCTGTAAGCCACTGAATCTAACATATAATTTTTCAGTTGATCAAACTTCTTTGTAAAGCATTCATGTTCCAGCTGTGAGTCAAACAATGGATCATCACCAAGTCTGTTGACTATTTATTCATTATGCCACTTAAGCAATAATATATTCCACCACAGCTGTAGGTGTTCTATCGTTTGAATTATATGAACAATTATCATCTTATATGCATTTTATTAATATTGTTATTTTCCTTTGATAGTTATTTTTTTAGAAATACTTATGGAGGTAGTGTACACTTTAAAAATTGTTATAATTATTATTCTTTAATTATAATTTTAGTTTGACAAATATAATTTAATACCCCGAAATTTACAAAAATACAGACCATATTATAATACTGGAATTATAAGAAAGAGTTCCTAGGAGATCTCTTAAGTACGGAGGTAACTTTGTAAAGAAAGGTCCAAGAGTGTCATTAAGTCTATTTTGATGATCATGTTCGATCAAATAAAAAGAATCGCAGCGCCAGTAGTAGAGAATTTAAAAAGTAGGAAACGAACATGGTGACAAAACGAAATATACTAAAAAAAGCCAATTACAAAGTTGTAAAATATTTTCAAATGAGTAGGAATTGACAATTACTATATTGCATCATGCATTTGTTTGGCGCAATTTAGTTAATGGAAGAGTATAGAAGACAAACTGGATGGATTAGATGAGTTCAAGCATAAAACTGCGACACTTGATAGCAGAAGATATAGTGCTAAACTTAGTCTTATATGAGACTTGGCATGAAAAAAAAAGTAGTAGTACAATAAACAACATTTACATGAACAGAAATTTAGTGTAACGCCTATTTAAAGTACTATCCGTCCCAGATAATGTACATTTGAATTCCAAAAAATAATAGTACTAAATTATTTGACAATATGTCAGCATGTTACAGGACCTAGCGATATAACTGTGACTTTTAACATATATTTATTGCCCTCCGCGTAAGCATTTCAATCGTTCCTGTGGTCAATTTCAACTCATTAGGCAAATGCTCTAGAACTTTGTGATTCGCTTTTATGTCTTTTTCTCGCTCTTGTTGCATTGTTTAACCAAACTTTTAAGTCCACGCTATGGGTGTTGTACTCCATTTAATTTGATCGGACAAGATGAATTCACTATAGGTAGACCTAACGTGTACATTTAAGGAGACATGGAGGTAAAAGTAAGTTAAAACTTCCTATTAAGAAAACGTCAATATCATTTGGAACAATAATTTAGGTGGCGCCGGGATAAGTAGTCCTGCATTGTATTCATTTCTATGACGAAAGGTGGTGGCTAAGCCTAAAATATTTATTTAAACCGCCAATTTTGTAAAAGTAAATTATTAGCGCAATCCAAAGTAGAGATAAAAGAATAAAGAATATTCCTACGTAGTCAAAATTATTTTGCCTTTCAATTTATTTTCATCTCCGTATATTCTGTACTCTATCCGACAGCTATGAGTAAACATTAGTTAATTACACTCATAATAAGGGAATCCTTTATTTAAAAATAATCAAAAATACATATACGCCTATCTGCTGTGTCATCTAATAATATCAGTTTACTAACACAAGCGACATCTAGATATAATTCTCAAAATATTATGGCATTTTCAAGCGCTTCACTGAACTGCTTTCCAAGCCGCCAGATTAAAAACTAAAACTAACCTACTCCCTCCATTCCTGATAAGGAAGATGAACACCTCAAAGTTGATTTGTTGAAATTCCAAAATCTACTTTTATGTTACGAGAGAAATGGATATGAAAATTTTTCATTCTAAAATCATTGGAAAGCGCTCTCCCTGGCCCGACAATAAGAACTTGAAATTTCGTCCCAGTAGCTCAATGGTAGCGCGTTGGCTGGTCAGTTCGGAGATCCAGGGTTCGATTCCCGGTTAGGGCAGCAAAGGTCTTTACAAAATATATTGACATAATTCACCTGCTCTACTCTAGTGTTTATGTAGTAGCTGCAGAACAGCCTAAATAATTTTCTGAAACTGGCCCCTCTGTTAAGTACGACTTTTTCCTCTGTATTTTATGCCCCTTTCGACGCTGGCAGTTCTCTCCGACTCAAGGCCATGTTCAATGGACACACCTTATTTTAAGTTTCCCTCTTTATCTTTGAAATAGGGGAGAACATAGCTCTCACATTCGAATTTCTGCGACACAAGTGTTTGAATTGAAAATTTCTCAAATTTCATCCGACGTGCATTGCTACGATCCTCCGGATCCTTTGACAGAGGTTAAAGTTAAGTCAACGTTTACCTACGTAAAGACCGTCCTTGAATGTACACTCATGAATGTTTCCTTACAAAGTTAATGCAGCACTTAGGGACATTTTTAGAAACTCAGTATAACTCCAATGATAGCATTGATTTTAGAAACAAAATGGCCTCGTCAAAGTAGGTTTTTCCCATCAAATAAGGTTAAGAGGATTCTTCTATGGCTTCATCGTATAAGCGTTGACACAAGATACTGAGTCATCGAAGCAGCGATTTTATCTTTAACTAATATTCGTAGAGATGGAACTTATTAAATGAATGAAAAATTTATTCATGAGTGATATTACGTTAATGAAAGTCGCTGCCAGGGAATTATTAATGACTTCAAAAAATCGATAGTAGGAGAGTTAAACTCTAATGTTACCGGTACGTCATTTCGTGGAAATGTAGGCACAATGTTAAGGGATATATATTAACATATTTATTAGTTAATTAGGAGAATTCGTCGCATTTAGGATATCAAAAACTGAAGCTAATAATCCTTCCAGTGAAGTAAACAGCATTGAAATACCGCTTTTGGTTTTACTGCAGACACTTGCACACGACCATTATCAGTATAAAGATGGAAGTTTCAGTCCAACATATGATTCAAAAGCTGATTGACTGTGTGTTGACTAATTACTGTTACTTTTACGTCATTTCGCGGGAAGTTAGACATCACCGAAGTCAAGCAGCATCGGGCGCGGTTAGTACTTGGGTGGGTGACCACCTGGGAACACCGCGTGCTGTTGGCCCATTTCGAGCGCGGTAGCCCGGTGGTTTGCGAGGCTAGATTTGCACGCTGCCACAACTGCCGCCGTGTTCATACGGAGTACGATCACGTTAAACATGTGGGTCCGTAAGTCCTTCCGAGAGGTTGGTGATAAGGAAGGAGGGTACGGTCCCTGTGGATGCCTCCCCTACTGGGTTCCGGTCTAAATTGGGTGGCTCTTCCCGGCCGTCCAAACAGTTACCTTACACCTTTCTGGTAGGTCGGACGGTCTGGGTCTCAACAAAAATAACACTGTTAAGGGAGCCAACGGCCCTACCGTGCTGAAAACACCGGTTCTCGTTAGATCACCGAAGTCAAGCAGCATCGGGCGCGGTTAGTACTTGGGTAGGTGACCACCTGGGAACACCGCGTGCTGTTGGTACATTTCGGGCGCTGTAGCCCACTGGTTTGGGCGCTGTATTTGCACGCTGCCACAACTGCCGCCGTGTTCATGCGGAGTACGATCACGTTAAACATGTGGGTCCGTAAGTCCTTCCGAGTGATTGGTGGAAGGGGAAGGAAGGTGCGGTCCCTGTGGATGCCTCCCCCACTGGGTTCCGGTCTAAATTGGATGGCACTTCCCGGCCGTAAAACGGTTACCTTAAACTTTGCTGGTAGGTCGGACGGTCTGGGTCTCAACAACAACAACACTGTTATGGGATCCGGCCACACATATAGCTACAGTAAGCTTTCGGGTCTGCCGTGTGGTCTGGGTTTTTCACACTGTTAGGGATATATTAACACATTTATTAGTTAATTGGGAAAATTCGTCGCGTTTAAGATATAAAAAACTGGAGGTAATAATTCTAATAATGCAGCAAACAGCAATGAAATACTGCTTTTACTGTTCAACAAGCACTTGCACACGACTATTCTCAGTATGAATCTGGAAGTGTAAGTCCAACATTTAATTCAAAACTGACTGGCTATATGTTCTCTAATTCCCACCGAACCTGGCAGTTGATCACACCACTTCATGTTATAAATGAAGAATTCAGCATGTTGGATTTAGCAGGTGATGGGACGTTAAAAGTGGCGGTGTATGGGTTGGCTACATTCCCGCATTTACAGGTGTATGCGCATAATGCTATTTTAAGCTCATGTTGGCATGCATTCGACGAAGTAAAATGAAAATATCTTTAAAAAAATATTATTAATTCCTTTGGTAGTGTTTTTCATCCTTTTTGATTAAAACTTCATATAAAAAGCACTTAATTCAAGTAGTGGATAATATTTAGATATTTATTTCAATTGGGGACTATTTGAAAAACTAATCCCATGCCTATCTACCAAAATATTATTAGCACCAACATAAGGCATACTTTAACCCTGGCTGCAAAATGCTATTAACCCCTTCGAAAGAGACAATTTTAATATACTGTCCGTTCAGCCAGCGGAAAGCACGCAATGGATGTTTGACCATACAAAGTATAGACAGAAAATAAAACCCTCAGCGCAATAGAGATTCTATTGCGTAATTAGATACATAAACTGAAGAAATATAAGTGCATTTTTATATTATATAAATTACATTTTGTAAGCGTATTGTTAATGTTAAGTAAATTAAGTTGTATATGTTTTATACATTAAGTTTATTTATCAGATTCGATACATACAGTCCACAGAATCCGACATCGGCTAAACGGAAAATTCAGCGTCGGTTCTTAGAGCCAGCCGAACAAAAAGTTCGGTGTCGGACCCCAGAGAGTGACACCGTCTCGGACGTGTTAAAATATTGTAACAGTTTGAGTTGAACTAAACTGATATATTGCATAGACATACACACATAGAAACCATTCGACACATACACCATTGTTCATTCGTAACACAATACATAAAAATCTGATGTGGGCAGCACATGACTTTTAATTAAATTTATTTCACTTTTAATTCCATTTTCTTTCTCATTCGGTAACCGGACTTATTTTCAAAGGTGGCGCAGAGAAAATACGAAAAACTAACATATCTCGAGAACGGCTAGTCCTAATGTAATGATGTTGGTTTTATTCTTTTCATCTCTAAAAATTACGTATTAAACAAGTATTTAATGGATATATTTGAGCATACGTAGTTCATTAGTTTAGATTTTGACGATTTTTGCGGACCATTTTGCAAAGAAAAGCAAATTATTTTTTCCCGAAGCATACCAAAATCTAATCAGCACCAGGGTGACTCACAAATGACTCATCTGCCGAATTTTGTGAACTTCGGTATATTAATTTTTAAGTTAGAGTGGATACAAGCTTTTGCGGGCCATTTCGCAAAAATAGGCGGGTTCTTTTATCCCGAATCGTACCCAAAACTAATCAGCACCAGACTCGCTCACAAGTGACTTACCTACCAAATTTTGTGAAATTCAGTCCATTAGTTTTTTAGTTACAGTGGATGCAAAATCTGCACAAACAGACAGACACACAGACACACAGACACACACACAGACGTCACGTTAAAAATGTTTTTTTCGTATTCTAGAGGTCTTGAAACAAGTAGATCAGTCGAAAACTCGAGTTGCGATTTTCGACATGATTCCAATACTTTCCCTATACATTAGCATGTATTGCAGGGAAAGTAAAAACTTGGTAAATATAGAATAAATACAAAAATAAACTGGTCTACTAGATCCAAAGGTAGATAGCAATATTTTTCTTCAGGACCGACAAGGGATGCTTGCTTCCTCACTTACACAAGTCGGCAACTAAATGACAACTCAAGTGTGCCAGTTGCCAAATTGACTGGAGCAAACGCGGTTACGTTTCTTGTCCGTCTTTAAGAATAATATTAATTGCCTATAAAATTAGCAGACCAGTTTATTATTATGATTATGCTGTATTTATAAAGATTTATTTAATACGTTATTACTGCAAAAGTTTTTGAGTGATTATTATTTAACTGTTCTTTCATTAGTATGTTCATAACATATAAAAATGTTGAAAACTGGAATTACAGTTTTAGACTCTATTACAATACGATTCTATATACACACAAAACATTACAGGAAAAGTAAAAACAGTATATATAATAGTATTAACTATAAAGATACTATCTATATATTTCGGGCACTTTTTTTAAGTATGTAAACAATCAGTATAAAAGCAAAAACCATGTCTTGAGAAAACACAAAAAGATCTTTGAGAAGAAGAATAAGAACCAGAAGAGAGGTAAAAGAAAGACTAACAACAAATATTATCTTTGAGATATTTCATTGTCTTTTAAAAGCATTAAGCCCTTTGATTTCTTTTCTTCTTGAAAAGTTTTGGACTTCGCTGATGTATAATCTTTCAGCCATTATAAATATCACTATTATTTTAGAAAAAAATATCTCATATATTTCGACGTGGTTTTTTCTGAGTTGTTTTAACTTTAGAGTATGTGTGCTGAGTTTTTTACTTCCTAAATTTGAAATATTTTTCAAATTGCCAAATATTTCAAACATCATTTCTATAAGTGAATTCTTTCGTGGAAATGATTATTGAACATTTTAAAATATGTTTTATTCTTTTAAGAGTACTGACGATTTGATCGAAATAACATTAGGACTGTCATCATAGGGAAATAAAAGTCATACACAGGAATCCGACAATAACCTAGGTAGCACAAACTGGATAAAAAACTTAGCAAATGGATTGGTTTCGTTGCTTTTTCGATTAGTTGATTAGTTTGAGAGAATAAAACATTTTAAAATATGTTTTATTCTTTTAAGAGTACTAATGACTTGATCGAAATAACATTAGGACTGTTATCATAGGGAAAAAAAGTTATACACAGAAATCCGACAATAACCCAGGTAGCACAAACTGGATTAAAAACCTTGCAAATGGGTTGGTTTCGTTGCTTTTTCGATTAGTTGCAAATATTTCGTTTTAACAATTACTTTGAAACGCATTAAGTACTTCGTTGCAAAATGGATTATATGATTCATCTTTAAATCATTTTAATTTTGCTGCCTTTTTCTAAAAGTTTTACACTTATTATTCTTGATAAATATTTTTAACGAATATCTATCTCCTCCTCAATCAACTATTTTCATCCAAAAAATCATCGAATGCTAAATTCCCTAATAAGTAAGTTCAACTCATTAAGTAAAGACATACTATGCTATGAGAATTTATAATTTTTAATGGGTATTTTCAGTATTATATTTGCATTTTTATACATATTTTGTTTGAATTTGCTGAAAATGAAAATTAAAAATTTCCGGCAGTTGATAAAATTAAAAAAATTATTTAATCCATTGGTATTCGCAGATATTAAAGGGGAATAGTAGTTTTTTCTAATTTTAGTTCTTTATGATTGAATAAAGATTGCAGGAATTCTACTAAAAACGGACTAATTTGTTATTGCATAATGAGGTATATTTCGTTTCAAGTGTAAGCTATATCTTTGTATTGAACAAAGTTTCTTGAACGAAAAAATCGTTTACAAGTTATACCCAACATAACTGTTACAAAAACGGTTTGTTAGAAAACCAGCGTAAAAATCATAAGGTGTCAACCTGTTTTGAAGCAAAATATTGTCTTCTTCTTTTCAAGAAATGATAGAAATGTAAAGCATTTTGTATTTGATTGAGATAAGTCAACCAAGAAAAAAAACAAAAAATTATCTGTCAACATATGAAGTAACTAATTTGGCTTTGGAAGATTTTACGCAGTCAATTGTACATCAATGACATCCTACCAATTGTTCATCAATAAAATCGTACCAATCGAACATCAATTTAGCCGCAAATACTTCAAAATGTAACTGCAAACATGCGAAATCTAGTAATCTAGTAGTACGCTCGTAGCATGTCCATACAGAGTCTTGAGATCTGGACATCTCGCCAATATTGCCTGCCAAGACGTAGAAAATATTCACAAGATAGAACAAATAGTTACTCAGCATTTAGCCAGTATTTATAAAACAAAATATAATAATTTTTTTTAATATAATAAAATATAATAAAATATAATTATTATATAATATTTATA
The DNA here is from genome assembly GCA_951213105.1 of Amaurobius ferox. NCBI lineage: Eukaryota > Metazoa > Arthropoda > Arachnida > Araneae > Amaurobiidae > Amaurobius > Amaurobius ferox. The sequence goes on from OX578137.1 coordinate 127,106,762, forward strand.
AAATATAACATAATAATTTTTAATAAAATATAATAATAATATAATATAATAATATAATAATTGTATTTATAAAATAAAATATAATAATTTTAAATATATTAATAAAATATAATAATTTAATAAGACGATGTTCTAGGTACTGTTTTAAATTAAAATTAAATTTCAAGAACTTTAGTGAGCAAATGAGAAAATTAAAAAAAAAATAAATTAACAGCTATGTAAAATATTGCGTAGCATTTTTTAGTGAATGCTTTGTTTAGAACTTCAAATCATATTAAAAGAATATGAGGTTTAGTGAGCAAATAAATAAAAATGCTTTTAAATACTTTGCAAATAAATATTTTTTTTCAAATAATAGCAAATTAAACACTCTATATGCAATACCCATCAAACGCAAATTTTCATCATTAATTGGTCCATCCATTACGTCATGGAAAAGTAACAAGATGGCTCTTTTCGTTGCAATTGAGATGCGTTTTAACTAAAACGAGTGAAGAACTTTGGAAATTTTATGTTCGTGTCTGTACTTCTGATTCAGTGCCTGGCCATTTGGGGAAAAAAAAAAACTTCTGATTCGATCGATTATCGATACAGAAATTTATCGATCTATTTATCGATACAGAAAATAATTCTGCAAATTAATCGAAACTAGAAACTGAAACAAAGGAATTCGAATTAAGTGCATCGTTTTCTTCATTTTTCTAAATCGATTTAAAGTGAAATTGTGTATCGAGATATATTGTGGTGATTTTCCTTCATTATGTTTTAATATTTAAATAATATTTTAAACTACCTATATTTGTGGGCTGTGAGACATAGCCAATTTCCAATGTGGATATCAATATGATAATATGTATCTCAGGGACTTGGTTCTTATAAGCTTACTTAGACCTTTAGACTCAAAATTTTAAGACGTGTCCCTTAATTATATTGATTTTTATTTTAGAATAGTACCGTATTTAATATCATAAATATGTCAAAAGCTCGACTTTCAAAGTTATTAAAGGTTCTGGGGGATAGTAATTTTACTCATACAATCTTTAAATATATTGATTTTATTCAAAATATATAACAGTTTTGGCTATCTTCAGAGAAAATTTATAATATGCCCTCTGGGACCTAGAAATAGTTACCCTGAGCGTAGTATTTTAAGATGGATCCTAAATTTCTTGACTTCAACATCAATAAAGGGATGGCTTTGTCTGATTTATCCCCATAGAAGCTTTGCTTCCGAAACCGTTTGATAGCTTCACTTATTTTAGGCTAGTTTACTAATGATGTGTTTTCTGTCATCTGTGTGGTACTGGTGAGATCTAAAACCAGCAAAACGGATCAAGTAATACTTATTTTTTACTAGAAATATTATTCAAACTTTGAAATGCTTTCATTTTGGCACTTTTTGTGATTGTGCATACGTTGGTTCTAGAATCAGATTTATTTCAATTAGTAACTTTACTACTTTGCACTTAATTTTATGTTTACTCAACTTCTTAATGCTCTATCCATACACAATGTAATGCTCTACTGCTTTATTCTTTATTTTATTTTTAAGCCATGGGCCAAAAGCAGTGCATACTTGCAAACTTCAGAAACGTACCAAGAAAACCAGCATTTAAAATTAAACATTTCAATGAAAACAACATTATATATATATATATATATATATATATATATATATATATATATTTGATAATACACGTTGTGCTCATTTATCGGACAAATTGTCCGTCTTATATCAATATTTAATCATGTTTTTCTCGTTGGTCCATATAAGCAAACCATTAATAGTTTCTATTCTGAATGCTGTAATGACAGCTGAAATAGATCGATGAATTTCGCCTACTAGTCTGATCTAAGAATAATGCTGATTTCAACCAAAAGGTGTTTATCTACACACGTGTTGGTGTGTTGTGTGTGTGTGTGTGGAAATCTCCATATAGATCCAAATAAATGTGCGTTATAATTGGCAGATGATTATCTTTCTTTACTATGGTTTCTATAGGGATAATAGTGCTACATATATACATTACACCGTCATCAATCGCTGAACTAATATAATTTGTTTAGTGAAAAGTAATGATAAATAATCATATTCGACATTTGAAATAAATCAGAGAATTTTAAACAGATAAATATTCTAATCTTATAACAGCATAATGAAGAAAAACCCATCAGAAAACTCACTAAATCAGAGGACTTCAATTTTCTATCCATGTATTCTAACCATTTCAACACTCCGAGGATGTAAATATTATCTTTGTATTATTTCCTTTCGATTCAAAAAGTCGAGTGTTGACTTTAAGCACCTACTGACATCACTAGAATATTTTCCTTAGCAGTGGTGTAAATTTGTAAAGAATTTGGCTTCTTTTCAGAATATATATATAACAACTTTCAAACATAATATTTATAAGTAATAAATGTATTATTTATGAATTATGAAATATATTAATTATCACTTTTGTATACATTCTATTGCCAAAAATATTCTAAAACTTAGAAAAAGTGCTGCCTTCCAGAAAAACAAAGCTTACTATCTTGCAAGGGGAATCTTGTATTTGCTGGCATCGCATTTAAAAGGAAAAAAAATCAGAGCTTGAGTTCCTTTCTGCTGTTATATGCGTCTATTCCAATATACATTGAATTAATTTTGAAATATATAATTTCATAAAAAAAGAAAAATTCAATTTAAGACCGTCGCGTTTTTAACACTCAAGGATATAAAATTCAAAAAACTGTTGGTTGTTTTATTCAAAGAATGTCTTCGCACGGTCTAGTTTTTCAGTCTAAGAGAAAATGAAGTCCCATGTTTCCATGGTTACCTTGCGTCGTGAGCATTTTGGAAGTGTCTTCGCCTGTTGCACATATCCTAGTAATGCCAAACATCTGTTTACAAGGAATATTTTGGAGTTTTGATATTTTTCAACATTTTCTTACCTTTTATAGAAATTGAGAGAGTTGAATTCTTCTACTGCAGACACTAGTTGTGTTAATAATGCATCACTCTAGATAACAACGCGCGTGATATGCAGAATGTCCATCGTTATTCTGAATTGCAGTTGCGCTGTGTGACATAAATAAATCTCTGAAATCCTTGCTGACTTTCATGCCACTCAAATTATAATTTGCTTTTCATATTGGAGAGAGTCTCACGTTTACAATGAGACATGGATTTTTTTTTCAGACAGCAGAGCTCAAATTCCCATTGTAATAGAAGTTAATTTCGGTATTTCGTTCATTTCGGTACAACAATAATTTCAGCATTACCGTCATAGTTAGCCTAAATAAAATGTTATGTGTTTCTGTTGTTTATTTTTACATAAATGGCTATCGCGTTATATATGAAGGCTAATAAAATATTTTCAGATAACGGAATGTAGTCTAGGTACGAATATAAAAATATAATCTCTTTATTCCCGCAAACCCCTTAGTAAGAATTTCGTTTTATCATCATAATCTGCCTATATAAAATTTCATATGTTTATAGTAGTTATTTTTATATAAATATGGATCGCGTTTTATATGAAGGCTAATAAAATACTTTAAAACAACATAATGTCGTCTAGGTGTGCATATAAAGATCTCTTTTATTTGCTGCACCACTTCACTTAAGAAGAATTTTGTTTATTTCGGTGAAAACATAATTTCAGTATTATTATAATTAGCCTTGAAAAAATTGCATGTGCTTGTATTAATAATTTTATATAAATAGGTATTGTTTTATATATGAAGGCTAATAAAATACTTTGAGACAACATAATGTTGTCTAGGCATGCGTAAAGATCTATTTTATTTATTTTCAGCACCACGCCCATTCCCTCGACTGCGATAATCTTTAGTAATGCAGGGTGACGTCGTGTTGTTATTACCCTGTTTGCTGTTGTGGTAAAAAAATTACTTAGAGGGGTTTTTAAATGTTCGTTTTCACAAACAAGTAGGACCAATAAAACATTTGGGCGATTGTATTAAGAAGCAAGGCTCATTAAAAATTCATATAAATAAATTGATCAAAACATGCGACATGGACATCAAAATAATAGTTGCTATAGATATACTAACAATTTGCTATTAGACTGTAATCAACTATTGACGGGGCCAACCAATAGGGAATTTATTTATTTATCTTTGATTCATCATGTAGCAATTGTAGGATCCCTTTCCAGTATTTTGATTTAATATCCAAAGCCAATGACTTTGATATATAAAAATATGACAAAACAAAATTAAAAGAAAAAAGATAAAGTCATTGGCTCATTTGAAAACTTGCTTCCCAAAATCACTCCGTTTCTGAAACCCGATGAAAATCTGGACATCGATCTTGCATTGCTAAATGCGGGCCTGGTTCATACCATTGTAACCTATAGAAAAATCTGATGTGGGCAACACATGACTTTCCTTATATAATGTAATGATTATAACTAATATTATTTCCAAGATATTGAATTTTCGACAAGTAGTCGTCATTTTCATTGATTTAACGTCTTTTTTATCCATTTGGCGAGATTTTCGTTAATTTGGCAACATTTCAAAAAGTCGCCAAGTTGGCGACATTCCGCCAAATTCGTCGCCAAAATCTCGCCAAGCGTTATGGACGAAGAAATAAGTTGTTCTTACAGCAGATAAATGACTATTGGCGTTCAAATACAAAAGTATTACTCAAAGTATATTTTTTCATGAATGGAACGAGCTAGATCCACGAAAATGATGTCACCCAATTTATCGCATGGAATTCAATATGAAAAGTGAACATGTTTCTCAATAGGAAATATTTTTTTTTCATTTTATATGACTTTTTAATAAGTTTTTGAAAAATGTGCAATATCTCGAGAACGGTTCATGTTAGCGTTCTAAAATTTATGTCAATCGTTTTCTAATGAAAAATTACATAAGAAATGTCTATTTGCGTAACTTTCTTAGTGATTTTGATTTTTTGATGATTTTTTCAAAATTTTATTCGAAAATTTAAAGGGGTTCTGAACATTCGATTACGTATAAAAACAATAGGCATCCAGTGTTTACGGATTGTGATTTTTGTTCCAAATTTCTTTCGAATCGGTCCATTCGTTCGTCAGTTATCGTCTCCACAGACCCACTCACACACACACACACAGACATCACTTCAAAAATGCTTGATTCGTGATCAGGGACGCTTGAAACGTGCTCTCCCGTCGAAAACTCGAATTCGAATTTTCGACCCCGTCACAATACTTTCCGTATACATTATGTATATAAGGACAGTAAAAAGGAGAGATTAGATCAGGCAGAACACCGACACTGAAAAGCCACAAACAGTCAAGCCCGATGGTGGGTGGAAAATGCCCACTTTTTCAAGACGTAGGAAACCAGGTACATCTGCGTTTACTAGATGTATCTAAATCTTTTAGGTGATTCTATTTGATATATTTTGACGAAATTCAAAATTTATAAACTATTGATGAAAAGACCATTAAAACTTTTTCGTCAACATGACCATTTTCTCAAATCTAGCAGTGGCCCGGTACCCTCGGATGTAGTACGGGTGGTTGGTTGGTTGGTTGGTGTCGTGTCCATAAGAGGTCAGATTGAAGCATGTGCAGATATTACTGCCTTAGCGAGATCCACAATCTTCTCATTATAACGATTTCCCTGGAAAGGGAATTCGCCAATGCATTGCAAAGCCGCAAGAATTGCTGCACAGTCAAATATGCGTTCCAGTGTAAGCTCTTCACCTGGGCAGTTTCTACAGTATTTGTAGGTTCTGGTGCCATCCGCATTAATTTTCATACCACCTAGGTGTCTAGCTCTTAGTCTGGCAATTGTCTTGGTGATCTCTATATTCGCATTTATTACACCTGGTGGTCCAATCCTATAGGTATGTATGGGGGAGCCTGTAACCCCTAGAGGGCGCGTCCCCAGGTGGCGGATCGGGGAATGCCTCCCTTTTGGGTGGTAGAAGGGAAATGAAATACCTTTCGCGTACCAACAGGCAGAAGAAATCCAACCTCTTGAAGCAATGGCAACCCTTTCTCTATGAGAGGCCAAATGTAGTACGGGTACATAGTACTTTGTTTTTCACTTCGTATATACAAGAAAATCTGATGTGGGCAACACATGACTTTCCTTATATAATGTAATGAATTTACTACTTTTACAGTAAAATAAATAGGTTTTTCTTATAGTAGATACTAATATTCTTTCCAAGATATTGAATTTTCGACAATTAGTCGTCATTTTCATTGATTTAGCGTCATTTTGATCAATTTGGCGAGATTTTGGTTAATTTGGCAACATTTCAAAAAGTCGCCAACTTGGCGACATTCCGGCAAATTCGTCGCCAAAATCTCGCCAAGCGTTATGGACGGAGAAATAAGTTATTCTTACAGCAGATAAATGACTATTGGCGTTCAAATACAAAAGTATTACTCAAAGTATCTTTCTTCATGAATGTCTATTTGCGTAACTTTATTAGTGGTTGTAATTTTTTGACGATTTTTTCAAAATTTCATTCGAAAATTTAGGGGGGTTCTGAATATTCGATTGCGTATAAAAACAACAGGCTTCCAGCGTTTACGGATTGTGATTTGTGTACCTAATTTGGTTCGAATCGGTCCATTCGTTCGTCAGTTATCGTCTCCACAGACTCACTGACACACACACACACACACACACACACACACATACTTTTGCACACACACACACACACACACATACATCACTTCAAAAATGTTTGATTCGTGATCAGGGATGCTTGAAACGTGCTCTCCCGTCGAAAACTCGAATTCGAATTTTCGACCCCGTCACAATACTTTCCTTATACATTATGTATATAAGGAAAGTAATAGTATATTGGATTTTAATGGATAAATTGACATTTCGCCAGTGAACCTCAGTTGAGACTTGGCGTCCGAACAGCCTTAAGTTAACACTAAAAAAGTGATCACTGCAACATCTATGAAAAACAGATACTATAACTTATATCAGTAATGTTCAATCTACGAATATAAAAGCGAACACGGCACTACTTTGTATAAACATATAGGCAATAAGGTGATCGTCCAGATCTAAAACTTCACGTCTATCTGAAATCTGAAAAATAATATATCTACTTACAGCATACAATATAAGCATACTACAACAAGGTCTACTTACAACACACAATATAAGCATAACTAAGGGTCTGGACGGGATCAAAATTGCAAATACAGTGACCGCCGCTTATAAGAAACACGTTCGTTTCGCTCGTTTTGTTTCTTATAAGCAGTTGTTTCTTAAATCCGGAAATTTTTTAAATATCGTTCTTCCATTGTAAATACTAACTATTGAACACAATTTTACAGAATTTAAAAGATAAATGTATATAAGTAAAATATTAGTACATACATAATACATTTGTAAATTGAGTTTTGCATTCAAAAATATTTCTTATTTTACGAATTAAGCCTTACAACTTAAAATATTATCTATATGTATGCATATACTAGTATGTAATTAAATAAGAATAAAAAGTAAAACTCATAGGTCGTTCATTTATGTATAAGAGCATAGTACATTTTCATACATACCGTAATCTATTACTGAGGAACAGCAAAAAATTTATCCAGTGTTGTTTGTGCTAATGAGTCTGTGATTAGTTTACGTACATCCATTTCTAAATCATAAAATAGTCCATAAACTTTTTCTGATGCCCCTCTATGTTCAAGAGTTTTTCTAATTATAGTTAGGGCTTCTCGCGACTGTTTGGCTGTAGGAAAATTTTCTTCTTGTGGAACGTCGTCTTCATTTTCTTCTTCATTGCAAACATTCTGAATTTCCGCCACTATGTCATCATCACTTTTTTCTTCAGATGTTTGTAAATTTTCATCGATGTGAATCCATTCTTCGAAATGTGCTTCTAATTCTTCTACATCTTCTGCTGGTATGTCAACATTATTTTTCAAAAATCCTGCTTTACGGAAGCAATTAAAAATGCATATGGCAGAAACATTTTTCCATGCGCCTGCGATCATATGGATAGCATCAAGCAAGGTTATTTTCTTGCTTATTTCGCAAGCCGATCCTTTCTCTTCATCAATTGCATCTACTATTTTCTGTCGCAAATTTGACCGATACAGGGTTTTAAATGCTTTAATAATTCCTTGGTCAAGAGGCTGTATGATGGAAGTTGTATTGGGTGGCAAAAAACAAAGTTCAATGTTTGTCAGCTGTACTACAGGATGAGCCGAACAGTTGTCAAGGATTAAAAGAATTTTTTCTCTTCCCATCAGTTCCCTGTCCCACTTTAACAAAAAGTCTTCAAAAATTCTACTTGTCATCCAGGCATTCTTTGAATTTTCGTAGATCACTGGCAATTTTTTTATTCCACTTAAACAGCGCGGACGTTTGCTTTTGCCAATAACTAAAGGGCTCTTTTTTACAGTTCCCGTCATATTTGTTGTTAACATAACTGTAACTCGATCTTTTTGTTTTTTTCCAACGGAGGATAGATCATTTTTGAACATCATTGTATACTCGGGCATCGCTCTAAAATAGAGCCCAATCTCGTCAGTGTTAAAAATTTGATGAGGAGCGTATTTTTCTAATAGAGGTGGTAAGCTTTGCGTAATCCATGAAGATGCCGACTCGGAGTCCGCGTCCTGCTTCTCTCCATAATTTTTTTTGTACACAATGTTATTTCGTTCTTTCCAGCGGCTTAACCAACCATCAGTCGCACGGAACTCTTTTTCTCCTAATTTTTCCGCAAAATTTTCTGCTTTTTTCATTAAAATTGCCCTACTGATAGGAGCGTTCTTTAATCTGGCGTTAGAAAACCATTGTAAGAGTGCTTCCTCTATAGCAGCTGCCTTTCCTTCTCGTTTCCGTTTTCTTTGAAGATTACAATTTGGCGTCAAAATTTCATTTCTGCCTTTCAGGATTTTACATAATGTTGAGTGCGGAATTTCTAATGCAGAAGCAGCTTCTCTTTGACTACACAGAGGTAGAGAATCATACTTTTTAAGTAAACTTTGCTTTTCAAGCAAAGTAAGGGTTTTTCTCTTTTGCGACATGCTTCCACTAGCAAAACATAAAATGACTAACTAAAGCTGTACGAATCTTATTTGAGTGCATAAGCAGAGATGCCTTTCCTTATCAGTATGTTTCCTTAACTGCCAAAAGATTAAAACTCGTTTCTTACTGGTTTGGGGTTGTTCCCCCTAAGCCTTTCTACGGAGAAATTCTCTGTCATCCTTTGTTACATAGCAAACTCCCACCCCCTCCCCGTACGCCCAGAGACAAGAGATAACAACTCGTCCTTCAGTTAACCTTAAACAAATGGATTTTTTTCTTTTTTACACCCGCGTCGCAAGGAAATCAACAAATTTTCTGTAGAAAACTGTTTCTTATAAGCGGAATCGTGTTTCTTATAAGCGACACAATTTTAATGTTAAAATGAAGTTTGTATTTGTTTCTGTCGTTTTGGGTCTTATAAACGGCTGTTTCTTATAACCACTGAATCTTATAACCGGCGGTCACTGTATTATCACGGTAAAGATAAATGAAAAGGGATCTTGATCCAGTTCATACTCTCAGTTATGCTTGGAGTCTCGTTCTTGACTTATTGGGTGTTAAACCATTGTATGATTTCCTGGACATTTAGTAGCTGCTTTCTGTTGCATTTGACGACATATCTATTGGTTAATCTGTATTTTATGACCATTTTTCATTTTGTATTTTGTAATTAAATTATGGTTTTTTTAATGTACCTTATTTATAATGTAAAATGATTTATATGCAAATTTTATCTAGCGGTAGTGGCCTTTGTATTTAATCTCATGTTTTCCAATTATATCCCCTTTGCCACTGGTGCATAATAATGCCCAAATGTGCTATGGTTGTGAATTTTTGTGTACTTCGTGGATGGAGATTTTAATTAAATATTTTTAATAATAGCCAATTTTTGGTTGTCTTTATATTTTTAAAGTGTTAATATTACACGTTGTCATCCAGAAAATCTCCAAATGTCAGCGAACTTTTCAAGGTTAAAAATATTGTTCCGTGGGTCTTATCCATCATTATTTTGCGTTGAAAGATGAAGTATTTGCATCATGTAGGGAAAATCACATGCTGCCCACATAAGATTTTTTTCTCCAATATATTCAATTTGAGTGCGTTCCGCCTCTATCACGATCCCCCCAACCCCAGAGATGAGTCTTCGTTATGCTACTTTACATATAGATACAAACCATATAACCTACATAATAAGGCTATTAATTCAATAATACTTAATTAACATGATCTTACGATCCACAGACTGGTGAAAGGGATTTGCAAAGATATCTTTACGCTGGGTTGCATAAAATCCAACTGGAACAAACCACTGAAGCACAGAGATAACCTATAGAGACAGAGTCATCACTTTTGCTGAATTAATCAAATTTCCATATTCATTAGCATTCCAGAGACAATGGCGAAATACACGTAATTATTTAAATTCCATGTCGGATTTCATTAGTATTTATGAGAAGCTCTGAGAGAGCATTAAAGTAAATGTGCTGTATACTTTCGGCCCGAAATGCATAGTATATGCACAGGTAAACTATTGTGAGGCACTTCAAAATTATGTAATGTGAGTTTCCATTCGACTCATTTGCCCCACAATGCATAGTATATGCACAGGTTTAGTCTACCACAATGCATAGTATATGCACAGGTATATTATACCAGTATGCATAGTATATGTCCTAGCACCTTTGTTCTAAGAATTATTGTTTACTTAAAATTTCAAAGAAATATTTTTCAATATGAGGTTAAATGTTTGATTATGATTTTAATGAATTTACGAAATTTGGTATACCTAAATGTTTCGTGTTGCACAACGCTGATTATCTCATTGATTTCATTGAGACACTCAGTGAGAAAACTAATACTCATTCTCTGTAAATGTAAATTCTTTTTTACTTGATCCATAATGCATAGCATAGGAGAAGAAAATTATACTATGATTGCGCCAGAGTCGTAATAGTTTTGCACTTGCTAGCAATGCTGAACATGAATGCATCTCTATATGATGTTTGTGTATCTATATATAGATTTATGTGCATGGCATTTAATAAATTTTTGTACGATTTTTTTTAACAAACATAAGCCATCTAATGATTTAAAAAAAAAACGGCAAATAATGATAAAATTTCATGTATTGAAAAAACATTGAAAAATTGAAAAGAAAAATCATTAAAACTATTTGTACAAACACAAAATAATTTTAAATATATCATTATATGCATTGTTTTCTATAAATGCGAAATACATTATTTAAAAATAATTTAATGCATGTTTTATATAATGCATGCATAATACAATCCTAAGTATGCGGGCGCCCTTTATATACAGGCTCTGTAAGTGGGAATAAATGTGCTATTCGAATTATGTTTAGAAATGTATACATCTATATTAAAAAAGGAGCATAGTTTGACATATATAAAAAAAAAAAATATGGAATGTGTTAAATTTATAAAATAATGTTAGGAAAACAGGTTAAAATAAACTGTTTTTCGATCTAAATTTTAGTTTAGGAGAAATTTGATGTCGAAGTCAAAAGAAAAGTATTTCATCTGAAATTTCTCTTCCTGTACAGACTAGCAATAGTATGACCACAATTTTTTGCATGTGCATAGATGAACATGTACGTACATAAATGAATTCTTACAAAATGGAGCCCTTACAAAATAGATTTTAATTTAATTTGTGAATTGTTATATTGTCTACACTTCCGAATTAAAAAAAATTTCTTCAGTATGGTTACAATACTATTTATTAACTAAATATAATTCTAACATCTATTGTCTTATTTATTATTACTACTTCGGCTAGTCTTATTATACGTTAGCGATAGCATTTAGGCAAATATTTTTATAGCTTTTATTTCATTTTAAAATTTTGAAATACCTTTCTTCTATAATTTTACTGAATTTGTTGAAAAGATATATTTAGTAAATTATTTAAAAACTAATTTTTAAGTTAACAATATATATATTCTCAAATTTTATTAAGTCACTAAAAATCCCATAATTATATGAATCCTAAATGCAATGGAGAGTAACTTGTTTAATATGTATGTCTGATGTCTCTAGTCGATTTCTTGTGTATATGATAGCAACCACAGATATTAATGGATTTTCAAGAACATTTATATCCGAATTTGTTATCATAAAAACTAAAATTAGATAGAATTTTTTTAACTCGAAAGAAAATTTCGAATTTTATTCGAAATTTTATTTTTTTAACAAGGCAGCATATTACAAAATTTCACATAATCATAAATAAAAGGGTTTATGTATGGCTAAATCATTATGGGACTTAATAGTTTCAATTGCAGTTGTGAAAAATAGCCGCGATATAGTTTTTACTTTCCTTATATACAATAATGTATAAGGAAAGTATTGTGACGGAGTCGAAAATTCGAATTCGAGTTTTTGACGGAAGAGCACGTTTCAAACATCCCTGATTACGAATCGAACACTTTTGAAGTGATGTCAGTGTGTGTGTGTGAAAGTATGTGTGTGTGTGTGTGTGAAAGTATGTGTGTGTGCGGAGACGATAACTGACGAACGAATGGACCAATTTGAATGAAATTCGGGGCGAAAATTACAATCCGTGAATACTAGAAGCCTATTGTTTCTATACGCAATCGAATGTTCGGAACCTCTCTTAATTTTCGATTGAAATTTTGAAAAAATCGTCCAAAAGTCAAAACCTCTAATAAAATTACGCAAATAGACATTCCCTAGGTAATTTTGCATTAGAAAAAGATTGGCATAAATTTCAGAACGCTAGCATGAATCGTTCTCGAAATATTGCACATTTTTCAAAAAAATTATCAAAAAATCACGTAAAATTAAAAAAAATCATCTCTCTTGAGAAACATGTTCACTTTTCATATGTAATACCATGCGATAAATTGGGGGACATAATCCTCGTGGATCTAGCTCGTTCCATTCATGAAAAAAGATACTTTGAGTAATACTTTTGTATTTGATCGCCAATAGTCATTTATCTGCTATAAGAATAACTTATTTCTCCGTCCATAACGCTTGGCGAGATTTTGGCGACGAATTTGCTGGAATGTCGCCAACTTGGCGATTTTTTAAATGTTGCTAAATTAATGAAAAACTCGCCAAATGGATAAAAATGACGCTAAATCAATGAAAATGACGACTAATTGACGAAAATTCAATATTTTGGGAAGAATATAAATATCTACTATAAAAATACTATATATTTTTTTTACTGTAAAAGTAGTAAATTCATTGCATTATATAAGGAAAGTCATGTGTTGCCCACATCAGATTTTTTATTCATGGCGTCATTACTCCTTTGTGTTACCCACACCCCCGGGTTTACAATGCCATGTATCAATGTAAACCCGTCATTGTATGGCATCAATCGAATTTTTTTTATAGTTGTAATCATTTAGACATACGCCATTGATTTTTCGAATTTTATCGTGTAAAATTTGAAAATAAAATGAATTTTGTTAAGACAAAGTCGAGTTGAACCACACTGCAGTTAATGTTTTCATGGTCAGAAACGGTGGCATATAATATTTGTAAGGAGCATTACTAAAAACACCATCTTTAAAATTGCAAATAACATTTATTGACTACCTATATACAAAATGTTTCATCAGTATTACACTGTAGCAAGATATGGGACATAAATATCCTCAACAATTTGTACATAAAAATTTGTAATATCACTCAGACAGATGACATTGAAACCACATTCTCGAGAGGTGCTAAGTTTCACATAAAGAAATGACTTATCTGAGTCTCAGCAGGGAATGAAAAGGCATTTAACACAGCTGTGTCAAAAAAATTTATATTCTGCTGAGCAGAATATAAAAAAAATGTTTAGTGAAATTCTATGAAAAAGCCCCTTAAAAAATATTTAGAAAGAAATATTTATTTTTGAAGAAATTTATGAGATTTACTCAAAAATATTAGGATGCTAGATTCAAGAAACATTTTTACTAAGACAGTGCTGAGCATGTAAATATGTATGTCATTCCATAATGCATCTTTTAACAGGTACAAAAAGCTTTTAAAGAATAAGAAGTCCTTTAATCGTCGCCAAGAATAAATCATTTAAGTTCGGTTCTTCCAAAGATTTTCCAATTTACCAGTGAGCCCAATAACCAGCATGACCAACATGGGCCCATGGATGTCCGTAATAGGCCCAGGGAACAGGAGCAACATGTGCAACTGGGGCAACTGGAGCAACTGCTGGGGGCGCTTTTGGGGCAAGTGCAGCATTGGCTTCAGCAGCAGCAGCGGTTTTCCTGTCAACTCCAGTGTCTCCAGTGGCCTGGAATCCATTAGGTCCGGCAGTGTAGTGTACTGTGCGGGGATCTCCGTTAGCATCGATGTAGCTGTAGCTTCCTGCTACATTCCCAGCATGGCCGGATTCCACTCGACTCTGTCCAGTTCCAGTGTTGTAACCAAAGTTGTAAGCATCGCCGATCTGGTTCATGGACAAATCGGCGGCCATGGCAACGGATGCCAATAATAAAGCAGCAATAACCTTTAAAGTAAACGGATAGATTCTTAAAATGTAGAATAGGAGGAATAAAAATATGTAGTACATTACAGTAAAATACTAGAAAATGTTTACTATAATATAATTATTAATTGAATAACATCGTGAAATAGCAAATAATTATTTATCGTTTGAGATAAATAATAATTCTACAATGTTGCTTGGAAAGAAATGTATAGCTCAAAGGACAATAAAAATGAATGTTTTACAGTTTAAAATATTTTATTCCTTTAAACCTTTTGTAGACATGCAATAAGTTGTGTTGCTAAAATTAAATAACATTTATTTGTTACACAATAAAAATTATCATACGCAGACCATGATTAGAGATAGGAATGTTTGGTTATATTAGAATAAAAATAATTAATTGTGCATTAATAACCTCCGTTGAAAGTGTCACCATATCAGTGCAGTTTCTTTCTCTCGTTTGGAAACTACATGCCTGCCTTAGAAACGGTGCGGAAAACATTGTATAACAATAAGTATAAAAATAGCGAAATATAAAATGATAACAATGAATGAGAATGTACAAAAATCATATTTATTTACTTTTCAATAGCACAAATATTAAAAATCATATATATATATATATTTTATTTTTAAGATTTAAAAAAAACATCGACAATCCAAATTTTAAAATGTTGCTTACATTAAAGTGGTTGAAATTTTAAATATTTTGCTGACTTTGCAATAATTTAAACTTCGTAAAACTTTTGTTTACTTAAATGATAATTTGAATTTTCAAAAACTTTTAGTTGCTTTTCAGTAGTTTAAATAGATAATTTTAAAATAAAAATTATTTACGTTTAAGTTATTTAAATTTGAAAATCTTTATATTTCCTATAAAATGATTTAAATTTGAAACGACGTTTTTCATTTAAATGCTCGCTATAAAGAAAGACTTCACAAAATAGCCAATTTTTTCCAACGGCATTGGTTTCTTGATAACAACCAGGAAATAAAGCGTTTAGAGGCCAAATTTCAAAGATTATCGATACATGTTTTTCTAAATAATAGTTTAGATTTTCACGAGTTGACGCCACATGAAATCATTTATAATATATGAGGTTATATCCCATATTTAACTAAATGCATATAACCAAAAAGATAAAATTAAAATGTTTACATCGCAAAGAATAATTGCCTCCGCACAAATAAATGATAATATCGTATGCCGAAATAACGTAATCTGGACTATTAGTTGAGTTTAATGCCCACGCAGAAAGTGTCATCCATCATAATTGGTGGACCATCTTCTTCTGAGCTATAAATATTCGACAAACAGCTCAAGTATCAATAGCTGCATAAAAAAAAATTAAATTCAAACATACTATTTTCAAAGTTACTATTATAAAGTGCGTAAAAGTAAACCATTCTTAAATATCACGTTTGACAATTTAATGGGATTACCAGAATCTTCAGATAAGGAGAAGTTTTAAAATGCATACCTTACTTGTATGTAGAATTTGAGTTACGGTGTGCTTGGAACGTAAATATAGCTTTTTTTTTTTTTTTTTACAAATGGCCAGGCACTTGACTTTCATCATTTGCCTATACATCGGCCAGAAACGTGAACCATTTATCCGTCCTAGGACTTTGCCCCAGGCGCACCAGAGGGGGGCGGAACACACTTTGCCCAACAACACATCATCCATGCCTAACGTGGGACTCGGACCCACAACTCAGCGTTCGAACGATCGCTTAGAAACGCTCGCCTTGACCGTTCGACCACCGCGTCAGCACTTAAATATGGTGGAGTCTATTTGTCAACATCGTAATTTTAACGATGACATTACAGCTTATTATTTACATAAACATTACAGCTTATTATTTCGACATTGTACTTAAATAATACTGGTTAATGATATAGGATTAAAATGTAGAGCATTAAATCTGTGTGGTGCCCAAAAGTATCTTACCTAGCTAGTTAGAGAAACTCACGTTACAAACTTTGATTCAGTTTATTTAAATGGATACACGCAGTCTTATAGGTACTTCATGACCAAATCATTAGGACCATACTTCATGACCATATCATCTGCACCACTTGATCCATCCTAAATTTGTACTTGTATTCCATATCTTGGTGGTTCGTAGTAACACATTTTTCAATGACCTATTTGGACTCGAACCCTGCTTCAGATTATCCATAAATCAACATAAAGGAATTGATAAATTGTTACCTTTCTGTTGGATTGTATAACAATATTCCGATGACGTGTCGTTCGGCCCCAGAATACAATAACTGTTGGCAACCACACGCAACTTGCGTTCATACATATTTCAACTAGGGATCTATTCTTTATAAACTTTAATAATTGTTGATTTCGAACAATTTACAACTGCAACCGATTTGCATCTTTTGTCCATTATTTCATAACAATGTTCTTTGTTAATGATAGACATTGTAAAGAACATTGCCGCCCAAACCAGGAATCGAACCACGGATCTTCGAACTAACCAGCCGACGCTCTACGGTTGAGCAACTGCATTGCCAGTTCTTGTCTTGAAATAGTATCTGCATCATCCACCCTTTAATGTCTGATTGGCGTGAAATTGACAATTTGATTGACTACCACCTGATATTTTTTCCTCAGGTTTGTCTTTAACTGCTATTTTTAATTTCAGGTTAGCTCCTTGCTTGGTTTTTGACTTTCCGATACGAAATCGGCGTTCACTACACCAGAGTTTATGAAATCCGTGCTACAGTCACTTTCAGACCATTAACATCTTTGCACCAACTTACAGGGTAGATTAGTTTGAGCACCATTGTAAAGAACCTTGCTGCCCAAACCGGGAATCAAACCACGAATCTTCATACTAGTCAACCGACACTCTACCGTTGAGCTACTGGGATGGAATTGCGGGCTCTTATTTTCGAAGTGAACTGTACAACCCTCAACTTTCTTTTCTTACACTTTTTCAGATATCTAACGCTAGAAAAATTTGAGGGGTACCTACTTTACATTAAATGGATTAGTAATCCGGATAATTCCACAGTGTATATGTGTATTTCAAAATATATAATTAACAATGCAAATATAAAAATGCCATTAAAATCTTATTACAATAATCGCATTATAACTATAATATGGTCAACATTTTATTATAATTATAATGTGATTAAAATCTTATTATAGCCTATTAATCAGAAAGCAGCCATTAAAATCTTATTAAGACTATAATAGGATTAAAATCTTATTTAGTCCATTCATCATAAAAAAGTAATTAAAATCTTATTATGATAAACTTAGTTAGACTATAATAAGCATAAAATCTTATTATAGTCTATAAATCATTATTCTGTAAAAAAATAATTTGTTGATCCTATTCTATTTTAACCATTATGAAATATAGTCATCGGTTTACTTATGATAAATATTTATAAGTTTATGCCCTCGCAAAAGTATAGAATACTATAGAGGCATTTTATCCTGTAAGGATACTTAAAAGTACTCTGAGGGATTTTATATTCATCCTCGAATAAAAAAAATCTGCCTAAATTTCGAAAGTCAAATATACTCAGTAAAGCGACTGCAAAATAACTATATACAAACAAAATAACCTGTATTTCTATTGAAAAAAAAGTCAGATCAGCATTTTATTCTGATTCCAGGGCATCTTTCAAGAGTTTTCGATTTCTTTGTATTTCTTCGACCGCACAAAAAATCCCTAAACCATTAGTCATTCGCTATTCGTAACCGGAAACGAAGGGGACGGGGGAGTGGTCTCTGAAATCCACCTATTTCCAAAAAGTTTTGTATTGAAAGGATTTGCAGTGTTTTGGAATTTTCCCGAGAAAATATTCCATTGAATTCAAACTCTACAAAGTACTTTTCATAGACTGCAAACTATCCTTTCAAACTGCATACATGTGATATACTTACTAACAATTAAATGATGAACGAGAATTTGTTTCAGAAATTTTAAGCCACTAAGATTATTTTAGTTATTTATTGAAATTATAATTCACCGATAGAGAAAAAATCAATTTATATATTTATAAATTTTCAGTAGATATAAGATAAAAGTTTCAAAAATATTTGCAAAAATTAGTAGGTAAATCACCAAGCTGTTGATTCACCAATTAATACATTTACATATACGTACTGATACATATACATAAACCTACTAATACATATACATATATTTGCAACTGATCAGTCTACTCTATATATACTTCAAAAACCGTTCCAAAAGTGGTTATAAGCTTTACCCACACTGTTGTAGCAACGAATTTCGAGTTCAAGTGTATTAACTAATAATGTAGTCTAGTCATGAATAAATTATATATGCAGTTATTAATACAGTTAATATTTGGCTAACATATTTGATAAATTACTAATGTTTACTTTTCTATGCTTCAACTTTACTACTGTTCGATCTTCGACCATCTTTGTGACTGCCAAAAACCAATTACAGAGAATTTGGAAGTCAAGTTGACCATATAAATATTTTACCATACTAGCAATGTTAAATTTTAGTTACAGTAAAAATTTATTAACAAAAATTTTACAACAATAAATTCGCCCGGAGATTTTGTTGCTATAAACTTTATTGTGAGCCCCCCGGCCTGGGCCAAGGAAACTTTATTAATGAATTCTTAATTAATTAAGACTTAAATTATAAACCTAAGATTGTATTGCACATATACCGGTTCATATTTACTTATATGTACATTTTAAAAACTGTACGTTTTGCGGTCTATTCACAATTCAAGAACAATTAATCGCAGGACATTTTTATATAGATATATATTTGTAAACCGCATGAACAGCGTTTTATTTCATAAGATTTTTATTTAACATTAAACTCTGATTGCAATCTAAAAGTTGAATATTCTTAACAAAGCGTTGAAAAGAAACTGTGTACAAATAAAATGCTTGTTATATTTATATCGATAAAAAGACAAATCAATTTTTTTTCTGATTCTCGTTACCTTTTTCAAAACTCTCTGGCTGGTCCCATTGTATTTCTGGAGAAAAAAAAAGTCCTAAAATATTGGATATTTTTTATTCAAAGCCGGAAACAGAGAAAATCTTGGACTCACACAGTTTCAAAAAGTTTCGTATCCAATGGATTTTCAGTATTTTTTAAACAGTTTTTGAAAAAAATTTCATTGTATTCAAACGTTGCAAAGCTCTTCTAATAGAATTATTTCACACAAATGATGGTCCCTCTAATACTTAAATGAAGAAGTATATATTGTACCCCGAGATACTTACAGATGTAATAAAGAATTCAATAAAATCATACTAAAGTTTTTTAACGGTATAGAAAAATATTTATTTATTTTAAGTAAAATGACGGAAATGTGCTAAATATATTTTTACTATTAAGGTATTTTAAAATAATGTAATTTCTTACTTTATTAAAATGGAATAACGCACACAAACCAAAATCGCCAAATATATGAATATACTTCTTACCTTTCGGCAAATGATAACAGTGTGTCTAAATAACTCACTTTAAACAAACTTCGATAAAATAAAGTAATCACATTTTCCTCTAATACAATAATTCAACTCATAAGATTCTATAAATATTCAGAAATGGTATTTTGTGCATATTACATCTTTTATATACACGTTGCATTTTTAACAGTTCTAAATATAATATGAACAAAAGATAGGTCTATATTCAGTACACATTTATATTTAAATATTTGCCTAAAATATCCAATAATAGACTCACCGTAAATTTTTCACTTTAAAATGTATCACCCAGAAACTTTGTAGTATTTTATTTTATAAAAAGTTGAAGCTTTCGGTTAGGTATTTTAGATTTTTACTCAAACAAAAAATGTGCTTTTAATGTAAAAATTGAATGCACGTTACAATAAAAAAGAAAGGAGGGTGTACAAGAATGAAATAACCAGTAATTCTATGGAAAAAGACAAATCAGCTTTTTATTCTGATTCTTGTTACTTTCTTCAAAAGTAGTCAACTCTATTGTATTTCTTTGACCACAAAAAAAAATCACCAAACCATTATATATTCCTCATTCGAAGCCGGAAACATGGGATTTCTTGAATCCACACAGTTTGAAAAGTTTCGTATTGAAAGGAATTACAGTGTTTTAGAAAGATTTCGAAAAAAAAAATAATTTTATTTTAACTTTGAAAAGCCTTTTCCATAGACTTTTTGCAGACATGTGGTTTTCTTACTAGCATTTAAATAGAGAGCATGATATAGTTGCAATAAATTTAATGCTCAAAGATTTTTTAATGTTGCTACTGAATATCTAACTACATGATACTATATATATATATATATATATATATATATATATATATATATATATGTATATATATATATATATATATATGTATATGTATATATATCGATATATATGTATATATACTGTTTTTAAACCAGAGTATGGCACTGAACATGTTTTAAATTAGTCTTACTATTTTTATTTATCTCTGTTATATATATATATATATATATATATATATATATATATATTTGAAATGTAATAATAAGAATTATGTAAAAATTAAAAAAAAAATAATAATAAAAATACAATTCAAGTTTACTCACAACTCAATATATATATATATATATACATTGCATTTACAACTCAATATATATATATATATATATATATATATATATATATTGAGGACGCTTGACAAGGTCGTTATTGCCCTTTCTGATGTGGTTTATTTGTATTTTTATCGTCAAGAAGAATGCAATTTTCTTTCGCATTTAAACTGATACTTTTAATCAATTGTTTAGTCTGTTACTAATGAAATATTTGAATTTCAGATTATTTTAGATAGCTCATTCAGCGAATTTTGCTATAAAATTTTCTCACAAACTTGTAGGAAAGTACAGAGATGTTTCAATGTATAAAAAAAAATTCAAGTTTATTTTAGATTATTCCTCTAATGATAAAAAAGCTCAGCTCACTCTCTGAAAGTTGGACATTAGCACAATGAAAAATCTGGACGGGAAATGCCAGCAAAGGGTTCAACCAGTATTTTTGTGAAAAAATAGCAAGTCAGTACATTATTATAATTCCTTTCGCCTTTTTTAAAGATATTATATTCCATTGGTTTTGTTCAACAACAGCAAATAAAAAAAATATCTGCATTACGTATTCTTTATTAGAGCCCGAGAGTACCTAGAACCGACGCAGTTTGGTTTTGCATTGAAAGGCGTTTCGGTGTTTTGGAAATTTTCCGAGGAAAAATGCCATCGTAGTCTATATAAGCAACTTTTCATAGACAGATTCTAGACATGTGGTTTTATTATTAACATTCAATTAGAAAGTAACTTCTATGCTAATCCATCATTCAACCTCTTGTATATTTGTACTTTATGGGGCTTTTGGTGACGTATGGTGGTTTTCATGAGTATTGAAAAATTTAAGAATGAACAAAATTGCATTTTAATAAGTATTTAAAAGCCCCTTACCCCCCAATTCAAAATGATGTCACCCGGAAAGGTTCCAATATCAAGACAATCCAATCTGTCATTAAAATATGCGAAATATATTTTAAAAATATACTTTTTAATTCGATATAATGCTCTTTTTTAATTCCAGATTACGACCAATGCGCACATAGAAGTGACTGCTAGCCGTTTATGCTTCTTATATACCTTTCTTCAAAATACTCACGACATAACTATAATTAAAACGTATTTTACTTAGTTTGAACCAATTAGTCACCCCATTCTATTATCTGCACACATTTTTAATTAAAAACCTATGCAACATCGATTACCGAAACACGTCCGGACGATGACATGTCACTTTTACACTTCCAGAAGATCAGAGCTCAAATTTTATCTATTTCTAGATTGCTTCGAAATAATCTTCCCTGTACTTTCATATCTCATAATAATGTCTAGCTTCGTATTAATTATTTATATTGATAATATTTGAAATTTTGCATTTAACTATTCATTTCTTCAATACACTCATATAATATCACGTTTTTCAATTATTGACATAAGTCAGAGATTAAAGTAACTGCTAGAAACTCCAAAACTTTAATTCCAAGAGCTGAAATAGAGAGAGTTGGTAACTCTTGTAATGACTTTGAGACTAATTTCTTAGAGGCTACGAAAATTGTAACTTCATAGTGTATAAAAATCTAACTATATATTCTATCTAAATATCACCACATTCCGTGATATCGTGATTATATATGGCTTACGTCATAAATCCCTATAACTGTTAAGTTTTATTTTCCATACTATAAAGAGTAATATTGCAGGGAACTTTCAATATTCTATGTCGCTTGCATGATATATCCAGTATCACTTTTAGCATTTATTTTTTTATTGTACATCGCAATGTATGGGAACAGTATTTAAAACGGAACAAACATTTGAAGTCGAGTTTTTAAAGGATTAACGAATTTTCACACTTTAGAATACGAATAAACGACTGTGGATCATCTGTGTGTTTGTTGCTCTGTCTGGGCAATGTATTTATCTACTCTAGTTTAAGCGCTATAATAAGAATTGCGAAATTTAGTATTTAAGTCATATTTGCATTTTCTTGTTGCTTATTTAATTTTGGTAGAATAAGGACATTGAAACTGACTTTATTTTGGCTCGCCGAAAATATTGATGGAATCTTCAGCAAAAAATTAAACATGTCTAAATATATTATTTAAATCCTTGTTTTGTATGTATTTTTATAGGAACATAAAAGAAACCAATCCTATTACTTTGGATTAAACCGTTATCGAGAAATTTCAGATTTTTGAATTTTTGTCGAATTACCTCAATTTTAAAATTCGTTGAGTCGCTAAATGAAACCATTAATTTAAGCAACAAATTTAATGCAATTTCAAATGAATCCTAAATTTAATATATTTTTTATAAAATGTGCTCATGGATTCTAATTTAGATTCTTAAAATTTTTAACATACAAGTTTTCATGCTCTAGATTTTTATTTTGTGGAAAATTTTAAATTATTTCCAATCAAACATCTAACGATGTCTCAAGTCCTGTGAATGCTAAATAAATTTTATTTTCCTTTCTTATTTTCAGCGATAAGCTTTAATCTAATAAATAAAAAGAAAGTAAGAAAAATAAATAGTGAAGTTGAGTCTGCAGAGAAAGTATTATGAACTCAGCACAGCAGCTGAAATAGTCATACTTACAAACTTCATGTTGATGGCAGATCTTTCTTTGAAGAAAATACAAGACTGGAGATGTGTGGTCCCGAACTAGTCTATGATCTCTATTTATACCCAACCATCTAATGCTCCCACAACGCACTTCCTACAACACCTCCCGAATAAATCATTAAGAAAGGGAAAACTCAAAAATTCTCATGGCCACCCATCGATGATGAATTGCGGATTCTTCCTTAGGGTGACAAAAACACTCGCACGTAAAAGCAAATAATTGTTGAGGATACCGATAGGCGTGGTTCTTTTGAGAAGAGGGTTAAAAAACTGCTCATCAAGTCTTCCTGGTGGCCTTAAGAACGTAATTGGTAAGAGTTGAATGTTATAACAGGCGTCCTTCTACTTGCATTGGGAGCAAGGTGAAAATGGTTTGAACAGATTTTCTTGATGTAATCGGCAAGGCGGTGACCTAACATAAACATGCAGACTTCGCTCGTAAACATGATTTTTCGTCGGAATTTGATAAATGTGGTTTTGAAAAACAATTAAATAATATCAGTCAATATATAATTGATTTCAAAACAGCAGGTGTAATTCATGTATTTCCGGGTAATGGAATCTTTGGGTACAATTTTCTTTAGAAATCAAAATGTCCTCAGGCAATATTTTGTTTTGTTAGTAGTATATTTATGCTGATATATTCAAGAAAGTAGTTTTTATGAAAAATGCTCGCGATTTCTAGTTTAGATAGTTATAAATTCCCATGCTCTAGATTTTTATTTGAAGAAAGAGTTTTTAAATATTGCCATTCAAACCATCAAGGATGTCTCGAGTAATTCCTATGATAAATGGTTTCAAACAAAAGCTGATAACCGCAATTCAAATATTCACAAAATAAATGTGATGGAATTTAGCGATTTGGATTCAGCTAAACTTATTTCAAATGCAATAAATAATGCTTTTTTTTTAATGAAGTCACGTATTCAATAATTGACTTTTTTATTTAAAATGTTTCCATTGGAATGCAGCCTGATTATTTGGAAATAAATCTTATACAAATTTAAATATACTCAAAGAAGAAAGTCACATAACTTGCACACATACATGCGCTTTCTTCTTTACACATTATTTATTGAAACGGTTGTTGAAACAATAAGAGTAGAGCGGGTATATCTTCAAATACAATTTTAGTATTTTCCTTTAGTACATGCACAAGGTATCAGGATGTTTTATTCTCCAGATCTGCAAGTTCAGATGTACAAATTTGTCAGGATATTGCTAACTTGATAACTTTTCTTAAACTTGCCAAATTAACTGAAATATCGCCAAATTGATAAAAATGACTCTAAATCAATGAAATGAATTTTGTTTTGTTAGAATAGAGTACTGAAATGATGTTTCGGTAGCATTTGTCTGGCAGTCCAACCGTGCTTATTATTAACACATTTAGCGAATTTTTAAAATGTCGCTAAATTGATAAAAATGCTTGTAAATCCATACCAATTTCTTAAAATTGATAAAATTGGCTAAATAAATGAAATAAATTGTGTTTTGTTAGTGGATAGTACTGTGATGATGTTTCGCCAATTTGTCGTCAAGTGGGACTGTCAGTTCAACAGTTCCACTTGGCGATAAATTGGACGAGTTTTTAAAATGTCGCGAAATTGACGAAAATGTTGTAAAATTGATAAAATGACGCTAAATTCATCAAAATGACACTGAATCGAAAAAAATTAAATATTTTGCATAATTTAGTACGATTTCCAGATAATCGCTGACGTTTTGTGAGAATAAAAAGTACTTTTTCTAAATCTGATTACAAACTCGACCAGGATGCTTTATTCTTCAGATCTGCCTGTGAAGATAATTTTGTATATCGATCTCAGAGATTCTTATACATTTTTTAGAAGAATTAAATTAAATATTTTAGGTTCATTTTCACAAACAATTTGGAACAATAAAACATTTGGTCGATTTTATTGAGAAGCAAGGCTCATTAAAAATTTTAAAAATCTGATGTAGGCAGCACATGACTTTCCTTATATAATGCAATGAATTTACTAATTTTACAGTTAAAAAAAATAGGTTATTCTTATAGTAGATACTTATATTATTTCCAAGATATTGAATTTTCGTCAATTAGTCGTCGTTGTCATTGATTTAGCGTCACTTTTATCCATTTGGCGAGATTTTCGTTAATTTGGCAACATTTAAAAAAATCGCCATGTTGGTGACATTCCGTCAAATCCGTGGCCAAAATCTCGCCAAGCGCTATGCACGGAGAAATAAGTTATTCTTGTAGCAGATAAATGACTGTTGGTGTTCAAATAGAAAAGTATTATTCAAAGTATCTTTTCTCGTGAATGGAACAAGTTAGATCCATTATGAATGATGTCCTAGAATGATGTCACCAAATTTATCGCATGATATTACATATGAAAAGTGAACATGTTTCTCAACAGTTAATATTTTTTTTTAATTTATGGGATTTTTTGATAAATTTATTTGAAAAATGTGCAATATCTCGAGAACGGTTCATGCTAGCTTTCTAAAGTTTTTATCAAACGTTTTCTAAGGAAAAATTACATAGGAAATGTCTATTTGCGCAACTTTATTAAAGGTTTTGATTTTTTGTTAGGAGGGTTCAGAACATTCAATAGCGTTTAAAAACAATAGGCTTCCATTATTCATCCTGCCAGTCGAAGATCCGTGGTTTCAGTCGAAGTTGAGAAAATAGTGTTTACAATTCCTATTAATGTTTGAGAAATTCTCATTTTTGCAGAGATATAGAACATATGGCTATGTAAAATTTTCCAGGGAGTGCACTCCGAAATTCTACCATAACAAAATATAAATATCTTTGACGTCTTCATCTTTGGGATTATGCTTGATTGCCAACCCACCTCCCTTTTTTTTCGATTTCTGTAATTAAATTGTAATTTAATATGCTGTTCTTTTGTTGTTGAAATTTTTGAAAAATTTTTGAAACTCTAAAAAAAATAGTTTACGGTTTATCCTTGTCTAAACGTAGATTCTTTTGTAAATTGCATTTATGCAAATTTTATCGCTATATCTGGTCTATATATGAACGATTCAATTTTATTTCCGTGTAGCCACTGATGAAGAGCGTACTTATGCTCGAAAGCGCTCTGGGCTTTTTTAAAACTTTTGTACGTCTTATAGAAAGTAAAATAAAGACCTTCTGTTGTGGATGTGTGCCTAATTTTGCTATTTTAACACCAGACGTGATGCCAAATTATTTATTTTACAAAATATAAATTTATATTTATTCCTTTGATTTAAGAATTTGATTTATTTCGTTACAGCCGTAATTTCTTTTTTTATTATTTTATTAAAAACCTTTTTTTTTCAACATATAGTTCAATATTTGATAACATATACATAGCAATGGGTCAGTGAAGGGGTCAGGGGGATTTGTCCCCACAGGGGCCTACTTTATTTACTAAAATGCAGTTTCTTTTGTGTATTCTTATTACTTTCCATATATATATAGTATAATGTCAAGAGAAAGTGCTGCGGCGGGGTAAAAAATTCGAATTCAAACTTTCGGCGGAAGAGCACGTTTCAACCATCCCTGAACTCGAATCGAACGTCTTTGTGGTGATAAATTTGTGTATGTGTGTGTATGTATGTATGTATGCGTGTGTGTGCATGTATGAATGTGTGTATGTGTTCGTGAGTCCGTGGATGCCATATCTCATCATCGAATGGAGCGGTTCGAACGTAATATGGTACAATTATTACGATCCGTGAATATTGGAATCCTATTGATATTAAATGTGATTGAACATTCAGGAAATCACCCAAATTTTTTAATGAATATTTGAAAAAGTTGTAGAATATCAACAATGAGTATCAACAAGATATTCAACAATGGTAAATAAATAAAGCTTATGTGCATACTTTTTTATTCTAAAGTGATTTATTTACATAAACATTAGAACACTAGCTTGAACCATTCTCCGGATGTTGCACGTTTTTCAAGTAAATGTATCTAAAAACATACATAAAAAAACAGTAAAATCATCACATATGTAACAGCTGACTAAGTATTTGGCTACTTTGGCGACTAATTTGGCAAAATATCTCCAACTTCATGACTTTTTAATACAGAGCCAAATTGATGAAAATATCACCCAATCAGCAAATATGACTCTAAAGTTACAAAACTGATGCAAAATTGGGGAAATTAAAATTATCATATTTTAATATAATGTAGTGTATTGCTTAGCAGATGTTAACAATATTTCCAGTTGTCAAGTAAGACTGGTCCGAAATATAAATTGATTTGAAACTTCAAAATAATTTTACATGTTGTCGTCCAGAAAATCTCCAAATGTCAGTGTACTGTTTAAGGTTAAAAACATTATGCCATGGATCTTGTCCCTCGTTATTTTGCATTGAAAGAAGTGGAGTATTTAAATTATGTAGGGAAAATCACATGCTGCCAACATAAGATTTATTTTCTCTTCAATTTTTTTTGTTCATTTCGTGGTTACGTCCCGCCTCTGTCCCGGTCCCCCAACCCCAGAGTTGACTCTTAGTTATGCTACTGAACATATAGATACATAACCTCTAACTTACATAATAAGTCTATTAATACAACAATACTTAATTAACATGATCTTACGATCGACGAACAGCTGAAAGAGATTTTTAAATATATCTTTAAACTGGGTTGCATAAAATTCAACTGGAACAAACCGCTGAAGCACATAGATAACCTACAAAGACGGAGTCATCACTTTCGCTGAATTAATCAAATTTCCATATTCATTAACATTCCAGAGACGATAGCGAAAAATACGCATTTATTTAAATTCCATGTCGGATTTCATTAGTACTTATGAGACGCTCCAATCACTGAAGTAAATGTGATGTGTACTTTCGCTCCAAAATGCATAGTTTATGAACAGGTAAACCATTGTGAGGAACTTCAAAATATACGTAGTGTGAGTTTCCATTTGACTCTCTGATACATTAGAACTTAGCTTCATTTGTATCAAAATCGTTATAAAAAAATTTAAAACATCTGATGTTGACAGCACATGATTTTTCCTACAGGATTTTAATTCTTTCCTAGTGACATAATGATGCACAAAAGTTTCCGCACATGATGTACAAAATTCCGAGTACAATAATTTTGGAATTGAATAAATGCAAATCGAAATTGCGCGCTTTTGGCAACTTATGTGTTCAAACAAAATGTTTTATTTATACTCACGCAAAATCCTCATTAAAATGCAATTTACATTTAATTATACTATTATCCCGTGTAATAAATTAGTATTATGAATTGCTTGGTGTTAAAATATAGAAATTTCACAGAAAGTATCTTCTTTTGTGAATAAAGCGAGCTAGATCCATGGGGATGATCTTAACAAATTATTTGCATAATGTTGTATATAGAAAGTCAGCTAATTCAATGGTAATTGTTTTTTTAATATTAAGCATACACATTTTACATTATTTTTTATCTATGCTAGGAACCGCTTAGTGACGAAGATAAATAAGATGTATTACGCCTATAAGCTATTTTGATATCATTAACAACAATATTCTAGTTAAAATTGTAAATTTTTCCATGCAATATATACCATCACCTTTGTTCCAAGAACTATCCTTGTTTTCTTCACATTTCAAAGAAATATTTTACAGTATGAGGTAAAATATATGATAATGATTTTAAAGAATTTAAAATTTGGTACATCTAAATATCTTATTTTGCACAACACTGATTTTCTCATTAATTTTATTAAGATACTAATTCTTTGTAAATGTAAATTCCTTTTTACTTCACCCATAATGCTTAGCATATGAGAAGAAAATAATATTATGATTGAGCCAGAGTCGTGATGGCTTTACATTTTTTAACATTGCTAAACATCTAACATTTCTAACATCGCTGAATGCATATCTACTTATATGATGTCTGTGTGTCTATATGTGGGTTTACGGGCATGACTTTTAATATATATTTACAAGATTAATTTAACACTTAATCCTTCTATTGATTTTAAAGGATAAATTTAAAGGAAATCAAATAATGATAAAATTCATAAATTAAAAAAAAATTATATAATTGAAAAGAACAGTCATTGAAAGCTATTTATGCAAACTCAAAGTAATTTTAAATATATCTTTATACGCATTGTTTTCCATAAAAGCGAAAGACATTATTTATGAAACGTCTTAATACATTTTCTTAGCAGTTCGCAAAATTGTAGGACATAGTAAATTTATTTTGTTGCCATTGCAAGAATCTGCAAATGCATGGTAAAGAGGTCAAAATAAAAGCAAAACCAGTGGATGGATGCTGCTATCTGCAAGGGGAATACAATCTTAACTATAAGGGCGCCCGTTCTATGCAGGCTCTGCAAGTATGAATAAATGTGTTATTTGAATTTTCTTTCAGATATATATCTCTATATTAAAAAATGTAGCTGACGCCACCACGGTTGTTTTGCGAGTTTTGTATCCCTCGAGTTTCTCTGTCTCGTACCGTAAAAACTAGAGCATACAAAGGTATAAAAGGTGTTTAATTTACAGATGAATGTTAGAAAAATGTTTTTTCGATTTAAACTTTGAGAGACAATTGATGTGAAAACCAAAAGAAAAGTATTTTAGCTGACAGTTCAGTTCCTGGACAAACTAACAAAAGCAAGACCACGATTATTTGTATGTACGCTGATGATGTTTTGCAAAACGGAGTCCTTTGTTAAAATTTTGATTCAGTTTGTGCATTGTCAAATTTCCTACACTTCCGAGGTAAAAAAAAATGTTCTTCGGTATGGCCAAAGAGTTAATTGATTGAGGAGATTGGAAGCTCAAGCGCGGTCGCATGCACCGCACAGTTTAAAAAATAGAAGCTCTCTGTTGGTTAGTGAGAGCCATCGAACAAAGGGTAGTCCCCCAACAGGCGCATTATGCCTGCGTAACTAACTGGCAGCTAAGTGAACTCATGAAGCGCTAACGAGTACGAGGTACCCCCTCCCCCGAATTGCTAAGCGACTTACTAGGGTTGGTGAATGTGACGAACAGTGAGGGCCCCTAGTTATTTAAAAAAATCTAGAAAATCCAATTTTGTGCTAAAACATTATTTTGCACTTACTGACGGAAGTATTTATCAGTCACAGGACAAGATAATTAAAGGAAACTGGAATTTCTTTTCGAATTCTTTATAAATCTTACGCTTTATCGCATTTTTAACACTTTACAACAAAGTTGAAAAGTGTTTATGACTTTGTTCATTCTGTCTGTCTGTCTGTCTGTCCGTTAGCACGATAACTGCCGAAAAAATGACTAAATCAAAATGAAATTTTAGTATGTTGTTCAGACGGTCTGTAGAACCTATGGAGTTATAAATGAATAATATTACCCAATTAGTTTTGGATTGAACCCGGGTCGAAAAAATGAAATACATTGAGCCCTATGGGACCTAATTTTTCAAATATTTTTTAAGCGGATTTAAAATTCACAAATTGCTTCGAAAATTTTAGGTAATATTCAAATTGTTCCATAAAATATATAAAAAAAATTCAGCGAAATATATTCAGTAGTTTTTTAAATAAAAATTAAAATAATAATTGCAACCCTTATATGAAACTATCACGTGACCATGATATGAAACGATCACATGACCCTCTTCAAAATGATATATGGCAACCATCTTGTTTCAAAATCGTGATTTTTTAAAGTTCTTTTTAATTCATATTGAGTGTTGTATCCGTCCTAAAACTACTTTATTTTTGCTTAAATTCTGTGCATCTATATACTGAAACAACGCAATGACAATATATTTGAGTTTAAATGCTCATCTAAATTTGATTATTTCTACAACTAAGCCTATTTTTCACCTATGTAAAATGTAAACAGAAAAATATATAGAATGAGTTGTATTAGAATTCCTGTATTTTTTTAACACAAAATAATTTAGTCCATGGAGTCTGCATGGCTGATATGAATGAAATATTAATTGATTTCATAAAGAGAAGGACGATTTTTTGCGATGAAGTTTTAAGCATAGAGTTAAATTACTTGTAGCTCCATGGCATAGAGTTCAAGGCATAGAGTTCATGGCATAGAGTTTCAAGCATAGAGTTTAATTTTTTGTAGCTCCAAGGTCTTAAACAAAATGTTTAAATAAAATAAATTATTATAGTATTGTGATGAATGAAATGAATGGGAGAAAGTTATGAATGAAATCCTGTTTTTATAGAGAGATCCAGGCGTGTTATTTTTTCTATGACGTCATTTGAATTAATTTCAGTTGTTTTCGATGAAGTTTTCAAATATAATAAATTATCGTAGTATTATGATAATTCTAAAACTATTACCGAGGAATGTATAACATTTTAGAGATGTTTAAACCAGGCAATTTATATTTCAATGCCGTCATTTGAATAAAGTTCATTTTTTTCGATGAAGGTTTAAGTTTTCAAATATAATAAATTAATGCAGTATTGTGATAAGTTTCAAAACATTACCGAGGAATGTATTGCATTTTGGACTTGTTTAAATAAAATTGCATTGAAGTTGGAAAGTGTTTCATAATCAATGCTTTAAGCATGATTGATCTTTCTTGTTTATATATGTAATGCAAAATATAATTTATTATGTCATGAAAACGCATTACATAATTGGAAAATATAAAAACATGAAAACTTATTAATTAAATGTAAATCTAAAATATATTGTCTTATTTATTATTACTACTTCAGCTATTCTTATTATATGTTAGCGATTGTTTTTAAGCAAATAGTGTTATAGCTTTTATTTCTTTTTTAATTTTGAAATCAGCTTTCTTCTATAATTTTATTGAATTTGTTGAAAAGAGATAATTTAGTAAATTATTTAAAGGCAAATTTTAAAGTAAGTTATGTATATCTCAAAGGTATATATAAAAATCCCATAATTATATGAATCTTAAATGTAATGGAGAGTGAATTGTTCAATAAGCATATGTTTTATATGCCTGTCTGATGCCTGTGGTTGATATCTGGTATGCATGATAGAAACCAAAAATATTGATTGATTTTCAAGAAACTTTATATCCGGATTTGTAATTATAAAAGGTAAATTAGATAGAGTTTTTTTTAATTCGAGCAAAAATTTTGAATTTTATACGAAATTTTATTTTTTAACATCGCAGTATAGAACAAAATTTGACATAATTATGCATAAAATGGTTTATGTATGGCTCAGTGATAACGAGACATTATAATTTCGTAGTTGTTAAAAATAGCCACAATATAGTCTTTCATTCATGGTGCCTTTTCCCCCTTGGGAGCAAGTTATCCCTCCCCGGGAATAAATTGTCAAGTATGGAATCAATCGAAATATTTTTTTTCAAGCCCGTTAAAATACAGGATTACAAGCTATAGCTGTAATCATTTGGACACATGGTCCCGATTTTTCAAATTTTATTTTTGTAAAATTTGAAAATAAAATGAATTTTATTAAGAGAAAGTCGAGTAGCGACACATTTTAGTTATTTTTTTTTCTGTACCAGAAACGGTGGCATGAAATATTTGTAATGAGCATTACCAAAAACAAAACTCTAAAATTCAAATAACTTAATTGTCTACATATATACAAAAATATTTCAGCAGCATTACCCTGCGTGAAATAAACAGATGGAATCCAATCCACATTTCAGATATATGCTAAGTTTCTTATAAAGCAGTAACTTATCTGATTATCAGAGAAAGAAAAGGAAATTGACAGAGCTGTGCCAATAAAAAGTTATATTTCATTCAGCAGAATATAAAGAAATGTTTAATGAAATTCTATAAAAAAGCCCCTTCAAAATTATTTTAAAAGAAATTTATATTTCTGAAGAAATTTATGAAATTTACTCAAAAATATTAAGATACTAGATTCAAGAAACATTTTTATTAAGACAGTGCTGAGCATGTGGAAATTCATATCATTCTAAAGTTATATTTTATCAGGTACTAAAAGCTTTTTAAGAATACGACGTACTTTAATCATCGTCAAGAATAAATCATTTAAGTTCGATCCTTGCAAAATTTTTCCAATTTGCCAGTGAGCCCAATATCCAACATAACCAACTTGGTCCCATGGGTGTCCATAGTAGACCCAAAGAACAGGGGCAACATGGGCGACTGGAGCAACAACTGCAGCAATTGCTGGGGACACTTTAGGGGCAAGTGCGACCATGGCTTCACAGCAACGGTTTACTTGTCATCTCCAGTGTCTCCAAATAGACGGTACCCATCAGAATCGGCAAGGTACCCTACTATTTGAGGATTTCCGTAAGCATCGATATAGCTGATTCCTCCGGCTCTATTCACTGCATGGCCAGCTTCATCGCCGATCTGGTCCATAGACTCATCGGCGGCCATGACAACGGATGCCAAGAATAAGGCAGCAATAACCTTTAAAATAAAAGATAGATTCTTAAAATGTAGAATAAGTGGTTGAAAAAAAATATTTATTACATCATATTTAAATACTAGAAAAAGTTTAGTATACTATAATTATTAATATAATAATGTAGTGAGTTAGCAAATAATTATTTATCGTTTAAGATAAATAATAATTCTACAATTTTACTTGGTAAAGAGTGTATAGTTTAAAGAGTGTATAGAGTTATTGTATACGATAAAAGTGAATATTTACAATTTAAAATATTTGTATTCCTTTAACCCTTTTGTAGTCACGTCATAAGTTACCTTGTTAGAATAAACTAAAATTTATTTGTTACACAATAAAAATTATCAGGCGCAGATCATCATTAGAGATAGGAATGTTTCGGTTATATTGGAATAAAAATAATTAATTAATTGTGCACTTTAAAAATCACACTTCGAAACACACTTGGAACACTTCGAAAAATGTCACCATACTGACGCAATTTCTTTCGTTAATTTGGAAAGTACATGGCTGCCATAGAAACGTCAGGAAACACATTGTATAACAATAAGTATAATAATAGGGAAATATGAAGTGATGACAATGACAGAAAATACACAAAAATAATATTTATTTACTTTTCAATAACATAAATTTTAAATATTTATATATATATATATATTTATATATATATATATATATATATATATATATATATATATATATATATATATATATTTTAATTTAAAAAAAATCGGTAAGTCAAATTAAAACATTTTTCTTACATTAAAGTGATTGAAATTTTGAATATTTTGTTGACTTGCACTAATTTAAACTTCGTAAAGCTGTTGTTTACTTGATTATTAGCATTTTCGAAAAATTTTGGTAGCTCTTTAGTAGTTTAAATTTATTTTCATTTTTGTTCACTTCTGGACCTGGTACCCATCCAGAATTTTTAATGTAAAAATTATTTATGTTTAATTAAATTAAATTTGAAAATATTTATATTTCCTTTAAAATGATTTAAATTTTAAAATGCTTTTAGTTTTCATTTAAATGTTCGTTATAAAGAGATATTTCTCAAAATGGCTAAATTTGTCCAACAGCATAGTTTTCTTGAATAAAAATCCAGGAAATTAAGCATTTAGAGGCCAAATTTCATAATTACAGATATAATGTTTTCAAAATAATAGATTAGATATTCACGAGTTGACGTCACATAATATCGTCTCAATTCTTGGTGGTTCTATCCCATATTTAATTAAACACATATAACCAAAAAGATAAAATTAGAATGTTTTCATAAAAAAAAATTGCCCCTTCCCAAATAAAGGATTATCTCAAAGGAGGAAATAAAGGAGGAAATCCCAAATAAAATTCCCACGAAGAAAGTGTCATTCATCATAATTGGTAGACCATCATTTTCTTAGCTATAAATAATTAGAAGTCGGTAAACAGATTAAGTATCAATACCTGCGCAAAAAAATTAATTTCAAACATAATATTTTCAAAGTTACTATTAATAAGGTGCGAAGGAATAAACCATTCTTAAAAATCATGTTTGACAATTTAATAGGATTAAAATAATCTTCAGGTAAAGAGATTTATTAAAATGTACATCATGCATGTATGTAGAATTTCAGTTACCGCATGCCTGGAATTTAAATATAGTGGATTATATTTGTCAATATCACAATTTTTGAATGAAAATTATAGCTTATTACTTCGGCATTGCACTTAATTAATACCGAGGTGATCTGTGTATTTAATTATGTGACCTTACGTACTTCATGACCTTACGTACTTCATTACGTACTGTCATCTCTACGACTTGACATATCTTAAATATGTACTAGTATTCCATATCGTGGTGGTTTGTAGTAACACATGTTTAAATGGTCTATTTGGGCTCGGACCCTGATTCAGATTATCCATAAATCAACAGTATAAAGGAATTGGTAAGCTGTTGCCCTTCTGTTCGATTGTATAACAATATTCCGGTGACGTGTCGTTCGTCTCCAGCATACAATAATTGTTGGCAACCACACACAACTTGCGCTCATACGTATTTTATCTAGTGATCTATTCTTAGAACTTTAATAATTGTTGATTTCAATCAATTCACATGTGCAACCATTTTACGTCTTTTGTGCATTATTTCTTGACAAATACGCTTCGTTAATGTTATATCTTGTAAGGAACCTTGACGCCCCAACCGGGAATCGAATCACGGATCTTCGAACTGGTCACCCGACACTTTACCATTAAGCTATTCGAATGGAATTGCCAGTTCTAATCTGTAAAGTGGAAGCTTCAATATCCACCCTTTAATGTCTGATTGGCGTGCAATTGACAATATGACTGACTACCACCTGCTATTTTTACCTCAGGTTTGTCTTTAACTGCTATTTTTACTTTCCTTATATACATAATGTATAAGGAAAGTATTGTGACGGGGTCGAAAATTCGAATTCGAGTTTTCGACGGGAGAGCACGTTTCAAGCATCCCTGATCACGAATCAAACATTTTTGAAGTGATGTCTGTGTGTGTGTATGTGTGTGTGTGTGTGTGTGTGTGTGTGTGTGTGTGTGTGTGTGTGTGAAAGTATGTGTGTGTGTGTGTCAGTGAGTCTGTGGAGACGATAACTGACGAACGAATGGACCGATTCGAATCAAATTTGGTACAAAAATCACAATCCGTAAACACTGGAAGCCTATTGATTTTATACGCAATCGAATGTTCAGAACCCCCCTAAATTTTCGAATGAAATTTTGAAAAAATCGTTAAAAAATCAAAACCACTGATAAAGTTACGCAAATAGACATTTCTTATGTAATTTTTTATTAGAAAACGATTGACATAAATTTTAGAACGCTAACATGAACCGTTCTCGAGATATTGAACATTTTTCAAAAAATTTTTCAAAAAGTCATATAAAATAAAAAAAAATATTTCCTATTGAGGAACATGTTCACTTTTCATATGTAATACCATGCGATAAATTGAGTGACATCATTCTCGTGGATCTAGCTCGTTCCATTCATGAAAAAAGATACTTTGAATAATACTTTTGTATTTGAACGCCAATAGTCATTTATCTGCTGTAAGAATAACTTATTTTTTAGTGCATAACGCTTGGCGAGATTTTGGCGACGAATTTGGCGGAATGTCGCCAAATTGGCGACTTTTTTTAAATGTTGCCAAATTAACGAAAATCTCGCCAAATGGATAAATATGACGCTAAATCAATGAAAATGACGACTAATTGTCGAAAATTCAATATCTTGGAAAGAATATTAGTATCTACTATAAGAAAAA
This sequence comes from Amaurobius ferox, assembly GCA_951213105.1. NCBI lineage: Eukaryota > Metazoa > Arthropoda > Arachnida > Araneae > Amaurobiidae > Amaurobius > Amaurobius ferox. Next base: position 127,144,127 of record OX578137.1, read on the forward strand.
CCTTACTGTAAAAGTAGTAAATTCATTACATTATATAAGGAAAGTCATGTGTTGCCCACATCAGATTTTTATCCTTTAGGTTAGCTCATTGCGTGATTTTTGAGTTCTCGATACGAAATCAGCGTTCACTATACAAGAGTTCACTAAATACGTGCTAGAGTCACTTTCAGACCATTACCAGTTTTGCACCAACCAACAGAGTAGATTGGTTTGGGCAAAATTGTAAAGAAACTTGCTGCCCCAATCGGGAATCAAACCACGAATCTTCGTACTGGTCTGCTGATACTGGACAGTTGAGCTACTGGAAGGAAATTGCGAGTTCTTATTTTTGAAGAGAACTTTGTAACCCTCGGCTTTCTTTTCTTACACTTTTTCAGATATCTAACGTTAGCAAAACTCGAGGGATAACTACTTTACATTTAATGGGCTGATAATCCGAATAATTTGACTCCACAGTGTATATGAGTATTTCAAAATATATAAATATCAATGCAAATAAAGACTGTCATTAAAATATTTTTATTATAATCTAATTATGACTATACTATGATTAATATCTTAATACAGTCTATTAATCAGGAAACAGTCACTAAAATATTATTATGGTTATCTTATTAAGACTATAATACAATTAAAATCTTATTATAATCTATTAATCATTATTCTTTAAAAAAATAATTTGTTGTTATGATATTTTATTTTTGATATGCTTTATTTTTACTATGATATTTTAACCATTATGGAAGATCACCATCGATTTACTCACGATAAATATGAGTTTACTCCCTCGCAAGACTACAGAAGACTACAACAACATTTTATCTTGTAAAAATATTTAAAAGGGCTGTGAGGGATATTATATTCATTCACGAATAAAAAATCTGTCTAAATTTCGAATGTCGAATATAACCAGTTAAAAGACTGGAAAATAACTATATACGAACAAAATAACTATTTTTATTGAAAAAAAGACAGATCAGCATTTTAGTCTGATTCCCGGGCATCTTTCAAGAGTTTTCGATTCCTTTGTATTTCTTCGAACTCACAAAAAGCCTTAACCTTTTGCTGACGCATGGGACAGCGTCTATCCCAAACGAAGAACCTCCCAAAAAGACCGGTATTTGACATACCCTATCCCAAACAGTTCGAGCTGCTTAACCCAAATGAAGAACCTCCCAAAAAGACAGTTATTTGACATACCCTATCCCAAACAGTTCGAACTGTTTGGGATAGGGTATGTCAAATACCTGTCTTTTTGGGAGGTTCGTTGCTTGAGATGGACGCTGTCCCATCCGTAAGCAGAATGTTAAACCATTAGCCGTACCGCATTCTTTAACCCGAAACGAAGTGGGGTAGGGCAGTGGTCACTGAAATCCACCTACTACCAAAAAGTTTTGTATTGAAAGGATTTATAGTTTTTTGGAATTTTTTCAAGAAAATACTCCATCGAATTCAAACTTTGCATAGTACTTTTCATAGGCTTTTTTAGACGTATGATATACTTACTGATACCCAAATGAAAATTAAGAATTTGTTGCAGAAACTTCAAGCCACTGGGATTATTTGAGTTATTCACTGAAATTATAATTCACTAATGGAGAAAAAATTAACTCATATATTAAAAAAAATAATATAAGCTAAAAGTGCTAGTTATATTCTTATTTCAAAAATGTCTGCGAAAATCAGTGTACATTTTTTAATACAATTTAAACTATTGAACCGCTTTAAAACGGATTTTTGACAAATTAAATAAATTTTAAATAAATATGTATGTGAGAATTGTTCATTATGTAAAATATGTACCAGTAACTTCAGTTAATATCATTAATTAAATAGATTAAGATTTCATATCCCATCTTGGATGCGATATACTATATATTTCTAACTGATCCGTCGACACTATATACCTCAAAAACCGCCCTTGTAAGCTTTTTACCAGCCCTGACATGCCAAGTAATTTAGAGTTCAAGTGTATTAACTAATACAGTCTAGTCAAGAATGAATTACGTATTCACTTATTATTACATTTAAAATTCGGTTAACATATTTGATATATTACTAATGCTTACTTTTCAATGCTTCAATCTTTATACTATTCAGTATTAGGTCATTTTTGTAACTAAAAGACGCCAATCACAGAGTTATTTGAAGTCAGTTCGACCATAATATACATATGTTCCCATAGTAGCAAAGTTAAATTTTATTAAAGACTGCTTAATTATCTAAACTTCAAATCCCAATCTTGTATTTCATAAATACGAGTTCATATTAATCTATATGTAAAATTTAAAAACTGTACTTTTTGATGTTTATTCACAATGTAGAAGAAAACATTCGTAGGATTTTTATATATAAACTAGCAGTATTCCCGTTCTTCGTACGGAAAATATAATATCAAGAAACTTAACATTCACAATTATGTGTAAATTCCTATAGTATTCTAAATGACTTTATTATTAAAAATACTCTATTAAAATATTTAATTTAATTCTTCTAAAAATATATAAGAATCTCCGGGCTCTATATACAAAATTATCTTCACAGACAGATCTGAAGAATAAAGCATCTTGGTTAAGTTTGTAAACACATTTTGTAAAATATATTTTTCAATTTTCTCAAACCGACAGAGATTATCTAGAAAATCGTACTTAATTATTCAAAATATTGAATTTCCATCTATTCGGTGTCCTTTTGATAAATTTAGCGTCATTTTATCAATTTGGCAACATTTTAAAAACCACCCAAGTGGGACTGTAGAACTGACAACCCCACTTGGCGACAAATTGACGCAACATCATTACAATACTATAACAAAACTACCCTAACGAAACACAATTCATTTCATTTATTTAGCGCAATTTTATCAATTTCAAGATATTTTATGAATTTACAAACATTTTTATCAATGTGGTGACATTTTAAAAATTTGCTAATTGTGTTACATGGTAGGACAATTGGACTGACAGATAAATGCTACAGAAACATCATTTCAGTACTCCCTTGTAGCAAAACAATATTCATATCATTGATTTAGCGTCGTTTTTATCAATTTGACAACATTTCGGTCAATTTGGGAACGTTTAAGAAAAGTTGCCAAGTTAGCGATATCCAGCCAAATTTGTACATCTGAATGTGCAGATTTGAAGAATAAAACATCCTGTATATACTAATAACTATACAGTATATACATCCTTGTATATATACTAAATGAAAGCAATAATATTGTATTCCAAGATACCCATTCTACTCTTATTCTGCTTCAACATTCGGCTAAATGAGTTTTTTGGCTAAACACAATATATGAGTTTATAGGCTAAACTCAATATATAAATTTGAAAACTCTTCGCCAAATTAAATGAAAGTGATTTGCGCAGTCCGTAATTAATATAATTAAAAGAAAAATCAAACCGTTCATTCATAAGATATATTGTATATCCATTTATATATTATTCAAATCGAAAAAATGATAATAAAAATTAACAACACATTTGATTTAATTTGCATTGCTGAGCAACATGATATAAGAAAGAATCGACCTCATAAAATGCTAATAATTCCATAACCATTTTGATTTCTTAATACTTTTCATTGTTGAGTAATAACCTGTGATAAATATACCATGGCGACTGAGTTTCCATTTAAATTCATGTTTCAAACCTGCGATTTTCAAAAGTGACTGCTTGGCGCAATAAACTTTAACTAAACTCAGAGATAGAGTTTTAATTCACTTTCACGTTTCAAACCAGCGATTTCCAAACTTTTTCGTTTGGAGGAACCAGGGAGATAGAGAGTAGAACTCCTAGGAAAAGTTTCGTTTTCCATTAATATCTCGAAAATTCCTGGTCTTAGAAATTCGAAACATAGACAAAATTTTAAAGGACTATTTCATGGCTATCCACAAAATTTCATCAAATTCGGTTCAGACGGTCTTTCGTGATGATGAGATAAACAAAAATACAGACAGATTTTCGATTTTATTTATATAGATATAAATTTGTAAACGATAGACACACCGTTTTATTTTATAAAATTTTAACTTGAAGTGTATTTTAGATTTTTATTTAACATTAAGATGTGCACTCAGTCTAAAAGTTGAATGTTCTTAAAAAGCACTGAAAAGAAGTTGTGTACAAATAAAATGCCTTATATATTTCTATAGATAAAAGACAAATCAAAATATTTTCTGATTTCCGTTCCCTCTTTCAAGACTTTCTGGCTCCATTGTATTTCTGGAGCAAAACAAAATCCCTAAAACATTGGATATTTTTTATTCGAAGCCGGAAACAGGGGAAATCTTAGACTCAAACAGTTTCAAAAAGTTTCGTATCAAAAGGATTTTCAGTATTTTTTGCACTTTTCGAGAAAAACATTTTGTATTCAAAGATTGCAAAACACTTTTCATAGACTTTTTCCAGACAAATGATGGACCCACTAATGCTTAAATGAAGAAGTATATATACCTCGAAATACCTCTTTTATTTTATTAAAAAAATCAGTAAAGTCTTATTAAAGCTTGTTTAACGGTATAAAAAATATTTATTAATTTTAAGTAAAATGACGAAAATGTGCTAAATGTATTTTTACTAGTACGTACCCGTGAAAAATCACTGGCAAAATGTTATTCACTAAAAATTAATAAATGTGAAAGAGTTTAAATTTTGATATCTTTTATATCAAAGATATCTTCAAAACGAATGTTTTTAGTATGTATTTTATATAGTATTATTTACATTAGTGAAACAACTCAAAATATCCATTAAATCAGTTTTGATATTATATTCCTTAATTGGTCGGAAAATAATGGCGGGTGCCTTAAGTGTCGGGTAAGCCTAACGGTATCGCCTACAGAGAATCTTCCATGAACATATGGAACGTTTACTTTAGTTTAACATTTAATTTATCAAGTGAAAGCTACAAAATAAGACAAAAATATAATGTATAAAACGTGATTATTGCAAAATAGTATTTTAAAATAACGTAATTTCTTACATTATGAAAATCGAATACCCTACATAAATCCAAATCGCCGAATGTATGAATATGTTTGTTGCCATTCACCCAATGATAATAGTATGCCTAAATCACTCACACTCCAAATTATGTTATTTGACTTGATAAAATAATGTAATTACATTTTCCTCTAATACAATAATTCAACTCATAATATTCTACAAATATTTAAAAATTATATTTTGCGCATATTACATCTTTTATATACCCGCTACATTTTTTAGCAATTGTAAAATATAATACGAACAAAAGCTAGCTCCATATTCAGTCCACATTTAGATTTAAATACTTACCCAAAATATCCAATATATTCACGGTAATTTTTTTTACTTTAAAATGTATTATACAGAAATGTTGTGATATTTTATTATATGAAATATTTAAGCTTTTGGTTACATGTTTCAGATTTTTATTCCAATAAAAATTGTACTTCTAATCTAAAAGTTGAATACACGCAATAATAAAACTAAAAACAGAGCGTACATGAATGAAATAACCTATGGATAAAGACAAATTAGCATTTTATTCTGATTCTTGTTACTTTCTTCAAAAGTAGTCGACTCTGTTGCATTTCTTGGACCTCAAAATATCTCCAAACCATTATATATTCCTCATTCGAAGCAGGAAACACAGGATATCTTGAATCCACACAGTTTGAAAAGTTTCGTATTGAAAGGATTTACAGTGTTTTACAGAGATTTAAAAAAAACCATTTTATTCTAACTTTGAAAAGCCTTTTTCATAGACTGTTTGCAGACATGTGGTTTTCTTACTAGCATTTAAATAGGGAACATGCTAAAATTACAATACATTTGATGCTCACAGATTTTTTAATATTTTATTACTGAATATATAACTTCATGGTGCATATTATATTATATATATTGTATTATATATAAATATAAATATATATATATATACACACATATATATATATATATATATATACATATATATATATATATATATACATATATATATATATATATATATATATATAAATATATATATATATATATATATATATATATATATATATATACATATATATATATATATATCATATATATATATGTATATATATATGTATATATATACATATATATATACATATATATATATATATATATATATATATATATTTATATATGTATATATATATATATATATATATATATATATATATATATATATATATATATATACATATATATATATATATATATACATATATATATATATATATATATATATATAAATATATATATATATATATATATATATATATATATATACATATATATATATATATCATATATATATATGTATATATATATGTATATATATACATATATATATACATATATATATATATATATATATATATATATATATTTATATATGTATATATATATATATATATATATATATATATATATATATATTTATATATGTATATATATATATATATATATATATATATATATATATATATATATATATATATATATATATATATATGAAATATGTAATAATAAGAATTATGTAAAAATATCATCATCACCATATCATCACCATAGAAGCAAATTCACGGCCATAATGCCGATAAGAGAAAAGAACAGCACCGTCCCAAATTCGTTGATTAATCAGAATTAAATTCATCTTCAGGTCTGAGTATTTAATTCTAATTAACCCAAACAAATGCCTGTTTCAGATTAAGCAATAGTACATTACTATAAATGCTTAAACTCAGACTACAGGCAACAAAAATGAAAAAATGAAACATTAAGAAAAAAGAAAATTTGTATTACCATGCGGCATGAACCCTTCTTCTTCCACCACGTGTATACACGATCAACCTCAACAGCTTAATCTAGAAGCACCGGAATGAACAAGTCAAAATTCTACCACGGAGGCAGTATGAACGTTCACGGTAATACTCCCAGACCCGTCCAGTGAGTTTAAGCTGGAGACTGGACAAGCAATTCAGAATACAACTTCCCAATTATGCAATCTTGAATATGAATATGAATCAAAGATGAAAATTCTTACTAAACAAGTAATTCATAGGAAAACTGGATAAACGAGAATGCCACTATACACCATTATAAGGGCGCTCAAATCGTAGTTTCAATACTGACAAAAGTTACATTTTTTTGCGAAAATAGAATTCAAAACATTAATGTTAATGCATCTTATTTTCCGATTTTTTGATTTTTCTAATATATATATTTTTCTAATATATATATATATATATATATATATATATATATATATATATATATATATATATATATATATATATGTATATATATAGATATATATGTACATATATACATACATACATACATATATATATTCATATATATATGTATATATACATATATGTATATATGTATATACATGTGTATATATATATATATATATATATATATATATATATATATATATAAATATATATATATATATATATATATATATATATATATATATATATATATATATATATGTATATATATATTATACATATTCCCGTTCCGAAAATGTGGTGAGGATGCTTGACAAGGTCTTTTTAGCCCTTTCTGATGTGATGTATATGTATTTTTATCCTCAAAAAGAATGCAATTTTCTTTTGCCGTGAAACTGATACTTTTAATCAATTGTTTAGTCTGTTACTAATAAAATATTTGAATTTCAGATTATTTTAGATAACTCATTCAGCGAGTTTTGCTATAAGACTTTTACACAATCTTATAGAAAAATACAGAGCTATTTCAATGTATAAAACACTTCAAGTTTATTTTTGATTCTTCCTCTCATGACAAAAAAACCCAGCTCGCTGTCTGAAAGTTGGACATAAGTACAATGACAAATCTGGACGGGAAATGCAAGTAAAGGATATAACCGGTATTTTTGAGAAAAAATAACAAGTCAGTACATTATTATAATTTCTTTCGCCTTTTTCAAGGATATTCTATTGCATTGTATTTGTTCAACAACAGAAAAAAGAAAAAAAAAACTGCACCATTACGTATTCTTTAATCGAGTTTGAGAGTATCTTGAACCCACGCAGTTTGGTTTTGTATTGAAAGGCTTTTCGGTGTTTTGGAAATTTTCCGAAGAAAAATATCATTGTATTCTAAATCTGTAAACTACGTTTTATAGACAGTTTATAGCCATGTAGTTTTATTATTAAAATTCAATTAGAAAGCACCTTCTATGCCCAACCATTATTCGACCACTTGCATATTTGTTTAATAATTATTTAGAAGCCCTCCTTCCCTCCCTGTTTCTTTCAAAATGACGTCGCACAGAAAGTTTCCAAGATCAAGACAATCAAATCTATGATTGAAGTAAGATAAATAAAAAAACATAACTTTTCAAGTCAATATGTGGCACTTTTTTCAATTCCAAATTATGACCAATACGCACCTAGGAAGCGGCTGCTAGCCATTCTCAACGACCTACTATATTTTATGCATCTTATATCCCTTTCTTCTACATTCAAAAGACATAAATATATTTAAAATTTCTCATACTTAGTTTGAACCAATTAGTCACACCATTTTATTTTCTGCACTAATTTTAATTAAAAACTCAAGCAGTATTGATTGGCGAGAGACATCGGGACGGTGAAATGTCATTTTTTCACCTCCAGAATTTATCAGAGCTTAAATTTCATTTATTTCTAGTTTGCTTCGAAATAATCTTGCCTGCACTTCCATATTATTTTCTTGTTTCCTATTAGTCTTTGTCCATGCTAATATTTGAAATTTTGTATTTAATAATTCATTTCTTCACTATGCTCAAACAATATCACGTTTTTAACACTTTACGACATAGTTGAAAAATGGACTTTGGTCATTATGTCTGTCCGTGCGCACGATAACTACCGTAAAAATGACTTTATCAAAATAAAAATTTAGTATGTTATTAAAACAGTCTGTGGGACATACAGAATTGCAATTGAAGAATATCACCCAACTAGTTTTGGATTGAATCCTGGTTGAAAAAATGAAATACATTGAACCCTATGGGACTTAATTTTTCAAACGTTTTTAAAAGAAAGTTAAAATTCCTAAAGTGCTTCGAAAATTGAAAAATGTTTTCAAATTATTTCATACAGTATATAAAAAAAATTTCAACAAAATATGTTCGGTAGATTTTAAATACTGAAGACTAAAATAATAATTACACCCATATTATATGAATAGATCACGTGACCGACTTCAAAATTAAATACAGCATCCGTCTTTTTTCCCAGTGTCAAAATCGTGATTTTAAAGTTCTGTTAAACTTAGATTCAATGTTCCATCCGTCCTAAAATAACTTTATTTTTAATTTTTTTTCTGTGCATATATATTCTGCGCGAACGCAGTTATAATATTTTTTAGTTTAAATGATCATTAAACGTTGATTATTTTTACAACGGAGCCTAATTTTAATGGATGTAGAATATAAACAAATCAAGCTGCAAGATGGGTTATATAAGAATTGCTGAATTGTTTACACGCAAAATAATTTAACTCTGAAGTCTGGAATAAAAGTTTATGAATGAAATATTCACTGCTTTTACACTGAGAGTCAGACCCCGGTCGTCCAAATAGTTGCTCAAGTCCTTTGGATGAGTCGGACGGCCTGGGTTTTCCACTGAGAGCCAGACGATTTATATTTCTATGACGTCATCATAAAGTTCATTTTTTTAGTTAAAATTTGATTCTTCAAGTAAAATAAATTATTGTAGTTCTGTGATAATTAAAAAATATATCACAGCTGAATGTATCACATTTTAGAGATGCGATACATTCAGTGGGTTACATTTGAGTTAAAAAGTGTTTCATAATCAATGCTTTACGCATGATTGATCTTTCTTGTTAAATTTTTGGCACAACTCAGAGATTAAAGTAACTGCTAGAAACTTCAAAACTCCAAACTCGAAGAACTGAAATAGAGAATACGCAACTGTAGTACTAACTTCGATAGTCATGTCTTAGAGTCTTCGAAAGTTGTAACTTCATAGTCTCTTTATATTTAAAATAAAAGTAGCTGACACCGCCGCTTGCCGTTTGACAAATTCCTCGTTTCTCGCGATTCTTTGCTTTGTACCGCAAAAACTATTGCTTATAAAAATATGGCATTTGGTATACTTGTAGAAAAAGTTTTGGGGAAGACGCTGAAATAAATAGTTTGTTTATATATATTGTCTCTCTATATTAAAAAAAAGTAGCTGGCTCCGCCGTAGCAGTTTGACAAATTTCTCGTTTCTAGACATTCTTTGCTTCGTACCGCAAAAGCTATTGCATATAAAGATATGAAATTTAGTACACTTGCAGAAAAATCTTTGGAGAAGACGCTGACATAAACCGCTTTTTGATATATATATATTGTAGTTTAAGAAATATTTAATGTCAAAGATAAATTATTTGAGCTGCGAGTTCGCGTCCTGGATAGACTAACAATAGCAAGACCACGAATTTTTGCAGACAGGTATCTACATGGGTGAAATTTTGCAGGACAGAGTCCTTTTCTTAATTTCGCTGTAGTTTTTGAGACATTTTACTTTTTATGCACTTCTGAAGTGAACATTTTTTTTTCGTATCGGCACATCTAGCAATTTCTCTGTCTCGTACCGTAAAAACTATAGCTTACGAAATATGAAATTCGGTATATTTATAGAGAAATAATAGAGTAACACGATGAAATAAACTGTTTATCGATGAAAACTTTAGTTTGGCATGAAATAGCTCACGAAGCAAGCTCATGATCAAGGAATTCAGTTTTTGGATTCCCTGGGTTAAGAAAAATCCTTGCTTTCCCTCCTGCGGAAAATAGGCAGGGATAAAAAATATATTTTTGAAAGTAGAATTTTTAGGAAAGATAGATATGAAGTGAGCGCAGCGAGTAGGAGGCGAAGCCTCCCGAAGGGGGTTGTGCGAGCGGAACAAGCAGGGGGCAGAGTCCCCTAGTGTATAAAAATTTAACTATATCTTCTATCTAAATATCATCACATTCCGTGATATCTTGATCATACGTGGTTTACTTCATGAATCCCTATAACTATTAAGTTTTATTTTCCATACTATACAGATTGATAATTCAGGGAACTTTCAATAGTCTATGTCGCTTACATAATACATCCTGTATCACTTTTAAAATTTATTTTCCCTATTATACATCGTAATGTATAGAGGAAGTATTTAAAAGGGAACTCAAATCGGAATTGGTGCTTTTGAAGAATTAACACATTTTAGGTACTTCAGTATACGAATGAATGGCTGTGTCACGTCTATATGTTTGTCGTTGCGTCTTGGCAATGTATTTATCCACTATAGTTTAAACACTAGCATACGAATTATGAAACTTAGTAGATTAGTGACATTTGAATTTTCTTGTTGCTAATTTGATTTTGGTAGAATAAGGGAAATGAAACTGGCTTTATTATGATTGACAGCAAATGTTGGCGAAATCTTCAATAAAATACTAAACATGCTGAAATGTATTATCTAAATGCTTGATTTCTATGTATTTTTATAGGAAAATAAATTAAATCAGCCATATTACTATAGACTAAACCGTTATCGTGAAATATCACATTTTTAAAATATTGTCGAATTACGCCATTGTAAAATTCGACAAGTTGCACAAATGAAACAATTTATTTATATAACAAATTCACTGCAATTTCAAATGAATCCTGAATTTAATATTATTTTTACAAAATATGCTCATGGATTCTAATTTGTATGCTTATAATTTTCTTATTTATAAGATTTCATGCCCTATATTTTTATTTTTGGGCAAATTTTAAAATATTTTTATCCAAACTTCCAACTTTTTCTTGTCTCAAGTCCAGTGATAGCTGAATAAGTTTTTCTTTTCCTTTCTTATTTTGTACGATAAGCTTTAATCTAATAAGTATAAAGAAAGGACGAAATAGAAAAAATGAAGTTGAGTCTTCGCAGAAAGTCTTGTATGGAATCATCACAACAGCTGAAATATTAATACTTACAAACTTCATGATGATGGCAGACCTTTCGTTGAAGAAATTGCAATACTAGAGACGTGTCGTCCCGAACTAGTCTACGATCTATATATATACCCACACCATATGATGCTCCTATAACGCACTTTAGACGATACATACCGAATAAATCATTGAAAAGATAAAATTTATGAATTTTTATAGCCCCCCCTTCGATGATGAACGACGAATTCTTCCAAAGGATGACAAAACTACTAGCGAGTGAATACAAATAATTTTTGAGAATGCTGACAGGCGTGTTGCGCTTGAGAAGAGGATTAAAACGCTGCCCATCAAGCATTTGCAAAACATGTGCAAATCATTTTTTATTTGAGAAAAGGCTTATAAAATATTGCCATTCAAACCTTCAAGGATGTCTCGAGTTATTCGTATGACACATAGTCCCAAACAAAAGCTGAAAACCGCATTTCAAATATTGACAAAAGTAATGGAATAGAATTAACAATTTGGATTCAATTAAACATATTTCAAAGGCAATAAATAATACTATTTTAAATAAAGTCACGCATTCAATAATATACTTTTTTACTTAAAATATTTTCATTGGAATGCAGACTGATTATTTGGAAATAAATCTTAAACAAATTAAATATACTCAAAGAAAAAATGCACACCATTTAAAACACGCGTATTTACGCGTCAACTAATATGCTTGAAGTTTAATGATTATACTATTATTCCATGAAGTTTAGTGATTATATTATTCGATATTATTTAATGAATTTCAGTATATGTAACAGAAATGTATTGTAAACAATTATATTATTAACATTTAGTTAATTATATTATTTAATGTAACTTTCGAATCCGGTTGCTTTTTCTATTGTAATCTTCAAATGCAATCTTCAAATAGCATTCTCCCATATATTTAAAGTAGCTTAATTGAATGTTATTTGATTGATGAAGTTAGCTCACATAGCTTACGATATTGGATGCTTTCTTCAATTTTGTTTTGACATTTGTATATGTGCAGTAGCATTCATCGAAATTTTTAAATTAATTTAATCGAATATTGTTTTTATTTGGTTGGTTAAAATAACCTATGTAACTTCCAAAACCGCCTGTTTCCTTCAGTTCTGTTATATTTCACTTAATATTAATATATCTTACATTATTCATTTTCCTCAACCCCATTATCTACGATGTAAACAGCCACTTCTGATTCAAAATGTTGCCATTTCAGAAATGTGAACTAGGTGGTTAAACTGAGATGTCTGAAGATATTTATGTTATACAGTATTTTTGGTCTCGAACTGACATGTAAACTTGGTTTTAATTTAATTGGCTGAAGCGCGTCCTTGGATGTCTTTGTTTTTATAGATTGTTCTTAACATGTTAATTCAAAGTTGTATTGGTATTTCGACCAATACCTACTGCTTTTCCTAACCCTAAGAAGAGGCTTCTAACCTTATAATCTGGATAACAATTGAAGTTACATAAGTTAACTATATCTGCTATCAGGAAAACTGAAAATACTTGTATTTTCCCAAGCAGCAGTTATATCCATTGTGATTTTCATTAACAGTTATATTGTACTCGTATACAGTTTTCTGTACAAAAAATGCAATGTACAAAATAAAATTCATTACATTATACATATGGAGTATTTGGTATATGGTATATTTGGTATATTTATGGTATATTTATATTTTTGGTATTATTATTTATTTTTGGTATATTTGGCATACTGGTATATTTGTTTTAAAATACAAAACAGATTATCAATACAAAACAGTCATCTATTAAGATAAAATAAAATTCATGTAACGCTGTTAATTTCACCTATTTATAACTAGATAGTTGTAATTGAAACAGAAGCGGCTATGAAAATATCCCCAATATTTCTGAAATCTCTGCCCCCCTTATAAATTTTCAGGCGTCAACACTTCCCCTCGTCACTATTACATAAATATTTATTTGACCAGATATTTTGAATAAAAACATGTGCATACAGTAGCTGCTAATATCCAAATCGATGAAAAATTAACTAAAGTTTGGCTCATCACGATTTTTAATGCATTTTCTCGGAGAGTTGAGAGAGTAATATTATGCACACAAAAATTGAATAACAGTTACTTTTCACTACAGTGATTGAGGCTGTTAACTTCTGTGATCATTCACGGTAAATATTCCCTTTTATGTATTATTATTATGTCAAATTTTGTCCTATGCTGCCATGTTAGGAAAATATAAAAATTAGAATACATTTCAAAGTATTTGCTCGAATTTCAAAAAGTCCTACCTGATTCTAGATTGTTAACACAACTCTATATAAAGTTTAGTGAAAATCCATCAATATTTCGGGAAGCTATTGTGTAAACAAAAATTGTCTACAGACAAACATCCCCTAAAAAAAGTTTAAATGCCTTCAAGTGGTGCTAAAACCTACATTGCCATCAAAATCTCGAAATCGAAAATTTTAGTGAAAGCAAAATATTTTTTCTATACAATATTCAATATAATGATAAAGTAACTTCACACTTTATGAAAAGTTATGATGATCCAAATAGCATTTCAATATCATTCTGCATTTTCAATCAATATAGTTACCTAAATTATGTATTATTAAATGTAATGTTTGGTAGTTGGCTTCAGTTTGATAAACACAATCCAACTAACTTTCATTTTACATCAACTAAATTTATCTAAATGTTACGATGAGGTATCATATTTTAGAGATTAAAGCCACCTATCGTATTTACACCTTATGGCGCAAGAAATAAGTCGCATGAAATTGTCATCATTGATTTTGTGGGTAATTTTGCGTACGAATTTACATTCAACATGAATAAAAAGGCCATTAGTGAAAATAATGATCATTTTCAGTTTGATACCGCTTCTGAAGAAAAACATGATGTGAAATGTATTTCGAATATTATATATATATATCACGCTATTAAAATATTCGCATTATATTTACTTTTCATATTATAGAATATAGTATAGACAAAAGTATTGCTTTTACGAAAATCTTTCATTTCTGTATTTTGATGCCAATATGTTTTAGGATCGTCTAAATACGATTTAACTGTTTTTAAAATGATGTCTGTTTGTCTGTCTGTTTGTGGACGATTTTTTGTTTACACTATAACTGCCACAAATATTAAGGAATTTTCAGGAATCTGTATATTCGGCTGTGTTATTGAGAAATCGAGACCTAAATAGAATTTTTTCAAATTCGAGAAAATATAAAACTTCGTAAATATACTCTCAATTATACTCGAATCAAACTTGAAAATTATTTTTTATTATCGAAAATATAAAACTTCGCAATATATTCGAAATTTTACATTTTCTTAACATAGCAGAATAGTACAGAAGGAGTTCTTTATGGTTTAATGATCACGAAAAATAACACTTTACATCAACGTAGTAAAAAATAGCTGGAATACAATATCTTTCACTTCGTTACGTCATTAGTGCATCTCAGGGGGGCAAATTATTCCCCGTTTAAACTTTGTATTAATCGAAAGATTTTTCCAAGCCTTTTAAAATGAAGGGTAACATGCTGTAATCGTAATTATTTGGGCAAACAATACATATTTTTGTAATATTGTCTAGTAAATATTGCAAAAGAAAAAAAAAGAAAAAAAATCACAAACTACTTGAAAGTGGATTCTGGTATGAGAGAGTGGAGTTGAGCTACATTGCATAAATTTTGATAAATTTTGATTGTATGTATTATTATTTCTTTTTACTTTCCTTATATACACAATGTATAAGGAAAGTATTGTGACGGGGTCGAAAATATGAATTCGAGTTTTCGACGGGAAGAGCACGTTTCAAGCATAACTGATCATGCATCAAACATTTTTGAGGTGATGTCTCTATGTGTGTGTGTGTGTGTGTGCGTGCGTGTTAGTGAGTCTGTGGAGACAATATCTCACGAACGAATGGTGCGATTCGAATGAAATTTGGTACAAAAATCACAATCCATGAATACTGTTTTAAAACGCATTCGAATGTTCTGAACCCCCCTAAATTTGCGAGTGAAATTTTGAAAAAATCATCAAAAAATCAAAACCTTTAATATAATTACGCAAATAGACGTCTCTTATGTAATGTTTCCTTAGAAAACGATTGACATAAACTTTAGAACTCTAGCACAGATCGTTCGCGAGATATTACTCATTTTTCAAATAAATTTATCAAAAAATCCCATAAATTAAAAAAATATATAAACTGTTGAGAAACATGTTCACTTTCATATGTAATATCATGCGATAAATTTGTTAACATCATTTTCGTGGATCTAGCTCGTTCCTTTCATGAGAAAAGATACTTTGAGTAATGCTTTTGTATTTGAAAGCCAATAGTCATTTATCTGCTATAAGAATAACTTATTTCTCCTTCCATAACGCTTGGCGAGATTTTGGCGACAAATTTGGCGGAATGTCGCAACTTGGCGACTTTTCTACATGTTGCCAAAATAACGAAAATATCGCCAAATGGTTAAAAATGACGCTAAATCAATGAAAATGACGACTAATTGACGAAAATTCAATATCTTGAAAAGAATATAAGTATCTACTTTAAGAATAAGCTATTTTTTTGTTGTAAAAGTAGCAAATTCCTTGCATTATATAAGGAAAGTCATGTGTTGCCCATATCAGATATTTTTAAGTGAACTGAAATCTTCACCCTTCAATTAATTCGTGAGGTAATTAAAGAATAGGTACAAATGCATAATATCCCTTTTTTAAACGAAGACCTAAAATTTTGTAGACATAGACAATGTAGCATATACGGAATCTACGAATCTCTTTAGATACAGAACATGCACTATAAGTACTAAAAACATGCTTTTGAATAAGAAACCATCGATAGTAAGGAGAAAAAAGATAAAAATATTACATAAAAGGACTTCGTTAGTAATAGAATAATCTGTTGGTTGTAAGTATTATTCAATTTTGGAGTCAAAATACAGTTTCTCCCTTTCGGATAAAAGGCAAGAGAAACCACACCTCCAAAAGCAAAAAAAAAAAGACGACTGTCAATCAATAGTTGCATTACTGGATCTAGGCGCAAGAATGTTGTCAAACGAAAAATACAAAATAAATGGAAAATAAGAACCTAAGAAGAATATAAAAGAACAATTGAAACATTCAGAAAAGTTTTCAGTGAATGAAACTACAAGCGAATTCAGTAGCTGTGGTCTCAAACTGTGTTCTTAAACTTTGGTCACAACTTTATCTCAAACTTTGTCTCAAACTGTGGTCTCAAACGTTGCGTTAAAATGAATAGGAAAACAGCCAATTTCAGAAGGCCACATTATCACCACCATGCACAAAAATTAGTGTAAAAATGCATCTGAATAAAAAACTACAAATTTATGTGGTAAATAATAAAAAACGAAGAATGCACACTACTTTTGAAGCTAAATGAACTAACTTTATCAGAAATCTTAAACAATTCATAATATTACTGTAAATATATTAGTTTATAGATGAATCCTAAACAAAAATTAAAATATAGGAAAAGCAGACGATTTGTGAAAATTGCACAAGCTTCTTCGTCAACTGAATATAATAACGAACATGCAAACTATTCAAACTACTTTAAAAACACCAATGAATGATATAGTATGTGATTAAGCTGACTATAAGAAAAACAAGTCATTTTCACAAATTATATTAACTAACTTCATCAAATAAATTCAAATAATAATCAATCAAAATATCATTAAATAAAAATAAATGCATAATTAAATAGAATATGATAAAAAGTAAAAGGAAACCGGTTTCTTTGATCTTGAAGGAGTCTCCTTGTTCTCTGCTCCTAAACCGTTTGACAATTTTAATCAAATGCTAATGCTGCTTAAAGTATTTTGATAACGTATTTTTTAGACATCAAATTGAGGGAAGTTCTATATATAAAGCAAAATATATGATGTGAACAGCACTTTATATATTTTATTTCATATTCGGATCAAATTCAAATTTTTGTTATCATTATAGGGATATTCTGATAGCGATATAAACTGATTTCAAATAGCAGCTTTTTTTCATCTGGTTGTCAAATAAAGCAGTTAATTCCATAAAATCAGTTGGTTTTTACCTAACCTAGTTTATATAGTTATATTTATAATTTTGTATTACTAAAATTGCTCATTTGCAACTCCATATTGCATTAATGATTAAACAATAAAAAATGTAAAAATTAGAGTTTCAACCGGCCCCTACAATTGAGTGCAGCAGTTTCAATACATGCATAGTTTCAATATATGTACTTTACACTCCCTGCAATCGACGGGGTATAAAGTTGTAGACTTCCACGTGGTGCATCCTGGATAACCCTAAATCTACTACAATTCTAGTCGCACTCCTATACTGGAGAGCACGCTGTCTAATAGCCTAGCCGCTAGGCCATTAGACAGTTTGCTCTCGACAGATTAGACTCGATTAGACAGACCCCAGCGGTCTGCCGACCCCGCTAGACCCTAGCGGCCAAACGACGGGCATTTGTCAACAGCATATAGACATAGTTACGCTGAACAGGAAGATATCCTGTGTCTGACAGATCAGAAATTACAGTTTGATGTGAAATCTGAAAAATGTAGAGTCCACTTTAAATATAAAAGAATATATAATCATATCTAAATAAATGAATCTGGTCAGCTGGAGATTGGTGGCTAAATTTCCCTTTAAAATATAAGTTTTCAACAAACTTCTGCTCACATTTACGTATTTTAATGTCACTTTTCTTCGAAATTTTTAGCGTTACCCGTTACGTGATGACCACTGCATGAAACGAATTATTGAAGCACTTTTATAAATGATTAAGTAATCTATATAGTCATAAAAATAACATATATTATATTATAAAAAGTATTAATATTCCTAACTTTTTAAAAATATTATGCTCATTTTACTATTAATCGCAGCAATTAGATTATTTTATGTTTAAACTAGGAGTGTAGAATAGACAGTTTTGTACGTTGTTTATTTTACAAAAGACATTTATTTTTTCTCACCCATTTTAAAGGACTTAGTTTATATAGGCTATAGTTTATATTTTAATAAAGTATAACAGAATATATTTATATACAAATTAAGTACGATGATATTTATGGCTTTTAATTATTATCTCCATTAGTTTCCATTTTTCGTGATAAATCTTATAAGTAAAGTTCAGAAAATAATCTGCATTCGCTTTATTACAATTAATAGTCAATATATCTATTATATGAAATGTATACATAAAATATATACATTTCATATAACAGGTGTAATAGTATACCTTAATGAAAAGTATATCCATTTTAAGTTGAAAGCAGTATGCAATACTCTCTTAAAACCCCATTCTCTCATCGTTGACGTAAGTGAAAAGAAAAACGCCATATCCATAGCAACCTGACGTCATAAGAAACCAAATATCTTAAGTGATGTTTCATAGAACTTTTCTCACATGAACCAGTAATGCTATATGACTGTATATACCAGAAATATGCTGACTTTCATTAGCAACAAGATCTATATTTTCATAAAATGGCAAGGATGTCAGTCCAAGTATACATTTATAATCGCTAAGCAAACATTTCATATACATTTCATATAACAGGTTTACTCTTATACCGTGATGAAGGTATATCTATTTCAAGTTTAAACCAGGATATAATACTGTTTTAAAATCCCATCATCTCATTGTTTATGTAAGTGGAAAGAAAAACCGTCGTAGGCATGGCAACCTGACGTCACAAGAATCCAAGTACCCCTTCCGTTTTTCTTAATAGAACTATAAACCAGTAATGTCATATGACTGTTTGTCTTTATATACAAGAAGTATTCTGACTTTCATTAGCAACAACAACTGCATTTTTTCGAAGTGGCATGGATGTTAGTCCAAGTATATATTTATAATAGCTAAGCAAACATTTCATATACATTTTATATAACAGGTGTACTCGTATACAGTAATGAAAGTATATCTCTTTTAAGTTTAAACCAGGATATAATACTGTATTAAAATCCCATTATTTCATTGTTGACGTAAGTGAAAAGAAAAATCATCGTAGCCATGGCAACCGGACGACACAAGAATCCAAATATCTCTTTAGTTTTGTTTCATAGAACTTTTATCACACAAACCAGTAATGCCAAATGACTGTTTGCCTTTATATACCAGAAATATACTGGCTTTCATTAAAAACAAGAACTGCATTTTTCAAAGTGAAAGGGATGTTAGTCCGAGTATATCTTTATAATCGCTAAGCAGATTGCAGGATATTTTTTAAATATATAACTAAAAGTGTGTTTTTGATTTAAGGCAAGCATCAGTAACAGACAGCTAACATTCCAAATAGGGCCCTTACTAGAGTTTATGTGGTCCGTTATTTGTGATTTAAACATTTAAAAATAGTGTTTCATTGAATTAATAAATGCGAATTCATTACAATACTTATTTATAATGAGAATTGAGAGATGATTAAGTAATGAAAATGAATTTTCATATAAAAATATAATGCAGCGGCTTCTTTAAATTGTAAGTGTAACTATCATCCGTTGTTGAATTCTGGAAAAATATATCTGTATTCTATAATTTAAATAAATACTACAAAAATTGACAAAATTCATATATTTTTATTTTATTATAAAAGTATCACTTTTTTAATGGTTTTCCCCCATAAATTTTTCATCCTTATACAGTCGAACCTCTCATTTACGGTCACTCTCCGGACAGAAAAATTTGTCCGTAAACGAGGGGTGACCGTAAAAGAGGGGATCATTCTAAATTAGATCAAATATTACACATTAATCGTTTTAAATTCCACATATTGAAACATACCTATTTTTGAGAACATAAAACCATTTTAAGGTAACGGATAAACCCGTAGCCGAAATTTGCTTGCGTGGGCGACATTGTTTTTGATACTATACCTGATTAGATCTTTACCTTGTAGTACCTTCTCAGTGTTAAATTTTTCTTTTATCGGGAGTTAACTCCCCCCCTCCCCAACTGCGATCTTGGTGACGAACGTGCACACTTGTTTCATAAAAACAATTAAATTCACAACTTGTAAGCTCATATGCAAAAAACGTACAGTAGTACACATTGAATTTATTTCCCTTCGGGGAAAGAACTGATCAATTGATGTTTGCTGGGTTTTAGCCACCAGTCTTTCTCCTTCAAAGTGTATTTGAAGTTGCGAGACTAAATTTAATGCCTTTCCATCATTATGCTTACAGGAAAATGTCTTTAGTCCGTCTAACACTTTAAAAACTTCAGAGTAATTTCTGATGCTGGCTCCTTGCTCTTAACACTCGACTTCTTCTTCCTCACTTTCTTCCCCTTCAGATGATTCTGTTGCAAATTCCCTGACGATATCTGATATTTCTCTGTTGTTTTCTTCTATCATTACATCTGCATCCATAGGAGCAAATTCTTCAGACGATACGCCCACGAATCCGGCCTTTTCCACCAAGATCTGTAAACTTTTAGATTCTTCACCTGAATCAGTCGGAAGTGTTGCAAACTCCCTGAAACCAGCTTTCTGATAACAGTTAGAAATCGTTTCTTCTTTTACACTATTCCATGAGGATTTTATCCATCCAACTGCATCCGAAACGTTGATCGACTTAGATAGTTCTATGGCTGATTTAGCTTTTTCCGTTTCGCAGATCAAATGCTTTAAAAGTAGCTTGCTGTATTGAACGTTAAAAGATTTGATGACACCGAGATCCAGAGGTTGACAATTTAATGTCGTGTTAGAGGGAAGGAAAATTACCTTTATGTTTTTCAGGGGAACGTCTGTTGAATGGGACCTGGCATTATCCATAAACAGAAGGACTTTTCTTTTTCCTTCACGAAGTGCTTGTCTAAGCTTATCAAATGTTTCAACATGATATCAGAAGTCATCCATGCTTTCCTATTAGAGTGCCATTCGACGGGTAAGCCACGTATATACAGTCTCTTGCTGATTTTCCAATCACCAAAGGGGTCAACTTTTCGCCTTGCATGTTTGCTCCCAGCAGTATTGTCAATCGCTCTTTAGAAATCTTTCCTCAATTGCAACGCTCTTTTCTTACGCAAAGCGTTTTATCAGGAAGAGCTCGATAGAACAGTTCAGTTTCATCGATGTTATAGACATCCCTTGCTGAATATCCTTCAATAATTCTTGGTATTTTCTCAACCCAATCTTCACACACACTGCTGTCGACATCAGCAGATTCGCCGACCAGTTTCCTGAACGCGATTTCATGTCGAACGCGAAATCGATCCAGCCAACATTCGAGGCTTTGAAGTCTGTGAATTCTAACTCTTCTGCGGCTTCTTTCACTTTCTCTTGGAGAATTGGCCCGGAAATAGGAAGATTTTTGTTTCCTGCAGAAACTAACAAATCGTAAACAATTGTATCTACAGCAAGTCCAGGTGTTTTAGGAAATTTATTTTTCTTTCTTGATTTCCTTTTTTCAACCATTGGTTTCGCCAATATTCTTTCTTTTTCAAAATACAGCATATTTGGGTTCTTCCTACATTACATTTAGTCGCGAGGGTACGAACTCCCACTTTATGTTTTGCATTATACTCAATAATATTAATTTTATCTTTCAGAGACAGAGCACGACGATTACTAATGCTGGCCATTTCGAAAGAAGGGTGACTATACGTACACGTATGAACTCTACGACCTCAACACCGATGTGACTTCAAATTCTCGAAAAGCAACGCATTAAATGTTAATTTTACGACCATACGCACTCCATTTCCATACCATTTGTGGTCTGTCATAAGGTAAACTTATTCTAATCAAAAAGTATTATTCTATGACTTACCTATGATGCCGCCACTAAGGGTGGAGCATGTAAGCTCCCGGTTCTCAAGCTCGAGATACGAACACACAAAACATAAAGAAATACACATGCTTAATTGCTCAATTTATTTTAATATTTTACTTAATAGATATCTATTGTATCTGGAGTAACTATGCTATAATTAAATCAATTATTAAAAGACACATAATACTGACAATATTACATTAATATATATATTTACACACATAATAACTTTGACCTAAATTTCTTAAAAACAGTTTCCTTTAAACAATCGATAAAGAATAGTTCTTATAGTTCAATATTTACGAACTCGTTCATATGGTCTACTCATACGAACTGGTAGTTAATTATTTTAATAATCGTTAAAGGTGTGCCTTCCGTGCTAATAGTGACAATTGAAAGTTGGTTACCTTTACTCTTTGTGTTACGTGCATATTCGTGCTATTTCAATGATGTAGGAAAACCGTTGCACATCTAACTGCACTCGCTACCATTTTATTGCTCACATTCTATAGACACTTTTCACAAAACCAAAAACATGATGCTGACTCGTTCAAAAGTTTTAAGTCGACTGAAGTTTTTTGAATATGGCTTTGGGGCGCTTTTTTCTTTCCCTCATTCGTTCCCTACCACATCTACCATTCGCTGTTGCTGCAGACGGGGATAACCACTGTTTATATATGCATTTGTTGTGATTGGCTCCCTCTGCAGCATTTAAATAGGTCATTATTTTGGGTGGCATTTGTAATTGGGGTGGAAACATGTAATACAAATATTGTGTTACATGGTCTAAGTCCAGTTTTTTCCTTGAAGTGGATCCCACTCCTTTGTGACTGAGGGGTGGGGAAGTTCCCATTACTCCTTATCTCCCTTTTGAATTGTTTGCTCTTAATGTCCCTAGAGCATGACCATTGTTGTAGGCGCAGGTGTTTTTCTTACTCAGGAGAGTTGCAATTTTTTCTGGCAATCTATCTTTGGTATAGAAAATTCAAATTTTGATTGTGTCCGTACAGAGGTTTTAGTCTAATGGAATGAATCATTAAAATAGTGTCCGCGTCCGTATCTGAGGGTGACCGCTAATCAGGGGTTCAAACTGCATATTGTGAATGGGTTTCCTGCCGGGGAATTTATAACTGACCGTAAAAACGGGGTGGCCATATCTCAGGGGTGACCGTTTAGAGGGGTTTGACTCTAATTATAATTCTTCATCAGTTCTTTTCATTGAAGTTTTATTTGCTGAGTTTTGATATAAACAGTTATTCAAATTGCAATCAATCGAATTCCAGATTAAATACTTTTCTCATCGCCTTTTCTCACCAAGTCTTCTCTATATGAGTTTAAACAATTCGTCATTAAAAAAGTTGACAAAATTTATGCACTTTCATAAATATTGTTTTAACAAATAAAAGGCAAAAAATATCCTACATGTATAATTTTACATTATTGCGTTCTAATAGTATTCAAATTCAATCATAATCATTACCCACACCTCTTCACTTGCAACACTCAAAAATAGCCTCTTGGGGATTTAAATTGTGGCCTTGTCGAAAATTGAAGAGCATGCAGCCCACAAGTAAGAGAAGGCTGCCGACATCTGCAACTTCGTCAGACACAGAATGTTATTTTTAATTTACCAATTACCACAATTTGATTTTTATTCAAATGTGGCTTTAAATGCAAATATATTTTGTTTACTATAAAAAAATATTTATTTTTAAAAATATATAATTTTGAAATTTTAAATATACATACTTCTAAATACAAAAGTTTCATGCAAAAAATAAAGAAAATTAAAATTTTTAAATTGTGTATCCACATGCCATGTTGCTATTTTGATAATGCAAAGAAAAAAATTTAAAATTGTTTAAATAAAAATTATCATGAACGACTTTTCTAGCAGACGTTAAATCTTAGAATTTTGCAGTTTAATTAAATATCAATAAAAAATTGAAGCTATATTATAAACTCAATATTTTTTCGAATTTCACAGTTTGATTGAAGATATGTTTGTTTAAACGAATTGTTTCAATGTAAGCTTTAAGAATGGAAGACCTTACTGAGAGCAAAGTGTATATTCAGTTTACACAGTTTGTATCCTTTAACCAAGTTTATAGTATTTAATAATTCGATAGACGTAATTATTTCTTCATTTAGTTCTCCACGATTTGAACTCCATTTACACTAACAAAATATTGCATTTTTTAAAAAAGCTTATGACCCGCATTTATAGTTAATAATATGAAGATATTTTAAGGGTTCATAGATTTCCTTTTACATTTTCAAATGAAATTATATTCATTTATATGATTTCCAAAGTGAAAAGAAATCCATATACATTTCTTAAGCAATCCTCTTTGAGATATAATTTTTGCAATATAAGCATTACAAACTTGAAAAACGGAAATCTTCTTCAACTTGACAAGACTATTACTCGAAAATTATAAGAGCTTCTTTAATAGTAAATAAACATGCTAATACAAAATTTTCTAGTACTAATGTTTATCGCTTGCTATTTATATCTATCCTTTATTGTTTGCTATATATTTCGAATGAAAGTTAGAAAAATGAAAACAAATACTAGCTGGGAGAGCTACTTTTCATAGTTTTTTCGAAAACAAAATCAAAATATTAAATTATTGAAATTATATTTATATATTCATAATCTGGACCATATTTAAGACGAAACAAAAAAAATTCTTGACATTTTGTCTATTAGATTCGAGGATATAGCCGTCCAAATTGTTTACATTTTCCATAACGCTCCATTTTTCAGCCAGGGAAACCTCAACCATAGGTGTTATTCTCATCAAAAATACTTCTAATTTTTGTCATTCTAATAAGGATTGTTATTTAAGTGAAACGAAACACTGTGGAATATGAATGTATCAGAATGTTGAAAGCAAACTCTTACTACAATATTTCTTCTAAAGTTTTCTATCATGATTCATAACCATGCGTCTATTTGGTTCTAATTCATTCCATTTTTTATTATAATGCAGTAAAAAATGTTAATTTTAGGACAATTTGTAGGCTAAAACCGACTAAATATATTTTTATTGCATTCTGTATGGTAGTTTTTTTTAAGAAGTTTTTTATTTAATTTTTAATTGCAGTAAGACTAAAAGTGATATCTTTAACGTGCAATAAAATAGACAGTGAACTGCTATAAACCTGCTAAAAATAAATTTAAACAAGTTGGCGCAACAGTATGTAAATAGGTTGAGCAGTTTTGAGTTATAAGTAGTCATGGTATATGGCGATAGAAGCATGTTTTATGTCCTGATGCTTTATATCTTAATGTTTTATGTCCTGATGGAGGCAGATGTGGATAAAAACACTTATTTGAAAATCCCTGGCCTCAGCCTTATTGCATTGCCCCCAAAAATTTAATCAAAATCGGTTTTGTAGTTTAGTCCGTTTAAAAAATTTTAAATCTCATACTTTTATTTATATTTAGCGCCAGAAAAATCGAATTACATCCCTTTAACTCAATAGATAAATTTTCAGAACGTTGCATTTTGCAAACCATTAAACATTACAGCCTATTGGATATTGAAAATTCGAGAAATTAAAGTTGTCCTACATTATATAGTCCGTACTAGAAAATAAATAAAATTGATCCACCATTAATGAAAAAAATGTTAGTCATTAGTCGTAGACTCATGTTTCCATTCTAGGAAATAATTTAATTAACGTAGACTATATCATCGCATCTAAATTTTGATCTTCTGACACCTTTCAGAAAACGAGTACAAAATGTGAATTTTTATACAGGCCACTTAAAAAAAATATTCGATTATAAAAATATTTGCCATAGCAAAATTAGTCAAATAACAATAAAGATCAATCATGCATAAAGCATTGATTATGAGATACTTTCCAACTGAAATGCAATTTTCTTTAAGCATCTATAATATGCGATACATTCAGCTCTGATATATTTTAAATTATCTCAGTACTACAACACTTTATTATATTTGTAAACTTAAAACTTCATCACAAAAAAACGAACTTTATTCAAATGACGTCATCAAAATATAAATCGACTGGCTCTCTATGTAAAGCAATGAATATTTCATTCATATCACTTTTATTCCAGACTCCAGAGCTAAATAATTTTGCATGAAAAAAATTCAGCAATTCTTATACAACTCATTTTATAATCACTTGTTTACATTCTGCATCCATTAAAATTAGGCTTTGTTGAGAAATAATCAAAGTTTGATGATCAATTAAACTCAAAAAGATTGTAATTACGTTGGCATAGAATATAGATGCACAGAAAATATGCGAAAATATATCGGTTTTAAGACGGATGCAACACTAAATATAAATTTAAAAAAACTTTTAAAAATTACGATTTTTACACTGGGCAAAAAAATGGATGCCATATTATATTATGAAATGGGTCACGTGGTCGCTTCACATAATATGGGTATAATTATTATTTTAACATTTATTTAAAAAACTGCCAAACATATGTTGTTAAAATTTTTTTATATATTTTATGAGATAAATTGCATATTTTTTTTTAATTTTCGAAGCAGCTTAAAAATGTTTGAAAACTTAGTTCCTATAGAGTTCAATATATTTCACTTTTACAACCCGATTTCAATCCGAAACTAATTGGGAGATATTATTCATTTACATGCCTCTGTGTATCGCAGATCGTCTCAGTAACATACTAAAATTTAATTAAAATCATTTCTACGGCAGTTATCGTGCGAACAAACAAACAGACAGACAAAATGAACAAAGTTATAAACACTTTTCAACTATGTTAGAAAGTGCTAAAAAAGTTCCATTGTTACACAATTAAATTCACCCAAAATATCATTCATTAAAGTTTTCGGCAAACAATTGGGGACTGTATAAAAAGTTTGTTAAAAATAGTTACGCAAGTAAGTTTTTGAATAAATATTTTATCTAACAGAATTCAATTGTTTTATGGCCCCTGATATCTATGTTGGTTGCCGTTTGTGACAATTGGGTCAAAATGGTTTAAGTCCTATAACTTTGACAATGTTTTCGCAGTTAATTTTGTACATCAAAGAACCGGGTATTTTTACTTTCCTTATATACTTAACTTATAAGGAAAGTATTGTGACGGAGTCGAAAATTCGAATTCAAGTTTTCGACGGGAGAGCATGTTTCAAGCATCCCTGATCACGAATTTTGAGGTGGTGTGTGTGTGTGTGTGTGTGTGTGTGTGTGTGTGTGTGTGTGTGTGTGCAGACGATATTTCACGAACGGATGAAGCGATTCAAATGAAATTTGGTAAAAATCACAATCCGTGAATACTGGAAGCCTGTTGTTTTTAAACACAGTCAAATGTCCATAACCCCCTAAATTTTCGAGTGAAATTTTGAAAAAAATCATCAAAAAATCAAAACCTGTAATAAAGTAACGCAAATAGAATTCTTATGTAATTTTTCCTTAGAAACGATTGACACAAACTGTAGGACGCTAGCATGAACCGTTCCCGAGATATTGTACATTTTTCAAATAAATTTAATAAAAAATCAAGTAAAATAAAAAATATTAACTCTTATGAAATATTTTCACTTTTCATATGTAATATCATGTGATAAATTTGGTGATATCATGCTCGTGGATCTAAATCGTTCCATTCACAAAAAAAGATATGTTGAGTAATACTTTTGTATTTGAACGCCAATAGTCAATTATCTGCTGTAAGAACAACTTATTTCTCCATCAATAACGCTTGGAGAGATTTTGGCGACGAATTTAGCGAAATGTCGCCAACTTGCCGACTTTTTAAATGTTGACAAATTAACGAAAATCTCGCCAAATGGATAAAAAATGACGCTACATCAATGAAAATGACGACTAATTGAAGAAAATTCAATATCTTGTAAAGAATATAAGTATCTACTATAAGAATAAAAATTTTTTAACTGTAAAAGCAGCAAATTCACTGCATTATATAAGGAAAGTCGTGTGCTGCCCACATCAGATTTTTTTCCTTTTATTTTACAATACCTTAAATAAATAAAGAACACTTTGCCAATCTGAACTTATTTCTTGGAGGATCCATATAAAAAGTTTATTTATATATTTTCTATATTAAAACGTGTCACATGGCTAAAGCTGTCGTAATCTAAAATAAAATTTGGAACATTTAATAAATTAGAACTATGGATCTACTATCAATCGTTTAAGATATATTTAGGTATGTGCAATTTTTTTTTAAACACCCGTATATGTAAAGGCCAACAATTAAGATTTGTATGAGATTCCTATATTATTAATGATGATAAATTTATTTCTATAATAATTTCGAAGTTTACCATATCAACTCATGAGAAAATAAATAACTTCCATTGAACGTTAAGTGCATATAAAAGTTAAACTAGCATTAACGTAATGGATCATTAGTTTGCTTTTGCATTTTACGACCGCAGTTAACGTTATACAAACTAATTGTGAAATGGCCTTTTCCACTAACTTATGAAACGCTACTCTTCATAGAACTACATTAGTTAAGAGCGTAATGGTATAATATGTTAAAATGATATCAGCTACGCAGATGACCATGACTAAAACTTTTTAAATATTTTGATCTCAGTTCGTTAAACATGCTTCCCCAAATCTAATGCTTTTTCAAAATCTAGTAAGTTGCAAGCCTAGCTACCAGTAGAATGGACGATCTCATCAACCCTTTTGGATGAAGAATTCCAGTTGTTCTGTAGTATAAAGATTTTACAGAGTTCACTTCGTCGATAAGAACTTACGAACTTAAATTCCATCGAAGTAGTTTAATGGTATAGCATCAGCTAACCAGTACGGAGATTCCTGATTCGTTTCCCTGTTTTGGCAGAAACGTTCTCTACAATGTGCGTCAGAACAAATTAAGCCTGGAGCTTAGTGCAATGATATTGGGGATTTGAAAGTGACACTAGTATGATTTGTACGGGTTCATTGAACTGTGACATATCTGGCGCTGATTTCAAATCTGAAGACCAAAAACCAAGTGGAATACTAACCTAAGTAAAAATATTAGTATCAAGAGGTAAAAATAGCAGGAAGCAGGAGGGGGAGTCAGTTACATTGCCAAGTCCCAGTTGGGCTTTAAGGTAAAAAAAATATCAGCTGCCCTGTCGAATGAGGAGTACCAGTTGTCGAGTAGGATAAGAATTCCAGCTATCAAATAGAAGTGACGAATTTAGGATACCACATAGAAAAGCAAATTTCAACTGTTCTATAGGATAAATAGTCCTAGCTATCCTGTCGGATGAATAACTGTTTCTTCTTAAGCATATAATTCAACAAAAAAAATCCTTCAATCGAGAACTGCTGTCCTGGGATCGGATTCTTAATTTAATTATTTTGTCATTTTACTGTGTTTCATATGTACATAGTGTATTCTTTAACCCGACAAAAATGTTTCAAATGGATTTCAAAATACTTTGATGCATATAAAATACTTTGCATGCATACCAAGGGATCAACAACCATATTCAGGATATAAATCTGGACTTCCGGTCGATCGCTGTTTTAAGCAAAATTTGAGATGAATTCTCTCTCTCTCTCTCTCTCTCTATATATATATATATATACAGTTTGGTATCCCACAAGGGGGTGGTGCCTCATCCTTATTAGCTAATCTATATTTATTCTTCTATGAAAAGAACATGTATCCAGGATTGCATAATATGCATATGTTTAGATATCTGGATGACATATTATGTGTATTCCATAATAATATTCCTATAGTATTTAACTTTAATCCTTAAAATTTACAATTAAATGCAAATAATAATGACTCTAATGTTGCAAACTTTTCAGATTTAAATATAGATTTACGAAATTGTAATCTGGTTGTAAACTTATATTATAAAAGATAAGATTTTAAATTTAATTCATCGAAAATTCAACTCCTTGACTCTTGTTTGCATATAATATGGTAAATCAGGTTCTTAGAATCAATAAAATGCGTGATGAAAATTATAAATTAGCACATTTTATTATTGATATTGAATTATTGAGTACAGCGATTAATAAGGCATATCCTCCCAATTTCGTATATAAAATTATCAACTAAGGGTATCAACTTCCACTCGATAACATCCAAGACAACTTTCCCAATTACGGTAAATAATAGCATGAAAAAAATTATAATTATTTATTAATTATATAATTAAGTAAAAATGAATAATAATAATAAAATAAAATAAAAAAATTAGAACAATAATAAAATCGGAAAATTAGGTACATTAACATTAGGGTTTTGAGTTTTATTTTTGCTAAAAAATTGTAACTTTAGCCAGTTTGATACTACGATTTGACCGCCCTTATAATAGTGTTTAGTGGCATTCTCATTTATTAATTTCTTCTATGAATCACTTGTTTAGTAAGAACTTTCATTCTAAGCTAAGAACTTTCATTTCATGTTCATATTCTGTTCTACTTATATGGGTAATTGTCCTGTCTCCTACTCTGACTCACTGGACAGGTCTGGAAGGGTCGCTGTGAACTTTTGTTCTGCCTCCTAGGTTGCATTCTGATGTTGCTCGATACTTTTCACACTGTTGCGGTTGATTGCACTTACATGTGGTGAAAGGTGGCGGGTTCCTGCCTCATGGTAATACTAGATTTCCTATTTTTTTATTTTCAGTTTTTCCTCTTTTGGTGCTTGTAGTCTGTTCATTCTGATGTTCATTCTGATTTGTTCATTCTGATGTTGCTCGATACTTTTCACACTGTTGCGGTTGATTGCACTTACATGTGGTGAAAGGTGGCGGGTTCCTGCCTCATGGTAATACTAGATTTCCTATTTTTTTATTTTCAGTTTTTCCTCTTTTGGTGCTTGTAGTCTGAGTGTTGGCATTTATAGTAACGTACTATTGCCCAACCTGAAACAGGTATTTATTTGGGTTAATTAGAGTTAAATACTTAGGCTTGAAGAAGAATTTAATTCTGGTTATTTTTTCGAATTGTGGCAGTGCTGTTCTTTTCTATTATCAGCATTGTGACGTGGTTTTGCTGCTTTGGTGATATTAATATTTCATGATAACTCGAATTGATTATTTTTATTATTACATTTTTCTAATATATATATATATATATATATATATATATATATATTCAGATTTCTACCTACAGCTGTTTAGGCCATGTAATTCATAGCTCATTCAGTCAGTCTGACTTAGCTGTTTTATGGAAAGAAACTTAGCAGTTTATAAATTTTAATACAAAATTTCTCTAGATTTTTTTCAATATTTAGAGTCAATTTCTACTCGCATGCAATGTTTTAGGTTTCTTACTTCACTTATTCGGGTTGTGAAAGTGCCCCTTAATCAGTCCATCGGACTCAACTGCATGTATATAATAATAAGAGTTGGTAACATAGAGAAAGTTATATTCCCAACTTTTGTTAGCTATGATAATGAAAGTTAGTGACATAGAGAAAGCTAGATTCCCAATTTCCATTAGCAATCATAATAAAAGTTGGTGACATAGAGAAAGCTAGATTCCCAATTTCCATTAGCAATCATAATAAAAGTTGGTGACATAGAGAAAGCTAGATTCCCAATTTCCATTAGCAATCATAATAAAAGTTGGTGCCATAGAGAAAGCTGGATTCCCAACTTTCGTTAGCTATGATAATGAAAGTTAGTGACATAGAGAAAGCTAGATTCCCAATTTCGATTAGCAATCATAATAAAAGTTGGTGACATAGAGAAAGCTAGATTCCCAATTTCCATTAACAATCATAATAAAAGTTGGTGCCATAGAGAAAGCTGGATTCCCAACTTTCGTTAGCTATGATAATGAAAGTTAGTGACATAGAGAAAGCTAGATTCCCAATTTCCATTAGCAATCATAATAAAAGTTGGTGACATAGAGAAAGCTAGATTCCCAATTTCCATTAACAATCATAATAAAAGTTGGTGCCATAGAGAAAGCTGGATTCCGAACTTTCGTTAGCTATGATAATGAAAGTTAGTGACATAGAGAAAGCTAGATTCCCAATTTCCATTAGCAATCATAATAAAAGTTGGTGACATAGAGAAAGCTAGATTCCCAATTTCCATTAACAATCATAATAAAAGTTGGTGCCATAGAGAAAGCTGGATTCCCAACTTTCGTTAGCTATGATAATGAAAGTTAGTGACATAGAGAAAGCTAGATTCCCAATTTCTATTAGCAATCATAATAAAAGTTGGTGACATAGAGAAAGCTAGATTCCCAATTTCCATTAGCAATCATAATAAAAGTTGGTGACATAGAGAAAGCTAGATTCCCAATTTCCATTAGCAATCATAATAAAAGTTAGTGACATAGAAAAAGCTAGATTCCCAATTTCCATTAGCAATCATAATAAAAGTTGGTGACATAGAGAAAGCTAGATTCCCAATTTCCATTAGCAATCATAATAAAAGTTGGTGACATAGAGAAAGCTAGATTCCCAATTTCCATTAACAATCATAATAAAAGTTGGTGCCATAGAGAAAGCTGGATTCCCAACTTTCGTTAGCTATGATAATGAAAGTTAGTGACATAGAGAAAGCTAGATTCCAAATTTCCATTAGCAATCATAATAAAAGTTGGTGACATAGAGAAAGCTAGATTCCCAATTTCCATTAGCAATCATAATAAAAGTTGGTGACATAGAGAAAGCTAGATTCCCAATTTCCATTAGCAATCATAATAAAAGTTGGTGCCATAGAGAAAGCTGGATTCCCAACTTTCGTTAGCTATGATAATGAAAGTTAGTGACATAGAGAAAGCTAGATTCCCAATTTCTATTAGCAATCATAATAAAAGTTGGTGACATAGAGAAAGCTAGATTCCCAATTTCCATTAGCAATCATAATAAAAGTTGGTGACATAGAGAAAGCTAGATTCCCAATTTCCATTAGCAATCATAATAAAAGTTAGTGACATAGAAAAAGCTAGATTCCCAATTTCCATTAGCAATCATAATAAAAGTTGGTGACATAGAGAAAGCTAGATTCCCAATTTCCATTAGCAATCATAATAAAAGTTGGTGACATAGAGAAAGCTAGATTCCCAATTTCCATTAACAATCATAATAAAAGTTGGTGCCATAGAGAAAGCTGGATTCCCAACTTTCGTTAGCTATGATAATGAAAGTTAGTGACATAGAGAAAGCTAGATTCCCAATTTCCATTAGCAATCATAATAAAAGTTGGTGACATAGAGAAAGCTAGATTCCCAATTTCCATTAGCAATCATAATAAAAGTTGGTGACATAGAGAAAGCTAGATTCCCAATTTCCATTAGCAATCATAATAAAAGTTGGTGCCATAGAGAAAGATGGATTCCCAACTTTCGTTAGCTATGATAATGAAAGTTAGTGACATAGAGAAAGCTAGATTCCCAATTTCCATTAGCAATCATAATAAAAGTTGGTGACATAGAGAAAGCTAGATTCCCAATTTCCATTAGCAATCATAATAAAAGTTGGTGACATAGAGAAAGCTAGATTCCCAATTTCCATTAACAATCATAATAAAAGTTGGTGCCATAGAGAAAGCTGGATTCCCAACTTTCGTTAGCTATGATAATGAAAGTTAGTGACATAGAGAAAGCTAGATTCCCAATTTCCATTAGCAATCATAATAAAAGTTGGTGACATAGAGAAAGCTAGATTCCCAATTTCCATTAGCAATCATAATAAAAGTTGGTGACATAGAGAAAGCTAGATTCCCAATTTCCATTAACAATCATAATAAAAGTTGGTGCCATAGAGAAAGCTGGATTCCCAACTTTCGTTAGCTATGATAATGAAAGTTAGTGACATAGAGAAAGCTAGATTCCCAATTTCCATTAGCAATCATAATAAAAGTTGGTGACATAGAGAAAGCTAGATTCCCAATTTCCATTAACAATCATAATAAAAGTTGGTGCCATAGAGAAAGCTGGATTCCCAACTTTCGTTAGCTATGATAATGAAAGTTAGTGACATAGAGAAAGCTAGATTCCCAATTTCCATTAGCAATCATAATAAAAGTTGGTGACATAGAGAAAGCTAGATTCCCAATTACCATTAGCAATCATAATAAATGTTGGTGACATAGAGAAAGCTAGATTCCCAATTTCCATTAACAATCATAATAAAAGTTGGTGACATAGAGAAAGCTAGATTCCCAATTTCCATTAGCAATCATAATAAAAGTTGGTGACATAGAGAAAGCTAGATTCCCAATTTCCATTAACAATCATAATAAAAGTTGGTGCCATAGAGAAAGCTGGATTCCCAACTTTCGTTAGCTATGATAATGAAAGTTAGTGACATAGAGAAAGCTAGATTCCCAATTTCCATTAGCAATCATAATAAAAGTTGGTGACATAGAGAAAGCTAGATTCCCAATTTCCATTAACAATCATAATAAAAGTTGGTGCCATAGAGAAAGCTGGATTCCCAACTTTCGTTAGCTATGATAATGAAAGTTAGTGACATAGAGAAAGCTAGATTCCCAATTTCCATTAGCAATCATAATAAAAGTTGGTGACATAGAGAAAGCTAGATTCCCAATTTCCATTAACAATCATAATAAAAGTTGATGCCATAGAGAAAGCTGGATTCCCAACTTTCGTTAGCTATGATAATGATAGTTAGTGACATAGAGAAAGCTAGATTCCCAATTTCCATTAGCAATCATAATAAAAGTTGGTGACATAGAGAAAGCTAGATTCCCAATTTCCATTAGCAATCATAATAAAAGTTGGTGACATAGAGAAAGCTAGATTCCCAATTTCCATTAACAATCATAATAAAAGTTGGTGCCATAGAGAAAGCTGGATTCCCAACTTTCGTTAGCTATGATAATGAAAGTCAGTGACATAGAGAAAGCTAGATTCCCAACTTCCATTAACTATCATAATAAAAGTTGGTGACATAGAGAAAGCTAGATTCCCAATTACCATTAGCAATCATAATAAATGTTGGTGACATAGAGAAAGCTAGATTCCCAATTTCCATTAACAATCATAATAAAAGTTGGTGACATAGAGAAAGCTAGATTCCCAATTTCCATTAGCAATCATAATAAAAGTTAGTGACATAGAAAAAGCTAGATTCCCAATTTCCATTAACAATCATAATAAAAGTTGGTGCCATAGAGAAAGCTGGATTCCCAACTTTCGTTAGCTATGATAATGAAAGTCAGTGACATAGAGAAAGCTAGATTCCCAACTTCCATTAACTATCATAATAAAAGTTGGTGACATAGAGAAAGCTAGATTCCCAATTACCATTAGCAATCATAATAAATGTTGGTGACATAGAGAAAGCTAGATTCCCAATTTCCATTAACAATCATAATAAAAGTTGGTGACATAGAGAAAGCTAGATTCCCAATTTCCATTAGCAATCATAATAAAAGTTGGTGACATAGAGAAAGCTAGATTCCCAATTTCCATTAACAATCATAATAAAAGTTGTTGCCATAGAGAAAGCTGGATTCCCAACTTTCGTTAGCTATGATAATGAAAGTTAGTGACATAGAGAAAGCTAGATTCCCAATTTCCATTAGCAATCATAATAAAAGTTGGTGACATAGAGAAAGCTAGATTCCCAATTTCCATTAACAATCATAATAAAAGTTGGTGCCATAGAGAAAGCTGGATTCCCAACTTTAGTTAGCTATGATAAGGAAAGTTAGTGACATAGAGAAAGCTAGATTCCCAATTTCCATTAGCAATCATAATAAAAGTTGGTGACATAAAGAAAGCTAGATTCCCAATTTCCATTAACAATCATAATAAAAGTTGGTGCCATAGAGAAAGCTGGATTCCCAACTTTCGTTAGCTATGATAATGAAAGTTAGTGACATAGAGAAAGCTAGATTCCCAATTTCCATTAGCAATCATAATAAAAGTTGGTGACATAGAGAAAGCTAGATTCCCAATTTCCATTAGCAATCATAATAAAAGTTGGTGACATAGAGAAAGCTAGATTCCCAATTTCCATTAACAATCATAATAAAAGTTGGTGCCATAGAGAAAGCTGGATTCCCAACTTTCGTTAGCTATGATAATGGAAGTCAGTGACATAGAGAAAGCTAGATTCCCAACTTCCATTAACTATCATAATAAAAGTTGGTGACATAGAGAAAGCTAGATTCCCAATTACCATTAGCAATCATAATAAATGTTGGTGACATAGAGAAAGCTAGATTCCCAATTTCCATTAACAATCATAATAAAAGTTGGTGACATAGAGAAAGCTAGATTCCCAATTTCCATTAGCAATCATAATAAAAGTTGGTGACATAGAGAAAGCTAGATTCCCAATTTCCATTAACAATCATAATAAAAGTTGGTGCCATAGAGAAAGCTGGATTCCCAACTTTCGTTAGCTATGATAATGAAAGTTAGTGCCATAGAGAAAGCTGGATTCCCAACTTTCGTTAGCTATGATAATGAAAGTTAGTGACATAGAGAAAGCTAGATTCCCAATTTCCATTAGCAATCATAATAAAAGTTGGTGACATAGAGAAAGCTAGATTCCCAATTTCCATTAACAATCATAATAAAAGTTGGTGCCATAGAGAAAGCTGGATTCCCAACTTTCGTTAGCTATGATAATGAAAGTTAGTGACATAGAGAAAGCTAGATTCCCAATTTCCATTAGCAATCATAATAAAAGTTGGTGACATAGAGAAAGCTAGATTCCCAATTTCCATTAGCAATCATAATAAAAGTTGGTGACATAGAGAAAGCTAGATTCCCAATTTCCATTAACAATCATAATAAAAGTTGGTGCCATAGAGAAAGCTGGATTCCCAACTTTCGTTAGCTATGATAATGAAAGTCAGTGACATAGAGAAAGCTAGATTCCCAACTTCCATTAACTATCATAATAAAAGTTGGTGACATAGAGAAAGCTAGATTCCCAATTACCATTAGCAATCATAATAAAAGTTGGTGGCATAGAGAAAGCTAGATTCCCAACTTTCGTTAGCTATGATAATGAAAGTTAGTGACATAGAGAAAGCTAGATTCCCAACTTCCATTAACTATCATAATAAAAATTGGTGACATAGAGAAAGCTAGATTCCCAACTTCTATTAGCTATTATAATAAAAGTTGTTGACATAGATAAAGCTAGATTCCCACTGTAAGTTTTCCAAATTGACTCAATGCACTTTCATAGCTTTAACACCTACGTGTTGTTGTGTAAGCAATGCAAAAGGAAAACAAAAAATAATCACCTCTACTTTACATGCTAAAAGCGAATTCTGTCATAATTCAAATTGGCATCGCAACTTAATCCGTTCATCTTTGGAGGTGATAAGATTCGCCAGAATTTTTGTTTTTTTTATGATTTACTCTTTTCCACCACAACAAACTCGAGATACAAAAAAACCTGTTTGGAACATAAAAACAAAATTGATAGAATCGATGCATGACAGCAAGTTGTCAAAGGTAATTGAAAAATCGGTATTTGTGGTCATAAAACTACGTAGATTGGCAGCATAAAGCAATCGAACATATCGATGAGACAGCATCTCATGAATTTTAACTCAAGGCGTACGGGGTTAACTGTGAAGGAAGCTAGATACAGAATATATTTGTGTGATAAAATCTGATGCAGGCGGCACATGATTTTTTCAACGCGCTGAAATCTGTTTCTCACTTTTATCAGCACTTCCCAACATAATTGAAAAGTGTTTATGACTTTGTTCATTCTGTCTGTCTGTCTGTCTGTTTATCTACCTTTCCGTTTGCATGATAACTGCTGTAAAAATGACTTTATCAAAATGAAATTTTAGTATGTTGTTGAGACGGTCTGCGGTACATATGGAAATGTAAATGGATAACATCATGCAATTAATTTTGGACTGAGACCGGGTTGAAAAAGTGAAATACATTGAACCCTATGGAACATAATTTTTCAAACATTTTCTAAGCAAAGCTAAAATTCGCAAATTGCTTTGAAATTTATAGAAAATATTCAAATTTACCCATAGAATATATAAAAAAAAATTCAGCAAAATATATTCGGTAGTTTTTAAATAAAAATTAAAATAATAACTACACCCATTTTATATGAAGAGATCACGTGATTCACTTTAAAATAAAATATGGCATCCATCTTTTTCCCCTGTGTAAAAATCGTGATTTTTAAAGTTCCTTGAAATTTATATTTAGTTTTGCATCCATTCCAAAACCGCTTTATT
The DNA here is from genome assembly GCA_951213105.1 of Amaurobius ferox. Lineage (NCBI taxonomy): Eukaryota > Metazoa > Arthropoda > Arachnida > Araneae > Amaurobiidae > Amaurobius > Amaurobius ferox. The sequence continues at coordinate 127,183,126 of OX578137.1, forward strand.
TTTGCGTATTTCCTGTGCATCTATATTCTGCACCAACGCAATATTACAACAGTATTATTTTATAATTATAATTTGCTAATACTACGGCAAGGAATACATTCTATAATATCATTTGTTTGTATTGGCATATTTGGTATAAATACTTCTGTCATAAGTAATTGTCTTCTCACAAGTAATTAATTGTTCCCACAAGTAATTGATCACACAAGTAATTATCAGAGGAGACAACTAGGACCAAAACGGTTAAAAAAAATTATCTCTGATCAAGAAACCTCTATTCTACGATGCCATCATATTTCGTATTCACATTTTCTTTTATAATACACAAAGCTATTTGCCAAATTATGCGATATATAGTTTCATCTAGCAATTTCAAGCAAGCACAGAATTTCACCAAATATGCGTATGAACGAATAAAACTCAGTAAACAGGCTCCCATAGTTTCCACAACGTGCTCAAGTTCGATTTGGCGCAAGTATAAGCCGAATCCGAAATATATTGTTGTAGAATCTGAAAAGATAAACGCAGACGATTTTGGTGCAGCTTTATTCCGCAAAAAGTTATGACAGTGAAAAGAAGATTTAAGCTTTTCTTCACTTGGCATTGGGCATTGGGCAAAGTTCTTTCCGTAAATCTATACAGTTACAGTTACGCCGAATGGGGTTCAAATTCATGGTTGATAGCACAATGAACGTAAAAACACGGAAATTACTGTTTTGTTTTATTCAAAGTTCGATTTATAGAGTTGTTTTTACGTTTTACAACGCATTTTTAATGAGAAAAAAGAAATGTTTGATGCGTGGCTATGCGTTATAGTTGTAGAATGCTTGTGGGAAAAACAAGGATTTTCATCGTATTTTTCATTTTATGAGCACTGCTTCACGAACAATACTAGTGGTGAAGAAAAATTTGAGCAAAGTATAAAAGCGCAAATAATACAATAATATAGTATACAGCTGTTTCGAGGACACTCTGGATTCCTTTCGTCAGCGCAAGGGAAAAAACAAACCCGAAGCCCAAAAGAGGAATGCAAAGATTCAAAGAGAGTGCAAAGATTCAATCATCTAGAATCTGTATCAGGAGGATTCTGCGGGAAGGGGATAGGGTGGGATCTTTATAGACAAAATCTCCATTTCAGTGCCCGAGACTTTAGTATGAGTGTTTAAGACATTTTTTATTTTTAAAGTGTATATTATTTTATTTTATTTTGTCTTATTCTAAAGATTTTAACACACGAATTCCTGAGTTAAAGTCTTTTAGCGGATTGTGTTGGTCTTAATAGATAATGAGCTCTGATCTAAAAATAAAATGTTTTGACAAAATACGTTATGCAAAATCCCTTGGGGGTTTCAGCTTTTAATTGTAACAAATAAGTAGAAAAATATGTGCACTGTGAGTCTCCACTTAGCATTCTAAAACATTTATATGCTATAACGTTCGGGTTCTGCTTGCATTATTAGAATATAAAATATAAGATGTATCTCTTTTAAGATTTCGAAGTCATATTTGTTTATTTGTTGTTGTTTTTTTAATATTTCGTAAAAATTCTTTAAAAGTTTATTTTTGCATAATGGCAACATCTTAATGACGCCAATGGATGCATTTATCTTATCTGTCTTCGTATAAACTATTACTTTCCCTATAATGCATGATAGGGAAGGTATTCGAATCGTGTGGAAAATTGCAACCCTAGTATTCGACTGATCTACCCATTTCAATCACTCTAGAACCCGAAAAATATATTTTCAGCTTGACGTTTATGTGTATCTGTCTGTCTATCTGTACAATGCATGTATCCACCCTGGTTTACAAACTAATGAACCAAATTTTACTAAACAATTTCAATATTTTTTATTTTAAATGATCATTAAACTTTCTTTATTCTTACAAGGAAGTCTAATTTTAACGCTAATTTTAGTCTAATTTTAACGTCTTATTTTAACGGGCCCAAGCAAACGGTTTCTAAAAATACTACACCATACATTCACAGAAAATTGCTTTTGATGATGAATATCACTTACCACGAATGGATTTGTGTCAGACCAGAAGTGCTCATTTTGAGGATTTATACATCCATCTTCTTTAAAACAGCATTCATCAGCCCAAATTGCGTTTTACAGGAAAGGGGGATTTGCATATTCCTGATTTAGAGCCCAATTACAAAAATCTAGACGACGTTGATAATCTGTTGGCTCCTGTGCTTGCACATCATGAGTGTTAACCTTTTAACTACGGCGGTACAATAGTTGCACCACTGAAAATTTATTCTTCTAGAGCGGCGCTAGTTTAACTGCTGTACCAGTCTTTTTCACCCACATTTTTCTGAGAAAGGAGGGGAACACCTATTGTATATGATTGCAGCCCTTCCTCCAAGTTTCTACAGACAGAAGGGGAAACGAGTTAGGAACAAAAGACAAGTTCCTTGAAGGTATTTATTTACTGGGGTAGAATGTTCAGTTATTTTGCCGTTCTGGAGTTGAAAAAGTGGATTCTTGCAGCCGTAACGTAAAGGTTAAACGGATACTATTTATTCAGTCTCAGTATTATCCACACAGTTGCACGTGGTACGTTCATTTCGGAAGCAGCGGTACGAACACTACTATATGGATGACTGCAAAATTAAGCCAAAATATCAATTTCTACGTCATTTGACTGAAGTCTGGGCTTAGCTAGTCCACCTACACGATATACGCTTCCTCTTTCACGCAGTCGTTGCACCAATCGGGAAATAAATCTCCCAGAAGGATATGGAGAATTGGGAAAAGTACGTTGAATTCCCCGTGCAGTTTTGTTAGCATTGCGATTGCATAAACTGTACAGCATAAGCATTTCAAGACGTTCTTCGTTGCTGTATTGCGACATACTGTCGCTATAGGCTAACTACACTCTCAAAATGTAGCAGAAATGTGAAATACCTAAGAGTCGCTCAGACAGCCGAGCTGTCCGTGCTACGCTTGCGTAAGCGAAGCGATTGGTCAATGGCAGAGCAAAAACAACTTTCTCATATGATGATTCGTCTGTTGCGATTATGTGACGCACGGATCAGAGAGAAATATTTGCATATGCATACTGCTAAGCTGTTGTAATGTTCATTTTGATTGTGCCATTTCCAAGTTTTGTTCTGTAATTAATCATGTAAAATTTTAAGGTATTTTTCAGGAAGCATATTTTTGAAAAATTGTAAATAAATCTAAAGATAAGAGGCTGATATTATTTGCCTATGATGCATTTCTGCGTTGCGTCATTTGCACTCTTGCTGTAAACATTTGCATCTTAATTTGTGATTAATCCCTCACCAACTTTATTTAAACATATCTCTAGGACTTTTTATGATAAAATGCTGAAATTGTGTACATCACCTAATTAGTGTATGGGGCACATTTTACTCATTGGAAATGTTTTTGTACGGGAGCCATATCAAAATTTAAATTTTGTATTTCTTCAAATGTAATCCCCTGATAATTTTAATCGATTTCATAAAATTCTGTACCTTTTTCTAACCAACTTTATAATTTATTATATATGTCTAAGATCAATATTTAATGAATAAAAGCCGAGGTCAATATTTTTGGGACACCCTGTATATAAACTTAATGTGTAAACCCATGTTCCTTTCCTTACAATATTGTTGGGATGCTTAAAGACTTTTGAAGCACGTATATCTAAGCATAGTGCTATATTTCCCTTACACACACGCATACACAAATATACACAAAAACATACACACAAACATCGCTTCAAAAACATTCGAGTTTAAGGATACTCCAAAAACATACAAAACTGAAATTCGAATTGTTTGACGACTTTCCTTAATTATACTATGTATGTATATAAGGTAAAGAAAAATGAATTATAGACATGTATAATATCAATATTATCGGTATCAAATATAACAAATTCAGTTATAAAGAAAAATCGCTCGTGAAGATTTTGTGGAAATTTTTGCTGCGAAGCAATATGTAAGGGGACAGCAGAATTGGGACGTAAACAACGTTATTGATAATATGAACTATCGATACATGCCTAATAGCTGTCGAAGATAATTGACAAATCGCCATTTGTGGCTGCATGGTTTGAGCAGCGCTTAATAATCGAGTATATATTTGAGAAATAATGTGAGGAAGTATTTTAACAGAGATTATTTATTTTGGGTCCTTAAGGATTTTGAAGTTTGAGGAATCCTGGCTACTAAGGTGAAATGCGAAATTATGGCAACGTATTTATTTAGAGGCATGTTTTGTAATTAATGAAGGATGATTGTTCGAGTTATGGAATTTACAAACTGATATCAAAGTGTAATAAATATGGCGTAAAAATTACAAATTAGTGGGTTTTAATGAAGGTTTGATAAAGAAAATAGTTTGATTTTATGTTTTGTAGTTAATCGTTTTTTTGTCACAAACAAGAATTTTTGCAGAGCGATCAAATTGGAGTTGTAACACATATATGCAGGTTCCCGGCCATCCACCTAGCTGCTCTAAGTCCTCCGACGAGTCGGTTGGCCTGGGCTTTCGAAATATATATAGCTTCTTGTACTCCCGAAAACATGTTGATTACTTCTGTTTATATAACTTTTATGCTTTATTAATCATTCGTTGTATATATTTTTAACACTACTGTAGAGAACGCTCATAATGCAGTATTAAATGCCTTAAACTGAAGACGTCTTTAGCTCAACACTATGATATTGGCCCACTCCTTTTTAGCCCCAGAATCAAATTCCAGAATCACTGCGAAGTTGATAATTTCGAATCCTTCCTACATTGGTGGCATCCTTCTTCTTCTTCTTCTTCGACCCAAACCGCCCGACTTACCTGAAAATGTATGGTATCTGTTTGGACGGCCGGAAAATACCACCCCATGTAACCCACTGGGGACGGCATCCACAGGGACCGTGCTCTCTTTATCATCTATCTCTCAGAAGGACTTATGGATCCACATTCTGACCGCGCCTATAATCCGTGGACATAGGGTCAGTTTGGGCAGAGCCATTAATCGAACTTAAGTCCTCCAAGTGCAATCCCCGCGTTCTAACCACTGGGCTGTCCTACCCCTACAAAGCATCCTTCGCTCTATTATTTGCAACTATTCAGCGTTCTGAAAAAATTATAATGCATTGCAAACATGTAATTTCTGTACTCCACAGGAAATGGAGCCAGGAGGCAGTTGAACGAAGTATTTAAGCTCTAGCACATTCTTCTTCAGCTACGTGATTGGCAATACATTACCCGCAACACACCGCCTCACGACCTCATCAACGCTCCTTCCCTTCAACTTATAGCTCGCAAGCCTTATCTGCAACCCAGAAAATCGACTTTGTTCGATAATCGACAACTCATTGGGAAAGGGAGTACTGTTGCGAACACTTATAAGGCAATATTAAGTATCTTGAGCTATAAACGTTTTTAGTTCAATTGTGTGATATTGGTCTATCACGCTTTGGTCCCGAGATGATATCCCAGCATTGCTAAGTGATTTCACATTCTCGCTACATTGTCGTTATCAATTATAAATAGTTTTCAGAAATTCCTGTATAAAAGTAATGTATTGTTTATAATTTAGCTATTAAAATTTTAAAATAAAACATAATCTATAAAATATTCGAACATTGAAGTTCTTATCTTTTAGGCCTTTATATCACTGGCAATTAAATATTTTATTGAATTAATTGCTTATAACAGAATATATGATTTGATGCAATATTATTTTCTATATAAAAGACAATTTATTTTATGTCAATTGAGCTTAAACCATCATAAGTAATATGCTCAATCAAGTATAAAAGTTTCCTTGAATACTACCATATCCATCTTTTTTATCTGAGCAATATATTTACAAGAATCAATAAATCGAAATATGATACAACCAAAGAAAAAAATATACAAAAGCTGTAACATTGCAAACAAATTTTATTGCTACCTATTTACATGGAAAAAGAATTTTCAACAATAACCTGCGCTATGCGCATTGAACAGACATAAATATTTTGGCATTTGATGTGTGAGAGTTTTACCATGACCAGAGATATTTCAACCGCAAACCTAAAAAGACCGTCTTTACAAATTTTCCCTGAAAGCAGTATTGTGAAAACAGGTGTGGCATTCTTTTTTCCAGATTACACAGTCCTTTATCGTTGTCCTGAATAAATCATGTAAATAAGTCGACGGAAAGTTGATCGTAATTTACCAGTGAGCTAAATAACCGGCATGGCCAGTGTGTGCCCATCCGTAAGGGTGGTGTCCGTAGTAGCCCCAGGGTGCAGCAGCGACGTGAGCAACTGGTGCAACTGGAGCAGCAGCTGGGGGAGCTTTGGGGGCAAGTGCAGCTATGGCTGCAGCAGCAGCAGCGGTTTTCCTGTCAACTCCAGTATCTCCAGAGGCCTGGAATCCCTGGGGTCCGGCGGTGTAGTGAACGGTACGGGAATCTCCATTGGCATCAATGTAGCTGTAGCTTCCAGCTACGTTTCCACCATGACCAGATTCCACTCGACTCTGTCCAGTTCCGGTGTTGTAACCGAAGTTATAGGCACTTCCGGCATGGTTCACTGATACGTCAGCGGCCATGGCAACGGAGGCCAAGCAAAGAGCAGCGATTAACTGAAAAATAAACATAACATTTATATTGCATGAAAATAAAATTTTACAGACAGAAATTTCCCTAGACACAAGCCGATCTGTAGCTTGTTATTTTACTCACCGCATATACCGGGTTAGACACCTGCTCATTTGAGTGCTTATCGATAACTTATGGTTATGCATTTGAATGCTTATGAATGTGCGTCAAATCCACTCATGGTTACTATCTACTTCCTTGCATGAGATGGATAAGTGAATATTTCTTCTACTTCTTTGACAGAAAGCCGGCATATAAAATTTAGTTGATTACAGAGCATTCAGCGCCCTATTCACTAGGTTTAATACAACTGGCAAATTGGATTTGATTCTTCTTATAGCACATGTTAGTTTCGACCTGAGGAAGAAAACACATAGCGCCCTTGAAACAATTGTTATCAACTATTTTTCTATGTCTGCTTTTTATCAAGGAAGCACAAATAATTTGTATCTTTACATGCAGAAGTTAATTTTATTTTGATTAATATTGACTAACTAATTTTGTAAACATGTTGTAATCTCTCCATTGTAGCTTTGAAATATTTCTTAGCGATGGAAAAAATACAGTTTTGACAAGATAAACAGATATTGATCTCTATATTTTCTTTCATTAATCGTGAAGTGGCTTTCTTCTGCGCTGGAAGTTGCATTTTAAAATTCTTAGCCCGGAAAGCTTTGGATTTCCTAACAGAATGCTTGATCGAAACGGCAACATATATTTTATTATAAAAATATCTTAGGAAAATATCTTGTAGTACATTCGTAGGCAGTATCAATATCAGTAAATTTTACCGTAAAAATATAAATGATAAATATTTTACTAATTTTCTTTACATAAAATTAATATTATCGGAATGAATTGAAAGACAGGGTCAATCGTAAATCATTCCATTAACTATAACACTTCTAGAGCTATATTAAATTAACCTTTTAACTTAGATGACATTTGAACTTTGATCTACAGCTCTGGGTAACAATTTCAGCATAGCGAATACAATTGCTGAGATTTGGGCTGTGGATTGTTGACATGGTGTGTGTTGTGTCATTTATGTTTATCAAAAGTTCGGAGTTGCTAGACAACTTTAATTAAATAAGGATTACTTAAAACGGCTAATTATTAAATGCCACACATAATGGCATAGTACTTATTCTTTTATTACAAATATTTTTAATTTATCTAACCAAAAAAAATCTACATTATATCTTTTTAAATATAAATCTTATTTAAAAGAAGATAATGAGAAACGTAAAAAAATATTCCTCCGAAAAAAAAATGTAATTAAATTTTTCACTCCTTCACAGATTATAAAGACAGTAATTGCTCTTTGTGATTGCAAAATAATTTTAATTGTTTCAATGAAAAGCATATATTTCTTTTCAGAACATTTTTTAATTAAGCAGCATTTTAAATCAATACTTAATAAATACAACGATCTGCAGTCATTTATTTTCTCTTCAGTTCAGCGTTATATATTTTTTTCAGTTAATTTAAATTTAAATGAGGATAAATGCTTTAGAAATATTTTCTTAATTCAAATATTTACAAAAAATACATTACTATTATTAATTTTTTTCATTGTTAAAAAGGAAATTGAAAAATGTTCTACTTTATCTACCTGTGACCTACTTGATATGATACTACTCACAAATTAAACACCTGTTTTTTCGCTGCAATTAGTTTGCATTTATTACATTATACAATAAAATAACATTCAATTAATTGCTCAATTGAAATAACGCTATAAATTACACAGTTATTGTATTAATACTACACATTTTATTTTTTTTAATCGAGATAAATATATTCTAATGGAAACATTATAAAATCCTCATTACAAGCAAAAATGTTAAGTTTTGAATCTAATAATAAATAATACCTTCTTTCTTAGTATAATCCAATTTTTTTTTACTATGTATTTTTTAATACCTTCTTTCTATCGGTTTATCTGTCTGCCTTTTTCACTTGAGTAACATTCAGATTTGACCATAAATTTTACTAAAAATTGCATACTTTGTAATTTTAGGAATTTTTTATCAAATTGATGAAATTGACATCTAATTTACTCAAATGCCACCCAAATGGAAAAAATTAATCGAAAATTATCTCGAAAATTATTATTTATCTCGAAAATTAAGTTTAATTTGTTTGATAATCACTGTCGCTTTGAGGGAATAATAATTTCAATATTCTTGATAGTGAATTGTACTTAATCTTAGAGATAGTCTATGGATATATACCTTCATAGTGAGTAACTATCACTCATAAGGAACATGTCTGTTGAAACTTGGGTTTCTAATTTGAGAAGATGAGGATATCAGTAAATCTGTGGGTGAGGTCTTTGATTTCGATATATATGTTTGAGTCCATTTTCAATCATTAATTGTCTTTGAAAATATAAAACCATTAATTGTTTTTGAAAAATACTATAATTCATTTTTTTATGAACATATTATGGGAATTTGGCTAACTATCTAACTTGGCAACTTTAGAAAAATGTCGTCAATTTAGCAAAAAAACATCAAAATGACGAAAATGAAGGAACTGACTTGGTTAAATTAGGTAGCAAATGAACTTTGAGTGCTTAAAATTATTTTGTAAATATATTACATTATTGCATTTCCAGGAAATACGAATTCTAAATCTTCAAAAATGAATTAAATATTGAAAATGGAATTACAGAATTTTGTAAACAAATTCGAATGTTGGAAGTTAAAAGTAGGAGCATAAAGCAAGTAGGGAATTCGGTAATACAGCCCCACAGTAATGCAACACTACAATAACGAATTTTATTTTAATATAGACAAATTCCAAAAAGTTAAAATATTAAGCTGATATTTAGGAAACCGTATTGGACAAAGTAAACATTACAAATTATTAAACAAAAATATCATATTGTTTCCTTGTCTAAGATATTAAACGAAATCATAAATTATGTTTTAATTCTTTCAAAAGTAAGTAAAAATGAAGCTTATTAAATGAATCTTACCAAAAAAAAAATATTGTAATGGACTTAAGGTTTATATGTAACGTATAATTTAATTAATTGTCTATTTAATATTCATTGGAAGAATGGACAATCATCAAAGTACCTTCTGATTAAGAAATATAGTTTTATTCTGAAAGTAAGAGTACTTATACTTGTCACATTCTTTTTTACACGAATTTTAATGAATATATTTTTTGCAGTTAAAAACAACAATCCAAAAATAACATTCAGTTTTCTTGAGAAAGTTAAGAGAACCTGAAAGAATATTTTATTACGTGCTAATAAAATGTCGTAAAATATTTAGATTAAACGTTATTCCAATGCTAAATATGATAATTCTGTTTATAAATTGGGATACTTTTGTTTAGAATTTGTCCGGGAAAAGGATACTGATAAAAGGATAATATTTAAAAATGGGATCTTCAGTAAATATCATGTCTTAGTTCAGTCAGGTGATATTTCACTATCAAATTAAACAATCATTAACAGATGTAACAGAAGCTAATATAGATACGTATCACGTCTTAAAACGGAACTCCTGCGAAGGGGAAATTTACAACTAACACTCGAACAGCAAAAAGAAAAAAGTTTGCAGTGGCTATACACATGGATATGTTGGAATGTAGTAAATTGTGTTACACAGTATTGAGAAGGCTAATCTGATGACACGACCAAAAATACTTTCATTTCAAACCACCGACAATCGCTAAGTTATCAAAAAGTGACCATTTATGTTTTAACGACCACTATTTCTCGATAAGCTCTTACTTTACTCGCACTGTAAAAGAAAACCCATAATGCGTTCAAAAACCACTTGTCTGTTTTTTTGCATTTTATTTGCACAGTATTTTACGTTGTTTTCAATTTATTTACCGCTTGGACACAAAATCACCTTCTGTGTATCATTTTTTACACGTTCAAACAACTTAAGTGGATTAAGTATTTATTTCGAAACCATGGCATGTTTATTCGAATTCAGTAGGAAGTAAGCTTTGAATTTCTTTATAAAATATAATAAAAGGTATTATATTTAGGCAATTAATACACAAAATGTGTTTATCAATTTTGCCAAAAACCCTGATACACCTTTTTGAATTTTTCTATTTTATATTATCAAAAGTTGGAATCTTTAAATTTAGTTGACAATTTTTATGTATTTTAAACATTAGAATTTTATACTAGGTATCAGAATCTTTCGAAAAATATATTTTTAAATAAAAAAATCGCCTATATGCAGGAGAAAATAAATTGAAATATCTTTAAAATCAATAGAATATCAGCAAAAAATTATAGAAGGTGTCACAGAAGACTATGCACCTTTGACATTAAAGAATAAAAATACATGCTTACGAAATTCATGGTAGAAGTAAGAGTTTCTTTCCGGAGAAGGAAGGAGCAAGGGGCAGGAGATGCGAGCTGTGATTCTTCCTGGGATTCCCACCTCTATTTATACTTGGAGATCATCTCTACCATCCTACTTGAAATACAACACATTACCTACCAGTAAATATTAAAAAAAAAGAACAATATATAATGATTTTCATGGTCATATGAGCTTTGCGAATGTTTTAATTTTTGCAAAGGGTGACAAAAATGCGTCGATTGAAATCAGAAAAAAAAGAACATATGAGGAAGTACATCTTTAGGCGTGGTCCGAACAAGGCCACATGGAAAGTCTGCACCAAGTTACCTAGTTGACCTTAAGACTGTAACGGCAGTAAGAGTAGGGTGATATAATTAAAGGCCTTCGAAAGTTTGCAGCTCGCGGCGAAAATAACGGTTCGATCTAATATTTTTTTCTCTTTCTGGACGATGCAGAGTAAGTTGCTTTGAATTCAAGTAAAAAAAAGGATTTTGTAATCGGAAATGAAACCTTGAGATGATTCGGGATGCATTTGTTTTGATCTTGATCCACGTGTTTCAGCCACGCTTTAATGAGACTTATATTTTGTTTTAATTTTCAAACTGGAAATGACCTTGTGGATTTTTAATTTCAAAAGAATCTGGAGTATTATCATTAGTATGTTTGGTGAAAAGTTATGTTTTTGACATTAGCGCATTTCTTTAGATATTGAGTTCATCTGTTCTTATAAGGCACTAGAAAGTTCATTAGTTCTTACGATGCACTAAAAAGTTCATTAGTTTTTACGAGGTACTAGGTGTTGACTGGGAATAAATGTAAAAATTCTATTTATCCAACATATTATAGTACTAGCCATTTTCCCGCGCATCGCGTGCTCTCAATTGCTACTGATAATTAAATGTGACGCCTACGCACTTAATCAAAGTTGTTGAAAGCCAATTTGAACTGTTGGCAACGAAATAATACCAAATTATTTTTTATTATATTTGAGAGGCAAAGTGATGTGAGGTGTTTTTTAATCCCTTTTTATACAGTCACATCTAATTCGAATGTTCACAATTTTCGAGTTTCGTTTTGTTGATTTAGAAGATGAGTCGGATCGAATGACACCAAAACCGTGTTTTGGGCTGATGTAGAAGTGCTCGATCGGTATAAAGAGTTATTTTGAAATTTTTAATTATTCCTTTATATCGTCAATCTTAATTCGAATTTTTTTTAAATATTAGAATTTTTCTTTAACTTGGAAGTTGATACAAAACAACCAATACAAAAAACCGACATTCAAGTGCGAGTAGAAGTGATCGGTAATTAAGCCAAGTGGATTTAAGTTTTTCACTAATCCTTTGCGTCGTCACCCTTAATTCGAATTTTTGAAATTTTGGATTGGTCCCTCGGTCTCGAAGCTGAGACTAATTTTAATGCATCACTCCTTCACTTAATCAGTTTAAGCCAACGGCCCTACCGTGCTGAAAACACCGGTTCTCGTTAGATCACCGAAGTCAAGCAGCATCGGGCGCGGTTAGTACTTGGGTGGGTGACCACCTGGGAACACCGCGTGCTGTTGGCCCATTTCGGGCGCGGTGGCCCGGTGGTTTACGCGCTAGATTTGCACGCTGTCACAATTGCCGCCGTGTTCATGCAGAGTACGATCATGTTAAACATGTGGGTCCGTAAGTCCTTCCGAGAGGTTGGAGAAGGAGGGTACGATCCCTGTGGATGCCTCTCCCACTGGGTTCTGGTCTAAATTGGGTGGCACTTCCCGGCCGTTCAAACAGTTACGTTACACCTTTCTGGTAGATCGGACGGTCTGGGTCTCAACAACAACAACACTTAATTGAGCCCGGCCACACATTAAGCTGCCATAAGCCTTAGGGTTAGTCGTGTGGTCTGGGTTTTCAACACGTAATTGAGCTCCGGCCACACAAACTGCTACCATAAGCCTTAGGGTTGATCGTGTGGTCTGGGTTTTCGACACTTAATTGAGCTGCTGATCATAATCGAACTGCACAACATGACTACATTTCATCAATCAGTAAATACCCCAAGCCATTATGCACAACATGTACTAAAATCACTTTGCAACATGCTCGTACAGGATGTTCTAAAATTATCTTTACCTAAACTATATTTACTTTATTAAAACAACTTAAAGTAATAAATTAGGGGGGGGGCATTGAGTTACTCTTTCGTTTGCAAAAAAAATCTACAATATAATATCTTAAATTGTTTTTCGTTAAAGATCAAAATTGTAACGTTAATTTACATAACCCTGTATATTACGTATATCAAGGAAATATGTATAGAGGTAGCCATGGTACTGAAAACAACACATGCAAGAGATTCACATAATATAGGTAGGAAGAGTATGTATGGTCAACATGTTATATGTTTAAAGAATATGTGAGGTGTTTATTATGGTTAGCTTAACATGGTAGAACGTTCATTTAAATTCATTAACGTAGATAACTCGGGGTATACAGAAACCCAATGTGAAACGTGAACCGTTTTCCACGGTAAAGCATTAGTTAATAAAATATTAACTCAATACATCGAATCAATTTAATGTATAAAAATATATAATTTTCATAAAGAGTCGTCACTTGTAATTTCTGTAATAATTGTGAAATTGTGTAAAAATATGTACACATATGACAACTTTTGCACCAAAATGCTGCAATCAAATTCACCATGAAACACAGCACTGAAAATCCCATAAAAACACATGAAATTCATGCACTTCAATTATTTGCGGCGAAAAAAGTTCCTTCATAATATTGAAATGTTAAGAATTGCGCAGGTACCAGATTCCCTAGGTCATAAAAACCCTTTTATTACTCAGAACGAAATAATATCAGAAATTCCATTCATACCTCATCTGACAAAGGACAAGAATAAATTTAGCTACACAAGATACTAAAATGACAGAATTGCTACACGTAAATTACCACAACTAGGAAACGCAGAACACCAAGCGTGTCGCTGCCGGTTAAGTGACAATTTTATTATTTAAAGACTTTTCCTACTTCTAGTTATTTTTAAATGCCTCAACTATGCAAGTACCAAAGTTTCAATTGGGAATGATCTTGCTATTGATACATAATGACCTTTTCCAAACATATTCTAACATGTTTGAATACAGTTGAGGGAATCAAGTGTGACGAGAAGTGATCATGAGATTCCCTTATTGTAACTCAGAATTACTGTATTGTTGTAAGCATTAGACTTCTTTTATATGGGGATCTGACTACATATGTAACAATCGTAAGCCGTAATCACCGAATTGTAGTAAGCTCTAGACTTCTTTTATATTGGTGTATGACTCTGTACCAATCTTAAGCCGGAATTACTGTATTGTAGTAAGCCTTATAGACTTTTTTATATGGGTATCTGACTCCATATGCAACGGTTAGATTAATGTAGCTTCTGTTATCTTAATTTTTTGGTAACATGACATTTATTACGATTTATATTTCATCTATTAGGCAGCATGTGCTTCTGTTAAACCTGATGTAAAGAAAGAACATGAATAATTTGAGAATATCAACCTAATTGAATTTCCCCTAAAAGTAAATTTTCGACGATATAATCTATTTAATGGGATTTTTATTCACAGTTGAAAGTTTCATGGCTAAGGGGATTTTTATTCATTTTTATCCAAGTTCGAAAAATCCTCGAATTTGAAATTGAGTATAAATAGCTGCTGTCAAGATATTTAGGGATAGAATTCTCAAAATGAAAAAAAAATGTTCTAAATGATTGGCGAATATAAAATTGTTAGGAATTTATATTGTAGATATTTATATTCTATTAGCCGCCCAGGCGGTGAAGTGGATAGCGTCTCCGACTGTTGTCTAGTGGGCTTGGGTTCGAATCCCGAGTAAGGCATGGTTGTTTTCTTGAGGATGAAAACAGTCTTCCGCCCTCTGGGTCCTCGTTAAATGAGAAGCTGCACCCCCCCCCCCCGACCTTCGACAGTGATGCTTGTTTGTGTTAATAAACTTTGTGATCTTGTCTTGTGTCATTCTTTGTCCGTTTTCTAGCATCACTGGTCCTGTTTGCGGCTTCGCCGAAACAGGAGGTTATAAGCAACAACAACAACAATATTCTATTGGCAATAACACTCTGTAACCCGACGGCAGTTTAATCTTTTCTTTGCACCATCACTATAATTTATGCAATCACTATAATATATGCTGCTCATAATACAGTTAAACGCTGATATCCCTAATTAAAAATTTAGTTGAAATTTTACTTTGCATATTACATTTGTATCGATTATATCTGCCAACAAACTTGTTTAGTTTAACGACAGTTGAAATCATTAATTAAAAGTGTGCCTGAAATTAAACGCAGCGTATTGAATATTTAAAAGTTTTTTGTGTCAAGCATGATAATACAGCTAGCTGTTTATCACAGCTGTATTTAAGTACGAATGTAATTATATTCAGGTCATTTTTGTCCCTTCAGATAAATTAAATCATTCCTAGAATATCTCCATACGCCCTATTTCGACTGTGAAGTAGTCAAAGCCTTGAAATCAAGGTCTAGCTGACAATTACCTACATAGTTCTCGTACAAACCTCACATTAACCTCAACCTTTATTGCTGCTCTTTACGCTTTACGTTACGCTAGTGCCGTTAAGTTACGCTTAGGCTTATCGCTTACCTAAGCAAATGTTTATTTTGAAGTAATGACATGAATTGAAAAAACAACATTGTAATCTTTATTTTATCTATGACAAAAATATAATACGTATATTATAACAGGGTCGAAAACCTGATAATGGGTTTCCGGAGGTTTCCAATTTGAGAAACTTAAAACAAATATGTTTAAAATACATTCTTATGTAATCTATTTTTATATCATACTAGTGGTGGGGACACATATCTCTGAAACGAAGGGGATAGGGTGAATGAAAATTAGTATCTCACAATTATTAAAATATTTACTGTGGTATTTCGTCTATTTTTTTAAATCTGTATAAAACTATATCGATTTTTTTTTCCGGAATGCTTAAGGGTGTTATTCGCAAATATAGCGCACATTATGTAAAGTTTAGAAGGGTTTTTTTTGCAAATATAGTACACAATATGTAAAATTTAGAAGTTTTATTTTCTAAAATTTTAAGGGTGGTTTTTGTAAATATCTATTATTTATTTTTATTTTTCGAGGATGTTATGCAACTCTTCAGCCCGTTAGTTAAACTAAAATAATTGGAAACAATGTATTTCATTTTTAGACATTACATCTTTATGTATTTTGAGAATATATATTTTCTGATTTTTGTATTTCTTGTATATCTTCTGAAAAATTTCATAAATCTTGATCTAAAATAGACCTGAAGATATTTAATTCTCTAAAATCGATTACGTTCTTGTGTTATTTTTACAAATTTAATGCGAATTTAAATTAAGGGAAATAAAAGGTATATAAACAATTTTATTATTTTTAAATTGAAAAACCATTAAATGATTTTGTATAAAACCATGGTTAGAAATCTAGAGGCGGTTAATCCAAGACGGCATTTT
This sequence comes from Amaurobius ferox, assembly GCA_951213105.1. NCBI lineage: Eukaryota > Metazoa > Arthropoda > Arachnida > Araneae > Amaurobiidae > Amaurobius > Amaurobius ferox. The sequence goes on from OX578137.1 coordinate 127,199,616, forward strand.
AGAATATAAATGAATTACAACATCTAGGGACAGTAGTGAGCTATTCAAATTAGTTATGCATTAGTTACATTGATTATTTTTTTCTTTTTAATATGAGAGCGTTGCTCAAGATTCATGAATATGTTAGCATAAAATAAATATCCAACGAGAAAAAAAAGCAATTCGTGTTGGTTTGCAGCTTATGTCGAGAACTGTAACTTACAATTAGTATTTTCAGAAGCAAACAGTTATCAGTAACATAAAATGTTATTGCAACCGTACAGGAGGAAAATAAGAAACATAATTAACGTCAGAAAGATCAATCATGCCTAAAGCAATGATGATGAAACACTTTCCAACAGATATGCAATTTTATTTAAACAGCTCTAAAATGCGATAAATTCAGTACTAATACATTTTAAATTATCATAGTACCACAATAATTTAATATACTTGGAAACTTAAAAATTCATCAAGAAAACCTCTGCTATAAATCGTCTGTTTCTCTATGTAAGATCAAATAATAGTTTACTCATATCACTTATATTCCAGAGCTAAATAACTTTGCGTTAAAAAATTCAGCAATTCTTGTACAACTCATCTTACAATCGCCTGATTTGTTTATATTCTGCAAGCTATACAAATTAGGCTTCGTTGTAGGATTAATCAAAGTCTAGTGATAATTTGAAATAAAAAATATTGTAATTGAGTTGACAGAATTTCGATACACGCATAATATGCAAAAATAAAGCGTTTTTATGATGATTGCAACGCTAAATATAAATTTAAAAGTTCTTCAAATATCACGATTTTTACACTGGGGAAAAAATGGATGCCATATTTTATTTTAAAATGAGTCACGTGATCTCTTCAAATAATATAGTTGCAAATATCATTTCAATTTTATTTAATATACTACCTAACATATTCTACTGGAATTATTTTTACACATTTTAAGTGATAATTTGAATATTTCCTAAAATTTTCAAAGCAATTTGTGAATTTGAATTCCACTTAAAATATTTTTGAAAAATTATGTTCCATAGAGTTCAATGTATTAAAATTGTTTTTAAAACCCGGGTAAAATCTGAAGCTAATTGGGTGATATCATTCCTTTTCGTTCCATATGTCCCACAGATCGTCTCAACTCAACAACATACTAAAATTTATTTTAGTATGTTGTCACTTTTAAAGTCACGTTTACAGCAGTTGTCGTGTGAACGGACAGGATGAAGAAAGTCATAACCACTTTACAACTATGTTGGAGAGTCATTAGAAGCAAACCATAAGGACAGCTTATTGTACCGAGCTTGATATGCAACATTTTATAATTTTTATTATTAAAGTTTTATTGGTTCTTATTTTTAAATCATAATTAAATCCTATGATTTGACAAAATCATATCTTGCTTAAAGACTTTCTTGAGGATCCTGTTTAAGGTTTAAAAAACACATACTTCAGCAAAATCAACTGCAATTGTTTTCGGAAAACAGAAATCAGAAAATTTCAGATAATGGGGCTTGACTTAGAACGACCCAAGCAAGACTGATCCCTCAGAGCAAAGTATAAGTTCTAAAATTAGTTTTGATGGTCATTGCTCAGAAAGCAAACATTAATTTTAATTTATTTTGTTTATTATTATCGATAACGCATTTCTATACTTTAACTACAAGCCCATCTATATCTTAACATGGACCTCTATGGATATTGTTTTTATTTAGCTAACCCTTTCGTTCCTTCAATTGACCTTCTATTTTTATCCTTAGTCTTGGTCTATAGTTACTTTTTTATAACAGATATGCTAGAGATGGAGTTTTTTGTACATACAGTAGTTTATGCATAGTTTTCGATTAAAATATTCCAATTTATATATATATATATATATATATATATATATATATCATGTTATTAGACTGAACCAAATTTCTTCATGCATATCTTAGTCGATCCTAATAATGCATTTCGAATATTAAAAGGAACAAAATTACTTCTAATAAACTGTTATTATAATGATCGTCTTATTTTAGATACAGTCAAAAATTAAAGTATAATCAATTAAGGAATAGCTTCCACATCATCACTCTTTCCTTCTATTTTGCTACCAGATATTTGCTATAGATTTAACTACCATCTAAGTACTCAAAAGAAATATTTTGAAAAAACTGTTACATTTCAAGCATTACAGCCATTAAATGTCTAACGAAAAATTATTTGAGGATTGAGTTTCTTTAGATTTATGCTTTTATTATAACCGTCCTTAAATGAATTTCTAAACTAATTTATCGTGTTAATTAGGTAAAAATTATTTATTACTTTCCCTACTATAATATATTGTATAAAAGAAATACAGGAATACAATAAAAATTCCAATTTTTGATGTAATTAGGAGGAAACGAACTCTTTAAAGTTAGACTTTTAGCGTCTGCATAAGACATGATTTCACAGTGTGCTATTAAAATTACTATTAGAATTTAATTTAATTTTACTATTAAAATTGATGTTATCCATATTATTAAAATGTGTGTATGTGGTATTTGTGTCTGTAGGAAATGGAAGGTGCTTATCACATTGCATTTTAATTTGAAATATATACGTCCATAATTACATTCTTTTCCCAGTAAGTCATTTTTCTCCTCCGAATGCATCAAACCATTTTAGAATGCCCCCATGCGTGTTTCTTACGCCCATTTTGGCAATGAAATAGTTGACGCCTTTGAATCAAGGTCTGGCAGATAATAATCTGCATTGCTCACGGTCGAACCCCATTTAACCCCAACATTTGTTACTGCAACTTAAGCTCTATATTCTACTTCTTTTAAATTTCATTTATTTGGGGAAAAATTCATGTTTTTATGTTCAATAATTCTTGTTTCTGTGAGGGATGCAGTAGAATTCGTTCAAAGTACTGTCAAAAATACACTGAAAAAAATATATCCTTATTTAAGAAGGATATTATTTTTAGTCTCCGAAACAGATTGGCACTTTTGATATTTTTTTATGCTATGACTAACGAAGTACTGCAATTTCCCATTTTATCTGTATTTGTGGATTTAGGTATATTTAAAAACATTGGCATATTCATACTATAACTAATAATTAAATTTTCAATAAATTGTTTGAACAAATTTAGTTAAAGCAACAGTGATACACAGTGCCCTGATTATTCACAAAATACTGAGCAATTCCTACAGATTCGCTCACTAAATCTGCATTTTTTTTCAATCTTTATACACGGTAATAAAAATGTTTGAAACATTCTTTATGTCCTCACCTACTTTTTTCTCGTATTTTTTAGAACTCAGTATTTTTTAGATCGTCAAGTTGGCGATATTTTCTATATTTGTCTTCAAATATTGTAAATTCATCTCGCTTGAAAATTATTTCATGTGGTTTTTGTTTCTTAAGTCATTTTACATCGCAATGAATTAATTCATTACTGGAAAATAAGTTTCAAGACAAACATAAAAGTATTTTGAAATAATGATATATTTTCATACAGTAATTTTTCATTTGCAGTTGAGTATTTACCGTTTTATAATATACTATTTTGCCAAATATGACAAATAGAAATAACATTATTCTAATAACTGACTATTATAATCTTTAGATATTTTTTGCAATCAGTGAAAATAACAATTCCTTTTGTAGTCTTTAAACCGAAATGCACGCCCAGTGGATGAATGAAATTATATCAATAATAAACTAAAAAAATTAAATGATCTTTATTTAGCTCCGAAAATTCTGATCGCACCTGGAATATATTCTACATTAATATTTTGCAAATTTTTAGATTCACGGGTATAATTTTATTACTTATTTTAATCATGAAAATATTTGCAATAAATCTTGTTGAACAAATTTAAATTGCATATGCCATTGCAATACATACAAAATATATGAAAGGGCATTGTTTATGCTCGAATCTTCTTCCATCTCGTAACATTTTCGAAGTGAATTAATGAATGCACATAAATTCCAAATGCATAAAGTATATCAAAATATGGCTGTATAAAACTGAATGATATAAAGATTTCGTAAAAAGAACATAAATACATATATATACTGGTCAACCTGTTTCGAAAGGAAAAAAAACCTCCATCTTGAAAACCAACTGGAAACGCGCAGTCACTTTATTGAAGATTCTTAATTGCCGTAGTTAAGGTGCTGAACAGGCCGTAGTTGAGGTGCCGAACACACCGCAGTTGTGTTGCCTAACAGACAGTAGTTGAGTTGCAGAACAGACTGCAGTTGAGGTACGGAACAGACCGTAGTTGAGTTGCAGAATAGACCGTAGTTGCGTTGCCAAACAGACAGCAGTTGAGTTGCCGAACAGACAGTAGTTGAGTTGCAGAACAGACTGCAGTTGAGGTGCGGAACAGACCGTAGTTGAGTTGCAGAATAGACCGTAGTTGCGTTGCCAAACAGACAGCAGTTGAGTTGCCGAACAGACTTATACAACGGCAGTCCCGTTTCTTGTTGATCCTGACGATGGCTTCTGAAAATTCAATATGACAGTGAACTGTGCGTACATAATTACAGTATATCCCAAAACAATTAGAATTATTTTTTAGCCTTTGTACCATCTGCCACTTGTGATATTCTGCCGGAGTTGCCGAACTTACTTGAATGAGTGAGGTTCTCTGAAGAAGGAGGTTATTTTCTGACTTCGAAACTAGTTTGCCAATATGTATTTGTGATTATGCTGTATTTGTGATTATGCTGTATTTGGGAAGTTTTTATATTATTAAGTACATCACGTACAGTTAATTACGTTAATTTCTATTTCGCTATTATATTTTATATAAGAAATATAAATATACCGATTCATTTACTGGTCGATTAAACCACGTTTCAGTTTATATGATAATGAATCAAAGATAATGCCACATTAAATTAATGTTAGACTTGCATTTAAACACTACCATTTTCTAATAATATAATTTCAAAATGCTAAATCCATTGCAACACGTAGAAAAATCGATATTCTGCTCAGCTGAAACGAATAATTAATTGATTACTATAAGTGTTTCTGAATAATTAATGTTGTACTATAAGTGCTTATAAAAACCCATAAGCACATATTAATGAAATTTTAATGTAGCTAGGTGAATTGAGAATCGCAAGGCAGAATTAGCATTTTAAGAAAAGGACAATTATACGTATACATGCAGTTAAGCTCATAATTTTAAATATCCCGAAGTAAAATTTGAAAGATAAGGGTTCTAACACAAAATCTGGTAATTATTAGATTAAATTTTAATTTTTGTATTTTATTATTTTCAGCATTTTATTAAATCACATATTCTACAGTTTATTTCTCATTAAAAACAAATGATTGAAATAAATTGTTTCTCATGGTTTTAATAATGTATTTTGAACACAAACCGAGTAATATACTTAATGATAAACATTCCCCTAATTATTTCCTAATTGAAACCACTGCTAAAGTATAAAAAACGTAAAACTACGGAAAAATATCATACACAATGCTTTATTACTGATCTATCATTAGCACTTATATTATTGCTTTTGAATTCTATTTTGCCTAAAAATTGAATTATATTTAATTCCCCCTGAAAGAAACATTTTCATAAATTACTGTATAGCCACTTTTAGTCTTTATAAATCTGAGTAAAATTGGAAAGATTTTAACAATTAATCGATTTTAATAGGCTTTAAATAAACATACTTCACAATTTGTGAAATCAATGTGTAATAAGTAATTTGTCTAATAGCATAAGTTGACCAATGCGCTAAATGTTAGTACTCGTTATAGTGAATGAATGAAAAAACTCTGATCATTGAAAGCAGATGTAAGAGATCCGATTTATGTAAGTTTATTTGTTTTGTTTTGATAGAGAAAATTCCACAATAGAAAATTAATACATATAGACCGTATTGTCTTTATATTAAAATGTAGAATTTCATTATACTATATATAAAAGCTCAGTTCTATCTAAAACGCTTAGCGGTAAATTCAGCTACCTTGGCTGCAAATTTGGCGCCTTTTTTAGAAATGATATTTCTCAATTTGACGGAAAGGTCGCCAAATGAGATAAAATTCAACATCCCTGAAATTTATTTTTTTTTAAATCCCTGTCGCTCTGTTGGAACTATTAATTTAATATCCTTGATTCAAAATATAGCAAGTTTATCTGCGCATGCGACAGATAAGTCTTGTTTAGGGAAGGTGCAGTAATTATATTTCGATAGAGCATCGTATAATAGTAATTATACTTCGATCGTGTCTCTCTGTTCAGGGCTGGTTTTGACAATATATAAAACAGGAAAATACTGAGAACTCGTGAAACTTTTGGGGCCAATCTACCGCTCTCAAAGTACATTGTTTTACTATAAAAGTTTTATAGGGGACCTGAAAATTTTGCCTACAGACTCACATAAGGATTAAAGCGACCGTGCATCTGTTCATCCAGTTAAAGACAAATTTGGCATGTTCTGGAAAACTTCCCCAAAGGGACAAAATATCGTCAAATTGCCGAAAATGGCGTCAATTAAGAAAAACTCAATACCTTTGAAAATTTATTTCTTTGATTTGACATGTCGCGCCGGCACGGTAGCTGAGAAGCATAGAGAAAACTCCTCTTACTCTCTTAACTGTCTGGTTATGATTTCGAATCCCACCTGCTGGCATGGCTATTCTGGTATCCGTTTAGGATGTAATGTGATCCATCTCCCGTGGTGCGCCATGGTAAGGTTATATGAAGACAGAATGTTTCAGAATCCGGCCGCTAAAATGGACGAATGGTTATGACATCAAGTGACCGACCATAAAAATAATATTACATCTCGCTTATAGTTGTTAATTTTCTCACTTTGTGTTGTTAATTTAAAATTCAAAATCAAGTGATTTTCAATACTGTTAGTAGACAGATACGTTTTCTTAGAGGTCGTAAACTAATTGTATTTTGTTAAGAGATCGTATGATGTATATGTCAATAGGAAATCGTATAAAAAGTATTGATTTGATATCATTTGATATCATATTGACTTGACATCGTAAATTTAAATAATATTAAATTTACCATCAACGGCCCAAATGCATTGAACATTATTGAGCGCATTTCATTCCAGTTTAAATATACTATTATAATACCAAATATAATACCAAATATATTACAAACATCACTCTATATTAAAATATCTGATGTGGGTAACACATGACTTTCCTTATATAATGCAATGAATTTACTACTTTTACAGTAAAGAAATAGGTTTTTCTTATAGTAGATACTTATATTCCTTCCAAAATATTGAATTTTCGACAATTAGTCGTCATTTTCATTGATTTAGCGTCCTTTTTAACCACTTGGCGAAATATTAGTTAATTTGACAACATTTCAAAACGTCGCCAAGTTTGCGACATTCCCCCAAATCTGTCTCCAAAATCTCGCCAAGCATTATGGACGAAGAAATAAGTTATTCTTATAGCAGATAAATGACTATTGGTGTTCAAATACAAAAGTATTATTCAAAGTATCTTTTCTCATGAATGGAACGAGCTAGATCCACGAGAATGATGTCACCCAATTTATCGCATGATATTACATATGAAAAGTAAACATGTTTCTCAACAGTTAATATTTTTTTAATTTATGGGATTTTTTGATAAATTTGTTTGAAAAATGGGCAATATCTCGAGAATAGTTCATGCTAGCATTCTAAAATTTATGTCAATCGTTTTTTAAGGAAAAATTACATAAGATATGTCTATTTGCGTAACTTATTGAAAGGTTTTGATTTTTTGATGAGTTTTTTCAAAATTTCACTCGGAAATTTAGGGGTTCTGAACATTCGATTACGTTTAAGAACAATAGGCTTCCAATATTCACGGATTGTGATATTTGTACCAAATTTCATTCAAATCGCCCCATTCGTTCGGGAGATATCGTCTCCACAGACTCACACACACACACACATACAGACATCACCTCAAAAGTGTTTGATTCGTGATCAAGGATGCTTGAAACGTGCTCTCCCGTCGAAAACACGAATTCGAATTTTCGATCCCGTCGCAATACTCTCCTTATACATTATGTATGTAAGGAAAGTAAAAAAGGTAGCAGCCGTCGCCATTATTTGACGAATTTCTCGTTTCTAGAGCTTCTTTGCCTTGTACCGCTAAAACTATAGCATTCAAAAATATAAAAATTGGTAAACTTATAGAAAAAGGTTTGGGGATCATGCTGAAATAAACCGTTTTCAGATATATATTGTAGTTTAATAAATATTTAATGTCAAAGTGAAAAACAAAATATTTAAACTGGAAGTTCGCTTTCTGGATAGACTAACAATGGCAAAACCATGATTTTTTGTAGGCTGGTATCTACATAATTGAATTTCTGCAGGACGGGGCTCGTTTTCTAAATTTCGATGTAGTTGTAAGGATTAACAATTTATACTCTCGACTTCTTATTTTCCAAGCAGTGTCTTCCCCGGGGAAAGAAGAGTTTAAATTTAAATAATAACTGAGCAGATTTCGAAACTCCAGAGGGAGCTAAAAACCATGTTTTTAAAATGCGAAGTGGGAAGCACGAGTTGGAACGTGGCGTGTGTGGCTGCAGCCGACGGTAGAACGGGTAGGCCATGTACATGCTGATTATTATAAATTATTTTAATGGATATTTATTTTATGATTTTCTACAGTTTTAAGAATAAACTTGTTGTTTTTGTCAAAAAACGACTGCGTATTCATTCCGCCACCTTTACATAGACTACGAGATATTTTACTTTTACTGCACTTCTAAAGTGAAAAATGTTCTTTCGTATCGGCACATCCATCGATTTTCTCTATCCCGTACCGCAAAAACTATAAACAAAAATATGAAATTAGGTACGTTTATAGAGAAATAATATGTTAATACGATGACATAAACCGTTTACCGATTTTAACTTCAGTGTCACTTAAAATAGCTCTCGAACGCAGCGAATATAAGGGGGTTGGCGAAGCGTAGTGAACATGTCCTCTAGTTTTAGAACATGTCCTCTAGTTTATATATATATATGTTTGACTGACATATCATTTATTCATTTATTTGTATAATTCTAAGACAGAGTTGGTAATAAGTGTAAAATATCCTCATTCTAATGTTGTCGCAATATTATACGCAAACATTGGTACTGTTATTGTTACATGAAAAGATAACAAGAAAGATCAATCATGCATAAGCATTGATTATGAAACACTTTCCAACTGAAATGTAATTTCATTTAAAAATTTCTAAAATGTGATTCATTCAGTGGTAATATCTTTTACATTATCACAGTACTACAGTAATTTATTATACTTAAATATTTAAAACTGTATCGAAATATAAATCATCTGATTCTTTATGCAAAATCAATGAATATTTCATTCATATAACTTGTATTCCAGACTCCAGAGCTAAATAATTGTGTGTGAAAAAAATTCAGCAATTCTTATGTAATTCATCTTACAATCGCTTGAGATATTTGCATTCTGCATATGTTAAAATTAGGCTTCCTTGAAGAAATAATAAAAGTGTAGGGATCATTTAAAATCACAACTATTGTAATTGCATAGGCACGGAATTTAGATACACAGATAATATATATGTGTATGTGTATGTACTCAAAGTATTGGAATCGTACCGAAGATCGGAACTCGAATTTTCAAAGAATCTACACGTTTTGGGACTTCTAGAACACGAAAAAACTAGTTTTAGGAAGACGTCTGTGTGTGTAAGGGTGTATCTGTGTATGTTTCTGTGTGGATATTACATCCACTCTAATTGAAAAACTAATGGACCGAATTTCATACAATTTGGTAGGTATGTTTTTTGTGGGAAATCCTGATGTTCATTAAATTATAGTACGATTCGTAATAAAAGAATCTGCCTTCTTTGCGAAATGGCTGCAGAAATTGCCTTTATCCACTCTAGCTAAAAATTAATGAACCAAATTTAACAAAATTTGGTGTATAATATTTCAATAACCTACAAGTGATTTATATACCAAATTTAACAAAATTTTGTATATAAATCATTTGTAGGTTATTCTACTACGATTCGGGAAAAAGGAACGGGCTATTTTTGCGAAATGGCCAGCAAAAATCGTTATATATAAAAATAAAAGACTACGTGTGCTCAATTATATCAATTAAATTCCTATTTTATATGTGATTTTTGACAACAAAAAGAATAAGACTAACCCCATTACTCTAGGACTAGCCGTTCTTGAGATATTCTAGTTTTTTCGCGTTTTCGCTACGCCACCTTTGACAATAAGTCCAGCTATCAAATGAGAACCAAATTTAAGTTTAACGTGTAAATTCAATGTCATTTAAAATACTTATGTTGTGCAGATAAACTCAAATTATCATTGAATAAATAAAGAGAACGAATATGAGTCTGCAGGGAAAGACATGTGCTGTCCACATCAGAATTTTTAACAATATTACAACAATGATTTATAGAAGTGAACGGGGATTATTTTCAGGCCATTTCGAAAAAAATGTATGATCTATATTTAAAGATCCATCAAATTTTTGTCGAATAAAATGTTCAACAAATTTAAGCTGTGTACCAAATTTTAACTCTCTAGGACGTAGGAAAGTGCATTTAAAATGCCATCAATTAAATTTATCATGAAGAGTTATATGAAATTTAAAAAAAATGAAAAATTGCTATCTACCAAATTTATTTTAAAATATGAAGCCACTCCCATATGCAAAACGTTTAAACAAATGGAGAGATATTTATTATATAATATCTCTCTCTTTTCTTTCTGGAAAATATCCCAAAGTCAGAATTTAATTGAATTTGTTTTTTTCCCTATATTAAATAATTTTTTTAATTAAAAAACTACTTAACATATTTTACTGAATTTTTTTTTATATATTCTATGGGATAATGTGAATATTTCCTAAAAATTTCGAAGCAATTCGTGAATTTTAAATTTACTTAAAAAATGTTTGAAAAATTCGGTCCCATAGGGTTCAATGTATTTCATTTTTTCAACCCGGGTTCAATAAAAAACTAATTGGGTGATATTATTTATTTATATTCCCATAGGTCCTACAGACCGTCTGAACAACATACTAAAATTTCATTTTGATAAACTCATTTTTACGGCAGTTATCGTGCTAACGGACAGACAGACAGACAGACAGACAGACAGACAGGCAGACAGAATGAACAAAGTCATAAACACTTTTCAACTTTGTTGTAAAGTGTTAAAAAGGCATAATTAATGCTCAAGTCATTGACTAATTGTTAAAAATGGCAGCATTTTGATTATGTATGAGATTGTTGAATATAAATCAAAAATATTGTTGACTGGATACCTAAGAAGAGAGATTACAATATTGGGCAATTTTCTACTAGTCATAAACCGTAAGTAGCATTTGCATTTTCAGAACAGAACAGATAAGTATGAGAAACTCTTAATGCAATTATAACTATGCCAGGTTAAAGCTCGAAACATAATTAACGGATCTTAAAATATCAGTAAACTTGTGTAACTTATTAGATTTAGTTTCGATTTTCATATTTTCTTTTTATTTTCATTTTTCATATTTTATTGAACCTCAGTATCTCATATTTTCTCTAATTAGAGGAACCATATATTGATGTTGGTTGTAAAAGTTCTTTCTATTCGATTATAGTCTTAGTAAAGTAATTTCTGATGAAAAATATTCTTTCAATGATCGTCTGATTAATGTTATTGCCAAAGCATAAAAATGAAGAATAGTCAATTAACGTCGTATCCGTGCGTCATTATTCTTTCATTCCATTTTGCATTAAAGATTAACTAATGTTTAGAGATAAACATTTTCACATTTATTACATTGTAGATTTCGTAAATGTTTCATTAAATAGAGTATTATTGCACGATATTTCCTTTTGATGCTACTAACATTATCTAATAAATGAATTTCGGAATTTGTTTGTGATATTTAATAAGTAATTTTCTGTGAAACATATTAAAATCTCACGAATGCTCCACATTTCAATCCATTCCGCAATAATCACTTACAAAAAGTACTTCGCCACGATGTTGAGCTCGATCTTCGCACTGGCCAGCCGAAGCTCTTAAGCTTACTGGAACGGAATTGCAAACTCTTATCCTTGAAATGGACTCTGCATTCCCCCCCATCTAATGCCAGATTGGCGTGAAATTGACAATCTGACTGACCACCTCTTACTATTTTTACATCAGGATAGCCTGCGGATGCTATTTTATCCTCCAGGTTAGCATCTTGCGTGGTCGTAATTCTCGATTAGAAATCGGCACAAATACTAGTGTCCACGAAATTCGTGATAAACATAATAGTTGCACATTTAAAGTTGCGCGAAATATAAGTTAAATGGTACGAAATAGCTGTTCATGTTGTCACCCGGAAAAACGCCAAATGTGCAATTCAACGTTGAAAACATTGTTCCACGTATATTATACATCATTTTGTCACTGTGAAAGAAGTAAATTAATTGCATATATAGGGAAGGTCATGTACTGCCAACAGCAGCCAACGCCGTTATCCTACAGACTTGATACTGTTCATTTGATCGTCTTTCAATATATCCGACAGTATCAAGATAGAAACTCGATGATAGTATTTTCGATCACCAAGGAACCGATGTAAGTGGAAATGACTCACAATTGCTTTTCAACAAGAAAAATCTGATGTGGGCAGCACATGACTTTCCTTATATAATGCAATGAATTTACTCCTTTTACAGTCCAAAAATAATGTATAATATCCACGGTATCGTTTTTTTAACGTTGAATTGTACATTTGATGATTTTCCGGACAACATGTAAAAGTATTTCAAAGTAGCCAATTAACTTATAATTCTAATATATTCTTTCCAAGATATATTTCGTAAATTAGTCGTTGTCATTTTAATTGATATAGTGTCATTTCATTAGCGTCATTTTCATTGATTTGGGGACATATAAAATAGTTTCCAAGTTGGCGCTATTCCACCAAATTCGTCGCAAAAATCTCGCCAAGCATCATAGACGTAGAAATAAGTTATTCTTATAGCAGATAAATGACTATAATGAATTTTCGACAATTAGTCGTCATTTTCATTGATTTAGCGTCCTTTTTAACCACTTGGCGAGATTTTCGTTAATTTGACAACATTTCAAAACGTCGGCAAGTTTGCGAAATTCCCCCAAATCTGTCTCCAAAATCTCGCCAAGCATTATGGACGGAGAAATAAGTTATTCTTTTAGCAGATAAATGACTATTGGTGTTCAAATACAAAAGTATTTCCCAAAGTATTTCTTCTTATGAATGGAATGAGCCAGATCCACGAGAATGATGTCACCAAATGTATCGCATGATATTACATATGAAAAGGGAACATATTTTACAATGCTTAATATTTCTCTTTATTTTATGTACTTGTTTGGTAAATTTATTTTAAAAATGGGAAAAACCTCGAGAAAGGTTCGTGCTGGCGTTCTAAAGTTTAGGTCAATTGTTTTCTAAAAATATTATATAAGAAATGACTATTTGCGTAACTTTATTAAAGATTTTGATTTTTGGTGATTTTTTTCAAACTTTCACTCGAAAATTTAGGCGGGTTTTGAACATAAGAAAATAGGCTTCCGATATTCACGGATTGTAATTTGTGTACCAAATTTCTTTCGAATCGCTCCATTCTTTCGTGAGATATCGTCTCTAAAGACTCACTGACACACACACACACACACACACACACACGAAGAGAGAGAGAGAGACATCACCTCAGAAACATTTAATTCGTGTTTGGGGATACTTGAAACGTACTCTAACGTCGAAAACTTCAATTCGAATTTTCAACCTCGAAACACTACTTTCCTTATACTCCTCTTTTGCAAAAAAAAAACGAAGCACAATGACGAAAGCGACTGTTTTTATTGAAATTAAATATGCGTACAGCTCAAACACATGTAATAAAATGATTACAAAACCAAGGTCGCAGGACCCACCAATGGTTAGCAATTGCACATTGAATTTTCAAATCAGAAATTGGTGAACCCCCCCTTGGCGGCAATGCATATACATAGTAACTAGGTAAGGAGTGATAAAGTTTCCAAACGTCATCCTGCGATACATTCTGCCAGGCATTCCTCAATTGCTTCTCCAGATCTGCTACATTTCAGGGTGCCTAAATCTGGCGGTCTAGCAGGTCCCATCCATGCTCGATTGGCGAAAGGTCTGGTGATCTTGCTGGCCAAGGAGCAGTATCAACAGCACGGAGACAGTCCACATATATGCGAGCCGTATGTGGCGTAGCACTATCTTGTTGGAAAATCGCTCCAGAATGGCGTGTCATGAAGGGTAACGCAAACGGCCGCAGGATTTCTTCAACATATCGTTTAGCTGTTAAAGTTGTAAGCAGGATGACTAGAGGCGACCTTCTGCCGTAAGAAATAGCACCCCACACCATCACACCAGGGGTAATGGCTGTGTGCCTGAGTAAAACAGAGGCTGATTAGGACCGCTGACCCTGGCGCCTCCACACACGTACCCGAAATGTGATTCATCGCTGAACACTATGCGATGCCAGTCTGCTGGCAGCCATGATGTTCGGCTACGACACCACTCCAAACGACTCTGTCGATGTTGTGGCGTTATGGGCAGACATCTTAAAAGTCACGCTTAGCGTAATCCCACCTCAATCAAGTGCCGTGAGATGGTGGAATGTAGCACGGGTGGTATGAAAGAGGCTGTCGCACGTGAGATGGCGAGGTATGATGCCGTTGGACCAGTTTGGGCCAGTCGCACAATCATCCGATCTTGCCTCACATTCGTGCACCTTGGTCTTCCAGAGCCTTCATTTCGTTGATGAGTTCCTTGCAGCAACCATTGCTGACAGCACCCTTTCACAGCAGTGTCCGTTCGGTGCAAGTGGCGGCCTATTGCTCGGTATGACCAGCCAGCTTCACGCATTTCGACTATACGACCACGTTCGAACGCGTCTAATTGCTTATAAGGTCTTCGGCAACGTCGTAACGACATTATTGGTTGTATCTCCACGGAACTGCAATGCCGATAACGATCGAAGATACGTCGTCCACAATTTTAACTTGTTTTATAGGATGCTATTTGCACAAAAGAATCTCACGCTGCGACAGAATTTAACACTCATTTGCCTTGCAAATTTAATTATATTCATACTTGGTATAAAGGAATTTGAATGCGAAATTTCGAGGTGATCGTATTATTTTTGAGGGATGCTTCGGTTTTTTTTTTTTTTTTTTTTTGCAAAAGAGTGTACATTGTACTATGTATATAAGGAAAGTAATAACTAAAAAAGCAATTGCAGTTTTTAATAGTTTGCTCCAAGGTGTCGTAAAAACTGTCCTGAGGTATCACTGTACCAAATGATGCACCTGTAGGTAACTTACATTTTTTGCTACAGAACCAACAGACAAACATATTTTTTCATTATGTTAGATTGTAAGTAATAATGGTAAAATGTGAGGTGTCAAACACTGTTGTTCATTATAGTACTTATGGAAAAAGATCTGCTCCTCAGTAATTAGTTAAAATGTATTATCTTCTTTTTATTTCGCAGTGCAATAATTCTGCTCAAGATCCATAAAGTCCATAAACAAATTGAAATTATTATCTAACAAAAACAAATTCCAACGTCTGTTAATTTGCAGCGAAAATCGAGAACCTCTAGTTGTAATTAGTATTTTCGGTAGAAAACAATTATCCATAACCCGGAATGTAATTATAACTGGCGAAGCAAAATCCGGAAGATAATTAAAGGCTCCAAAAATAGTAAAAATAAGTGTAACTTATTAAATTTCAGTTTCTTTTTTTTTAAGTTTTAATTCAATTACATTTTGTCATATTCATTCCTTATTACAAACGTGCAAAATATATATATTACCATCGCCGCTTGTAATTATGCTTTTTCACCATAAGTGTCAGATTAAAATAGTTTTAATAGTAGTCAGATCAAAGGCATAACCAAAGAAAGAAAACTAATTATTATCAATTAAGAAATTGTTATTTATCCTTTTATTTTTAGTTAGAGGTGAAATGATTTTTTAATGTTATATAAAAATGTGATATAACTTATTACTCTTTCTATAATGTAGCCTTTGTAAATCTGAAAAATTAGTTTTTATATAAATTAGCACTTTGTGTGAATATTCTAAATTTTTAAAGCTTTTTGTGTCAATTAATGCGTGATTTAATTTATAAATTTAATACATTAGCTTTTATAGGCACTGTGAATATATATACTTTTATATACATTGCTAAAATGTGTGGTATTATTGCTGGATTTTTTAAGCACGAAGCGTTGTAACATTTACATCACGTGTGATGTAGCAGATATTTACAACGCATGTGCTGCCTTGCATAATCGCTTCAGTGAAACCTGCTAATAATACAGGCACTGAAGAATTTGCATGCTCGCATACTGAATTTAGAGAATGTATGTTTCATTTCATATAAAATTTAGCCTGAAGAATACATCATTTTGAAGAATATTTTATTAATCCATGATGTAGTAAAATGACATTACATGAAATGCAATGCTATTTTAATTTGTGTTCTTTTATGGAAAATTTAAATAATGAATCACAACATTTTAGAATCACAATATTTTAACTGAAATTCCAATTTTACTATGGTTAGTGTAAAGAACTAATGTTCGATGGATCATGGATCTCCGCCTACCAACTATGTCCACCGAGCCACTAAGACAATACTGTATTCTGATATAGTTAAAATGAATTATATAATGATTCTTAATTAAATTTTACCTAAAAACTTTACTAAATACTGCATTTTCAACCTTGACCGTATAATTACAACTTTAATCGATATAATCATCTTGATATACGTTGTAGAGTGAAAAGGCATAGTCCAATTTCATCATATTTCATTGGTCCAAAGTTTACCTTCGCATTCTGCTGCAAAGAGAGAATATTATTTTAATGAAAAGTTTTAAAATTCAAAATTATGCAAGAAAAGCACATTTAAAGACCTCTGCAACACGTATTGGACACTTATGGAAATATGTTCGTCTGCGTATGTGTATGAAATAGGTCTGATACGTTAACTCACGATCAAATACATGTAGTACTGTGATGTATTAATATTTAATGTTTGAATATATTATGAAAAAAAAAACTTAAACTGGGTGGAATTATTAATAGTTTGTATGATTATAATAAGAATAATGCATTAATTTTCCTAAAATTGCTTCTTATGAGAAACAACAATTTTCAGAAAAATTGTTAGAGTACTTTATACAGAAAAAGGATGTTGTAAACTATGTTATGGATGCAAATTGTATTAAAATCATGTACATACAGCTGAGTGAGGCAAACAAAATGATAAAGTTACATATCTAAAACTGCTGAAGGTATAAGCTTGTAACTTTATTTACAAGTGGAACTTGATCTGTAAGTAATGAAAAAAATATAAAATCTTTGATTTCCCTTCCGGAAATGTATAAATCTTAAAACGTTTGTTCCAGCATTCTCCCTGTTATAGCTATAAAGAACGCAAGTCATACAAATATCGCTGTTATACCATCATGATCATGAGCAAAAAAAAAACCATCCTAAATTTTCTGTATTAACTCTTTGTGTCTTTGTGTGCAATCAAGCTTTCTCGAAATATTTTAATTTATAGCAGACGATTGTTTTATATTTTAGAATTCAATTGTTATGCAGTTTTTTTTTAGTTCATTTGTAATTATAGTAACAAGTTTACACTTCAAATACCAAAATAGTCTGCTGGCTATTTTTCTAAAACAAAACTGGAAAGACATTTGCTTGTAAATGTGTTTTTCTGCTTGTGCAGGTACGGCATGCAAAGGAGCATTTTATGCATTTCTAACAATAGTTTTTTGAAAATGTCAAATATTTTTTTTCTTAATTCAGGTAATAACCCCAAAATTCCTTGGCAGTCCACTAGTGGACCATGAAGAACGTCCTAATTACATAGCTAGACATGAATTTTCATGGCTAAATGTCTCAAAAAATATGATGCGGGCAACACATGACTTTCCTTATATAATATAATGAATTTACAATTTTTACAGTAAAAAAATAGGTTTTCTTATAGTAGATACTAATATTCTTTCCATGATATTGGATTTTCGACAATTAGTCGTCATTTTCATTGATTTAGCGTCATTTTTATCCATTTGGCGAGATTTTCGTTAATTTGGCAACATTTCAAAAAGTCGCCAAGTTGGCGACATTCCGCCAAATTCGTCGCCAAAATCTCGCCAAGCGTTATGCACTAAGAAATATGTTATTCTTACAACAGAAAAATGACTATTGGCGTTTAAATACAAAAGTATTACTCAACATATCTTTTCTCGTGAATGGAACGAGTTAGATCCACGAGCATGATATCACCAAATTTATCAAATGATATTACATATGAAAAGTGAACATGTTTCTCAATAGGAAATATTTTTTTTTATTTTATATGACTTTTTGATAATTTTTATGAAAAATGTGCAATATCTCGAGAACGGTTCATGTTAGAGTTCTGAAATTTACGTCAATCGTTTTCTAATGAAAAATTACATAAGAAATGTCTATTTGCGTAACTTTATTAGTGGTTTTGATTTTTTGACGATTTTTTTAAAATTTCATTCGAAAATTTAGGGAGGGTTCCGAATATTCGATTGCGTATAAAAACAATAGGCTCCCAGTGTTTACGGATTGTGATTTGTGTACCAAATGTGGTTTAAATCGGTCCATTCGTTCGTCAGTTATCGTCTCCACAGACCCACTGACACACACACACACACACACACACACACACACACACACACACACACACACACACACACACACACGCACGCACACACACACACACACACACACACACACACACACACACAGACATCACTCCAAAAATGTTTGATTCGTGATCAGGGATACTTGAAACGTGCTCTCCCGTCGAAAACTCGAATTCGAATTTTCGACCCCGTCACAATACTTTCCTTATACATTATGTATATAAGGAAAGTAATAACACAACATACAATGATCAAAGATAAAGTACTCATTTACGTACCGTAATTTACGTATTAGCAGTACTATAAACCGTGAGCTACTTTTATAGATTAATTTGAAACGGTTTTTTATATACCCCACATTCATTATATGCATACCTATATGTGTTACATTAGTGACTACTATCCATTTCTTCGGAGTGAATAATGTGTGGAAATTTTTAGTTTTATATGTTACATTAATACTTTGTAGTAAGTATAACAGACATGTTGCCAAAAAATCGAGAACTAGGTGGAATTTTGTTTTAAATTTCAGCGAAAACTTTAAAATGTACGCGAAATTTTATATTTTTTTAACATGACAGCATAGGGTAAAATTGGACATAATTATGCATAAAAAGAATTATTTATTTCTCAATGATCACAAAACTTCACAGCTTCAATCATTGGAGTTAAAAATAGCTGCGATGCAATTTTCGTGATGGTGACGACATTATCCCCCTCGGGGTTGGCAAGTTTTCCACCCCAGGGATACATTATCAAACCAAATACTTTTTTAAACCCTTTAAAGTGAGGGTAACATGCTCAAGTGTAACAAGATGAAGGGTAACAGAAACAAAATTCGCAAACTACTTAAAAATGGATTCTGATATGAGAAAGTCAAGTTGAACTATAGTTAATTTTAAGGATTTTTATACACATTATAAATGAATAACTTGCAAACAATATTTTGTAAAAATATGCACATTTTTTGTATGATACGGATGATGATACGAAACCTCAAAAATCTTATTATAAAATCCATTATAGTAATATATCCCAATAGCGTACAGTTGAATGTAAATTTATACAAATCAGCCATATAAATTCCAAGAGTTCTCTATTTACCAGAATATCTTGTTAAATGGAATAGTTATTTATGGTAAAATGACCATGCCGGGAAGCTGAATATATTGGCCTGACTCTAAATCTCTCCGCGTGTTTCATACGCGTAAACTCACAAATACGCAAAAGTTTCAATTTATTTCAATTAACTATTGAATATTTAAATGCATCTATATATCTCAGATTTCCGCCCAAACGTAGTTTGAGCTTGAAGTCAATTATGGCCATCCTATTTCACTCAGTTTTCGTAATTTCTAACGGGTATTTCTGCGAAATAAATCTGATAAGGAAAGTTGAATAAAATATTTCATCGGTTAAAACTCTTGGATATACTCTAGTGCCATTCGTAAGAGTTCATTTCAGAATAAAGTAACTATTGCAGAAAAAATATTTTTCCAATAAAATGAAAGTTATTTAATGGAATAGTATGAATAAGATACCGAATTATTTAAATTTAATTCTTTGGATCGTGGATATAGATACAAGGAGATAAAACTCCTACAGATCAAAGTTTAAAATCGCCATCTAGAATCGCCTTTTAGAATATCTAGATATCTCTAATCTTAGCCCATCTGGTTTAGGTCATATCTATTTTCATTTGATATAGCAGGAAGGCGTATAGTGTATATATATTTTGATTATTTTTAATTTAAATTTCTTTGTAGATGGAATAAATATTTTTAGTTGTGGAAATAGATATAGAATATATGAAAAAAAAATTGTAAGGTAAAATAAGTTTGAATAAATAGAAATATATTTTATTGAGTTCTAATTTGCAATGCTCTGATAGCAAAATTAACAATTTAAATAAATAGTGAATTAAAAATGAGCCTTTCACCATAGAAATGCATACAATGGAGTGTGACTTTTCTTTCTCCAACCTCACCCGAAATAATATCCACATCATGTTTTGCTCTTTCCTAAAATCAGGTTTTAAGTCCTTGGTTTGGACTCCATGTTTTGGACTATATGAAGTACATTTGAATGTGTTTAGTTCAATTGCATCTTATTACAAAGACACTTAAACTCTCAAACATTTTATCATTTATTTTATTAACAAACATTTATAATTAATAGATAAGAGTAGCATAATAATATTAGAATAATTTACGTAATTATCATTACAGATAGAACACTGAATTATAGAACTTATATGTAAAATAAAAAATTTGCTTAAAAGTCAACTATATAATGAAATAGTAAAGGTGTCAATCACTTTTTAAAGCTATGAAACATACTTCACACCATAAACACAGCTATCACACCAACAATGTAATCAAACCAGACATCTGCCTGTTAGTGTTGGTGTAGATGTTCTGCCTTTTTTATCTAAAGTTGAAGGCAATTGAATGCCTCTGAAACTGATTGATACCTTTACTAATTTCTTATATGCTGTATACTTCAACGAAGTATTTACTTTACAGGTATTACTGAAGCAGTTTGAATAATTTTATCGAACTTTGCAAATAAAAATATATGTTTAATGAATTTAACCAGCTGTCCAAATTTCTGCCGACATAGTTCTCGTTAAAAGAAAGTCGGCGTTAAAAAAATCAAGTTTTCGTGAAATCGTTTTTGAAAAAATTGTTAAAAGGAATCGTACCATTATGAAATGGTTAGAAATAGAAAAATATGCATTTCATACATAGGTAAACTTTTAATTCTTTTGCCACGAATTCTGTAAAATTAAAGCTCCTACTGCAACATCTTTAGCATTTTCCATCATTAAAATAATTATTGCGAAAATAATATGGTGTAGATAATGAGTGAAGGGAGTACTGGTTACATAAATTCCATAGATTTAAACATACATTCTAGGCAATTAGTGCTTGGAGTAATTTTTCTACCTCAATTGTGGGTAGAATTCAAATGTCTAAAAACAGTTTTTACATTTTTAATTTATACCTTCTGCCATAAAAAAAATCTTATGTGGGGCAACACCTTACAATGGTTTTACTTCTTTGACTTGAAATAATGTACCAGCTACACGGCAAGATGTTCTAGGCTATTAGATCGGCAACACATACATTGCAATATGAGACATTTGGCAATATTTACTTAGAAAGTTAGTATTATTTATAATAAAATTCTTACATATTATTCGCAAAAAAATATGATAAATTCCTACGGTTCTGTCTTCTGAAGACACAAAATAAAATCGTCTTCAGGGTCATCCTTGAAGCTAAGTGACAGTTAGCTCATCTAAAAAGACAGAATGAGAGGCGAGGTCATTCATTAAATTCGAAACTTTATTTTTCATTTGCCATGCATGTTTGCATGAAATTAATAAATTATGCCAATGATTGGTGAAAATTAATGCTAGTCATAACGTCTGGTGCCATAATTTTATTTCAGACCAGTTATATATAGATCATTTTTTTTTATAATATGAATAGTTGAATCAAGGATTTTACTTTAAAAGCCATTCGAGAGGAAATTGCTCTTCTACAGAATGGCAATTTATTTAAAATGTTCTAGTAAAGGAAGAATCCACAGATATAAATGTCAATGAAATATTCATAACCGAATTGTAAACGAACTGATTTAAAATAACAATAAACTCGTAGTCAAGAACATATATATTTTTGAAGCAGAAATGCCATCTGAAAGGACAAAAATGCTATAAGAACTGTAAGCTTGGCAACTATTTTGAAATAATATTTTTAATATTTACCTACTACTGATTTAGAAAACTACTACTAATTGAAAAAAATCATGATGATACTGATTTAGAAAAATCATGGAATTCTATCTATTGTCTAAATATCCGTAAATTTCATGTAATATATTTTTATTATTAATGTTCTATGCATATTTAAAAAAAATAGCATATGATCTATGCAAATTTTTAAAAATCTAATACAAAAACTTATAGAAAATAATATTGCAACATACATAAAATGTTTCGCCTTTTAGTTGCTGTTTGCTGCATTACTACTATTCTACTGCATAATAGATTCATGGCTCATAAGTCCAAGGTTGATTGAGTTCATGGAAAAACGGTTAAGAGCTCTTGCACTTAGTAACGTACTATCAGACTTAGTAACTTATTTCAGACTTAATAACTTATTATCGGACTTAGTAACTTACTATCAGCACTTACCATTATACTTACATGAACAATTAGTATTTCCTCAGGGTATTTACAGGGTATTCACAGCTAATATATAGTTCTACAGCTTATATAAATAATTACTTGAAATGCATATTTTATTTTTCTCTAGACGCCAAATTTGCAATTAAATTAAAATATACGAACTAAGCTGTTTCTCTCCTTACTATATTCACAGGTTGATATATTACACTGTATTCGAAAATTCGAATTTTATTACCGTCGAAACTTCTTTTTATTTTCAGACTAATCTCATTTATCTAAGCTTCAGAAAATCATTAAATGTTACGGTTTGAGTTCTAATTATCTCCAATTTAGTTAAGTAGAATTTAAATTTCTTTTAAATGCAAGCTGCTCAACGGAAATTTATTCCAAAGCTAAAAGTAAAATCACATCATTCTAAAATAGGTCCCAATCGTAAAAAAGGGATATGTCTGTCACTGTATCTATAGAAACCACATTTGCTTCACAACTTATAGGTATCGTCTAGTAGTTTGAATTATTATGTCCAAATGATTTACGCGTATTATTTTATTCAACTTTATTTTTAATACGTGATAAAAATTTCTTTAAAATGCATTTTTTTTCCTTGAAAATATTTTGAATAAAAGCAAGCCAATTTAAAGTTTAAATAAATAGATAATAATAAACTGTTTGCCACACAATAGATATAATTTCATTCTGTAAATGAATGTATAACAGTGGGGAAGGAACTGCGGAAAAAGGCGCTTTAGTTAGGCCTGAAAGTTTCACTTTTATAAACGAGGATGTTTCATTAAGTAAATATACAAGGCTTGCGGTATGCATACATTTATTCTTACGAGTATGTTAATGTAAAGATAACCTTTAAGCACACATTATTTCCCGCACTTAGGCCACTTACTTGCTCCGGCTTTTATTCATTGATACACCAAGGAATATATTCCAGACTAAAAACAAATCAGTGTCAATGTCCTTCAACTAAGACATTACAAATTGTTGGACTTGGTTGTCGCTTGAATTTAAGCCAGATGCTTCTTCAAAGGTTCGAAAAGACGTAAATCGATAGGCACGAATTATCGGGTAGTAGATTTGTTCAATCCCAATGTCACATCCCTATGGAAACGTTATCTAACACGTTGCACCACATACGTGATGCATTAGGTTCGTGATGGATACATGATGCATTAGGCATGACATTAAGTTAAAAAACCTTAGCAAGTTGGCGAGGAATCTCAACTAGTGTTACGATCTGAACTTACACAACGTATCTCATCGTTTGACCACGTTTTTGCAAATACCGCCATTTTTATATGGTCTTAGGAAATGCACCTAATATGTTCTGCCTTCTGGTGGCAGAGAAAACAATCAGGAATCTGAGAAGTCCAGACTATTGAAACGTATCCAAACAATGAATTTCACGCGTGAAATATGATTTGTTACCTTATTTATTGAAACGCCCTTGTAATAAATTTATTATGTGTATTGGTCGGTCTGAATTGTTTTTTATTTCTCCAGCCCTTACGGTCCACATCGATAGTAAGAAGTTGCAATCTTCTCGCGGTAGATCAATGGCCAGAGCATCGGATGGACTGTTTTAATGTCTGTAGTTCAATTATCGGATGGGACAGTGCGATCTTTACAATGGCCCTTCTAAAAATATTATCTTTGATGGTGCAAAAATTATTTTCTAATGAAAATGCAATGTATTAATGGTGCTACATGGAAAGGTAGTAAGAGTTAGCACATAAAGACAGAACACTGATGTTTTTGTTTTAAGCTACTGAAACATGTGGTTCGCAACCGTATTCTTGTTAATTAAATTCCAGTAACCATTTTTAATCCAATTAGCACACTTACAAAGGCTCTACTACTGACATGTTCCTTAGAATTTTCATGATTTTAACAATACTATTAAAATTGTATCTGCATAATGTGTTTCGCAGAAGATGGAATGTGCTATGCCTACCTATTTCAATTAGCTGCGCAATTATCGTCGCAGTTTTTTTGACACATAAACTGATACTATACTGTAGACATTGATTAAACAAAATAATGTTTTATATAAAATATACTTCTATAATATTACTGGTATATATAGACGCTACATAAAACAATTTCACTTTTTAGTTTTCGTAATCACCGTAGACATAAATTGGCAGAATAAGTAGAAATATGAGTTTCACACCGGAAAGTTATTTCAATTTCTGTATTATTCTTTGATCATTTTAACACCTTTTAAGTGATTTAGAACGAAGTCGTCTGCTTAAAAATTTACACCAATACTTCACATTTATTGCAAATAAATACTATTTCACTGTTTTCCCCAAACCTTTAAATGTTAAGATTGGGAGTGTACAAATATGGGCCTGATAATTTATATGACTGATACATGTCAAACCAGCTATTCACAATTGAATTTTAAAAGAAAATTCTAAATAATGCTCATTTTGTGAAATACAACACAATTGTAAAGATTTTGAAAACATTGTGATTGCAAAGACTGCTTGCAGAGGACAAGTTTATTTATGCATGCTGATACGAGCTGAACAGCTTACAGCGCCATCTGTTATCAGCTTTTATAACTACTATTTCAAAACTTCTGTGAAAATTCTTACAGCTTTCTCAATAAACATGCCGTTTGTTGTATTCTTCTACCGAACTTTGTTTTCATGATATTTAATTTTAAATTCAGGGAGTCCTGTGTTGGACACCCTGTATATACATAGGAGTTTTCTTACATTAACATCGATTTAATCGAAACAACCGATATTCTGCTTATAACCAACTATTGACCTTTTAAATTTACAAAGAGATTAAAAAGAATCCCTAAATGTTTGAGTGATGCATCTTGGTATCAAACTTGGCGCAATCGCAGAGACTTGAATTTCATTCACGATTTTGTTTAAATGTGCTTTATAAGAAAATTTAATCTGATTCTGTACAAAGTACAAATATATTTTTCATTCATGTACAAATATATTTTTCCTTTACTCACTCTAACTTATTTTCAGTAAATGTCATCGAACTTTCTGTCATTGATCGTCTAATTTAGTTATTGTTCCTTTGCAAATTTTACCAGCAGACTGACCTATGGCAAAGTGCTCGTGAGATATGGTTAGGGCAGTTATATTTAGAACGTTCTACGACTGGCGGCTGGAACATATGAAATCAATTCATAAGGCAGTGATTCAATCCTGTGTTTATTTGGTATTCACATTCTATGTCTAATAAGTTTAGTCATAATTCACACTTACTAAGAGAATATCCCCTCCATTTCCTCGCTAATAGTGTATCCACAAATATTCAGATCTATAACAAATATGATGAATTCATTTAAAGAGAGGATTTGATTCCAATGTGACTCCCCATTTCTATTACTTACCTCATTTGAGATTCCCGCAATGTGTCAGATAATATAATTGTCTGTCTTGTCACTGATTTGGAGTGCGTAATAAGAATAAGGAGAAATGGAGCAACGTAAATAAGCACGAAGGACACATTAATGCAGCATTCTGTACCAAGTTGTGCTTATTAATGTTGCAATAGTCTTCCTTGGCCTTCGCATAAAGTGTATTTTACTCATTGATGTGTCGTAAGAAGTTTATATATTTTGCAAGCTGAAATGTTGTTAAAAATATATTCCTTTTCTTGGTGCCAAGTTCTATTCCGCTTTATTTCATTTTGTTATTGTGTCTATGCATTGGTCAGACTGTCATTTTTGCTGTTTTTAAATTTATGACAGATGCATGCTAGAAAAATTGGAGCGCTTATACATCTTAAAGGTGAGCGTCAGTAAATCTTCTGCCCTATCCGCGCTTTGTTAACTTTCGCGGCACACGTTTTTCGCCGAAATTCTGCTCAAACACTTGCGAAATATTTTCTGAAATATAAAATGCAATGCTTAGATTATATTAAAACTAGATTTAATGCCCAATAAAAGATAGAATATATTTTTTATTTTTATCCAAAATATTTTTGGTGCTGCCAACTGTTGTCGTAATTTAATTAAAACTAAATATATATATATATATATATATAAACTAAATATAATGCCCAAGTCGTATATATATTAAAACTAAATTTAATGCCCAATAAAACATAGAATATATTTTTTATTTTAATCCAAAATATTTTTGGTGCTGCCAACTGTTGTCATAATTTAATCCATGCGATTATTTTTATTTTTAATGAACATTTTTAAATACCTATTCATTCTATTACGGTATTAAATATGACATCAGATCATTTATAATAATGCCACAATCACGAAAAGGTAATTTCTCATTCTATAAATTTGATAAGGGGATCTGGATGTGCATCACTGAGGACTGCAGCGTTGTCTTCAAGTTCCTTTGTCTTCAAATCCAAGTTCAATTACGTTTCCGTGATTGTGGCATTATTATATATGATCTGTTGTTGTATTTAATAGCGTATGAGAAAGAATAGACATTTAAAAATGCTCGTTAAAAATAAAAAATAGACGGTATGAATTAAATTGCAACAGATGGCAGAACCAAAAATATTTTTAAGTAAAAGGAAAAATATAGTCTATGTTTTATTGGGTATTAAATTTAGTTTTAATATAATCTAAGCATTGCATTTTATCTATCAGAAAATATTTCGCAACTGTTTGAGCAGAATTTCGGCGAAAAACGTGTGCCACGAAAGTTAACAAAGCGCGGATAGGACAGAAGATTTACTGAGGCTCACTCTTAATTAGCCACGGAGAAAACAGTTGTTAACTCCCGTTGAAACACTATATTTACGATATTTTAGAACATCTACTTTGTTACAGTGGGTACATTTTAATTGCAAAAAATAAAATATGGTCTAAAATTCGTCTTTAAATATTCATAAATTTTAATCTAACTCGAATTAAAAGATTCTGATCTAATCTATGACTGTACCAATTTCGTAGCTGTCCGTCGCGTAAATTTTCCGTTATGTTGTGCACAATCACACAGACATTCTCTTTTTTTATTACCGATTACTTAAAAATGTAATCGGCGTTACTCGGGAGTTAAAACAGAGTAGTTTTATATAAAATAACAAAAAAAAATATTCATTTTAATAGCAATGAAAATTTTAAGTAATCGTGTGCATAGACACAACAGGCGTAATACGTATCCCTCCCCCCTCCCCCAAATATCACCAGACTCTACTTTCTACGTTAACGAACATAATTAAAATCTTGATTTCAGCAATCTCAGCAGAATTAGCAAAATTAGACTAATTTATATATTGGCCATATCTTCCGCAAACAACGCAATGTCTGTATTTCAAAAGTATATAAATATTAAATAAGTGCCCGTAACTTAAATGATACAGATAATCCCATACTCAATTTCCAACTCGCCTGTTTCCAAATAAACCATTCTCATGTTGCAAATAAAATCTCCAAATCTCTATCACATACCAATGCATCATTCACGAATGGATAACACGATTTTCCCAGTATAGCTTCAGCAAGTAAAAAAGCTCCGGAAAAGAGATTAGCTCGGTAATAGAGAAACATTTGGTTGATTAAAAAAATCGCAAATATGGTTCAGTTAAAAAATTTATAATTAATAAAGAGATGGCTTTATGATTTTTTTTTCTGAAGTAGTATGTGATATATTTAGCTGCTGTTAAATTAAATGTCGGACAGCTCGTCAATTTTTTATATCGGGATATAAATATCGAAGATATATACAATTCACGCACACATATCTTCCTTTATATTGTTATATTAGTCCTATATCATTAAGGCAGTGATAATATATAATTTGCGTACTCGCATAAATGAAAATGTCTTTATTTATTCCAAATAAAAATATTCATATCCGATCATTACATTATATACACAACAATTTTCGATTTATAATGCAAAACAGTAACAATCCATCAACTGATATAGAGAACTATCAAATTTGGCACTGATTATAGTTTTCAGATAATTACTGGAGTTCAGGTTATCAAATCCACCCTTGAAAATGCAATTTATTTCGACATTTCTATTACATTTCACCACGATCTTATATAACATCCAATTTTCTAGGTGTGGTAAACAGCACACCTGATGGTAACTTGAACAATCTTTGTTATAATTTCCAAAGATTATCATATCACAGTCTTAACATCTCACTTATCTTTGAAATTATCTTCGATCAGGGAATCTATGTTTTATTTTTCGTATGTCTTTATCAGCGTCGCTTTTAATTGGAAAATTTTTCTGATACGAACGATTGACAAATGGATCTAAAAAAAAAGATAAGGATGCAATTTACTTAGATTGTGCGATAGATCTGTAAGGACAACTTAATTGTAGATAAAAAAAATCTGATGTGGGCAGCACATGACTTTCCTTATATAATGCAATGAATTTACTACTTTTACAGTTAAAAAAATGTAATTCTTATAGTAGATACTTATATTCTTTCCAAGATATTTGATTTTCTTCAATTAGTCGACATTATCATTGATTTAGCGTCATTTTTATCCATTTGGCGAGATTTTCGTTAACTTGGCAACATTCAAAAATGTCGCCAAGTTGGCGACATTCCGCTAAATTCGTCGCCAAAATCTCGCTAAGCGTTATGGACGGGAAAGTAAGTTATTCTTACAGCGGATAAATGACTATTGGCGCTCAAATACAAAAATATTACTCAAAGTATCTTTTCTCGTGAATGGAACGAGTTAGATCCACGAGAATGATGTCACCAAATTTATCGCATGATATTACATATGAAAAGTGAACATGTTTCTTAATAGTTAATATTTTTTTTTAATTTATGGGATTTTTTGACACATTTATTTGGAAAATGGGCAATTTCTCAAGAACGGTTCTTGCGCATTCTGAAGTTTATGTCAATCGTTTTCTAAGGGAAAATTACATAAGAAATGTCTATTTGCGTAACTTTATTAAAGGTTTTGATTTCTTGATGATTTTTTCAAAATTTCACTCGGAAACTTAGGAGGGTTCTGAACATTCGATTGTGTTTTAAAGTAATAGGCTTCCAGTATTCATGGATTGTCATTTTTGTACCAAATTTCATTCGAATCGCTCCATTCGTTCGTGAGATATCGTCTCTACAGACTCACTCACTCTCTCACACACACACACTTTCACACACAGACATCACCTCAAAAATTTTCGATTCGTGATCGGGAATGCTTGAAACGTGCTCTCCCGTTGAAAACTCGAATTTGAATTTTCGACCCCGTCACAATACTTTCCTTATACATTATGTATATAAGGTAAGTAAAAGTCAAAAATGTATATTTATTTATTGCTAATATTTTTAGTTGTTGACTAGCTGTTTTAGAACGTTGATGCAGAGGTAAGCAACAATTACATTAAAGTCTCGATAATTCGAATGCTTATAAACTGACTTTTGCTTAGTCCGAGGTTATTTGTAGAAGTTTTCGGCGCGTTTTATCCCTTCTTTCATTGACTTTACGCAGACGACAGTATCTCACATACGTAGAGGCACATTTTACTTTACAGCTGTTTAATATAGTAGATGGTATAGTTGATTTATCAAAAAAATTATTAAGATTTATTAAATAGTATATCCATTCTTCGTACGGAACATATAATATAAAAAGTTATAAATTCCCAACAATGTGCTAATTCCAGTGGTATAAATGACATTTTTATTAAAAACATTCTCTTAAAATATTTAATTTCATTCTCCTAGAATAAATTACAAGAATCTCTGTTCTCTGATATATTCTTAAATATATTCTTAATATATTCTTGATGATATATTCTTGATGATATATTCTTAAAATAAATTTGCAAAAAAAAATATCGTCCTCATAAAGCTATACCTATGTAATGTTTCATTTTTCGTAATATCTCTACTGTCTTTGGATCTAGAAACTCTGAACCTGAACTAAATGTTAAATGCGGATATTCCAAGATTACCCGTGAATATTTATGATATTTGGTGCAGCCGTTCTTCCGTGATGATGAGACAAACAAACGCATCCACATACAGACAAATTTTCAATTTTATTTGTATAGATTAATTTCTATCCCATGTTTTTAGTGCCGTTTGGATACATTGGTAAAAATAAGCCTTGACTTGCATAAACATTGGGTCTTAGCTTTGAACCGCCGGACCACTCTGCTTAAATTGCAAGGAATGGCAACATAAGAAATAGTGATGACTTTTATTACATCCAAACATTCCATACGGCACTAACAACAGAACATTGCAACATTGAAAATTCATCCAACCACTGTTAGCGGTGAAAATAGCTTAAAATACTATTTTCACCGCTAAATTAAGCTCAGCGATCCAATAAGCATTTTAAAAAAATCTGATGTGGGCAACACATGTCTTTCCTTATATAATGTAATGAATTTACTACTTTTACAGTAAAAAAAAATAGGTTTTTCTTATAGTAGATACTAATATTCTTTCCAAGATATTGAATTTTCGACAATTAGTCGTCATTTTCATTGATTTAGCGTCATTTTTATCCATTTGGCGAGATTTTCGTTAAACATTTTCGTTTGGCAACATTAAAAAAATCGCCAAGTTTGCGACATTCCCCCAAATTCGTCGCCAAAATCTCGCCAAGCGTTATGTATTAAGAAATAAGTTATTCTTACAGCAGATAAATGATTATTGGCTTTCAAATACAAAAGTATTATTCAAAGTATCTTTTTTCATGAATGGAACGAGCTAGATCCACGAGAATGATGTCACTCAATTTATCGCATGGTATTACATATGAAAAGTGAACCTGCTTCTCAATAGGAAATATTTTTTTTTATTTTATATGACTCTTTGATAATTTTGTTTTAAATGTGTACAATATCTCGAGAACGGTTCATGTTAGCGTTCTAAAATTTATGTCAATCGTTTTCTAATGAAAAATTACATAAGAAATGTCTATTTGCGTAACTTTATTAGTGGTTTTGATTTTTTGACGATTTTTTCAAAATTTCATTCAAAAATTTAGGGGGGTTCTGAACATTCGATTGCGTATAAAAACAATAGGCTTCCAGTGTTTACGGATTGTGGTTTTTGTACCAAATTTGGTTCAAATCGGTCCATTCGTTCGTCAGTTATCGTCTCCACAGACTCACTGACACACACACGCACACACACACACACACACACACACACAGACATCACTTCAAAAATGTTTGATTCGTGATCAGGGATGCTTGAAACGTGCTCTCCCGTCGAAAACTCGAATTTGAATTTTCGACCCCGTCACAATACTTTCCTTATACATTATGTATATAAGGAAAGTAACAATAGATGTATTTAAATTGTACCAGATTTATCTAAAAACCTTCGGTTTTCCCCAATTAAGACTGATTCAAATGCCTATGAAGATCGTGGACATTGTGTATATGTACCAACATTGCCCTTATAGTATTCTCAAAATAGTACACATATGTTCCGGGCATAAATATGTTGAATGGCCGGGACACATATTTATATTGCACATAAATATGTGTCCCGGACACTCAACCAGCTGCTCATATCCTAGGGTGAGTCGGGTGGCCTGGGTCTTTCACACAACTATGTTCCCTTTGTGACTTTGAGACGTAAGTGATTTGAAAAATGTTTTACTTTGGAATTCAGTGACACTTTGGGACTCAATGATATTCTTTGAGACTCAGTGATTTGAAGAAAATGTAAAATATTAATTCGCTCGCGTCTTTATCTTATGGATCAGATTTACTAAAATCATCATTTTGATAAATGTGAAATGATATTTTACTGTGAAGTATTTCATGTAATGACTAACACATATTTTAAAAGTTAATAAATAATATTCATAATAAGTCGACTAAGCATAGTAATGTCTAAAGAATTTATTTCAATATAATACCATTTCATACATACAATCTCTTGATGAGTTTATAATTATTCGCAATAAAAACATTTCACGACACCCTTCAATATTTTAAGATTTACATAATTTCAACTTTTGAATATTTCCAATTTGATATGTATCTTTCAGTTCTGCATGTAAATATGATTCTACCATTTAGCAGAATATCCACCTCCAGACATCATGACACTGGGGCCACCATAATGATAACCGGGGTTGTACCATGGGTGTGAAGGGGCGGCCACTGGGGCAACAGGTACTGGGGCCTTGGGTGCCATTTGAGCGAGGGCCATAGCAGCGGCAGCGGTCTTTCTGTCCACTCCGGTGTCTCCAGAAGCTTGGTAGCCTTGTGGTCCAGCGGTGTACTGGACGGTTCGGAGGTCACCGTTGGGGTCAACGTAGCTGTAGCTTCCAGAAACGGATCCACCGTGTCCAGATTCAACCCTGCTGTGGCCACCAGCATCTCCGGTGGCGTAGCCGAAGTTGTAGGCTCCACCACCTTGGATGTTCATGCCCATATCAGCAGCCATGGCGACGGAAGCCAAAAGGAGGGGGACCAAAAACTGTCAAAAACAAAACGTTAGATCTGATTTATGAATTTACAGTTCAAAACTACATAAATATCACTGCGAGTATTATTTTCAGTACTTATGCTTCATTTTTATGTATGTTTTCAAGCATTTTTTACTTATCAATTATAACATTTATTTATTTTTAATCAAACTTTTATTAGCGATAGACTTATCAAAATGATAGTTTTCTGCGTTTAAATATAATATATTTTCATAAATATTTGAATCACCACTAAATGGAAAAAAATGATTGTAAACCAATAATTTTAAAGCTTTAAAGAATATTGCCTTCGAGTTCCACACACACAGCTTTGTGGATATTCATGTCAACATTACCTACCATAGAGAGATGAGCAGCTAGAGACAATGTCGATAAAGGAAAAAGAAAAGAAAATATATATAATTAAAACCTTGTTAAAATTAAATGCTTATTACAAAATTGAATGAAGATTTTAGAGACAAAAGTGAGTTATATTTTTTATTAGTTTCTTGAAAAAAGCATACATATGAAAAAAGAAATTCCTATGTATGTTTTTTTCAAGGAAGTATTAGAAAGTTACATTTTCCCAAATAACAGTTTTATTTATTGTAAAGGTCAGTTAAGTAAAGGGGAAATAATTTTCTATGTATTTATATACTAAACTTCTCTGCTGTTCACGTAAATTCTATTACATCACATTTACTATGATGGTTAGATATTTAATATTTTGTGATTGCACAATTTTGATGATTCATTAAAATGTGCAATGAAACGTCAAACTAAAAGATTTAAATGCCAATATTAGACTAAATTGGTGATATATTTTTTTCTTAAGTAACTTTCCCTTTAATACCGAACGAAATTTTACAGTTTATGTCAGTCGTGTATTACGAACATTAATAATCCAAACGCCTTACCATAGTAACATGACTTTTCAATTAATTGCAGATATTTTTAAATTACAAAATCAGCTTCAATTTAGACTTTAAATAATAAAGAAATTCATTAATAATATTAATATTTCTATTTTCATTTACTTATTTAAAACTCTCATTTTATGAAACATTGAACTAGTTTGAGCAAAATTTTATAGTTTATGTCAGTCCTCTATTACAAACATTAATAATCCAAACCACTCACGATAGTAGTATGACTTTTATATTAATTGTAGATATTTTTCAATAACAAAATCAGCTCTAATTAAAGCTTTAAAAGACAGATAAATCCATTAATAATATACTAAAGCATATGCGCTTCTGTTTTTATAAATCACGATTTAATTTATGTTAGGAAAATAAATTCAAAATCGTTAAATGTGAAATCAAAGAAAAACATACAATTAACTGAAATTTAAATGCATCGTTTTCACGAATCAATATTATTACCTTTCTAATAATTGAAAAGTACAGCAAAATATAAAAATTTGGAATTGCTTATAAAAGTAATATGTATAATTATTCTTCGAAACGCATTATGTTTTAAAATGTTTTACAGGTTTCTTAAAAGACTTACAAATTTACAGGTCAAGATTTTGGAATTGCTTTTTAGAGATAATGGCTACACATGCTGTTATTCCAAAACGAAAACTTGAAATACTAAATCAGCTAAAATACTTCTAGGTTTTCATCTTAATATTTAAATTTTTCTTTTAGCTTTAACTTTCACCGAAAAAATAAAATATTCAAAATAGGAATATAAATACGCGATTTTTTATTATGGAAATTTACATCGAAGACTAATAGTACGAATGAAAAGATTTGTTTTGTGTTTTTGGTTGAAATCAAATATATTCAAAGGCCTGCATACGCATATATCGAAGGCATACAATCCCGAAAACTCTTTTAGAAAATAAGCATTGTAAAATAAACTATTTTGCAGTGGTTTTATGCAATTTTTACTATATTACTAGCAGCACACCCGTTCTTCATACGCAATATATAACATAAAGTATCATAAAATTTACATTATGTGCAAATCTCCAGTATTCTAAATGTCATTGTTATTCAAAACATTCTATTAAAATGTTGAAGCTAATTATCCTAAAAAAGACGGATACAAATACCTATACTTGCTATGTACAGAATTATCTCCCTAGACCTATCTGAAGTATGAAACACATCCCGTTTTCAAATAAATTTACAAAATATACTAAATTTGATCAATACAGACCAAAATAAAAGCACTAAAATAGTATTAGAAGATATACCCGTACCACTTTCAACAATTGGTTAAACACAATGTATGAGTTAATTACTTAAACATAATATGAGTTCGAAAATATTTTCCAAAATTAAACAGATGACGTAAGAAATTGAAAATATCAATCAACAAGTCTTGTACAACTTTAAATAATTTCGAAGCATTTGTACATAATTTAAATTGCTATGCTTTCTGTAGGCAAGGGATCATAACTTTACATATTTTGTACACGATTATACCTAATTTTGAGCTCAACGTAGCAGTTGAAAGTAACCGAATACCGAACTCAAAGACTACAGAATTATTTAAAAGTATGCTGTCAGTTATACTACTCCGTACATGTTAGGAATAGCAAAATTATATTACAAGGGACATATAAAGTAAAGAATGCGATATATATATATATTAAAATCTTATAACTAAACACTAAAATTTTACTGCGTTTCTGCATATTTATGTCAAAAAAGAAATAATTCGTTGTTATCTGTACTCTCAAAATGGCATATATATGAATTTAAATGCGTATAACTTTAACTATGCGATTCCCCAAGCGCGTTTTAGACAACTTTAAATTAAATAATTGGGAATATATGTAAGACCAGCTAGAAACTATAAAGCTATCAGAACGAATTCCCCGCCGTTACCCACGTCCTAAATAAATGTCATCGACGTAAATACTACGGATATACAGATAACACTACTCAATTTACAAATCGCCTATCTTTTCCTTCCACTTCGTCGACCCAGACCTCCCGACCTACCCGAAAGTGTAAGGCATCTGTTTGAACAGCCGGGAAGTGTCACCCAATTTTGACCGGAATCCAGTAGGGGCTACATTCACAGAGTCAGTATCCTCCTTCCCTCCGGCCGTCCAAATTGTTGCTCATGTCCTCAGTATGAGTCGGACGGTCTGGATCTTCAACCCTCCTCCCCCTGCCACCAACCTCTCGGATGGACTTACATACCCATAAATTTAATATGTCTGTACTTCAGGTGAATACGGGGACAGTTTGGACATAGCCGGAAATCGAATTCGGGTCGTCCGAGTTCAATATCCGAGATAACCACTGGGCTGATCCCACCCCAAATCGCCTATAGTTTTTCTTTTCATGCACAACTATACCAATTGTACAACACGAGCAGTAATACACCCTAATTAAGCTCATTTTGTACATCCTAAATAAGCTCGATAAAATACTTGAAATCGTAAAAGATTAAAAAACCTTCACCTTTGGCTCCGGCAAGTACCCTGGTGCACAGGCGCAGAGTACTTTGGTCCCAACTCGGATTTTGTTAATAAACACCAATATGCTAGTGAAATATGATGTAAAATCCGAGCAACGGAAGCTGAGATATATCAAAACGCAAATGATGAAACGGAAATTTGAAAAAGAGAATTAAATGCTATCCAAGGGAGTTTTCAACAGAATTGTGCAATTTTTAACATTGTACTCATAATGATAATATCCTAAAAACTTAGATCCTAAAAATTAGACAGTATACCTTTAAATTAAAATGTAATATTTTAAGCTAGAGACCCATTAAATCAATTTCCTTTGGAAACATCAATTTTGTCATCTAGGCAAAACGCCTTCCATTTCATCAAAGCACATATTTTAGTATCTTTCGTATTCAGAAATCGTCTTCCTGAAATTAAATTAATTCTGAAACTGAAATATCGACAAAATTTTCGGCTTTGAATGTTCATAATTTTTAAACTAGTTCGAATTGAAAAAACATCTTGCCACACCGTACTGTTTGGGGACTTTTAAATACCCCAATACCGAATTTCGTCTCTGTCTGAAGCTTCGACTTTCCGCTACAGACTAGACAAGTCAACTACAGTTCGACATTCCGCATGTAAGCAGACACATCTTCTTTTATTATGTAAAATAATTTTATTCCTGAAAAAATGTCGCCGAATTGTAATTACAAACAAAATGTTCAACTTACGTATTTCATGTCTGTATGAGCTTGAATTCCCAGGGAAGTGTCTCGGGTAAACTACAGAATTTTCAGAAGTGAATGTTTTGCAATTTGACCGTTCTATTTATATTCAATCAGTAGATCAACAACATAAATATAATTTTAAATTTCCTTGAAAATCTTCATCCGGAAGACACGTAAAGCTGGTAGATTCTTCATGGTCGTCCATGAGATTGCTAGACAGTTGGAATCAATATAGCAAAAAGAGACAAAATATTTGACAAGGTCGTTCAACTGTTTGGGAAACCGCATCTTTTGATTGCAGCGTATATTTTAATAATTGAAATATATATATCGAGTGTTAGCGGGAAATAAATTGTAGTCTGATATATACGTTTACGTCATTTTTCCTTGGGAAATATTCTTAGTTTATTTGAAGTGAATTTAATTCCGTGAATAAGTTCGAACATATTTTTCATTACAGTCTAGACACAAGAATTCAGATCG
The DNA here is from genome assembly GCA_951213105.1 of Amaurobius ferox. Lineage (NCBI taxonomy): Eukaryota > Metazoa > Arthropoda > Arachnida > Araneae > Amaurobiidae > Amaurobius > Amaurobius ferox. The sequence goes on from OX578137.1 coordinate 127,237,581, forward strand.
TGGGAAAGAAGTCTTGGTGGGATTTTTGGTTTTTTGATTCTGTATAGTATGTATAAAGCGAAAGTAGGGTAATGGGATCGAAAATTCGACCTTTAAATATTTCAATTATTCGACTTGTTTTGAGCGTTTCTGAAACAAACCAACTGTTTTTGGAAAATATATGAATGGCAACTGTTTCTCTGTGTCTATCTGTGATTCTGTTAATACGATATTTTTGAAAAAATTAAACGATTTTCATGTGCTTCCATACAGTTATTTTAATTTGTATACACACAGCAGGAATTGTGTTTATCGGCACAATCAGTTAAAGGATAAGCATGATTGTTTTCAAAAATTTGAAAATATATAAATAATTAATAAAGAGACTCAATTTTTATTCAATATTTCATCCAAGCGTAATTTTATATTTCAAAGCTAATAAAAATTTTTTCGACTTAGAATATTCCGAGAACGTTTACACTGATTCCAAGAAGTTCTGTGTTGAACCTACTATATTTTAAGTACAGCAGAGTACGTAGTTCACTTTGAAGATAAAAAGCTTGCGATTCAGTCTAAATAGCTCAGCGGTGGAGCCGGCAATAGGAAGTTCCATGGTTCAATTCCCTGTTTGGGCGCGAGTTATGAGCTTTGGCCAGAGTAGCGAGCAGGACCCTACACACACACACACACACACACACACACACACATATATATATATATATATATATATATATATATATATATATATATATATAATATACATATATATATATATATATATATATATATATATATATATATATACAGGGTGTCCCGAAAACAGTAACCTCGACTTTTATTCCTTAAATATTGATCTTAGACATATATAATACATTGCAAAGTTGCGTAAAAAAGGGTACAGAATTTTATGAAATCGATAAAACTTTTCAGAGGATTAAATTTGAAGAAAAAAAAAATTTAAATTTTTATTCGGCTCCCGTGCAAAAACATTTTCAATGAGTAAAATATGTCCCATACAGTAATAAGGTGATGTACAAAATTTCAGCACTTTATCATAAAAAGTCCCAGAGATATGTTTAAACAAATTTGGTGAGGGATTAATCACAAATTAAAAAGTAAATGTTTACAGCAAGAGTGCAAATAATGACGCAGCGCGAAAATGCATCATAGGCAAATATCTGCCTCTTATATTTAAAGGATCTTTGGCAAGGATGGAAAACATTTTGAACAAGCTTTCTAATCTATGTGTAAAGTTGTTATTTCTACAATGTTTTGGGGACACCCTATATAAATATATATATATGTGTGTGTGTGTGTGTGTGTATACATATATATATATATATATATATATATATATATATATATATATATATATATATATATATATATATATGTATATATATATATATATATATATCATAGTTTGAATGTCCAATAATACAAAAGTGAGAAGATGCAACTCGAAAAACCTAACTTTCAAACGAAACTACAAAATAAAAGTATAAAACAGTAAATCTTCAATCAAATGGAAAAAAATACAAATTTCGAGTCATCAAGTTAAAGAAAGTCAACAAATTTGAAGGGAATGGAAAAGATAATAGAAAAACATAAAAAATCCAAGCATTATTTATATACAGGTGGACAAGGTCTAGGCCTTAAAAAATGGAATTTTTCACTTCGCCAAAACTCTTCATCGGGTCCAAGTATTTTGTCGAAGCAAACACAACATATGTATATTTCTGAATAGATAGATTATATCTATAAACTATTTCTACTTGGACAACATACATAAAGAAGGAAAAATAAAATATATGAGATGATTTAAAAAAGATGGGCCGAACACTACGAGATAGTAGTTCACACCTAACCAAACATCATTTTCCTACATAGTTTAGCAGGTCGGAAATGAAATTTATATGTATAAGTTTCATTTCCGACCTGTTGGCGTTACCTAATCGTACCAGTTGGCGTTTAATGGTGAAATCGATGAAGTGAGGCGAATACACATGAATGACTTAGAAGTTATAAAATGACATTTAATAAACGATGATTACAGTAACAGCTCAAAAGAACGATTATCAACCTGAATGCACATCTTATAGCGGCAGTGGACGATTGGCGAATTCTCCCGGACAGACCAGTCATGTCGCTCTCTTCGACAGCAGCGGCCGAAATTCGGGAGACGAATTTCTCTTCAGATTCAAGAGGGACGAAACTTATACCACTGCAGAAAAAAAGAAAAGACACTACAGATCGGGAGATCATAGGGCTCCAGCGTCTCAAAAATTGGAGCTACGAATAACTGATGAAAACTGATAAGGCCTTCCATTCGGGTTGTTATTTGGGGGTTGTTGTTCCATTGTTACGAAAATTTGCATACGGGTTCTTCTACTTCTTCCCCAAGTGAAATTCGCATGCGTAGTTTTCTTCTTGAACCAGGAATAACAACCAGGGTGACGTTCTTAGGTTTGCGAAGCGGCCTCTTTCCAACAAGTAAGCGCCCTGTAACGCCTTTCCGTTTCATGGCCTACCTGGTATAATATGACGAAAACTGTTTGGTTTGATGTTGTTTTTGTTGATGTTGAGACCCAGACCGTCCGACCTACCAGAAAGCTTGGTTTAATGTGTACTACCATCTCGTAAAGTTTGGTCCATCTTTTATTAATCACCCTATATATATATATATATTATATATATATATATATATATATATATATATATATATATATATATAAAGAAACAACATAAGACAATGATGAGTATTTTATCATAAAAAACGAGGTAAACATGACGATAATGTCGAATAGCACTAGGTCTAATGTGGGGGTCAATTCAGAATGGATTCATCATCAAGGCTGAGCCATCCCAATTAACCAGGATATGCTTGTTTCTAAATATTGAGACAGTTACATATAAATTAATATAATATATATGTGTTTGTATTTTGTAAAAAACACTCATACACATACACACACTCCAACTTACGCAGCTTTAACTGTATATATATATATATATATATATATATATATATATATATATATATATATATATATATATATATATATATATATATATATATATATATATATATATATATATATATATAGACATAATAGAAATATATAAGGGAGGTAACGTAAAGTGCTTACACAAAGGCGGTAAGGGGTAGTGACCTTACTCCCCAGTTAGCAACATGCATGTCCTTAATGCCGCGGCATGCACTCCTGGACGCCAGCACTGACATTAGCCAACCTCCGGAGTGATAATCAAAATCATCACAAGACCCTTGATAAAGGAATTGGATATGAAAAAGTAAGGACCAAGTTATAGAGACAGCCAAATTCCTGCACATGCTACACCCTTATGGCAAATTGCGAAAATCAAGCCTTATACAGCAGAATAACTTTAACAAACCAGGTGATTAATAACAGAATCAAGGCCTTATATCTTAAGGCAGGTATTAAGTATACAGAAAGAATAAAATATCCATATTTAATAAATATACCCAAGCTTCATAAAACTCCAAAAAGCTTTAGACCAGTAACAGTTAGATACAAAACTTACCTCACTAAAGCTAACAAAATGCTTCTCGCGATATTGAAACCTATCTTAAAGAAAATTAAAGATCGGGGATCTTATATTGTCGGAAATAGCTACGAAGTTATAAAGATCTTAAAGCCTAATCAAGCAAAATTACTTTTCAGAACTTATGATTTTAAAGAAGTTTTTAACAATATTGAACTCAAGGTATTATACCGAATACTTAACTCGTTGTACGGGGAATTTGAGATGCAGAAATATGTGGAAATCGAACGTTATAGATCTCTGATAAAGATTGTTGTAGAGGAAAACTACCTATATAACGGGCTGAATTTCTATAAGCAAATCAAAGGCATCCACATGGGCGGGGGATGTTCGTCAATTTTGGCGGACATCTATCTTGATCATTTTGAAAAATGTCCCATATTAACAATGAATTGATTTACATACGTTACGTCGATGATTTGTTAATAGCTTATGAAAACGAACATTTTCAAATGAATTTTGAATTTTATCACTCAGATTTAATATTAGAAGAAAATCCACCAACCCAGAATAATGTAATAAATTTTCTGGATCTCAGTATTGATTTCAACCATAATATACTTTCATTCTATATATATGATAAAAGAATAACTTATAATATTGCTACAGCAGGTATCATACATTGGACCTCTAATTTACACTTGAATATATTTAGAAATGTATTCATTGGTGGTCTAGCTAGAACAAAAAGTATAGTAAGCAGTGACGTCACCAGACTGGAAAGTGACAAAAAATTCTTACTACAGGCATTCATGCAAAAATATCCAAAACGTTTTATGGCACATTACATCAAAAATTACTACAGAAAAAACGAAATTTATGGGTTGAATTTGTGTAGATATTTGAAGACTTTGTGAATTTGAATCGAACATCTTTATGCTTGTGACATCACAGACATCAAAACTGCTGAATTGAATATTTTGATGTTATAAATATGTAGCATGTGCAGGAATTTCGCTGTCTCTATAACTTGGTCCTTACTTTTTCATATCCAATTCCTTTATCAAGGGTCTTGTGATGATTTTGATTATCACTCCGGAGGTTGGCTAATGTCAGTGCTGGCGTCCAGGAGTGCATGCCGCGGCATTAAGGACATGCATGTTGTTAACTAGGGAGTAAGGAAGTACACTAAAAACTTATTTCAATAATTTTCTTTAGAAATCTTTCTATTTTTACATATATATATATACATATATATATATATATATATATATATATATATATATATATATATATATATATATATATTATGATATATATATATATTAAAATAAGATATAAATAGGATACGGATGGCACAAAAAAATGGATGGGAAGGCTAACGGGTAATATGCTAAAAAAACCTAAGAGGGGGATTGTGACCCCTTAAATCCCCGGTTTTAGCATGCTGCTAGGCCGCAGCACACTCCCGGTATGGCAACAATTCCCGTAGCACTTCTCCAATGTATGCACTTCGAAAGAATAGAGCTTGATTTTCAATGGAGTAAAGACATAACTATACCTAGTTCCCATAGAATGCTGTGATAATCCAAAGAACAATATGGAAGAAGTATTCATCCTCCCCCATCATTATTTTAAATAGTCATAATCCATACCATGTTTCACTTACTCTTATATCAAATCATTACAAACAATTCGTATAATGATTTTGAGATACCACCACAAAAAGAAGATAAGATATATATATATATTAAAATAAGATATGAATAGGATACGAATGAAATAAAAAATGGATAGGAAGGCTAACGGGCAATATGCTGAAAAATCTAAGGGAGGGGGGTTGACCCCTTAAATCCCCGGTTTCAGCATGCTGCTAGGCCGCGGCACACTCCTGGTATGGCAACAATTCCTGTAGCACTTCTCCAATGTATGCACTTCGAAAGAATAGACCTTGATTTTCAATGGAGTAAAGAAGTAATTATACCTAGTTCCCATACAATGCTGTCATAATCCAAAGAACAATATGGAAGAAGTATTCATCCTTCCCCTTCGTTATTTTAAACAATCATAATCCATACCATGTTTCACATACTCTTATATCAAATCATTACAAATATTTCATATAATGAGCAAAATGCTGCAATGCGCATTAAATTTGATTTATATGATTTTTTAATCTCGATCTTTTAATGTTTTATCAATTTTTACTATATATATATATATACATACGTACACACATGATACAAGTTCCTATATATATGGATATTTTTATAGAGAGAAGGTTATAAGCTGAATAATTACTGTCTCTCTCTCCTCACCAAAACACATTTTTTTTACACCATATACATTTCATTTTTCACCTAAAACCAGTTAAACATTATATTTACAAATTTTTTAATACTCATATTGCACTGTCATTTTTTTCCTACAAAGTTGCAAACATCTTGCTATGTTGACACTTTTTGAACTCAATGATTTATGACAGACTTCAAACATACATAAAAATTCCGTTTTTCATAAACGTTCATTTAATCAAATTTTTTTGTGAAGGATATCTTTTCAGTTCACAGAACACCATTTGAGAAGTACACATGTTTATCATATACAGAATCTGAATATAAAATAGAAAATAAAATATTTTCTCGGCAAACTAACTTCACATCGTTAATATATGTGCTACCAAACTTATTCCAATACCAATTTTGCTCTGTTGCTCCATATTATATAAAGAAAGCATGAATAATTTCCTATAAGTATTTCAATGAATGTTATTCTTCAGTTTTTTCACCAGAACTAACAAACCAGCAGTTAATGTGCTTGTTTCACGGATTGCATTAAAATATTTCGGCGTGTAACAAATTGCAAATAATAATTATTTAATTTCCATTCAAAATTATATTTGCTCTTTAAGCGCAAACAAATTTTGTGAGTTATATATATTTGCATATTAATTTAAGATCTGGTAAAATGAGATGGGAATGTTTTAATTCAAAATTAATCAAAGCACAATTTATTAAAGTGAGTGCCATGTCATTTTACCTCATATGCATTTCTTCTCTAGTACGTACATGCATTGAATAAAAAGTAAATTTATTGACTTGAGATATTCATAGAGTTTGAATCAATATCCAATACGACATGCTCGTTTTTAATTAACACTTCTATTAATCATAATTTAATTGGAAAAAACAATATCAAAGAAACTTGTTCATAAGCTAACTAGTATTTAAACCTGGAAAAATAATACTTTAAATAAAATAGAAATGTAATAATCTTTTCGAAGGCATTTTATTTCGTTTCCCAATGCTAGCGCTTCAATTATGGTTATCTAAATCTAAATGTGGATTGCTAATGTGGATTTCTCTGTGTGCAATTGTAAAACTGGTCTGTGCCCATGATTGATACTATAAGTATACAAAGTTTCAGCCTTCTAGGTCGAGAGGGCCAGTAAAGCCTTTTCTCTGAACTGACACTGGTTATTCCTTAACTATTTATTATTAAATTATTCCAAAGATTTGGGAGATTTTTATTTCTATTCAAAGTTTGAGCTACTCTTTAGGAATGCAAGAGCTGTAGCGCTCTGGATAAATATTTGTTCTGTTAAAACAAATACTTCATTTGAGTTTTATCCAACATTTCCTTTCATTTAAATACATCAGAAAAAATATGGAAATAAAATACCGCCACTTTGCTGGGTACACATAATCTTTTTCTCTTTTCCAACTCGAATATTAGATTTTATTTGATCTTTTTACTAAGAGTAGCAATTTTCTACTCGATTGAAGTTCATAAAATGGAATTCTCTGGAAAATCTGATTTGCTTTTGTGGCCATTAATATGTTTCAAATCTTGCTCGTACAAGAATATAAATAGGATTAAAAAGTTAATTGCTTAATGAAGATATACGAGAAAGACTTGCTAATGCGTTTAACTGTATTTTTTTCATTTTTTTGCCCTATGAGCAAACGCATATGTAGACTGGAGATTTTTAAAAGATAGTTAAAAGTATTTTAGAGACATTTTTTATTTCGGAGACTAAAAAAATGCAAATTCATGTCTCTTCATTCTTTTTTGTAAAGTCTAGAGTCAATTTATTAAATGCTTAAAGTCGGCTGGAACGAAAATTCAAATGTGGGACACAGGATAAACACAGCCGTGTTCATGCGGAGTACGATCACGTTAAACATGTGGGTCCGAAAGTCCTTCCGAGAGGTTGGTGGTAGGGGAAGGAGGGTACGGTCCCTGTGGATGCCTCCCCCACTGGGTTCCGGTCTGAATTGGGTGGCACTTCCCGACCGTCCAAACAGTTACCTTACACCTTTCTGGTAGGTCGGACGGTCTGGGTTTCAACAACAACAACAGGATAAACACACAATAGGTGAAGATATTTAACAAAAATGACAAAAGGAATTTTGTAGGTTTTAAGATACATCTACATAAATACACCTCTTAAAAACAGCATAAACACAAATATATATATTGATTAATCGATTTCGAAGTCAGAAAATAGTCTTCTTCAGGGTCCAAAAACGCAACCACACTTATTTAATTAAGTTCAGCAACTGCTGTAGAATAGCACACTTGTTTAGTGGAAAGATGACAAAATAATAATTAGAATTGTTTTGCTATATACTGTAATTATGTACTCATAGTTGGTAGTTACAGTAAATGTTTAGAAATTCAAAATATTTTTAACACTGAATTTCCTATCATATTATCGTATTATCTATATTCGTATTATATTTCTTTCTATTATTTTTATCTTATTATCTTATTATTCCTACGATTTTCAGTAATCAGTAGTTTGGGGGCTTCGGCGTATCATTGAGAACGGCTTATTTTGGGATAGTGAACCCTTGAGATCAGTATGGTGATGGTACGCAATTAAGGCTATATGACATAGATGTATTCCTCACTGGTTTTAGACACGGTTTATGAACTCTTTAGTTACGGTTCCGAGTTCCACTGAGTGTCATCATTTTAACCACGATGCTATTTCCACGGTTTACTTCATATGTCGCATATAGGTAGGTAATTCAGATACCCAAAGGAAAGAACCTCTCCATGAAAAACTCTCTTCATTTCTGTTTGTTTTTGTCTATTAAGAGCAATGATTATCGTAGCTTGGGTGCACCAATATAGATTTAAAAAAGCTGAACAGTTTCAACTTTTCAACCACCAACATGATTATCAAGTACTCAAACTCACCAACTGAAAAAGTAGCCATATTCCCTATATTGAACACAAGATTAATTAGAATGGCATGTTTTAATTAGTTTTAGGAGAATGAACAGTTCCACAACTTTTCAACCACCAACATGATTACATATCAAGTATTCATACTCACCCGCTGAAAAAAAAGAAGCTAAATCCCCTATATTGAACTCAAAATTCATTAGAATGACATGTCTGAATTCGTTTTAGGAGGCTGAACAGTTCCAAATTTTCAACAACCAACATCATTACATATCAAGTACTCATACTCATCAAGTTAAAAAAGCAGCCAAATCCCTTATATTGAACATAAAATTTATTAGAATGACATATTTTAATTAACTGGTCAGACGCTAAGTTGGCGTTTTAAATTAGCAAATTAACTCTAACAATTTATTTTTATTTCTGATTTCAGCGGATTTCCCCTGTTCCATTATTTAATTGCGCATATGAAAGATCCATTAACTAAAATGAATTTTCCGATTAGATAGATTGGTAAAATAAGTTCAAGTAAAATGTCATACGAATTTAAAATAATACAGTTAGATTATTCTACAAAAAATGTTCGAGTTTTGCAAACAATCGATCTAAGACGCTGAAAGTTCTTGTTACCCCCGACATACGAGAGAAGCTTTGGACTGTCTTGAGGAAAGAAAATAACCAAAAATAACCTGAAGCACTTTAGATAATTACACCTCTGGAGCTCAAAAATATTCCTTTTTTAAACATTTTGAATACAGATTTTGCTTTTGTTTTCTATCTCGCTATGGATTCAAATTGAGAAGCGCCAAAATATATGGAAAACTGTTTTCGAATGTTGTTGAATTTTTGAATTCTTAGAAATGGGGGAATTCAATATTTTTTTTCTTTTCGGTTTAACACTGAATCTTTGCATACACTTTGTTCCATAATACATTGTGTCATATTTATGATTAATGGTCTACAAATTTATTAACAAAAATTAATGGTATTGCCCTCAAATGTTTCATGTTATTCTTCACAACACGAATATTTTACATTTTAGAAAAACAATGAATTACGATGCCATAATAAAGAGAATAAATTCCATTATTTTCACCAACTTTAGTTCTCTAATGCGAATTTGCATTCTGTTTGCTTTTAAATGCTGCTCTGTAATAATGAATAATAACAATCTAGTTTCAAATGATGAAACAAACTGCTGCTTGTAAAACAAGAACTTATAATCTCCTTGTATAAAACAGCTCTCCTTTCATATATCAGTTAGGTGATGACAATTGTTTCATGGGCGTAATAAGCACCCTTCTTCAGTCCAAAGCAGAACAGTATGCGCCTTTAACAAAAGCTGAAAGCGAGCTGCAAAGAGCCAAACGAAGAGCAATAAAAAAATGTATGTTCATCGATAATAAGCAGTTCGCTCTCAGCTTTTGTTACGGGCGTATACTGTTCTGCTTTAGCCAGAAGAAGGGGACTTCAACCGCCCTCGAAACAATTATAGTCACCTATCTGGCACGTGACTGCTTTATATAAGGAAGTTGTAAGTCCTCATCTAGTTCCTTTTAATTAAAAAGTCATGTGACTTTTGAACAACCATATTTTTATCATTGTTCATTGTACTCTTCAAACATTATTCCGTCTCAACCCATATATTAGCTCATGTCATCTTACCCATCTAGTATAAACTTAAATACCCAAATTCTACGTTAAAATTAAATATTTGACAAATATATATCCATTAAGTCCGAATCTTGTGAATCGAATTATGAAACTTAAACGAATTATGAAACGGTGTTATTATGGTATAAAAATCCCATGCCAAACTCAAATCCTAAAAAAAAAGAAACATAATGAAAGATAAATAGAAATATAATAGAAAATAAATAGAAATATAATAGAAAATAAATAGAACTATAATAGAAATTAAAATAACTATATCTGCCATAAGCGCATTATCTCTACAGATTCATAGTCTATATGCTACCTCATTTCATTGGATTTTTAACGAACCTAATCAAATTCTAACGTAATTTATCTATAATAATTCTTTGTCAATCATCCTATCAATCAACTACAATTTTTGAGAATACTGTGATCACATGAATCATTTATGTTTTTGACCATAAGAGAATGATGACCGTTTTAGACCATAAGAATCATGACGTTTTTGATCATAGGAAAAGTAGGCAAGTGTATGTCTACTATACTTTTGACCATTGAAAAAGTAGGCAAATATATACCTACTGCAATTTTGACCCTAGGAAAAGTAGGGAAATGCAGACATACTGCAATTTTGACCATACGAAAAGTAGGCAAATGTAGACCTATTGTAATTTTGACTATAGTAAAAGTAGATCAACCTAAACTCTGGGAACCAATCGCTCGTGATTATTGTAGCTTGTTTTACTATAAAATATTTGGGGGGGGGGGAAACTATAATAATTTACTTTTGATTAGAGGTTCAGCAAAAGAGTTTTAGGCGTCCCTGACTTTCATTTGTAATTTCAAAATACTATAAAGTTGCATTGGTATCATCAAAGTATGATTGTTTAAATTAATTATTAAAATTTTTATCCCATGGCAGTTAAGCATAGCAACTATAGTACAGCAGCTATAGAAGCATAGCACTAACTGTAAACAGAAATATATATAATTATCGTTCATGGTTAAAATATGAATCGAAATTGATAAATGAAAATAGAAATCGAAACTGAAAAATGAAATATGAATTGAAACTGAAAAATGAAAATATGAATGCTGAAAATACGAAACTAAATTTATATTTAGCAAATTTTAAGTTTGACCTTTAATGTTTAGTTATATGCCATTCTAGTTCATGATTGCTTACACAGAGAAAAGAACATCTAAATATTTCCGAATCGCATGCCTGTTTACTAAGCTTCATTTGCGTAAATTTTACGCTGTGGTCTGCTTTATTATTGTTTGTCAACAAATATGTTCTATAATTATTATTTATTGACAATATAATATGTTAGCAATTTACAAACAAACTCCATGGTATGATAAGATATTTAAAATTATCGATAATAAGATCAATCACCGTGCGAAATAAATTATATTATTAAAAGGAATAAAACATTATATTAAAATATTTTCCTTTTACAAAATGCATTTTATTCATATGCAATTTTAAAGCTTAATATCTTACATCATGCAAGATTAAATTTAATCCTATCACATTGCAAATAAATATTATTTATTTTACCAGATGGCAGTGACAGCTGAAATTGAAGCAAGGAAAGTATTTAATTGCATTTTGCATCGTTTGTTTTAAAATTACCTTTTTTAATTCGTTAAAGAAAGGAACTTCAGTTATTTTTAATATGCACCCATTGTCTTGTTTCCTTTTAAAAATAATTCATCAGGATTTTATATACGTGAAAAAATATTAAATGATGACTTCAATAGCATATGTTTATAAAAAATATTCTTCCAATTCATTAATTCTATTGTATTCTTATTTAGAACAAATGTATATATTTAGAATTGAATGTTAAATTTAATTAATGTTAATGTTAATCAATTACTGTTGAATGTTAAATTAAATTTACCCATTACATGTTAAATATAATTCATATTTTAATGTTAAATTAATTTAGCATTGAATTTTACATTTAATTTAGAAATCAGAGTTCATATCAATTTTTAATTAAGAGTAAACGCCACACATTAAAAGTTGATTTTATATATCTATAAATAAGCATTTCTGATAAGAATAAACATTTTTATTAAATATCTACATAAAAGTCCGTAATTCATCTGTAACATACAGCTAAATGAGACTGGCTAAAGGATACATTACACTGACTAAGGGATACATAACACTGCCCTAACTGCTGAAGAATAAACTTGAAACTTTATATACATACGTGAAACTTGACCTATAAATAATAAGAAAAATAAAAAATATTACGTTTTTTTTTGAAAAATCCATAAACCATGCAATTGTTTGTTCGAATATTTTCCAGCTATAACTGGAGAATGGCTAGATACACAAAATTTGTTTTTCTACCATTCTGCACGAAAAATAATATCCTAAATTTTCTTAACTAATTCTATTTGTGTACAATCAACCATTCATGGTATATTTCAGTTTATAATTGCAACAGACAATTTTTAATTATATTTTATTAATGAATGTAGAGTTTTTGATTCAATTCTGGTAACTATGGTAATCTAATTATGTTTCAAATACCAAAATCGTTTGATAGCTTATTTTCAAATCAAATTCTTGAAATAAATGTCTATAATGAGTTAATCTTTGCTTAAAATGTCTGAAATCTTAGGCTTATGGAAAAAAATAGGGCAACGCAGAGTTATCGGAGATGAAATATTGTTTTATATACTACAATATCTATGTTTAACAGATCTATAAAATGTGCACAATTTTTATGTTTAAATTTGAAATGAATTTTAATATACTTGTATTCTGGGGAGAAGCGTCACCAGAAAAAATTCTAAGCGGGTGGAAACCAAATATTTTATTTTCCATTTCTCCATATACCATTTTTTAAAATTCAATGAGTTCCGTGGATTCCTGTGTAAGATTATGATCCCAAATCTCCTCTTGGCGACGTCATTTGTTAAGGGGCACTAGTTTTGCCCACACAAAGGTCAAAATGGCTAGTATTAAAAGTCCATAATATCTCAAATAAGTATTTCGTAGTTCTTCTTAATAGGAATCTCTAATTTGGCAACATGTCCATATCGAGTCATTGCTTAAGCAATAACATGATGTTCGCTCACACATAACTCGTGACTCTATGTAAAGGAGTTGAACCACTGGCCTTCCATCTATAATTGAAGTGAATCACACATGTGTTCTTAATTACGGATTAGATATCATTTTTAGGAGACAGTGTCTATTATCTGCCTCATTCTAGATTAATATGTTCTTTTTTCCTATTTTAAAAAACCGTAACTATCTATTTTTTTCTTCAAAAAGATAATTATTTTCAGGATTTGCTTATCATAGTTCATTAACAGAGCATGTTTTTACATTTTCTTAATAAGTTAGCATTGGTAATTTTTTTAGAGTTTTCTCACGTACTATATACCGATTTTCCAAGAGCTGATGAATATTTTCTTAATTACTTCTTTTAATGTACAGATTGACAGAAAAATTGCTCACATCAAATTTTATTAACCATATGATATAAAAAGAAATTGAGATAGTAGATTTTTATTTTCTCATACGTCGTATTGAGAAAGTATTGTTTTCATGAAAATGTCTTTCAAAATTTCAATGCCAATATATGTTTTTTAGAGCTCCTGAACACGTTTTGACTATTATTTATGTACGTCTGTCTATCTGCTGCATGTAGGTGGCTGCGGTCGATTTCTTGTGTACGCGATAACAGCCACAAATATTTATGGATTTTTACGAAACTTTATGTACTTGTCATAAAACATCTAGATTTATAGATTTTTTAAAATCCAAGTGAAAACTTCGAAATTTATTTGAAATTTTATATCTTTATAACATGGCACTATAGCATAAACTTTGAGACAATCATGCATAAAAGGGTTTATTTATGTCTCAACGATGACGAGTTTCGATTATTGCTGTGAAATTAACCGCGGTACAATTTTCATGTTTGTGACGTCATTAGACCTGATGACGTCATTTAATTTTTGACGTCATTTTCATGTTTGTGAGGTCAATTTACCCACACCCCTGGGAGTACATTGTCAAGTATAGTATCAATCGAAATATTTTTTAAATCACTTTACAATGAAAGGTAACACGTTATAATTATAATCATTTGGATCCATGATATCGACTTTTCAAAATAATTTATTGTAAAATTGGATAAAAAGAAACCTATTAAAAATGGATTCTAGTATGAGAAAGTCGATTTGAGCCACACTGCAGTTAATTTTCAATTTGGTAGCACTATTATTCTCCAAAAATATATCTGAACCAGCGCCTGCTGTTTTTAATAAGTCAGACGATAATTTAAGACCACTTTTTCATCGATCGAAGAACATGGCATTTCTTTTCATGGAGTTAAAGGGCTTTTATTTTAAAGCAATATTTCTCTGGACGTTCTTATCAGAGTATCATTAAAAATTTCAGAAGAAATACCAGTGGTCTAAACCCCCAACCAACTAAACAATTACAGGGATAGAAAAACATGTTCAAAAAATTGGATCCGTTGTAGATAAATCCGAACAGGCAGATCTACAGTTTGCTCGTTTTTGCTTTGTCTGCAAGAGATCCAGTTTAACTCGAGATAAACTGTCTTAAATAGAAATTGTAATTCTGATATTCTGAAACACTTTAGAGACATTTTAGTGACATTTTAGTGACATTTAGTGACATTTCGAGTTTTTCTGGATGACAGCATTAAACATATTTCGAAATACCAAATTAACTTATATTTCGTCCACGTATGATCTTGCAGTTAGAAACATTGCTAGCATCTGCTGAGCAATATAGTACATTTTATTAAAATATGTTAATTTTTAATTTAGGACACCACAGGGGGACAGCTAACCTTGCATAATACACTATTGTAGGCATCATATATGTTCAATACGCTGTTGGAATCAATTTGAAAGTGTATTTGCACCGCAGGCGTATGCACAGGAAATCATTCACAGTTGCTTAGCAGTCCATTCTACTTACGACGGTCACTCCAAACTGCATTCAGTTAAATATATTCACATTTATGAAATATTGCAATTTAATGGCGTCATGTTGTATGACATATTCCGATTTAAATTCAACTTTAAAGTTAGATAATAATATTTAGATAAGTGTATTTAAAATGTTCTTACATTACTTTAAAAATATTTATCCCTCCATACCTAAGGTAAATATTTTTATGTAAAAATACAACGTACATGCAATTTATTATTTAACGTATGTACAATGAAACCTCAATTTCACGTTTTTTGCCGAATCATTCAAAAATCGTACAAAGCGTGGAAACATAAAATTAAGATCAAATAAAAGTAACTGTACAAGATATAAACAAACCTTACAGGATGCAAAACAAAACTTAATATAAAACAAAATTTAAATTAGATACAAAAAGTCTAAATTAGCAATAACAAACTCTATAAAATCACACGTTATAAGTCGTCGTAGAAATATATGTATCAATATTTATATTGTGTTGCACTTACAATCCAAAAAAATCTGATGTGGGCAACACATGACTTTCCTTATATAATGTAATGAATTTACTACTTTTACAGTAAAAAAAATAGGTTTTTCTTATAGTAGATATTAATATTCTTTTCAAGATATTGAATTTTCGACAATTAGTCGTCATTTTCATTTGTTTAGCGTCATTTTTATCCATTTGGCGAGATTTTCGTTAATTTGGAAACATTTCAAAAAGTCGCCAAGTTTGCGACATTCAGCCAAATTCGTCGCCAAAATCTCACCAAGCGTTATGGACGAAGAAATAAGCTGTTCTTACAGCGGATAAATGACAATTGGCGTTCAAATACAAAAGTATTACTCAAAGAATCTTTTTTCATGAATGGAATGAACTAGATCCATGAGAATGATGTCACCCAATTTATCGCATGGCATTACATATGAAAAGTTAACATGTTTCTCAATAGGAAATATTTCTTTTTCATAAGACTTTTTAATAATTTTTTGAAAAATGTGCAATATCTCGAGAACGGTTCGCGTTAGCGTTCTAAAATTTATGTTAATCGTTTTCTAATGAAAAATTACATAAGAAATGTCTATTTGCGTAACTTTATTAGAGGTTTTGATTTTTTGACGATTTTTTCAAAATTTTATTCGAAAATTTAGGGGGGTTCTGAACATTCGATTATGTATAAAAACAATAGGCTTCCAGTGTTTACGGATTGTGATTTTTGTACCAAATTTGGTTCGAATCGGTCCATTCGTTCGTCAGTTATCGTCTCCACAGACTCACTGACACACACACATACATTCACACACACACACACACACACACACACACACATACAGACATCACTTCAAAAATGTTTGAAGGAATGTTTGAAACGTGCTCTCCCGTCGAAAACTCGATTTCGAATTTTCGACCCCGTCACAATACTTTCCTTATACATTATGTATATAAGGAAAGTAAAAATTATCTTTGTCTCGTGCTATTTCTGTTTAATTTTAAAAAGAGCATTTTCAATTACTGATAGCATTTTCAATTACTGAGGACATTTTGAATTACTAAGAGTTATTTCAAATGCAATTCTTGTAAATGGTAACCTAGGAAATGTTCATTAATAATTTTAATCCATTTAATGCTGCAACGAAAGTAGGTATTGTAGGTTCTTTGATTTTTGTTTTGTCGTTATCACTGTCATCCGATGAATCCATTAAATAAAAACTTGTTTGCATCTCTGAGTTAATCATATCGCTATCGCAATTAACACGGGCCTCAAAATCAAATTCCAATTCATTGAAAATATTGTTATTTAATACATCTAAAACTGAAGAAAAATTGCTACTTTTGCTGCTAAGGCTAGCTTAGGTAGCATAGTCACCCAGTCCTAATTGAATAGATTTCACCTAGCTGACTCCAACAACTGCCTGGTTTGCTCCATGGAAGAGGAGACCATGGCACACATCTTGCTCTTCTGCACTGGAGAGAACTTTTTAGAACTGTTTTACCATAAATGTGTGCTCCTCTGTATATTTTATCTGTCTTGTCAAATGTACATTTTGTGAGTATTGCTATTTTAGTCTATAGAGGACATCGTGAAATAGGTCACTAATGCCCGAGACTCGCGTATCAAGTTCTAATTGTAAGAGGTGAAAACCAATTTAAAACTTCATGTACTTGAAAGGAACAAAGACACACTCAATATACGCATGAAATACTAATGCTATTTTGCACCTAAAATGAAAAAAACCGATGTGAGATGACGAAAAATTGAAACAGCGTCTGACACAAGAAATAACATCATTGATGATAGGAGACTAACCGCCACAGAAGAAAAAAAATCTGATGTGGGCAACAAATGACTTTCCTTCTATAATGCAATGAATTTACTACCTTTAAAGGTAAAAAAATGTATTCTTATAGTAGATACTTATATTATTTCCAAGATATTGAATTTTCTTCAATTAGTCGTCATTTTCATTGATTTAGTGTCATTTTTATCTATTTGGAGAGATTTTCGTTAATTTGGCAACATTTAAAATGTCGACAAGTTGGCGACATTCCGCCTAAATTGTCGCCAAAATCACGTCAAGCGTTATGGACGGAGAAATAAGATATTCTTATGCCAGTTAAATGGCTATTGGCGTTCAAATACAAAAGTATTACTCAAAGTATCTTTTCTCTTGAATGGAACGAGCTAGATCCACGAGAATGATGTCACCACATTTATCGGAGGATATCACATATAAAAAGTGAACATGTTTCTCAACAGTTAATATATTTTTTAATTTATGGGATTTTTTGATAAATTTATTTGAAAAATGTGCAATGTAAAATCAAAACCTTTAATAAAGTTACGCAAATAGACATCTCTTATGTAATTTTTTCTTAGAAAACGATTGACATAAACTTTAGAACGCTTGCAATATCTCGAGAACGGATCCTGCTAGCGTTCTAAAGTTTATGTCAATCGTTTTCTAAGGAAAAATTACATAAGAGATGTCTATTTGCGTAACTTTATTAAAGGTTTTGATTTTTTGATGATTTTTTTAAAATTTCACTTGAAAATTTAGGGGGTTCTGAACATTCGATTGCGGTTAAAAACAATAGACTTCCAGTATTCACGGATTGTGATTTTTGTACCAAATTCCATTCGAATCGCTCCATTCGTTCGTGAGATATCGTCTCCACAGACTCACTGACACACACACCCACACACATACTTTCACACACATACACAGACATCACCTCAAAAATGTTTGATTCGTAATCATGGATGCTTGAAACGTGCTCTCCCGTCGAAAACTCGAATTCGAATTTTCGATCCCGTCACAATACTTACCTTATACATTATGTATATAAGGAAAGTAATAATGTACAAAAAACTGCAGAAGACGTAAAATCAAAGTTTTACTGTATATTAAAAATTAGTAAATGCATAAGAATGTATATAAATTGCGATCTGAGATTTAGTGATGTTATACCATCAATATTCGATAAAGAAAAATGCTGAACATTGTATGCGTAGTTTCGTTTTCTAGAATAAGCAGATATACTTTGCTAAAAGAAAAAGTTAGTTCATTACTGCTGCATGAAATAATTCTTATTTGCATTAATATATTCTAAACGATGGAATCAATACATATTAAACGTATCATAAATCATTTTTAAATGCGTTTAACATTGTAATTTAATTCTAGATATTGTAATAAAAACTGACTATAAAACTTCGTATTATTAGAAATGCAAAGAAATCCTTAATGTACTTTAACTGGCTGATAAACTGTTACTAGTCTTTTTAAACATATAATTAAATAAAGTGTGGTAAAAAGTTCGTAAAAATACGTCGTAGCACTGCATATCGTAAAAGATTGTATGGATTTGACTGGCTCTAAATATATCAATATAAGTTCAATTAATTTAGATTTACAATACATTAAAGTGTAAATATTTAAAGAAACATTCTAATGTACAACAAAAATCATATTTTATTTGTCAATTATTTACAATTTTTTTTCTAAAGGAGTGCATAATCACAGCATCTATCACCCGTATCAAAATTTCTACATGCAAACCCAAACTTTGATTTTTTTTATGATGTTTCGACCAATTTTCTTAATCATGAAATGCACCAATATTTTTAAATGAATCAATTCCTGAAATGAGTGGATTTCCTTCACATTGATATTCATGTCATAATCTACCATTTAGCAGAATATCCACCTCCAGACATCATTACACTAGGACCTCCATAATGATAACCAGGGTTGTACCATGGGTGTGCAGGGGCGGCGACTGGGGCAACAGGTACTGGGGCCTTGGGTGCCATTTGAGCGAGGGCCATAGCAGCGGCAGCGGTCTTTCTGTCCACTCCGGTGTCTCCAGATGCTTGGTAGCCTTGTGGTCCAGCGGTGTACTGGACGGTTCGGAGGTCACCGTTGGGGTCAACGTAGCTGTAGCTTCCAGAAACGGATCCACCGTGTCCAGATTCAACCCTGCTGTGGCCACCGGCGTCTCCGGTGGCATAGCCGAAGTTGTAGGCTCCACCACCGTGGATGTTCATGCCCATGTCAGCAGCCATGGCGACGGAAGCCAAAAGGATGGGGACCAAAAACTGTAAAGAGAAGAATGCATAGTTTAAATATGCTGCTAAATTGTCCTGACTAAAAGCTGCATCATAAATTAGTACTACTATAGTTGTATTAGAACCTAACATTTATGTATAATACTTTAAATGCGTTTACGTGAAATATTGTATTTGATCAATTATATCGTATGTATTTTTCAATTATATCGTATGTTTTTTTTATTATGAATGGCATTAAAACTGGCTTTTCTACTTGATAGTTCATCATATAGAGAATCATATAGTATGCATGTCATGTACCAAAGTAAAAATGCCGGTAAATTTTGCAAAACATATTGTTTTAAAACAAGTTGTTATGCATGCATACAATCTTATGTGATGTAATTTGATATCAATCCCTTACTACGTGTTCTTTTGTGTTTCAGTGAAATTTCGAAAAGTCATAACAGGCAGATATATGTGTATTTAGCAAGTAATTTCATATTAATTATTTCTAAAATCTAAATGTTGCCTACGTCAATGTCAATATTTGTATATCATATTTTCAAATTTTATTTCATTAATTACGATTAGCAAACGATAAGCTTAAACTCAATTAGGACACTTGTTTAGAGTCGAAAACTAATACAACAATTCAAGTAAATTTAAGTACTCTAAATCAGTTTTAATTCAACAATTATGGTGAAATATTTAAATGAAATAATTAAATACAAAATTATATTAACCAATAATGATATTTATCTGTTACAGCTGAAAATATGGTAACAATATAATACTTAATGATGAGAAAAAACATTTTAATTCAGAAAACACCTGATATTTTAACGGTTCATGACGATTTTCTAAACACCAGTACGATTAATCTAAACTTCATAACAAACCTTTACATCTACCTGCTACAAATTATGATTTATATTACGAAATGAAATCTTCCTTAAATGAACTATATTAATACATATAGTGCATGGATATTGTTATGCATGTCGTTACTTTTTATTTTTAGGGCAGATATATAATTTTTCAGTAAAGTAATGGACGTATGTTCTAACGATAAATTTCATTACTGTAACTACCATTTCATGGTATTTAACATTTAGTCCATTTTCTCATAGTCAGTATAGTATTGGCACTTTTAATATTGCCATGATTTATGAATTAGTAGTTTAGAAAGATTTGGGAATGTGATATTATTATTAGTAACAATATATTATGCCCAGCATATAACTGTTATGCATAGAATATCTCCCCATCCAATTGCCAGCAAGGCTTGTGCTCCAAAAATCTCACGCTTACTACGCTTACCTCAATCGATTATAAGCCTCTAGATTCCCAAACTGAACGTATCTGTTTATCAAACGAAGAACCTCGAAATAGTTTGAATAACAAATATTAAATAAATAATTTCCACACAAAGTGACGGGGATTATTAAAGAAATTAAAATATATTTTCACCTGTATTGAATTATCGCTAACTTGGCGACATTTTCCAAAGGTAACAAAGTTGACTGTATTGTGATAAATTTGTCACCAGGGTCACCAAAGTGTCGAACTTTTTTTAGCCAACCGTGATAGACAAACATACAGATAAACAGACAAATGGGTGTATATAACGTAAACACGCTGCAATAACCCTTAAAAAGTTCTCCGTAATAGGCATCCCTCCTTTGTACTAGTGTAAAATCAATATCTGATTGTCTCTGAAGAAGCACTAAGAAATATATTTAACCTATGGTATATTACCTATTTAAGGTTTTTTCCTATAAATAAATATCCGCTTATCGCACAGAATTATTTCATATTCATTGGACATAATATCTTCGTTACTGAATCACGAACTGCAGTGAAATAACTTTTGAATAACTAACTGCATACTAATCATAACAGATGAGTAATCATATTTCACTGAAGTAATAAGCTGTTGTTGAGAACCAGACCGTCCGACCTACGAGAAAGGTGTAAGGTAACTGTTTGGAAGGCCGGGAAGTTCCATCCAATTTAGAGCGAAACCCAGTGGAGGAGGCATGCACAGGGACCGTACCCTCCTTCCCCTACCACCAACCTCTCGGAATGACTTACGGATCCACATGTTTAACGTGATCGTACTCCGCATGAACACGGCGGCAGTTTTATCAGAGGGGGATCGAACCCGGGCCTGCGAAGTGCAATTCCCTCGCGCTAACCACTGGGCTACCGCTCCCACTAAAATAATAAGTGAATAATGACATTTCATTGAAATAATAGATGGGTGATTTAATCGACGTAAAATAACAGATGAACATTTCACTGAAATAACAAGTGAGTTATAAAGATATCTATAAGATAACATGTCGATTATAAAGATGTCTGTAAGATAGCATGTCAATAATAAATACTTAGTATAAGATGTATTACCATGACTATTTGATGATTAGTAAAAACTTACGTATTTCATGGTGATTCTGGTGGAGAGCTCGTTATTCACAACAGAGAGAACCGGAAGATGAACAGGAGTGATTTCACTGTGCCCCATCACCCCTATTTATACTGAAATCCATCTTTACATCTCCCAGAGCATCGCCGAGTTTTCCTCAATAATTAGCATCTAATCCAACGTGTCATTCAAGATCTGTTTCATGGCCACTGAATCCGAATTCAAAAAAGACAAAATGAAATAACGGGCGAGGTCTTTTGATGCGATAATATCCAGTTATTTGCATATGTTAAACAAAAATTGTCTTAATAGAATATGCGGAAATAGGAAATGTAATGATTTTTAAAATTCCAAACATTTTGCTTTATTTTGTTATATTATGCTATGCTGTAATTATTTCGTGTGATGTCATCATGAGGCAGTGGTGGGCGAATTTGATGATCTGCGGATCATTGGATAGATGCTCAATAAAGTGTAACCAATGCGAAAAACGCATTAATGGAGCAATTATACGGTTTAGAATAAATTAATGCATTTGATTCTCTATTTCACAATATAACATATTTTAATATGGTGGCTTTGAAATCGAACCTTATATTGCAGCTTGAATTACTACTGTAAAATTTACTACTTTAAATATAACAAGAAAGAGCAATAATGCATAAAGCAATGATTATGAAACACTTTCCGACTTCAATGCAATTTTATTTAAACATCTCTAAAATGCGATACATTCCTCGCAAATATTTTTAAAATTATCACAATACTACATTAATTTATTATATTTGAAAACTTAAAACTTCATAAAAAAATGAACTTCATTCAAGTGACGCCATTGAAATATAAATTGCCCGGTTTAAACATCTTTAAAATGCGATACATTCCTCGGTAATATTTTTTAAATTATCATAATACTACAATAATAAAATATATTTGAAAACTTCATCGAAAACAAATGAAATTTATTCAAATGACGTCATCAAAATATAACTCGCCTGGCTCTCTCTATAAAAGCAGTATTTCATTCATAAACATTTTTCCATTCATTTCATTCATCACAATACTATAATAATTTAATTTATTTAAAAACTTAAGACCATGGAGGTACAAGTAATTAAACTCTATGCTTAAAACGTCATCGAAAAAATTATCATTCTCTCTGTAAAATCAATGAATATTTCATTCATATCAGCTATATTGCAGACTCCGTGAGCTAAATAATTTTGCGTTAAAGAAATGCAGCAATTCTTATACAACTCATTCTACATATTTTGATGTTTACATTTTCCATAAATGAAAATTAGGCTTTGTTGAAGAAATAATCAAAATTGGATGATCATTTAAACTCAAATATATTGTAATTGCGTTGTTTCAGGATGTAGATGCACAGAATTTAAGCAAAATTAAAGCAGTTTTTAGATGAATACAGCACTAAATATGAATTAAAAAGGACTTTAAAAATCTCGATTTTGACACAAGATGGATGCCATATTTTATTTTGAAGTGGGTCATGTGATCTCTTTATGGTCACATGATTTCTTTATATAAAAGGGGGAATTATTATTTTAATTTTTATTTAAATAAACTACTAAATATATTTTGCTGAACTTTTTTTATATGTTTATGGGATAATTTGAATATTTCCTAAAACTTTCGAAGCAATTTGTGAATTTTAAATCCGCTTAAAAAATGTTTGAAAAATTAGGTCCCATGGTGTTCAATGCATTTCATTTTTTCAACCCGGGTTCAATCCAAAACTAATTGAGTGGTATTATTTATTTATATTCTCATAGCTCCCACAGACCGTCTGAACAACATACTAAAATTTCATTTTGATAAAGTCATTTTTACGGCAGTTATCGTACTATCGGACAGACAGAGAGACAGAATGAACAAAGTCATAAACACTTTTCAACTTTGTTGTAAAGTGTTAACAAAAAAGATCAGTCATGCGCAGAGCACTGATTAAAAAACTCTTTCTAACTATAATTTTATTTAAACATCTCTTAAATACGATGTATTCAGCGGCAATATTTTTTTAATTATCACAGAACGACAATAATTTATGTTACCTGTGATTTTATTCAAATATCTCTAAAATACGATACATTAAGAGGCGATATATTTTTAATTATCACAGAACTACAATAATTTATTTTACATTGAAAATGGAAACCATTGAGGTAAAAGTACTTTCTAACTTCATTCAAACTTTATTTAAATGGCGTCATCGAGAAATATAAATCGTCTGGCGTCAAGATGGAAACTTTGGCAATATTTCAGGTCGCTAAGAAAACGACTTTTGTAAACATCAGTTACGTTACACCTTTCTTGTAGGTCAGACGGTCTGGGTCTCAACAACAACAACAACAACACACACACACACACACACACACACACATACACACAGTAACATTTAAATAATTTTAATTTCAATCGCTAAATTATATTCTAACTCCTATTTTTACCATGACTGAATTATATTAGCTACTATGATATTTATCATGGGTAGCACCTATAATTATATTATAACTGATGACCAAAAGCTGTTTTCACTAAAATCTTTTTTGGAGCATTTATTTCTCAGTATATGTTCTAGATGGATGATAACTGATACACACAGATTCAGTATCATATTTTAGAAAAAGCAGTGATGGTTCACTAAGGATTTTCAACTTCCGGTTATCTTTCATTTCCTGTTGAAAAATTTTCCTTTTCCTCGAAACATGTATTTCTCGAAATTGGCTAGCGCTTAGATGATAACAGATATAGAGCATCAAATTTTAAAGGAGGTAGGACAGCTTACTAAGAATTTTCATTTCCTTCATTTTATGTTTCATTTCCTGTTCTTCAAATGTCATTAAATTGTATATTTCTCAAGATCTTTTCCATTTCCAGAGCATAAAATGTCCTTAAACAGTTTAATTCTCAAGATCCTCTATAAAGACAGCTTAACCTTTTGCTTACGGGTGGGACAGCGTCCAATCCCTAACGAAGAACCTCTAAAAAAGGCAGGTATTTGGCATACCCTATCCCAAACTGTTCCATCCTCCATTGATGTCCACCCATGATAGGTGGACGCCAATGCCTGCAAAGGGGTTGTTGTTGATGAAACCCAGACCGTCCGACCTACCAGAAAGGTGTAAGGTAACTGTTTGCCTGCAAAGGGGTATCGAATTGTTTGAGATAGGGTATGTCAAATATCTGCCTTTTTTAGAGGTTCTTCGTTTGGGATGGGCGCTGTCCTGCCAGTAAGCAAAAGATTAAGTGACTGCTAATATGTGTTTAGCGTCTTATTCCAGACAGTAAAGGGGACTCGCTTAGGATTTCCATTTCTGGCTGTCAAAACGTTACTTCCGATTTTTAAAAAATTCCATTTCCCTTTGCAACATATATTTGTCTATAGAGCTTAGATGATGGCTAATAAGGATTCAGCATCAAATTTCAGAGTGGGTTCGGGGTTCACTAAGAATTTGCACTTCCGGGTTTTTTTCACTTATGAAAATATATTTGATTAACACAGAGAAGTCACAATGCATCCACCGGCATCACTAAGATGTTACCATCCTGAAAAGGACTTGTAAATAATTTTTGCTAAATATTTTGAAAGAATAATTCGCAAAAAAAAAACTGATAAAAACATATTTTTATTGTCATTTGTAGCTGTCTTACTTAAAGTGTATTAAAATAAAATATATTATCGCATATGAATCAAATGCGTACTAAGTATTGGTTTGACATATCTGTCACTATTTTGAAAATGTAATTTTAAGAATATTTAAAAAGAAATTTAAGATAATAGCGCAAACATAAACTGATAATAAAGATTATTTTTTAAATTAATGATACTAATCATGATGTAAATAAATCTAACCAATCTATATAAATAAAATTGAAAATCTGTGTGTCTGTCCGTCTATATGTATGTCTGTTTCACCTTTACCAGCTGAACCTAATTTAATGAAATTTTGTGGGTAGCATTGAAACAGCCCTACTTAAAATTTAGTCCATATCTCGAGTTTCTAAGACCAGGGGTTGTCTAGATATTAATGAAAAACTAAATATTGTCCTAGGAGTGTTACTCTCTAACTCCCTGCTTCGGCAAACGAAAAAGGTTAGAAATCGCTGGTTTAGAACGTGAAAGTGAATTAAAATTCTATATCTGAGTTTATTTGAAGTTTAGTGCGATTATCAGTCACTTTTGAAAATCGCAGGTATAAAACATGAATTCAAATGGGAATTCAATCATCATGGTTTATTTTTCCCAGACTCTTACACAACAATAAAAAGTATTAAGAAATCAAAATGGTTATTTAATTATCAACATTTCATGAGGAAGATTCTTTCTTATATCATGTTGCTGAGCAACGCAATTAAATCAAATGTGCTTATTAATTTTTATTGTTATATTTTCAGTTTGATAATAAATAAATGCATATAACAATATATCTTATAAATGAACCGTTTGATTTTTCTTTTAATTATATTAATTGCAGACTGCGTACATCACTTTCATTTATTTTGGCAAAGAGTTTTCAAACATATTGTGTTTAGCTAATAAACTCATATATTGTATTTAGCCAATAAACTCATTTAGCCGATTGTTGAAACAGAATAAGTGTAGAACGGGTATGTCTTTTAATACAATTTTAGTGTTTTCATTTAGTATATACAAACGGGATCGGGATGGTTTATCAGATGGTCTTCAGATCTGCAAATTCATATCTACGAATTTGACGGGATATCGCTAACTTTGCAACTTTTCTTAAAC
This sequence comes from Amaurobius ferox, assembly GCA_951213105.1. Taxonomy (NCBI): domain Eukaryota; kingdom Metazoa; phylum Arthropoda; class Arachnida; order Araneae; family Amaurobiidae; genus Amaurobius; species Amaurobius ferox. The sequence goes on from OX578137.1 coordinate 127,264,679, forward strand.
GCTGCCAAATTGGCGGAAATGTTGTCGAATTGATAAAAAGGACGTTACATCAATGGACGTTATTTTGTTTTGTCAGAAGAGAATACTGAAATGATGTTTCTGTAGCATATATCTGCCAGTCCAACCGTCCTACTTAGTAACGTATTTAGCGAATTTTTAAAATGCCGCCAAATTGATAAAAATGTTTGTAAATCCATAAAAATATCTTGAAGTTGATAAAATTGCGCTAAATATATGAAATTAATTGTGTTTTGTTAAGGAATATTATTGTGATGATGTTTCGGCAATTTGTCGTCAAGTGAGACTGTTTAGTTCTACAACTTAATTCATCAGAATGACACCAAATTGATGAAAATTCAATATTTTGAATAACTGCGTACGGTTTTCTAAATAATCTCTGTCGTTTTGTAAGAATTAAAAAATATTTTTTTCTAAATGTGTTTACAAACTGCGCCAGCCGGCCGTCCCAACAGTTACCTTACACCTTTCTGGTAGGTCGGACGGTCTGGGTCTCAACAAAAAACTGCGTCAGGTTGGTTTATTCTTCAGACTTACCTGCGAAAGTCATTTTGTATATCGAGCCCAGAGATTCGTATACATGTTTTAGACGAATTAAATTAAATGTTTTTATAGAATATTTTGAATAACAAAGTCATTAAAAATTCTATAGGGATTTACACATAATAGTGAATGTTAAGATCCTTTATATTATATTTTCCATAAGAAGAACGGGTATATTGATACTATAGAATATGATTGTATTAGATCGTCAATTGGAAACTTATGTTTCAAATATTTGTTCACAAAATTTTGTGTCTGGTACATGCCGTTCACTGGCCTCAAAATATTGCTTTGCGGGATATATTTCCTATGCATTCCACCAATTAACAATCTCTTATAACCATCTCTCTCCATAAACCATAACGAAGCTTCACAAACGCAACGATTTCAATACAATCACGAAATCAATCAAGTTCTGAAATAAATCAATTTTCCATTATGCATGAATATGCATTGATACCAATTTATTAAAAACATGTTAATTTTCTCAATTCTTTGGCCAATGACGCCTGTTTGATTAACCAATCCACGGCTACGATCTTGATTAATTGTTCCCTTCTTTTGGGTGCTGTAGAAGGATCTGTTGATGCATTTTAATCACCGCTTTCCTTCAATTCCTTTATATCATTTGACTCATTCCATTTTATATGCTGATGCCGTCTAATAACACGTTATATGTAGGTCAACGTTGACGCTATCTTTTGACTGATGAAAAAATATATTTCCAAATTTCATCGCCAAATGGTAAACAGGGTGTTTATCATGCAATAATGGTTTTTACTTTCCTTATATACAATAATGTATAAGGAAAGTCTTATGACGGGATCGAAAATTAGAATTCGGGCTTTCAACGGGAGAGCACGTTTCAAGCATCCCTGATCACGAAACGAACATTTTTGAGGTGATGTCTGTGTGTGTGTGTGTGTCAGTGAGTCTGTGAAAAGTCGATAACTGACGAACGAATGGACCGATTCGAACGAAATTTGGTACAAAAATTGCAATCTGTGAATACTGGAAGCCTATTGTTTTTATACGCAATCGAATATTCAGAACTCCTCTAAATTTTCGAGTGAAATTTTGAAAAAATCATCAAAAAGTCAAAACCTCTAACAAAGTTGCGCATGTAGACATTTCTTATGTAAGTTTTTATTAGAAAACGATTGGCATAAATTTTAGAACGTTAGCATGAGAAATTGCAAAGTTTTCAAAAAATTATCAAAAAATAGTATAAAATAAAAATAAAATATTTCCTATTGAGAAACATGTTTACTTTTCATATGTAATACTATGCGATAAATTTGTTGACATCATTCTCGTGGATCTAGCTCGTTCCATTTATTAAAAAATATACTTTGATTATTACTTTTCTATTTGAACGCCAATAGTCATTTATATGCTGTAAGAATAACTTATTTTTCTGTCCATAACGCTTGGCGAGATTTTGGAGACGAATTTGGCGGAATGTCGTCAACTTGGCGACTTTTTCAAATATTGCTAAATTAACGAAAAACTCGCCAAATGGATGAAAATGACACCAAATCAATGAAAATGACGACTCATTGACGTAAATTCAATATCTTGAAAAGAATATAGATATATACTATAAGAATAATCTACTACTTTTACTGTAAAAGTAGTAAATTCATTGCATTATATAAGGAAAGTCATGTGCTGACCACATCAGATTTTTTCTTATTGTTATCTATATAAATAGAATTGAAAATCAGTCTGTCTGTGTGCCTGTCTTTCTGTCTGTCTGTGTGTCTGTCTTTCTCTCTGTCTGTCTGTGTGTTTGTATGTTTGTCTCATCATCACGAAAGATTGACGGAATCGAATTTCTTAAAATTTTATGGGTAGCCTTGGAATAGCGCCATTTAAAATTTTGTCCATGTTTCGAGTTTCTAGGACTAGGGGTCAACTATATATTATTTAAAAACGCACAGTTAAACCATCGATAGGCTTAGCATTAATCAGACGATTTTTTCCCGTAAATTTATTAGAAAAAAGTTATATCATGTTGCTTAGCAACGGATTTAAATCCAATGTGTTTATGGGGCAGACGATTTTTGTTACATCTCTTCCGATTTAAATACTAAATAAATGTATATAAAATAAATTTTATGGAACTTGCATTTTTGACTGGATTATATAAATTACGGCATTAACGTTAAAATATTACTGGGAATATTGAAATTTACAATTTATTACGTCATCTGTTTTATTTTGTCCATAATAGTTTAAACTCATTGTAGTATGGGTAATCTTCTATTAGTACAAGGGTATATCTTTTAATCGACGAAAATATAAGTAGTACGGTTATATCTTATAAAATTTTAGCTCTATCATTTTGGCATATATTGAAATCAATTACGGCCGTCAAGTTTAAAGATTGCGAAGATAAGTGATATTTTCACTTTATTGCGTCATCTATTTTATTTTGGCAAAGATTTTTGAAATTCATATATTGTAGTACTGGCAATTTTCTACTAATTCACGGGTATCACTTTTACTAATACACGGGTATATCTTTTACTAATTCACTAATTCAGGGGTATATATTTTAATAATACCCTGGTATATCTTCTAAATTTTGGGAATATAAGTAGTACGGGTATATCTTCCCCTACAATTTTAGAGCTTTTATTTTGTCATATATTGATTCAATTTCATATTTTTTGTAAATTATTTTCAAACGGAACCAGGCTGTTTTATTCTTCAAATATGCCTTTAAAGACAATTTTTGTATAGCGAGAACAGAGATTCTTAAACTTCTTTTTAGGAGCATTAATTTAAACATTTTAAAAGAATGTTTTGAATAACAAAGTCATTTAGAATAGTATAGGAATTTGTACATGATTGTGTATTTTATGTTTCTTTTATATTTTCTAATCTACGAGAATGTAAGTAGTACTTGTATATATTTCCGTACAATTTTAGAACTTTCATTTTGGCAATTATTTTTGAAATTCATATATTGTAGTACGGATAATCTTCTGCTATTACACAGGTAATCTTCTTCTAATACACGGGTATATCTTCTAATCTACGACAATATAAGTATTAGAGGTATATAATTTTAGCGCTTTTTCCTTTCCTTATATACATAATGTATAAGGAAAATATTGTGACTGGGTCGAAAATTCGAATTCGAGTTTTCGACGGGAGAGCAAGTTTCAAGCATCCCTGATCACGAATCAAACATTTTTGAAGGGATATCAGTGTTTGTGTGTACACACATACTTTCGTATGTGTGTGTGTGTGTAAAAGTATGTGTGTGTGTGTCAGTGAGTCTGTGGAGACGATAACTGACGAACGAATGGACTGATTCGAGCGAAATTTGGTACAAAAATTACAATCCGTAAACATTGGAAGCCTATTATTTTTATACGCAATCGAATGTTAAGAACCCCCTAAATTTTCGAGTGAAATTATGAAACATCCTTCAAAAAATTAAAACCTCTAGTGAAGTTAGCAAATAGACATTTCTTATGTAATTTTTCATTAGAAAACGATTGACATAAATTTTAGAACGCTAGCATGAACCATTCTCGAGATATTTCACGTTTTTCAAAAATATTATCAAAAAATCATATGAGATAAAAAAGAAATATTTCCAATTGAGGAATATATTATTTTCATATGTAATACAATGCGATACATTTGGTGACATCATTCTCGTGGATCTAGCTCGTTCCATTCATGAAAAAAGATACTCTGAGTAATACTTTTGTATTTAAACGCCAATAGTCATTTATCTGCTATAAGAATAACTTATTTCTTCGTCCATAATGCTTGGTGAGCTTTTGGCGACGAATTTCGCGGAATTTCGCAACTTGGCGACTTTTTTTAATGTTGCTAAATTAATGAAAAATTCGCCAATTGGATAAAAATGACGCTAAATCAATGACGACTCATTGATGATGATGACATGGAAAATGACGATTCATTGACGAAAATTCAATATCTTGGAAAGAATGCAAATAACTACTATAAAAATAATCTATTTTTTTTTACTGTAAAAGTAGTAAATTCATTATGTAAGGAAAGTCATGTGCTGCCCACATCATATTTTTTGTCATATATTGGAATCATTTGCTGCCTTCAGGTTTGCATATTACAGGGATTATTGATATTTCAATAACAGATAACATAATATTATTATGTTATCTGTCATTTTTAGCAAATACTTTTAAAACTCATATATTGTAAACGAGTAATCGTTTTTCAATTTTAGCGTTTCTACTTCAGCATATATTGATTTATTTTCATATTTTTAGTAAATCTGTTTACAATCGAGACAAGGATATTTTATTTTACAAATATGTCTGTGAAGATAATTTTGTATAGCAAAAACAGAGATTCTTAAACTTCTTTTTAGGAACATTAATTTAAATATTTTAATAGAATGATTTGGATAACAATGACATTTAGAATATTATAGGAATTTGCACATGATTCTTTATTTTATAATATATCAATTTTTTTTTACATTAGACATTCCATACGGTGAACGGATATACTGCTTGTCTAGACTATGCTTGTATTTTGTAATAAGTACATGTTAAATATTTTCTATGGAAGCTGTAATATCTCCCTTCAATATAGAGTATATTTATAAGAAAAGTACACTGTAAAATATATGCAACCAGCCGTCCTTAAGAGGAATCTAGCTCTCCGGAAGGAAAGTTCCTTGTTACATAAATGAAATTACATGATTTTTTGATTTTTTTTTCAATGATACTTGCATCTTTCCAGTTAGGTTAGATTTGAATATTTTGTCACAATACTCCTCATATTATGCATACCAGGACTAATCTGTCTGAGGATGAAAGTTTGGGATACCTCCCGAACAATCATGGGCACGTATATCCATACACGGGCATGTACGTATATGCTTCACCCATTACCGGAATTCAAAAGCGAAGCGTAAACCCAATGTCCCTGATTGAGACTTATAAGTAGATTAAATATAAATAGTTTTTTTATAGGTAGAGTATTTCTGTTTGTTAGTTTATGTTGTTTTAAGTTTTCTAGGCTCAAAAATCATTGTGTTACCTGAAAAAACAACTGAATTTTCCGAATTCTTCTGTATCGGAATCGCGAAGAAGGAAATGGTTGACAGCGTATCGCACTAGAAATGATGAAAATAATGAACATTCTAATTCGAATTATTTATACCATTTGACCATTATAGAACAGAAGTCAACTATTTCCAGCCTTTCATATGTGCCTGTCTGTAAAAATATATCTATGCCTAATATTTTACATAATATATTTACCTGTACATATAACATTTTAAATGGCTTAATATTTCAACAATTAATAAAAACTTCAGCAACGCATATAAGCACAAAAAAGGCAAAATGCAGCATGCATCTGTTTCGAGGATACAATGGTTTCTCTTCTTTAGTGCAAGAGAACCAACAGACCAGAAGTAAAATACAAAAAAAAAGGCGCAAATAAAAGAAACAGGCGAGTTTATAGTTTCAAGACCTGGATAAATAGCTCACCTGAGGGAAACAATTTGAAAACAGAATAAAGACTAGTTCGCTCAATCCGAAATGCAAAGTACACACAGGACTGGCGTGCTCAAAACACAGCAGGAATATTCCGACAATACGAATCAAGTCGAAAAAATAATAAATTCGACCCAACAAAACGAAAAAAAAATTAATAATCTTTAGATCTCTAAAAGATAACTTATTTTAACTTATATTTCGTCTTATTGGGTCTTATTTAGTGTAGTTTGGAATTAAATCGCCTCTTCGGGATATTCCTATTGTGTTTTGGTGCACGCCAATCCTATGTGTTACTTCTCGTTTTAGATTGGCTGTTCTTCATTCTTCTTCCTGATTGGCTGTCTCAGGTGAGCTCTTCGTTAATTCAGGTTTTGGGTATAGAAACTCCTCTGTTACTTCTATTTGTGTACCATTTATTCTTTTTGGCTTTCAGTTTGTTGGATTTCTTGCACTGAAGAAGGGAATCTAGCGTATCCCTGAAACAACTGTATTCTGCATTTTGTCTTATTTATGCTTAAATACTTGCTCAATTCTTCCTTATCCTTTTCACAAAGTATTTTTATTTATTGCATTCTATTCCGTTCATCAATTATCTTGAACATAGCCCACAGATATAGATGCATACATAAATACAGCAGGATATTTTGTAAAAAGCGTTTGAGTTGTGTTCAGATGACCCTACAACGGGTTTTTCTACTTGAAATCTCAACGTCAAAAAATTTTGGGGCAGGAACTTTTCTAATGTAATCGTATCCCAAAGAGAATTCTTAATGTCATTTTAATACATTTTAATTAGTAGAAATATCGTAATGCCTAAGATTAAACTAAATGCTTAAATAAAAAATGAAAACCCCAAAATGCAATTTATTATGACATTTTACACTCAAGAGGCCCAGACTATTTATTTGTAACAATGTACACATTCCTTTGTTACGCATTCCAGTGTACTTTATTTAGATAACATTTTACGACTTCACAAAGGACTTTTGAATGTAATGTTGAGGACGCGAAAAAAATGCGTTTATTTATGATGACTCTAGCTGAATAAAGTTATTTTAAATATAAATGAGTTCTCCCTTAAATATTTCTTTTTTTTTCTTGCTACGTGTGTTATCTTAATCTTGTCCTCCCTTTGTCCGTCGGTGTGATTTAATTTCAACTTCGCGAAATGCATAATTCCGCAGAAATTTCTTTCTTCTGAATGGTGTAAAATCGGATATTTTTATGAAGAAGGGGAGAAAGAACAATTTTTAAAAGAAAAGGAAATTATATTTTTGAGAAAATATAATTTTTAAATCGGGAAGAGAACGTGTTTGGGCAATTATGCGAATTTTTGGCTATGATTTGTACTGAATTTTATAAAAGGTATCTTGTGCTGCTAATAAATGTTTAATATTTAATTCATTGGAAGATTGTTTTTAATGGAAGTAATTTAAACGTTCATGCACTTTAAGTAAGTAACTTTCAGTCATGCACCATTATTAATTTAATTGGGCACTGCAGTTTTCGATGCGCATTTGAGCATATTAAGCTTCAAATTTATTAGAAATAAATATGTTTTATCCATAGGTAAATTGAAGCAAGAAATACAATTGGGTTGGGATAGCCCAGTGGTTAGCGCACGGGTAATACACTCGAATGACCCGACTTCAATTTCCGGTTCTACCCAAACTGTCCCCTTGTTCACACAGAGTACGGGTGCGTTACGACCATTTATCCGAAAATATTGGGGATATGTTGGGCTTATAACGTGTGTTTTCGGTGAAACATCGTATTCTAAAATTTTTTGGAAAACAATACTTTATACAATAGGATTAGAAAATAGAAATTACAAAAAGAAAATTCTTGCACTTTTCTTCGTCTTGTTATCTGGAAAAAACTAAGTGAGCCATTTTTCAATGCTCTTCCTATTTCGCCTTTTCACTTACTGTATTCCATAAAATATTTGGCACCCTTATCTAATTGAATAATTTAAGATCCGGATCTAACATTATCTGCAGAGGTCTTTGAGCAGCCATTTTTCTTCCATCTCTTCAGTGTTGCGTGTCTGCCCACACGGTACTTTTTTTTTTTACTCTCTCTCTTTTGTTGGCCTCGTAGTGAATTTTTTATTAGGCGTGCCATGTCTCCGAAGTTTTTTCATTTATTTCTTTATTCCAATTCAAATTTATATTCGATTTATCGGAAGTATCACGTACAAAATTGAATACACGGCTTTGCTAGAAGTGGGTCTATCCCCCTCGTATTCGAAGCTGGTTTGTACAAATTCGAATTTTCGAGTCTTCGAAATCGAGCATTTAAACTACCTCCAATCTCAAATAAACGGTAAAATTAATATTAGTTTAGAAATCCGAAAACGAATAACAGTTTCAAATCGCTGTATTCATAGATTAAACATTTTGTAGATCACACCTTACTGGGAGAAAAATAAAGCTATATATATTACTCCTCTAGCAATGTAAATTACTTGTGGCTATATGTTACTTATAGATATATCTTATTTATATCTATATATTACTTATAGCTTTATAAATTACTCCTCCTAGCTAACCATATAAATTACTTATAGCTACATATTGCTTATAGCTATGTATTACTTTTAGCTATATAAATTACTTATAGATATTACTTATAGCTATAGAAATAACTTTTAAGACCTACTTTAATTTATGATACAGAAACCTGACTCTCACAATACATGATGAAATAGCTATTTGCACCTTTGAAAGAAAAACAAATTGAGTAGTATATTTTGTGAAGTTAGGAAACATAATATTTGGAGAAAAAGATACAATTTCGAGATATACAAATTATACAAAGATTCTGACATAATTAAATACATTAAAATAACAGAATATAATAAGCAGGGCATTTACTAATAATGGATACCAACAGAATGGCAAAGAAAAAAAAATATCCGCACTGTTCAGGACCAAGAAGACGACCGAAATTGAGATGGGCCGATTGTGTAGACAAGGACATTGAAGTGTTAAGTATTAAAAACTGGAGAATTATTGCTCCAAGGGCGACAGCTTGGAAGAATCTTATGAAGAATACCAAAGCCCACAGTGGATTATCAAGCCATGGATGATGATGATTATATACTCTTTGTATCACGTATTGTACTGCACATTTTATAAGATATTTCATACCCTTGATTTCATACAGGGTACCTAGAAGAGTGAGTCCTTAAGCACCAGAAGATATTTGTAAGGAAAGGTCCATAATTGGACACGCTAAGTCTACTGTTTGTATAATGACTATTTTGAATAAACAGGATTGCAGCAGGATTAAATAACAGGGGATTAAATAACAGGTCAGACTTTACTAGTAATACTGTATAACTTGTAACTTTACTAGTAATACTGTATAACTTGTAACTTTACTAGTAATACTGTATAACTTGTAACTTTACTAGTAATACTGTATAACTTGTTTCATATTATTTAAAATAATGTTGTCTTAAAGTATTTTTAATTAGTCTTCTACTACTTGTTAAGCACATCAAATGATAAAATGTATAAAAATTTCCTCCCTTTCTAAAGCCTACAGTACTTGCGCTGCTAAAATTTTTGGAGACACGCATTTTTCTCGATCAATATTTTTAATCACTATAAGATCATCTAACACTTAATAAGTACATTATGATTTATGTCCCACAAACAGTGAAACTCTCTATATTATGAATCAATATCAATCTATGTCATAGAGTTGCACGAGACTGACCTCGGGACTGACCTATAAACTATGTGCAAAACCTGAAATCTTGGAATTTTCTCTCTATATTAAAAATAGTAGCTTACGCCGCCGCCGCTGTTTGACAAATTTCTCGTTTGTTGAGTTTCTCAGCTTCGTAACGCAAAAACTATAGCATTCGGAAATATAAAATTTGGTACACTTATAGAGAAAGGTTCAGAGAATACGCTAGAATTAACTGTTTTTCGATATATATTGTAGTTTAAGAAATATTTAAGGGCAAAGTCAAAGACAAAATATTTGAAATGTGAGTTCGCTTTCTAGATAGACTAACAATAGCCATACCACGAAGTTCTTTTTACTTTCCCTGCAATACATGGTAATGTATAGGGAAAGTATTGGAATCATGTCTAAAATCGCAACTTGACTTTTTGACGGATCTACACGTTTCGAGACCTCTAGAATACGAAAAACCCATTTTTAGCGTGACGTCTGTGTGTGTGTCTGTGTGTCTGTCTGTCTGTGTGTCTGTCTGTCTGTCTGTGCAGATTTTGTATCCATTATAACTAAAAAACTAATGGACCGAATTTCACAAAATTTGGTACGTAAGTCACTTGTGGGCGAGTCTGGTGCTGATTAGTTTTGGGTGCGATTTGGGATAAAAGAATCCGCCTTTTTTTGCGAAATGGCCCGCAAAAGCTTGTATCCACTCTAACTAAAAAACTAATGGACCGAATTTCACAAAATCCGGCAGATGAGTCATTTGTGGGTCACCCTGGTGCTGATTAGATTTTGGTATGATTCGGAAAAAAATAACCAGCATTTTTTTGCAAATGGCCCGCAAAAATCGTCCAAATCTAAACTAAAGAACTACGTATGCTCAAATATATCCATTAAATGCTTGTTTAATACGTTATTTTTAGCGAAAAAAAGAATAAGATCAACCCCATTACATTAGGATTAGCCGTTCTCGAGATATTTTAGTTTTTCGTATTTTCTATACGCCACCTTTGAAAATAAGTCCGGTTACCGAATGAGAACGAAAATTGTATTAAAAGTGAAATAAATTTAATTAAAATAAAGAGAACGTGGATATAAGTCTACAGGGAAAGTCATGTGTTGCCCACATCAGATTTTTTACTTTCCCTGCAATACATGGTAATGTATAGGGAAAGTATTGGAATCATATCGAAAATCGCAACTCGAGTTTTCGACGGATCTACACTTTTCGAGACCTCTAGAATACGAAAAAACTATTTTAGCGTGACGTCTGTGTGTGTGTCTGTGTGTCTGTCTGTCTGTCTGTGCAGATTTTGTATCCACTCTAACTAAAAAACTATTTGACCGAATTCCATAAAATTTGGTAGGTAAGTCGCTTGTGGGCGAATCTGGTGCTAATTGGTTTTGGGTACGACTTGGGATAAAAGAACCCGCCTTTTTTTGCGAAATGGCCAGCAAAAGCTTGTATTCACTCTAGCTAAAAATCTAATGGACCAAATTTCACAAAATTTGGTAGATAAATCGCTTGTAAGCCACCCTGGTGCTGATTAGATTTCGGTATGATTCGGAAAAAAATAACCTGCATCTTTTTGCAAAATGGCCCCTCAAAAATCGACAAAATCTAAAATAAAAAACTATGTATGCTGAAATATATCCATTAAATGCTTGTTTTATACGTAATTGTTAACGAAGAAAAGAATAAGACCACCCCCATTACACTAGGACTAGCCGTTCTCGAGATATTTTAGTTTTATCGTTTTTTCTCTACGCCAAATTTGAAAATGAGTGCAGTTACCAAATGAGAACGAAAATTGAATTATTAGTGAATTAAATTTAGTTAAAATAAAGAGAATGTGTATATATGTCTTCAGGGAAAGTCACATCAGATTTTTTAATTTCGATGTAGTTAATGCGATAATTTAATTTTTAGGCCCTTCTGAAATGAAAAATATTATTTTTGTATCTGTACATTCACCGATTTTCTTTGTCTCGTACCGTTAAAACTATATGATATACAAATATGAAATTCGTTACATGTGTGGAGAAATAAGAGAGTAACTCGGCAATGAACCGTTTACCGATTTAAACTTTAGTTTAACTTGAAATCGCTTGCGAAGCGAGGTCTCCGAGTGCAGCGATCTCCCGACTCGCCAAGTGATTTCCTGGGTTGGCAAAGCCCAGTGAGCAGGGGGCAGAGCTACAAAACATTTATAAATCTTTGAAATTTTGTTGTAACATTCTTTTAGCTAAATTTCGAGGACGACTACAGATACGAAATTCGTTTTTAAATCATCATGCGCAGAAGAACAAATATCCTAAATTGTCCTAATTGACTCTATGTAGAACCAAACGTTCTTGAAATAGTTTTATTTATATGTATAGCAGATAAAATTGCAATTTATATTTCGATTTTCATGCAGTTTTTCCAGTAACAATAATAGCAGAGTTACACTTCAAACACCAACACTGCCCACTAGCTACTCTTCCGATCAAACAATTGAACATATTTTTATTAATAATGGATTTTAGATTAAAATGTCTGAAAATAAGGCAACGCAGAATGACTGGAGATAAAATATTGTTTTACATACCGCAAATTTCGTGCTAACAAAACAATAAAATTCGCGCAGTTCTTATGCATTAATTTGAAAATATTTTTGGCGTTCAGAACTTTTATTAAGCATATGTGTCACAATTAGTAAGCACTAGCCAATTAGTTCACCAGAAAAATGAATGGAAATGGCTAGTACATAATAATTGCCATAAATAGACTGGAATTATCGAAGAAATTACATTTTACTTTCAGATATAATAAATTATTGGGACATTCATACAGACTTTCTTATTATTTCTGTTTCTATTGTATAGAAAAATTACTGTTTCCTCCAAAATTTTTGAATTCGATATTTTGAAGAATAACCACGTTTATGGCTTTCAGATTCCATTAGAAAAATTTCAGAAATATGTCATTCGTTTGTGTGCGTGCGTGTGTGTGTGTATGAGTGAGAGAGAGAGGTGAGTAAACGACAACTCAAAAATGGAGACCAGCCATATCGCTTTCCTTACAAATCATTTCCTTATAAAATATTTCCTTACAGATATCATGAATAAGTTGCACTCATGTATAAGAAATTCATATATTAGCCTGTTTATATTTAAAATGTTAAATCTAAAAATATTATATAAGCTATTGATTTCATTTAAAAGTTTACTTTTGGATTTTCGAATGATATAATTTCGGTATTTTTATCCGAATCATACTCCTCCCTCCAACGCACAGAGATCAAATAGACCATCAAAAATGGGCTATCTTATTTCACCAATACCTCCTATCAAAGTGTAGATTAATCAAACGCTGTAGGATCTTTGAAATTATGTGACATCTTTTACAGCATATCCATTTATCTCAAATAAAAAGCCTTAGTTATTTCTATAATCACGACATTACATGAGATGCCAATATAATAAGATAAAATATCTGCCACTCCCCTACATATAGTCTATATAAAGCTCACGGCGCGCACAGACCATAAACATGAAATAAAAAGATGATATATGCTCAAGAACAACAAAAAAAGGCTCAGCGAAAAATTATTTCGATGTCTACATTACGAGAAAGAAAATAGCGGAAGAAACAGTAAATACAAATCATCATGTACCGAAAGATCGATACAATGGATATTGTCAACTAAATAAGTAAATGGTTCCCAGCAACAGCAAATAGCTCTACCGGTGTAAAAGCAATAAATATAGCAAAGAATACGTGATTTGACAACTAGAAAATACAGCTGAGTTAGTAATTGCATTTTTATCTTCGTTTCTCTTTCTCAGTATTGGCTTAGTTTGTGAATACTTCTTTTTATATAGTCATTTTAACACTTTACAACATCGTTGAAAAGTGTTTATAACTTTGTTCATTCTGTCTGTCTGTCTTTCTGTCTGTCTGTCTTTCTGTCTGTCTGTCCGTTAGCACGATAACTGTCGTAAAAATGATTTTATCAAAATTATTCTGTGGGACCTATGGCAATATAAATGAATAATATCACCCAATTAGTTTTAGATTGAACCCGGGTTGACAAAATGCAATACATTGAACCCTATGGGACCTAATTTTTCAACATTTTTTAAGCGAATTTGAAATTCACAAATTGCTTCGAAAGTTTGCGGAAATATTCAAATTATCCCATAAAATATATAAAAAAGATTTCAGTAAAATATGTTAAGTAGTTTTGTTTAATATAGGGAGAAAAACAAATTCAATTAAAGTCTGACTCTTGCGATATTCTGCGGAAAGGAAAAAGAGATATATTTTATAATAAATATCTTTCCAAGAGTTTAATTATTTTTTTATCGTGCCCGTGAGTAAATTAATTTTAAAAATCATAAGTACTACAGTCATATAGTACTACAGATAAGTACTACAGATAAGTACTAAGTCATATAGTACTACAGATAGAATCGATACCGTTATAAGTAGAAATGGGTGAATAACACTTTTCTCGAACTCGGATTCTAATCAGGCTGTGTAGAGTTAGTGTGTTTGTTTCCAATATTAATTTGACGCAAATGAGTGTTATTTTGTAAAAATATTAAGATATTACATAAAATAGTTCTTCACTTCTGCTGGACTGTGAAATTGTGGGCTGCAATCAGAAATAATTTTGCCATCCGCAAACCCAGCAAGCTTTTAATATAACAAGAAATTTATATATTTTAATTTTCTACAAATTCTGAATGAAATTCTAGCACAAATTAAAAATGTTTATGTTTCAGTGTGATTTTTGACAAGGGGAGGAATTTAATTAGTATTCCTATTTTTCAAATGTTTGTAAAATGTATTTAAACTTTAAATGTTATTAAATTTTTTTGCTTAATTCTGTGCATCTACATACAGAAACGACGCAATTACAATATATCTGAGTTTAAATGATCGTCAAACTTTGATTATTTCTACAACGAAGCGTAATGTTTATTTATGGAAAATGTAAATACCAAAAGATGTAGAATTGTATAAGAATTGCTGCATTTCTAACGCAAAATTATTTACCTCATGGAATCCGTAATATAGCTGATATGAATGAAACATTCATTGATTTTATACAGAGAACCAGACGATTTTTTCGATGGAGTTTTAAGCATAGAGTTAAATTACTTGTACCCCCATGGTTTTGAGTTGCTAAATAAAATAAATTATTATAGTATTGTGATGAATGAAAGGAATGGAAAAATGTTTATGAATGAAATGCTGCTTTTATATAGAGGCGATTTATATTTCGATGACGCCATTTGAATGCAGTTCATTTGTTTTCGAAGAATTTTTCAAATATAATAAATTATTGTAGTATTATGGTAATTTTAAAGATATTACCGAGGAATGTATCGCATTTTAGAGATGTTTAAAGCAGGCAATTTATATTCCAATGCCGTCATTTGAATGAAGTTCATTTTTTTTCGATGTAGTTTTAAGTTTTCAAATATAATAAATTAATGTAGTATTGTGATAATTTTAGAAATATTATCGAGGAATGTATCGCATTTTAGAGATCTTTAAATAAAATTTCATTGAAGTTGGAAAGTGTTTCATAAACAACGCTTTATGCATGTGTGATCTTTCTTGTTTATTAATATTAAAATTAAGTATTTTTTGTGGTATTTATTGTTAATATTGTAAAATATTTTAGTGATTTGCATGTCAGGATATAACTGGTTAATTCGGGTCAATAATTTTTATTTTCCATCTACACTAAGTATTGGTAAAAAAGTATTATTATGGAATGAAAAACACGAATTCAGTATTTATTAAATGTTTGTAACTTTTGTCTCTGAATACGAATGAAATTTTTTGAAAGGATATATGTGTGCGATCTGTCGAAAAATATATCTCAGATAAATTAAAAGATGAAGATTGAACTTGATGCAATCGGCAAACGTAAGAAACTTTGAAAATCTTAGCCAAATTAAACTACAGAAAAACCCATATTTTCAGATTTTTTTTTAGAAATTGTAAGAAAATTTACAAAATACTTACAGTATATAACAGTTGGTGAATTGTGATTCTTTATGTAAGCATTAAAACTAATGACATTATAAGAATCTAACAAGTGGTTGTATTGAGACATTACATATGTTTAAAGAATAAAGCTAAAACATCATAATCATGCAAATATTTTCATAGGATCTGGAAAAAGTTTTATGTGTTTAAACATAATAATAATAATAGTAATAACAAAATAAGAAAAGAAATTGTATCGGTGGTTAAAATAGCTCCAATATATAAAACTAATGCAGTGTTTTTACACATAGCATAACAATGTCATTTTTACAAGCACTGAATATCCGTCTAATCTAAAATTAAATTCTACATTTATGTCTTTGAACTGAAACCATAATTTTATGCTAATCAGGGAGAATTATATTCTCTAAGAATAGATTTAATAAGAAAAGAATCTGAACAAATTTCCTGCCAGAGTTCAAGTCATGTAAATTATTTAATGCTCTTACGATCTTAGTTGGAAATAATCCAATTAGTTATTCCAAGTCATCATAATACATTACTACGTCAAATCTTTTTCGTGATATTGGTAGTTAAGTTTACACTTTTGAAGGAGGCTGGCTCACTGCTAATAAAATTGTTGAAAATATATTAATTGGATAAATCCAAATATTTTTCCTTATACGTACGTAATACAAAAAGGAATTCAAATCACATTACGTTTAATTGGATTTGATATTTTATTTCAATTTCATTTTGGCGCCCTCAATTATAAGAAAATATTGTTCCTTAAAAAGGTTTTTATACAAACTGTGAGAATGTAAAAACAATTTTTGGATATTGTTAGAGTTTCATTTATCTGGATTTAGCCAATTCGTATATTTCGATGATTCTTAATACAATATATGATATTGGTTATGAAACGTCTCATGTTTAAATCAATAAATTTAATTATTCTCCATAATGCTTAGAAAATTGTAAAATAATTTTCCATAATGCTTATTAAAACGCTAAACGAATTTAGAAACTTAAAGCTTGCCTCAATTTATATTACTAAGTGATAACTTTATTATATCTTCTCCTGGAAATAATTAAAGCCGACTTTTTAAAAACGCTTTCTTAATTACGTTGTGTTAAGAATGTTAAAACGTTCAACTAAATAATAAGCTCAGGAATAAATAATAATTTTGTATGGGATCAAGATAATAAATTAAATAATTAAATAATTTTCAACGAAATGTATGGTAATTACTTAAGTTTGCAATATATATCCGTTATTGACTATTCTACAACTCTTCACGGGCTAAAAGATGCAGTTTGAACTATTTTTTTATTGAAAAATCTAAATTATCCCTATAGCATACAACAACATGTATTAAAATCAGCTCGTCGTAGCTGATTTTAATAAATATTGTTTTGTGCATAACAACACTTGGAACCATATTTTTAAATTTTGCTACTTTCCTAATCTATTTGTTTACAAGCATTATTCTTATTCAAATTCTTATTCAAATCATTACTATTGTTATTTTATTAAAATTAATATTATTATTATTATTATTATTATTATTATTATTATTATTATTATTATTATTATCATTATTATTATTATTATTATTATCCTTATTATTATTTATTATTATTATTATTTTCTTATTACTCTTATTCTTCTTAACCTTCATCATAGCCTTCCTCTTCTTTTTCTTCTTATTATTGATATTGCATTATCATTATGAAATGTTAAGGTTATCTCATCTATCCATCTCAGTAAAGTTAGTGAAAAATAAGATTCAGAACCAGAAAAAAAATTTAACCACTCAATTTTACAGAAATAAAACTACCACAAATAAAGCATTCCAAGGTGTTTTGCGCTCACTATAGAATAATGAATAGCTGGAATAGTTTTACTCTTATTACACCACATTACCAGCAAATAATTGATAAATGTACTATGAGCAAGATCATTTACTATTTGTTGCTTCTTATTGCCAATGTAGTTAGCGATGATGCTGATGACAATTATCAAGAACAAAGTCCATCCATCCGTTCTGATTGCTGCTGAAAGTTAGTGAAAAATAAAATTCAGAACCAGAAAAAAATTTTAATCACTCAATTTTACAGAAATAAAACTACCACAAATAAAGCATTCCAAGGTGTTTTGCGCTCTCTATAGAATGATGAATAGCTGGAGTAGTTTTACTCTTATTACACCACATTACCAGCAAATAATTGATAAATGTACTATCAGCAAGATCATTTACCATTTGCTGCTTCTTATTGCCAATGTAGTTAGCGATGATGCTGATGACAATTATCAAGAACAAAGTCCATCCATCCGTTCTGATTGCTGCACTGTAAACATGATATCACGCAATTTTAGAACAGACAGACGATTTTCAATAATCCATTTCTAAAATATTCTATATAAAGTAGTACAAAGCTTAAGACTAATCATTGTACATGACAAACTCTTTATTTCAAGTTCCTGCCCAGTTGCGACAATATTAACAAATTTACATTCTCATGAGTCTCTTCACAGGCAAATTATCAGAAATCGATGCAGCCTTCTTAATGACAATCAGCGGGAGAAGTATTAGGAGCAAAGAATGTCAACTTTTCTTGCCAACCATCTGCTGCAGCTCGCACCTTGTCCTTGCGGTATTAACAACATTTGGAAATATATTTTTCCATTCTAAAACTTCAATATTTGAAGCAGTAGAAGTTGAGGTACTTTAATTTTTACAATTTGAACTTATTTAGTTTATATATGTCTAGGAGTAATCGTTCGGCGTCTGGGAGAATTGCTTTACGATTTTACAAGTATTATGCTTATCATTAGGAGTTCCTGGAAACAACTAAAACTACTGTTCTTTATTTTCTGAAGAAAGTGTTCATAAATTGCGTATAGTTGGCGGGTTTAATACGTCCTACTTTGATGCACTTAAGGAATGTTAATTTTGACAACAGATTTATATAGAAAGCAAAACTATTTTTAATCAATAACTTTAAACTGAAGTGTCGTAAATGTTTGCCTTCTACTGCTTATTAAGGCTAACAATATTACTTATTTAATGAGTACAAAGTAAATAACTCTTGTCTAAGAAGGTAATTAATAGTCTAGTGTTTGACTAAACATTTTATTTGTAGACTACTAAGACGATTATGGTTCCTACTATATTTCTAGTAAATACTACTATATTCAGAAATTAGTCATTCACTACATTTGAATTATACAAGACATCATTTCGTTGAATAAATATTTTCCGTGAGGGGAATCAAACCATTGATTTCCGTTTGACCAGACAACGCTCTACTCATTGAGCTGCTGAGGTCATTATATGTCCTTCTACATTTATAATGAGATCTATAATATTTTCCAATTTCTTTATACTGAAAATATTCATTCTTGAATTTTAATACTTTCTATTGAAATCCCTTTATCGTGACCATAGCTTTAGGCAGTTAGATGAAATGTATTGTAATTATTTCTATTATTAATAGTAGTATCTTATAATTGATGTGTGAAAACCCATGGGTGCATGTATGTATAAAGGTTTTTTCGTTTTTATTTTTGTCGGTATGCCCCCTTATTCCGTAGTTAATAATTATCTTCATACCTTGCCACTCTTTTGTGATGTAGCTAACGATCCGAGTTGTTCTGGGAAATGTTTCAATATTCGAGAAATGTCAATAGATTTTTAAACACCTCTGATAAGGGAGAGGGAATCGACCTATCTTAAAAAACTATCTTATTCTTCCTCAATTTTCGACTTGCGATTTCGAATTTTTTTTAAATGAGAGCCAAAGGTATTTCACAAAAAGTTAATAAGTTGGAATTTCGAAAATATACACTGATTTTTTATTCTACAGATTTTCAAAGACTGACAAATTTCGAAAATCTAAAAAAAATGGCGACAAGGGGGCTCATTTTAAAAATCTAACTCATACTTTAATTTTAACGTTAGTATCTCCACTTTTAACTAAAGCTAAGAATTCAAAAAATGTTGCTTAAGCACCGAAAATTTTGAAAAATTGATATCTTGATATTTACAGAATTTTTAATTCCTGACCGATGTAAAAATCATCTTAAAAGGAACTTATTTGATACCCATCCAGAAAATCTATCTTTTATTACAATTTTCGTCTTAAGAACATCATTTCTCTCAAACACAGCTAAATATATTCCAAAGGGCCCGTATGAGCCAAAATTTTGAAAAATGTCACTGTTTTTCATTCAATTTTGAAGTTAGCATTTTGTTTTCGCATCATTTTTCCTTCATTTATCTTCAAAATCTATTTTATTGTTGCAAACGATGTTGCTGTTTCAAAAGAAGTGATACTTATATGATTTAGGCAATTAAAAGTAAATTTATTATTTAATTAAATAAAAATTAGCTTTATCACTGAAGCTATCGTTGAGACATCCATTATCGTTGGAGTTCGTTATCGTGAGATTTTGAATATTGCATTGGCATAAATATTTAACAGAAAGTTACACATTTTTTCTTCACGGACGGGGTGAAAGACTCCCACGGAAGATCGTCTTGAATACAGTTAGAATAAAGTGCGGATTTTGATCTGATTTGAGGACAGGGATAGGAGGTGTGGGGTTCTATTTATATCTGGAGATATAGTACCAGATTATGGGTTTTGATTTCATTTGTGTCCGAGAAATGTTGATTTTGCACTGGAGGGCGGTAAGTGGTTTCTATATATATTTGGGTGGGGGGAGAAGGGTTTACCCTTCTATTTTTCTTCGCTTAACATGCTATGCAATTTGGGAATAGTTTGGAAGGTGGTCAGGGGGTTTTCGTGGGGAGGAAGATAGGTATCTCCCTTGTTTTTGAGCCCTCATACAGGCTGCGTTTCCCTTTTTATTTGTTTAACAATTTGATTGCTGTACAAGATGATTGTTGTTATATTTAGTGATCGCTAGCTGCGATCACCGCAGCTAGTTGGTAGTGGAAATGAACTTATAGTTTGTTACTATTAATATTTTCATGCAATATACATAAAATTAGAGAAAAAAATTTCTATCACAAAATTCAATCATTTCATTTATGTTCCCTTTAGCGAGGGTCTCATTTAGTAAATTATTATTGTTATTTATTTTTATTATTATTATTATTATTATTATTATAATTATTATTATTATTATTATTATTATTATTATTATTATTATTATTATTATTACTATTATTATTACTATTATTACTATTATTATTATTATTATTACTATTATTATTATTATTATTATTATTACTATTATTACTATTATTATTATTATTATTATTATTGTTATTATTATTATTTATTACGATTAATAATGTTATTGTTATTATTATCATTATTACTATTATTATTAATATTACTATTATTATTATTATTATTATTATTACTAGTATTACTATTATTATTATTATTATCATTATTACTAGTATTACTAGTATTATTATTATTATTATTATTATTATTACTAGTATTATTATTATTATTATTATTATTATTATTATTATTATTAACATTATTTCAATCATGTTGAAAAAACTAATTAGCACTAGACAAAATTTGAAATGGAGCAATATGTTATGGTACGTTTCCAGCGTGCAGATGAAGTCTTAACAAAATACAACTAAGCATTTTATTTACAACATCCCAAAAGATAAATAGAGCGTTTTAATAATCAGTGACGCATATGAATGGATCTTTAATTCAAGTTTATGCGCCATTTTTGACGGCACAATTTCCTTTCATTTTCCTAAGCCCCTATCGGGATGGAATATCAGAAATCGATATGGTCTTCTTAATAACCACCCGGGAAAAAGGAGCAGTAGCAAAGAATCTCGACTTTTCTCGAAACGCAGCTGCTACGTTAGCGTCTTGTCCTTGTGGTATTAACGACATTAAGAACAGAGTTTTATAAAACTTCAATCACCAGAAGAGTAGAAGCTGGAATTTTTACAGCCCGGAATGGCCTAGCTTGCGTATTTTTAGAGAAATATTCCGGCGACTCGGTTATATGAGAGCATCTCTTTTTCAATTTGAAACCAAAGTAATGAGAATTGAAGTCAGTTCTTGTTGAAGGAAATGCTTATTAATTATAGTTGATTAAGGATGTTAATACATTTTAGCAAATGAAGCGCATAGAAAATTCTGACTTATGTAAAAATAAAGTAAATGTTATTAAGGAAACAACACACATTTAAACTTATGAAATAACAATTTTTATAATTTCCGAATTATTATGTTACCTAAAAACCTCTAAAAATATTGATACTAATTGCTTTATCTGGACATATTTAAAAATATTCAAAATTAAGCACGTTGTTTTGATGTTTTTAGAGCATTATCTGAGTTTATCTGATTTTCTGTTCTTTCGCTCAAGATATCTGGTAAACAAATTAATGTAATATTCTAAAGCATATTGGATAGAAAAAGATTAAAAAATCCATGGTTCAAAACTAAACACTGGTGAGATATTTGTTTAGATGCAATAATTATTTAAATTAAGTCATACTATAATAAATTATATTGCGCGTACAAAATATGAAAATTTCAAAATTTAAGTACCACTTAAGCCCGAGAATTTTTCAAAATAATTCACCCGAGCCTGACGAAAGCACACAAAGCAGCTCCAACGCGGCCAAATTTTTACTTTCCTTATATACATAATGTATAAGGAAGGTATTGTGACGGGGTCGAAAATTCGAATTCGAGTTTTCGGCGGGAGAGCACGTTTCAAGCATCCCTGATCACGAATCAAACATTTTTGTAGTGATGTCTGTGTGTGTGTCAGTGAGTCTGTGGAGACGATAACTGACGAACGAATGGACCGATTCGAACGAAATTTGGTACAAAATACACAATCCGTAAGCACTGGAAGCCTATTGTTTTTATACGGAATCGAATGTTCAGAACCACCCTAAATTTTCAAGAGAAAATTTGAAAAAATCGTCAAAAACTTAAAATTGCTAATAAAGTTACGTAAATTGACATTTCTTATGTAATTTTTCATTAGAAAACGATTGGCATAATTTTTAGAACGCTAACATGAGACGTTTTTGAGATATTGTACATTTCTCAAAAAAATTATCAAAAAGTCATATAAAATTAAAAAAATATATATTTCCTATTGAGAAACATGTTCACTTTTCATATATAATACCATGCGATAAATTTGGTGACTTCATTCTCGTGGATCTAGCTTGTTCCATTCATGAAAAAAGATAGTTTGAGTAATACTTTTGTAGTTAAAAGCCAATAGTCATTTATCTGCTGTAAGAATAACTTATTTCTTCGTCCATAACGCTTGGCGAGATTTTGGCGACGAATTTGGTGGAATATAGCGACTTTTTTAAATGTTGCTAAATTAATGAAAAACTCGTCAAATGGATAAAAGTGACGCTAAATCAATGACGACTCATTGATGATGACGACATGGAAAATGACGACTCATTGACGAAAATCCAATATCTTGGAAAGAATACAAATAACTACTATAAAAATAATCTATTCTTTTTACTGTAAAAGTAGTAAATTCATTGCATTATATAAGGAAAGTCATGTGCTGCCCACATCAGATTTTTTACGATGCATTGAAGCTTGAAGCCTGTTGCTTCGTATGGTGATCCAAATTTGCCTTTTAAGGAACTAAACACAAGTTATATTACTATAATAATACATAAAAAAAACCAAATGCCAAAATCTGTGTTAATCAAGAATGAGTATTACGATAAAGTGATTTTTTTTCTTTTACCATTTCAATGCTATTAAACTTTCTATGTACATATACAAATATATTTCCTTTATTTATGATATAATTATGAATATTTTTAAAATATAATAATTTTAAAGTAAAAATGTAATATGTTTTGAATACAGATATAAATAAATTCAAAGACAATAATTCGTTTTATCCATACGTTAATTTTAAATCATAAGAGTTTGCCCAAATAAATTCTCATTTAATATTTGTTATCGGAAAGGAATTGACGGAACTGTGTTTTAATTTAATAATGTAATTAGAATTTTGATAATACAGAAACATTCGGGATCCAATAATAGAAAATTAAAATTTAATAATGGAAAATTTAATTTCCAATGGATCCAATAATGGAAAATTTAATTTCCAATAATGGAAATTTAAATGACAAAAGAAATTGGAAACAAAATATCAGCGTTAATTTTTTAAAGTAAACAGTACCTATTGGATTTCATATATTCACCACCAGTCAAGCAATCGCAAAGTACAAAAGCGATTTTTTGTAATAAATTGGCAAATATAACAAATTATAAGAAATTGAAACTCGCACTTGACCAATGATAATATCCGAATGATAATTTTCTCAAAAGTTAAATTTGGAATGTATTTCTTCCGTATTAAATTTATAGATCACATGATGTTGCAATACATTACATCTGGAACATAGGTACCGTATATTTATTTTGCTATATGGAGGCCAGAATATATTTTTTGCTCTGTTGTTTCAAACGGCTGGAATGTTGCAAAGAACAATGTTTTATTTTGACTTTGAAATGTTGTTGAATAAATAAGCCTTGAATTTCTAATCTGAAATTATAATTTTTCTGTATTCGGTTCCATTTTACCATTCTGTGGTACAGGCCAGACTTCTATTACTTAATAAGGAGCAAGTCGACATTCATCCGATAATAGAGAATTTTGTTAAAAATGCAATTACAAATTTTTTGCTTCAATTTTGGTCTATTTTTGACTTTTTTATTTGTTTTGACCTGGCCCGATTCGACCCAAATTTTATGAAACGGGCCAGGTCAGGCCCAAGCCCACGAACTAGGCTGAAACCCGTGCAAACCTGTAATTTAGATCCCTCGAAAATGATATAAACTGAAACCGCGTCCGGCCCAAATTGAATTTCAAAATGCGCCACTGGTGAACTTTTATAATTGAAACATTTTTTGAGTAATTACCTCCCCCCTCTTTATTCTGCTGCAAAATAAACAAAAATATCTTGTTCACACAACATCCAATTAAATATTTTATTGAATGTTATCTGGAAGTCACATTCAGAAAACTTTCAAATTATTCAGTTGTATAGATTTAGAATCAAAGACAAAGCGACGCAATTTTACAGTTATGTAATTATTAAACTATATCTAGAAACTTATTTGCGATCAAATATGTTTAAGTAGCTGGTATGATCATGAACACACTAAAGGGAAGCCAAGGAGGAGCACTTACACACAACTCCATTTGAACGTTCAAGGTCACAAAAGTAGATACCAAGCTATCTGACGTTGTAAGGCTTATCCTTAAATTTGCCCTTATTCCCCTGGAAAAAGATACACGGGTGCACATGAGCATAATACATCCCATTTACTTGAATTCTTGAATTATTAAACAACCTAAACGACTCTTGAAATGTTCTCAAACATTTACGTGACTAGTACCTCACTTATAGAAAAATTTAGAGTTTCATTACGCAACTATAGTCACTATTATATGGAGTGGGGATATTATTTTAGGTTATGTTGAACATTTCAAATTTTATTTTAAAGAAAACTACCGATTACTGGATATTCAATAAAAGTAATAAATGGTTAAAATAGAACTCCCATTGCAGACAAAATCATCCATAGAGCGGTTCCTCCCCTTTTATTGCAAAGCATGCAAAGGCAGTAAGAAAACTTCTTCTTCGACCTAGACCGTCCGAACTACCCGACAGTGTAAGGTATCTGTTTAGACAGCCGGGTTGTACTACAGAATTTAGGCCGGAACCCAGTGGGGGCAACATCCACAGGGACCTACCCTCCTTCCTCTACCAACACCATCTTACGGACCCACACATTTAACGCACCCATGCTCCGCGTGAACACAGAGGCAATTTGAAACGAGACGGGAATCGAACTCGGGTCGTCCGAGTGCAATCTCCGCACGTTAACCACAGTGCTGTCCCACCCCAGCAATAAAACTTATTATGTACCAATATTTTCAAACATCTGTGTAAACCCTTTAAACTCTGAGTATGGATATGGCGTTTGCGGGTCTCGTGCAACCTAAGCCTGCCAACCTCTATAAAATTTAATGACAGCTGCGGGGTGGGGCCGAATTTGGCAGCATCCATAAAAGTTCGCAATATTGATGCACGTGTCAAGTATTCTTGCTGTTATTTCAAGTATAGACTATTCCACGTTGAAAAGCACGTGAAGTCGGTTCATGGATGCTGATGCTTTTCGCAAAGGAATCAAAATCCTAATTTTACATCCACTATCAGCGTATTCGGGAGGATGCGTACAAAAAGTATTATTTAACTTATGTTTATTTCTTTTGGGAGGATTTTTAAAGCCACAAGTAGAGACAAATGCAATGGTGTGTGATCAAAAGTTTTCACTTTATATACTTGTAAATTATCTCCGTTCATAAAACGACTGTGTAGACGATTATTCGCCCACCGGAGATATTTTATATTAGCCTAGTTTATATTTATGTCACAGCATTTAGATATATTAATATAGGGCAAATAAGAAACTTGCCACCTCTAAAATTTCATAAGCATACATCCGGAGGGTCGAAGTCCCCCGGAAACGATTATTCGCCCACCGGATATATTTTATATTAGCCTAGTTTATATTTATGTCACAGCATTTAGATATATTAATATAGGGCAAATAAAAAACTTGCCACCTCTAAAATTTCATTCCCCACCCCCACCCCAACCTCGGCCAAAAAGTCCTGAAAGACTACTTGTGTAGCGCACAAGCAGTCCAATTAAGCATGTATTCACTCTTATTACGCATTGAGGACTTTATTCATGACGAGCTTTGAGCGTGATTACATTGGGATAGACAAATGATATCTGGCTATTGACAAATACTCAATCATAGTACCCCATCAAATTTGAGCTGTATGGCCTATGTAGGTGGGAAGTATAGAACGTCATGCAACACATCTCTCGCTTGTTTATTGACATTTAACAACCCATAAAAATGTCATTTTAAATTAAAAATGATATACTCTTAAATATATTAGTTCTTCTCTGTATTAACAGAGATATAGGGACGTAATAACCAGTATACACTAGCACGAGCTTGTGTAATATAACGCTCATTCCCACCCCTTTGCAATATTCAGCTTCTTCAAAAGATAAATAACCCTAGGGAGGGCGGTACCGCCCAGATTGGGAACTAATGGTCTAATGTAACAGCCGTATAAAATATGCAACTTCCATCCTTTCAAATCCTGCATCTATAAATCGATTATTATTAATGATGTTTCAATAAGTAATCCCCTCTTAAGAATTCATGACTTTGCTTGTAAGGGAAATTACCCTGTTAGCACTTCTGGATATCTTTTACTTAGAAACCATCGAACATTTGCTGAAGTCATCAATTCTGTCAATCATTGTCAATTTATTCATCAATTCTGAAGCCTCTACGCAACCATTATGCCGCTAAATCCAGCCCATGGAGCAAGTGCCGTGTCTTACATGATTAACTGTAATTCATATACCTGATTAATTGTCTCACAAAATTGTTTACAAAATATACCACAGATCAATCACGAGTTTCAATGTTATTTTTCTGCATGATTGACTTTTTATCTAAATTACTCCTATTTTGTCACATCGTTCCCTTTAGATTTCATTAGCATAAAAGAAAAGTTTATGTTTACTGTTAAACAGCCTCTGCACTATGCATCCATAGATTCTCGTATTAATTCAAAATCTATTAAAATTTAGGTTTTAGTCAAAATGGCGCTTGTATACACAAAAATAACGGCAGAGCGTCAAAATAATTTGACCCAAGAAAATATGAGATCTTGATTAGATACATCTACTAAAACATAAATTGGTTATTAATTTAAAAAATACTTATTTCAACGTATAAAACTTGAGATATTTCATCCTATAGAACAAATGAATACACTTTATAATGCATTATACATTTGAGTGCTGTGACCAAATAATTGCATTCTAAATAAGTTGTTCGTTCTTATTTTATTTTCCCTAACAATATATACGAGTATATATAGTAGTATATAGAGTGGAAAATTTTATATGAACTAAAATTCTAACTTTCATTTTTGTGAATAAAATTTGAACATCCTTACACACAAAATTTTCTGTTTTCAAAAAACTTTTTTAACTGTCTAGGGCGCAAATGTTATCATTTATGAGACTGCAACTTTCGACTGTAGGCACGCCTCTAGAAGCTGTTCTGTAAATATCCGCGACTTCAGTATGGAAGGGCTTGATACGTTCATCGTACTTTTCATGGCTGCGTACTTTTATACTGTATAATGATAAAGTAAATATGTATAATGTAAAATACCATCATAGCACACAAAACTAATTTGTATGAAAAATGTAATCTTAATGAAAGCTTAGTACCAATATTTCAAATTAACATAATTTCTGTTAGATTACACACATTTCTTTGATATAATTTATGCTTATATTATTTGTTTTTAGTTTCTTAGAATGTCTCCTCCATCTCTTAACCATTTACTATCAACATTGCGCATATTTAAAAGCATCAAAATAGATAGCAAATTTTAACTTCAAATCGATAACTGCAATAATAATTAAAGAAAATAATAGTCATCTTTAAATTAAAGTTAATTCACATCTAAATTAATTAGGAATTAACTTTAATTGGAAGAAAATTAACAAATTTAATTATTTTAGTAAAAGTATAGTGATTAATTATTAAGAATTACAACAAACAACTTTAATGCTTGATAGACGTATGTGTTCGGAAGACATAAATGCGGCAGTAATTAAAGGAATACGGACACATATTCCAAAATGACAAGTTTTAGAAATAGACTTAAAACTAAACTTGGCATATAGACTATATTACCATAAAAATTCGCGTGCGCCCGACATATATGAACGATATTGTCAGAAAATGTCCATTGAATCTAAAAATAAAAATACACTCAAACCCATTTTTGTGCGGTGGATAGGGAACGCATAAAAGAAAACGCATAAAAAAAATTGCACAAAACTTCACGAGTAGCTATAAAAAATAGTTTTCGCAACACAATTAAAAAGTATTTTTTTTATGCGGTGAATAGGGGCCGCATAAAAAAAGTCTCACGTAGAAAATAACTCAAAACCTTACGAAATAACTAGGAATTGCTTTCTTAAACGAAATCAAGACACGAGGCTTGGCAGCTACTTGGAATCTCGCCAAACCTTTTGGAATCTGATTTAGAAAATACACATGCGAACATTTTTAAACATTTTACTTACATATGTACTTATTTTACACATACAAAACTTTTCAAAACGTATAACCATTATCCTTCGTAGTCTGACAATAGGAATGTGAAAGCACTTTGAAGGCCGTCAATTAATATTTAGATTTAAAAATTAAAACACACGTAATACTTTTTTTTATTAAATCACTTTATTTAGCGGACTTGTCACTTGCGCAGATCAGAGACGAATAACAAAAGCAACTCTTTGCTCCCTTCAAGTAAACTTCTTCTACCTACTCGTTAAAACCCACAAAGCATGAAACTAGTCGCCAGCTATCTCATTAGCAAAAAATCAACTCAGCAACCTAACGAGACACGCAGTCCGTTTCAGGAAAACCCGAACTAACACGATGCAGATGTCCTTCAATGTTTATTTGCGATCAATGCATCTTTGCTTTGCTACGCAAGAATTCCATCGCAATATGCTATTGCACATTTCATTTATTTACATGGAAATTCTTGTGCGTTCAACAATTAAATTATGCGATTATAGAATTCAATACATATGTAATGTATTTGGCTGACGCAATACTTATGTAATGTCATGAAATACATATCAAAAATCGAAAAAACTAAATGGCCGATCAAACCTAATAATTTTTTTTTATTGATAACTTCATCAATTATGTTCCAATTTCATTGAAATTTTCATATAGCGCACAAAAAAAAATCGCACAAAAAAGACCGCACAAAAACAGGTTTGAGTGTACTTCATTATAGTAACAACATAAACAGTTGTGTATCTGGATAACGTGTTCCGCAGAAGATGGTCTCTGGTTATGTGCTCAACCTATTTCAATTAGCTGCGCAAACTCTCGTCGCAGCTTTCGTGACATGTTCCTTGGCAACTTTGTGGATTTATTGAGTAAAAGAAATAATATCTTATATAAAATATACTTCTATAATATTACTGGTATATATAGACATTGCATAAAACTATTTCACTTTTTAGTTTTCGTAATCACTGTATGAGTAATAGTTAAAATCATGAAGTTAGAAAGAAAGAGGTAACACTCCTATGAAACGATTGAAAATACCAAAATGCTTTGGGAATTATATTTAGGTGTCACTAGTGTTAGTAAAGTAGTCGCTATTAGTTAACACAACAGAAATGTGTCGTATTTAGTGTATGCATTTCTGATAATTTTAAAATTAAGGGTTTCTTATGTATGAGTATAATTAATCAGTATTTTTTTCGTAGTTGTGGGATAGAGTACAGAATATATGGGTATAAAAATAAATTGAAAGATAAAATAATTTTGAATATGTAGAAATATCCTTTATCGCTTCAGTTCTACTTTGCGTTGTACTAATAATTTATTTTTACAAAATTGACGGTTTAAATAAGTATTTTAGACCTTTAGCTATGGAACTACATACAATACAGCACAACTTTTCTTATCCCAGCGACATTATTATCTCAAATAATATACGATATTTGCGTTTGTATAATAATATGTTTGAACTTCCTTCTTATACCTCCATA
This sequence comes from Amaurobius ferox, assembly GCA_951213105.1. NCBI lineage: Eukaryota > Metazoa > Arthropoda > Arachnida > Araneae > Amaurobiidae > Amaurobius > Amaurobius ferox. The sequence goes on from OX578137.1 coordinate 127,295,173, forward strand.
GTTAAAACACTGTATAACGTATACTGAATCTGCCCATAACCAGAAATAATATAGCTATAGATGAATATACATGAAACAGCAGTATACAGAGTACATCATAAGTAAACATCAGAGAAGATATTTTGAAAATTATATGTTATCTTTATTTCTATATTTTAAAATTAAATATAGATTTAAACATAGAAATTATACAAAATTGAGTTATATTTATAAACTAGAACGAATTGCCCAGCGTTGCCCGGGTCTTAAATAAGCTGCCACTACGTATAAAAAATGAAACAAGCGCACACTACTAAAATAATACATTTGCACACAATTTAAAAGGGTTTCGATCTGGAAATTGCACGTTTAAAATCGTACGCTCGTATCTCAAAAGCAAAAAATAAAAGTAAATACATAAAAGAAACCGTGTTAAGAAAGGTACGCTTCAACTTTCCTAGCACAGACTACTCTGTCCTTCTTAAGCGGGCATGCGCACTAAGATCCACCGGTAGAAAGGTTGAATATGTGCAACCCTATGGGACTGCACAGAACATGCTCTGTTATCACTTTAAAATTACAAAATTAAAATGTTTTATGAAATCTTTTTTTTTCTTAATATGAGGATATATGTAGATTGATATCCAAATTATAGAATTGTGCACTATTTAGATTTTTGGATGCAACGATATTTATATCAGATAACGTGAAAAATGAAAAGTTCGATGTATAATTAAATAAATAAATAAATATGAAGAAATTGTCTTACGACTTCAGTTCATCTATCGTTGAAAAGAACATTCTTTAATCTTTCTGATAGTGTCAAGAAAAAAACCCTGTGATAATATTCTTTGTTACTAAGGAGCGGATTTATGTGAAAATGCTAAAACATAAAATAACTGAAAAACCGATTCGAATTTTAAGATAGGCAACTTCCTGGGTTCTTAAGTATCTATGTGCCAAATTTTATGGCACAATCACTTCCCCTCCCCACCCCCTTAAAAAAATTCTGCCGACTCCATGTGTATAAGACAAAAATAAATGATGTCAAGAACTATTTTAATAAAACGATAAAAACGACAATAAATAGTTGAATATAGTTGTCAGATACTTTTGAAATTCTTTTCAACAATTGATCTTTTTTTCGTCTTATATCAAACAAAGGATCCAAATATAATGCTAGTTTCTAAAACTTAATATGCTGAATACAAAATGATGTATACAAAAGTATATACCTAAGTTTAAAAGGTATACAAATATTTTATTATACTTCCGGTTCTTAAAAGAAAGCTGCCGTTTTTTACAAATTGCTTAAGTGGCTATAACACTTCGATCTAAATAAAACAAAAAGCAATTTGCAAATATATCTGTTACACATATAGATCGTGTAATACTGCAAAAAATAAATATTCGATATTTGAACCGAGAATGGCGTTTTAAGTGCATATAGATCCCAATCGTATCGTATTATCTCATTATAACCATGTCCTCGAAGCTACTTTGAGAAAAAGTGTTAAAATGTATTACATTCGAAATATTTTCTGGCATGCAGTAATGGCTGCTATTTCTTCAGGTATGTAGCGCGGGAAGTAATGACCTCATTAACTCGGCAATTTGTATGGCTTATCAGATTCTTTCTTCGATCCCATCGCAACCGAAGGCTATATCGATACGTGACCTGAAGGAACTTCAACTTTCTTTGAATGTATCTCTTTGATTGCTGTCTTGAGTACTCCGCAATAGCATTTGAAGATTAGGTCATATTATGACCATTGAGTTAGAAAGAAGAAGATAAAACTCCTACGAATGAAACGCTTGAAAATGTCATAATACGTTGAGAATTATATCTAGGTGTCGATGGTGTTAGTAAAGTATAGGCTACTAATATTTGACACAACAGAAAAACGTAGCATTAAATATATGTATTACTTTCCTTAAACACAATAATTTATAAGGAAAGCATTGTGACGGAGTCGAAAATTTGAATTCGAGTTTTCGACAAGAGAGCACGTTTCAAGCATCCCTGATCACGAATCGAACATGTTTGAAGTGATGTCTGTGGGTGTGTGTGACGGACCGATTCGAACGAAATTTGGTGCAAAAATTACAATCCATAAACACTGGAAGTCTATTGTTTTTAAACGCAATCGAATGCTCAGAACCCCCCTAAATTTTCGAGTGAAATTTTGAAAAAATCGTTAAAAAATCAAAACCGCTAATAAAGTTACACGAATAGACATTTCTTATGTTATTTTTCATTAGAAAACGATTGACATAAATTTTAGAACGCTAACATGAACCGTTCTCGAGATATTGCACATTTTTCAAAAAAAAGTTATCAAAAAGTCATATAAAATAAAAAAAATACTAGCTCATTCCATCCATGAAAAAAAAATACTTTGAGTAATACTTTTGTATTTGAACGCCAATAGTCATTTATCAACTGTAAGAATAACTTATTTCTCCGTCCATAACACTTGGCGAGATTTTGGCAACGAATTTGGTGGAATGTCGCCAACTTGGAGACTTTTTTAAATGCTGTTAAATTAACGAAAACTCGCCAAATGGATAAAAATGACGCTAAATCAACGAAAATGACGACTAATTGACGAAAATTCAATATCTTGGAAAGAATTTAAATATCTACTATAAAAATAATCTTTTTTTTTTACTGTTGAAGTAGTAAATTCATTGCATTACTTAAGGAAAGTCATGTGCTGTCCACATCAGATTTTTTTGATTATTTTTAAATTTATGCATCCCTAATTATGAGTAAAATTAACCAGTATTTCTTTTTACGATTGAGTACAGAATATTAGGGGATAAAAATATATTGAAAGGTAAAATAAATTTGAACACGGAGGAATATTCTTTTTTGTTTCATTTCTACTATGTATTGCGTTAATAATTTATTTTTACGAAATTGACTGCTTAAATAAATATGTTAGATTTTTCGCCATAGAAATGCATATAATGCAAGGCTACTTATCTTATCCCAGCGTCACCATAATTATTGTCACATATGATCATGGCGTTTCCTTAATATGAAGTTTTAACTCCTTATTTTTACCTCCATAGGTATGACTGTTTTAAGAAAAATCAAAATGGCGCGCACCCACTATGTGGCTGTAGTAAAAGGTGATACATAAGAGGTAGAAAGAAGATAAAAACTCTTATGAATGAAAGCCTGAAAATACAGTACTATGAATAAGTAAACTATATTTTGTATGAAGGATAAGGAAAACTTGCGCACAAATAAAAATGTAAGCACAAATAACATAATAATGCAACATACAGCTGCTTCGAGAATACACTGGATCCCCTTCATTAGTGCAAAAAAACTAACAAACCCAAAGTCCAAAAGAATAATGGGTGGGAATAGATGGGGATTATATTTTTCCTCTGTATAAGACCTGGATTAAGAAAGGAATATATATTAGACCTGGATTAAGAGATCCCTTGAGAAAGCCAACATAACCCCCTCTGTTTCTTCTATTTGTGCATATTCCTCTATCAGACTTCGGGTTTGTTGGTGTTGGTTCTCTTGCATTAAATAAGAGGATCCAGCGTATTCTCGAAACAGCTGTATGCTTTATTACTGTATTATTGTTGCTTATATTGCTCAAGTTTTCTTCGCAATGCTATGAGAATATAATATCTAGGTTCGCCAGTGTTTTTTGTAAAGTCCCTTCTGTTTCCATTTTATACAACAGAAAGGCGTAGTGTTTAGTATATGTATTTTTAATTATGTTTAAATTAAAGTTCTCCAATTATGAGTAGAAGTAATAAGACTTTTTGTTAGTTGTATAACAAGATACAGAATATATAGAGAGACAAGAATAAATTAAGCATAGATAGGAATACCCTCTATTGCTTGGGTTTTAATTTGCATTGCACTGCTAATTTATTTCTATAAAATTGACAGATTAAATAAATGATACTAATTCAATACTTTCGCGATAGCCCATGCAATGCAGTTTGACTTATCTTACACCAGCGCCACCTGAAGACAACAGGCTCAAATTGTTTTAGCGTTTTCCCAACAAGAATGTTTAACTCTTTGACTTGAATTAATAACCCCAATTCACTAACTATCGGTAACATTTTAATTTCAAACATATCTCTCCTAGATTATTTTACTATTTAAAGTTATACCTGAGCCAACTCCCCTAAGCTCACAACCCCAAATATATATCAAAATGCCACTTTAGGACATCAAACAAAATCAAAATACAAGAATAAAAATTCGCAATTCGATGATGTTCACAGAATGAATGTCAAAAGATGATCATATACTCAAATTGATAATGAAGATTTACGGCCATCTTCTACCACGCGACATTCTACTAAGATATATTGCTAAGTCAATGTAACATAGTATGCCAACCTGTATAAGATGCGAAATCAATGCATGTAATTAGTGATGGGCAAGCTTATGCGGTATATCAATATAACCCATTCGATACGTATCATTTAGTGATGTATCGAAACTGTATCAGTATCGCTCCTCATTGTATCAATATTTTGCATCGATATCATGAATATTCTAAAATAATAATATTTTCAATTAAAAAGTGAATTATATTTCAATTTCATTTTAACAAACTATATGTAAATTATATGAAAATATATTAGATAATTATAACACAATTTGACATTGTAATAATGTACGAGATGATTATGATCATAAAATTAGCATAAATTCTGTAAAATTCCGATTAATCTGTCTCAAATATAACAGGGTGTGATCTTAATAGAATTCCCATCATCTAGATATAATATCGTAATAATTGAAAAATAATAACACAACTCTTAGTCACAAAACTCAATTAATTTAGAGTAAAAATTATCTGCATTTAAACATGCAATTTTGAACGAATGTTTGTGATGTATTCATTTGGAGAACGATCACCATTTTTGTATGACCGTTTTTAGAATAAGCTTCACATTTGTCAAGCAAAATTTTTGAGGAACTGGGGTAATTTATCAGTCTCTGTAGCAAAATCCTAAATTTTTAATAAAAAATAGATCGCGGTAAAGAGAAAATGATATCGAATTGAGGACAATCATTTATTCGCAGTAAGTATCGTATGTGCGGATATCGATATAAGATGTCAATATATTGGGAGGTCACGTATTGATATAGGATTACATTTGTTTCAATACGCATATCCCTATCAGAAAGTCGAGTAAGTCACCTCTCACTCTAGATATCCTATATCAATCTAGTATACAGTATTCTTAAAGAGTCCTTAAGCATCCCAAAAACTTTGTAAGGAAAGGCCGACAAATGTACATATTAGATTTATACATAATAAAGTGGTCATAATCAAATAAAAGTAATTACAGCTCCTCTGGAGGAATAACTACGGGACATAGACAAAAAATAACAATTTCAATGCTGTGGAACATTGTTGTAGTTGTACTAAAACTGTTGAGTAGTACTGAAACTGCTACAACAGATATTTATTTTAAACAATTGTCGAATGGCTTTTCTATTCAAGAATGCTGCAACAAGAAACACGTTTTTTAAGAACCTTGCTTCGCCAACCGGGAATTGAACCACGGATCTTCGTACTGGCGAACCAACGCTCTACCGTTGAGCTACTGCGACTTAATTGCAAGCTCTTATCGTCTAAATGGAATCTCCACACTCTAATGTCAGATTGGTGTGCAACTGACAATCTGACTGACCACCTTCTACTACTTTTACCTCTGATTATCCTCCTAATACTAATTTTACCACCTTCTGCTATTTTTACCTAGGGTTAGCCTCCTAATGCTACTTTTATCCTCCAGGTTATTTTCCTGCGTGGAACTTGTCCTCCCGATTTGAAATCGGCGCTCAATATACCAGAGTCCACTGAATCCGTGATAAACGTACTAGAGTCACTTTCAGGCCTCCGATATCCCTTTATTTCATTCTTATTAACTTATGTGAACTTATTGTGTTCCCTCTATTTTTTGTCTTTAAGGAAAAAAAAAAAAAAAAAAGCTATGTTAACTGTTCTTATTTTTTTGGATCTTTCTTTTTCTTCTGACACTTTTTATTTGTATTTTTTCTTATTTATCTTTTTTAAATTTTATTCTAAATTTCTGTTTTTGTTTTCATACGCCAAATTTTTTTTCTCCTTTTCATATATTTTCTTTTCATATATTTTCTAAATTTTACTTTTAAAATTTTATTTTTTTCTTTCATTTTAATCTATATTTTATTATGCTATTATACCTCACTCTAAATATTATTTTTCAATGATCTTTTTATTTATATTCGCAATAACCATTTTCCCATTTTTGTAAAATGGTCGTACTTGTCAAGTTCAAATATAATGTAAAACTGTCAGTTTAATCACAATATTTATTATAAATTGTAATATTTTTAGACCTAAATAAAAGTTCGTTTTGTGGGATGGTAGACCTTGGGTGCCTCCTGAATGCAGGAGGTATCCTTTCCCGGCCGTGCAGATAGCTACTCTAAACCCAATATGTGAGTCGCACGGTCTGGGGTCTTCATACCTCCGATATCTTTACACTACCCCACAGGGTTGATTTGTTTGGACGTCATTGTAACAAAATTTGCTACCCCAACCAAGAATCAAAACACGGATCTTCGTACTGGTAAACCAACGCTCCATCATTGAGCAACTGGGACTTAATTCCAAGCTGTTATCGTCGAAGTGGATTCAGAAACTGAAATGTACAAGAATCCGATGTACAGCTTGTTCAAAATGACCTCCATCAGCAGTAATGCAAATTTGTATTCATAAAAGATTATGACCGGGAACTTTCACAAGCATTGCAATTGTCACCATCCTACGGCTTCTAGCAATTGATGACGTTGAACGGATATTTATTGTATTTTTATACGCGATTTGTACGTCCCTCATGCCGATTTCTACTAGTTAGGCAATGCTTTACAGCTTTGTAGTTGACATTTTTTTCTATCTCGGGTGCTGCTGGGTAAAATTTCCTTGTTTCTTCAATTCTCCGCTAAGGACGCCGCAATGACTTCTATTCGATTGGGTATAGTCATTTTACTTATAGATAGATTTAACATGTACATTTAGAGACCTTTAATTTCGAAGTTATATGTATGCTAACGTATATTTCTAGGTATCATGCATACCAGTTAAAAGTAAATGTTCTTTATCAGTTTGCTTCTATATCAGTTAAAAGTAATCTACATTTCCAAAGAAGCATACCTCTATTCAAACACACAAAAAATACTTTAAATCTGGGAACAAACTAAATATGATATCGGTAGTTGATAAAGAAAAACCATGCACTTACAACATTTTACCGGAACCTTAAACCTAAATTTTTCATTCCAGATAGATCATTGCTACAAAAATGCTGGACAAGGTGACAGTTTTCCTTCGCAGAGCCGATATCGAATACCGATAAACGTTTCACAGTTATCCAGGAAAAGAAAGTTACAGTTACTGTGAAGTCTGTTACTGTGAGTCTGTTACAGTTACTGTGAAGAATGGCATTTTATACGTAAGAGTTGGTCCCCCCCATCAGATTAAGAAATATTTGGTCGGATAGAATCGGAGATAATAGCGTCAAAAATGCAGACAACTGTCCCAATGATTGACGCAATGTTCTACCCTCCCCGCGGTACACAGCAATGCGTAAATAATATATTGGAATGCTGTTGAAAATTGGAAATTGAGTTTTCGATGGATTATATGTATTTGAGACCTTTATAATATGGCTATTTCCAGTCTAACGCCTGTGTATTTGTGTAATTAGCTATTCAATGTATTTATCCACTCACGCTCAAAATTATAGTTGGCTTACTTAACTGAATTTTTGATTAAATCCTTATGACATATCAATTTTCCAAATTTTAGCAGAAACAAGTTTGTAAATGCATATTGTAAATTTGACACTGATGTTATAGTTGGAGTACAAGTTACAAATGCTTTTGCGACAGTCTATCTGCAATAAAATGGCAAAAATTGTATACATTAAATGCGTTGTCTCAATTATGCATTTTTCATTGCTTGAAACTAGTCAAATCCTTATAACTCAGAAAATAATAGATGAAGCGTTTTTATATTATTTCTGTTTATTGGCATGATTATATCTTAAAGATTTCAATCTAGGCTTGATTCTTAAAATATTAAAAATGATTATAAAATATGGAAATATTAAAAACCTGTAATAAAGCTGATATAAATTAATTAAAAAATCAAAATAAAAAATCTGATGAGGGTAGCACATGACTTTCCTTATATAATGCAATAAATTTACTACTTTTACAGCAGAAAAAATAGGTTATTCTTATAGTAGATACTTATATTCTTTCCAAGATATTGAATTTTCGTCAACTAGTCGTCATTTTCATTGATTTAGCGTCAATTTTATCCATTTGGTGAGATTTTCTTTAATTTGATAACTTTTGAAAATGTTGCCAAGTTAGCGACATTCCGCCAAATTCGTCGCCAAAATCTCGCCAAGCGTTATGGATGAAGAAATAAGTTATTCTTATAGCAGATAAATGACTATTGGCGTTCAAATACAAAAGTATTGCTCAAAGTATCTTTTCTCATGAATGAAACGAGCTAGATCTACCAGAATGATATCACCCAATATATCGCACGATATTACATATGAAAAGTGAACTTGTTTCTCAAGAGTTAATATATTTTTTATAATAAATGGAATTTTTTGATAAATTTATTTGAAAAATGTGCTATATCTCGAGAACGGTTCATGCTAGCGTTCCAAAGTTTATGTTAGTCGTTTTCTAAGGAAAAATTACATAAGAAATGTCTATTTGCACAACTTTATTAAAGGTTTTGATTTTTGGTGATTTTTTCAAAATTTCACTCGAACATTTAGGGGGGTTCTGAGTATTCGATTGAGTTTAAAAACAATAGGCTTCCAGTATTCATGGATTATGATTTTTGTACCAAATTTCATTCGAATCGCTCCATTCGTTCGTGAGATATCGTCTCCACAGGCTCACTGACACACACACACACACACACACACACACACATAGACATCACCTCAAAAGTGTTTGATTCGCGATCAGGGATGTTTGAAACGTGCTCTCTCGTCGAAAACTCGAATTCGAATTTCCGATACCCTCACAATACTTTCCTTATACATTATGTATATAAGGAAAGTAAAAAGTATTAAATCTAAATCCAAAAATGCTTTTCAAGTCATTAATTATCTAGTGTCATTAATTGTTAATATATTGAACACGTATTTTTAACGTATTAAACACGTATTAAGCACGTATTAAACACGTACAACAAAATGAGTTATATAAATTTATAAATATATAAATTTTAAATTAATATTTGTTTACAATAAAAGACAATGTATGTGTGTCTATTTTGTGTCGTCTGTAGCGAAAACTCTAAGCAAGTACGGCCATGAAATTCAGTACAAAAGTAACTTGACTCTCAAGAGAAAACAACTCATTGAGATTTTTTTTAATTGAAATTAATTTTTTAGTACTAAAATGCCAATTTCGCAATTTTGAATGACTTTCTTACAAATATTTCCCTTAGTGATCGAAAGCATTATCACAAAATTTGTATTTAAACAACTTTGGAAAATCCTAAAGTTTTGCTTTCAAAGAAACTTGGAAAGGAATCCGTGCTATTAATAGGCATGTTAGAGTACACGCCAGTGAATCGTTTACAGCGAGGGGTCTACATTTTTAGAAAAATTAAATTAATGAACACAATTAATATCGGGATAGCCAGGGTACCTTTTCTAACTTGAGAAATAAATATATAAATTTTCAAAAATTAAAATAATATTTTAATTACAATTTTTCTTGCTGTAGTTTGAAATAAAACTTGAAATTTTACGCCATTATGATTCTTCCTAATTGAGTTTTGATACTAGTGTTCACTGATTGTAAAGGTTTGGTATCATTAAGTACTACTGTATAACTACTGGTATATGAGATGAGGACTTGTTACTATCAGTTAGAAAATGGTCATTACATTACAGTTTAACTAGACACAGCGCTGTCTTTGTCCATTTTTTTATTGAAAATAATTATTGTCCATAAACTAAGAATATTTTCATTCAATTACTCAATTTCAATTGCAAGTAAATAATAAATCAAAGAACTTCTTCCCATCTGATACTTAAAAAAAGTATTACACACACAAATTTATAGGTTTTCACAAATGCATTCTATGTTATTGCAAGATAAATTTGTGATACAGGAGATTACAACTGGTCCAGATTACAACTGGACACGTAAATTTTTAACAATCCCTGTTCTAACGGTATAAGCATTGTCATTAATCAAACTCACTAATTTTCCTGCTGCTGCAGACTGTTTATTGGGAGATAAAAACTTAAAACCAAAATTTTCATAAAATAACCAAGCTCAAGTTACATCTAATAAATCATTTATTGATATTGGTATTTAATTATTAAATGTCGAGCATTAACAAACTCTACATATAAAACATAAATATGCTTAGGCAGTCTCGCCAATAATTGAAATAATTATTTCAATTAGTCTTGATAAAGTGGGATGACGCCTTTTTATTTGCTTCACCGAAAGGTATCATATTAGCAAGCTAAGCATAGGCCTCAACCGTTAATTAAAAAGAATCGGTACCACCACCGTTGATAGCTGGGCTTCCATCATCGGTTGACAGCCGTTACCACTGAGTCCCTTAATCGCTTCAGCTTACAGTGTTGATATTGAATTAGTGTTGGCTACTTTAATCATGTGTCTTTTGTCAGATTTAGCACATAATTCCACAATCAGGTAATCAATTGTCAATTTTGATCCATGTTATGTGTTTGTCAAGTTATTTAGCCAATCTCTTCTTTGGTACTTTTTATGCACTGGGTCATATTATTATCGTTCGCCAAACAAACTCTTTTCAAGGGCAATGACCTTCTAAGTTATTTTTCAGATAGCTCTTGGGGCAGAAGCTTTTCTCAGTAGCAATTTGATTCTCTATCTTCCGTTTGAAGATAGTCTTCAACTATATTATTACGGTATTACTTCACATGAGTTAAGTCTGGATTCTTCTATTCAGTGTCATGCGGCCTTACACATGCGGCTCTGGCACATTGTTACATAAATTATCACAAATTCATCTATGTTTTCGACCATTCTATATACCCCGTAATGTGTCTGTTTTCCTTCATAAAATATCTTAATTGAAGACCTGACTGTAAATTTCAGTGATGACTTAAAACAAGTCTTACATTCGCAAACCACAGTTTTTATAACTAAATATGTTCTCACATAACTTAACAATATAATTTCTATAATGTATTCTTACTGCACTATTATTCTATTTCTGGGTTTTTAATTTAAAATCATATTGCCAATTTTATAACGAATACATATCGGAAATCAATAACTTCTAACGCTAAAGTTATAATAATGCTACGTCACATTTGTTTAAAGTAATGGAATAAAATTACAGACCCACTTATTTATATTTGGGGTACAAAAAAATGACTATGGTTTATTTTTTTAAATGCTTCTATTTCTACAATGTGAATGCAGTAACTACGAATATGCATCGTTATGCCATAGACCAATTACAAGAGCATATCACTAGTAGAAGTCATCATAAAATTTTAATTCATAATTAGAAAACTTGCTACGGCTGATGGTCCATCTTCCATCATTCCCCCATATGTAGATGTCATGTACAATTTTACGTCAGATATTTTTTTATTTTGTACTTGATAAAACATGTTTTTACTTATTCATAAAAGAAAAAACTCTAATGTGGGAAGCACATGACTTTCCTTATATATAATGCAATGTATTTGCTACTTTTACAGTAAAAACAAAATATGTTATTCTTATAATAGCTATATTTTTTCCAAGATATTGGATTTTTGTCAATTAGTCGTTATTTTCATTGATTTAGCGTCATTTTTATCCATTTGGCGAGATTTTCTTTAATTTAGTAACATTTAAAAAAGTCGCCAAGTTGACGACATTCCGCCAAATTCGTCACCAAAGTCTCGCCAAGCGTTATGGACGGAGAAATAATTTAATCTTATAGCAGATAAATGACTATTGGCGTTCAAATACAAAAGTATTTCTCAAAGTTTCTTTTTTCATGACTGAAACGAGCTAGATCCACGAGAATGATATCGCCAAATTTATAGCATGATATTACATATGAAAAATTAACATGTTTCTCAAAAGGAATTTTTTTTTTATTTTATATAATTTTTTGATAATTTTTTTTTAAATGTGCAATATCTTGAGAATGGTTCATGCTAGCGTTCTAAAATTTATGGTTATCGTTTTCTAATGAAAACTTACATAATAAATGTCTATTTGCGTAACTTTAGTAGAGGTTTTGATTTTTTGATGATTTTTTCAAAATTTCATTCGAAAATTTAGAGGAGTTCTGAACATGCAATTGCGTATAAAAGCAGTAAGCTTCCAGCATTCAAGGATTGTAATTTTTGTACCAAATTTCGTTCGAATCGGTCCATTCGTTCGTCAATTATCGTCTCTACAGACTCACTGACATACACGCACACACACACACACAGACACATACTTTCACACACACATACACATACTTTCACACACACACACATACATCACCTCAAAAATGTTCGATTCATGATCAGGGATGCTTGAAACGTGCTCTCCCGTCAAAAACTCTAATTCGAATTTTCGGCCCCGTCACAATACTTTCTTTATACATTATTGTATATAAGGAAAGTTAAAATCTTTAATGAATAATTTTTGAGAGAATTTTGCTAAATTTGAACTCTATATATTATTTCTCTATAAAATTTTAAACTTTTTGCGTAACATCAGTCAAAATATGAAATATTGAATGACTAATAAAATCAAAATGTACCACATTTTTCCTTCATACCTCTTCTTAAGAATTAGAATCACTAACATTAAATCATGCATGAAATAAAATTTTCTTTAAAATAGGATTATCTATCTTTCACTTTCAAACGAGCTATTTAGTTAAATGTGATAAGTAAAAAATTCCTGAGTATTTTACATACTCGCGATGGAAAATAGCTTTACTTACATTTTAAAACATTAAACTTCGATGAAAAATCTGACATGCATGCTAATTGTCGCCAAGAATTTGGTCAATGAGCAAATGTAGAAAACATTTGTAGCAAAATTCTAGTATTTTAAATAGAAGAAAAATATATTCAGGAAATAAAAATTAAGTCTAAACTAAAATTTTTATTTGTAAAATTTGACTATTGCAGTCTATAATCGCTGAAAGTCTCTTTAACAAAACGAACTGCAATTTAATATCAGATGTCTAGACAAACAATCTAGACAATACATACAATCGGACAGTCTAGAAAGTATACTGTGTTATACAATATTTCGTTAAAACAGAGTTTTATGGATGCAAAAAGTTGCATTCTTTGATTTCCTACAATATATTGGATATATAAATTCTAATACTTCAAGAAAGAAAGAAGGAATGGAAAAAAATAACTAACTATAATTGTTTCGAGGGTATTTTGGGTCTTCTTCTTCAGGTAAAATGCTCAAAATACTCAGGTAAAATGCCCAGGTAAAATGCCCAGTCTGGAAACGCTCTAATCAGTTGTAGTCACCTTATAAACTGGTTTCTTTGTTTTATGTGTCTCTTCATGCTTAATAGCATAAGCCCCATAATCCGTATAATCCGCAGCGGTACATAATCCGCATTCAAAGAGAGAAAAATGAAATGATTCGTATAATCAGCAGCGCCGCATAATTTGCAATGCCGTATAAACCGCACATAAAACCAACATGCCCGATTTTCTATTTCCATATCTATGCAAAAATAGTTAAAATGATGACCTAGTATTTGAATAAATGACACGATCACAATGTTAAATTGGCGATCGCTCTTTTAGACGAACCAAAAATCAAAACTTATTTTATTTTGCATTTGTACAATGCAAAAGCATTGTACTAACGCAAACATATTTGCTTTCTTTATATTTTATATTTGCAAAGTTAGTATATTTTCCGCTTGGAAAAAAAAATGCCACGATAATCCGCGCACCTTCAAAATGCGCACCTTCAAATATGCGCACCTTCAAAATTTGAAGGTTTTCATAATAGATTATCTACCGATACTACAGAAATTACGATAATCAAAGTGATAGATGTGATATTCACAGTCCATGCGTGTTGTTGTTGTTGTTGAGACCCAGACCGTTCGGCCTACCAGAAAGGTGTAAGGTAAATGTTTGGGCGACAGGAAGGTGTCACCCAATTTAGACCGGAAACCAGTGGGGGAGGCATCCACAAGGACCGTACCCTCCTTCCATTACCACCAACCTCTCGAAAGAACTTACGGATCCACATGTTTAACGTGGTCGTACTCCGCGTGAACACGGCGGCAGTTTTGGCAGTGGCGGGAATTGAACCCGGGCCTACCAAGTGCAATCCCCGCGCGCTAACCACTGGGCTACCGCGCCCCAGTCCATGTGTGTATCGTTATTGATCTGACTGCAGGCAGAAGCAAGAATTTCATTGCTTTTCCATGACAAAGAACAATGAAAGAATTAAAATTGCTTTCCAAATATGAAACCATAATTGAGAAGCATAAACTCGAGTGATAAATTAAACCAATACAAGGTTTGAAATCAGCAATTTTATTTTAAATATAAAAATTGTACTTTATTGTATTTTATTTTATGTATGAAGTTGGTGTTAGATTCAGAATTAATTTAAGTACTAATTAAGCCATACCATCTTCCGTGGTTATATCTAATTAGGATATAAATATAGATAAAGAGCAAAGTTTTATAATAGACGCTAAATTGTAAGACTCTCTTCAATTATAAAAGAAAATACTTTCTTTCCAATAATGCAATGGATGGTGAGAAGTTGAAAATACATGCAAGTCGTAGTTTGATTCCAGCTGGGCCATATTTTGGGACGCAAGAAACACCTTTATTCTGCATTCATTCCGAATCTTAAAACTATACAGAATAAATAACATTTAATCATACAAGAGAAGAAACTTTCTTTAAACATCCAATACACATTATTTATGTTTCACATCAGCTATTTATTACACAAAAGTTGATATGTAACGTTCTTGGAAATTGAGATTGATGATTTTATTACGTATTTCATACTCTCCAGTTTGATAAATAATCTTAAGTGACTCGGAAAAAGGTATATAGTAGTGAAATTTAGCATGAAAAGGAAAAAGGAAAATTGCCTTTCGCACCTGCATATTCTTGCCTTAAAGTATGCAGGAATTTTAGTATTTTTAGAGTCGGTCTAAGTATGGTAAAAGAGCAGAGAAATGAATTTATATAAACAATTAAATAAAAACAGAAAAATAAGAAGTTTGCTTAAAATACACTAGAAAGCCAGTTACTTTTATGGTTCTTGAAGAAGTAGGGTGCCACTGTAAAGCATTTGCAAACATGTTACTGAAAGTTTCAGGGGGATCATTTGTCAGCATAAGGAAGTAAGGTTTCTAATAGTTATGATTATATATATACACTGAAGAGCCAAAGCATTATGACCACCCCACCTTGTGCGAATGGGCTTGCCTGGATGGTACGTGAGCAGGCGGGAATAGTATTTAACAGCTGCCGGTGATTCTGAGGCATAATTCTATCGCTTTCGTGTGTGTGTGATGGGTAAGACTGCTGATATAAGCGAGTTCGATCTAGGGCAGATCGTGATGGCCCGACGGCTCTGAACGAGTAATTCCGAAACTGCACAACTCATTGGGTGTTCACGAGCTGCCGTAGTTAAGATCTATGCACAGTGGAGGGATGACGGCGAAACCAGTAGAAGACGGAAAGGCATTGGACGTCCACGTATCATCAACAAAACTGGACATCAGAGGCTGTTGCGCTTGGTGAAGCAAAATCTGCGACAGCCAGTGGCTCAACTGACAGTAGATTACAATGCATGTCCCAGAAGAAGTGTTTCGGAGCACACAGTTCAGCGGATTCTGATGGATAGGGGACACCGCAGCAGACGCCCCTCTCACGTGCCTCTGTTAACCAAGCGCCATCACCATTTACGCTTTCAGTGGGCCCAGGAACATCGTGACTGGACCATGGAACAATGGAACAGAGTTGCTGGTCGGATGAATCACGATATATAGTTCATCACGTCGATGGTCGCGTCAGAGTACGCCGTCTTCCAGGTAAACAGTTCCTTGACACATGTACCGTGGGTCACAAACAGGCCTGAGGTGGCGGTAATATGGTTTGGGGGATGTTCTCATGGGCGTCTTTAGGACCTTTGGTTGTGGTGGAACACACCATGTAAACTGTGGACTATCTCAACATCATTGATGAGCAGTTGCACCCTTACATGGCATCAGTCTTCCCCAATGGAAATGTAGTCTTCTAGCAGGACAACGGTCCTTGACACAAGGCCGGAATTGTGCTACAGTGGTTCAAGTAGCATGCGGATGAACTTTAGTTGATGTCCTGTACTTAAACTCCCCGGAGCTTAATCCCATAGAGCACATTTGGGATGTCATGGAACGGCAGCTCAGAACTCAAACACCAGTACCCCGGAATATCGGGGAGTTGCGTGATCATTGCTTGCACAACTTATGCCATATGTCTCCGGCCACCTACCAAGGACTTATGGCATCCATGCCACGGCAGTCTGCAGCTTTTTTGCATACCAAAGGTGGTGCTACATGAGTTTAGGTAGGTGGTCATAATGTTTTAGTTCTTCAGTGTATATATATATATATATATATATATAAAATAATAAAGCTGAATTAAAATAGATTATAGAATTATGGAAAATAAATAGTAGAGCATCCGTAACAAACAAAAGTATTGAAATTCCAACCAGAAAAATCTCATGAAAATGTCAGAAACCACAAATAATATGTAAAATAAAAATATTAAAGAAAGTTGGAATATCCAGTAATAGAATGAAGATGAGGTAATAGTAAAATCTTCAGAGAGCGACTAATATACATCAGCTTCAATTAGCACATCTTATTTATTGACCTGTTACTGTGAACAAAAGGTTAGTAGTAGACCCTATGTGTTAAAAAAGGAAAACGATTAAGAAATTTCATATTTCTCATTCATTTTCCTTTTTACACGTATTTGACTTACACGTGTTGAAGACCCAGACCGACCGACTCGTCAACAAGGACATGAGCAGTGACTTACACGTGTGTAAAAGTTACAGCAGCTAACACATATCAACATGATGTGCAAAGAAGATGGTGTCAACCTTAAAGAGTAATGTCCATGTTGCCATTCTTAAAAATTATAAGTAGTAAATCCATTTTAAAGTATTAGATGGTATAAGAACCAACTAGCTTGCATTCAAAATACAAGTGCCTATTAATACATATAGATAAAAATGATAATCATCATTAACCCTATACAATAAATTAAAGAATTAATAAAATATATATCGAATAGACAATCTAATAATTATCGATAATAGAAAATAGACGTTGATTCCTTGCATCTATCTGGCAAAATGCACTTTAGATGATGCAAGTATAACGAAAGACGCAATAATAGAAAATATAACCATAAGTATCAATTAGTAAATAATAGGGAATAAATGGGGAATGATTAAGATTCTACAGTGATTTAGACACAAAAAAGTGCATTAATAACGCTGTGTTACCCTAAACATTTTTACTATACTGTTAACCAAATATAATGGATAAAAGCATGATTTACTAGTTTCAATAAGGTTTTTCATATGTAATCGATGAAATTTGTATCTGATAATATATATATATATATATATATATATATATATATATATATATATATATATATACAAAAATAACGGATCGGCAGGTGATAACTTGCTGAATATTTCAGAAATGAAACTGAAATTTTTATGAACGCCTGTAATTGCGGCTTTTTTTATCAGTTTGTCCAAATTACCGACAAAGTAGCTGTAAAAAAATGAGCAAAGATTGCAGAATATTTTAGAGTGTAGTACTTATTAAATATATGTAATTAACGTGAGTTTTTGTAAAGTTCTTTGCTGCCCCCAACCAGAAACCGAACCACAAATCTTCGATCCAATCGGCTGGGGCTCTACCACTAAACATACTAAGCTCTCATCATGTAATGCGTTGATGTTAATTTTTAAATGTTCATAAAAAAGAATGGCAATGAAAAGATATGTGCCATCCTTTTTTTATTCATCTCCTTGTGAATTACAGGCTCAAAAGAAAAATCTGGAACAGAAAGAATTCTTCTTTTTCACTTTTACACACATAAGATATTTATTACGCAAAAGATGTCAAGTAACGCACTCTGCAATGAAAATGGGGGTATTTTCTAGTGTATTTCATGCGTCCCCGTTTGATAAATAATCTTGCGCGCCTGTGAAAAGGGGTATAGAAAATGTAATATAGCACGGAAATTTAAAAGAGTATTTTCTGTGTGATTTATTTAAAGTTTTCTTTTTATCAAAATACTCTCCAGTTTCAATGCATTCCCTTAGAGCTCCAATAAAAAATATTGAAGATAAGTTTATTTTAAGACATTAAGGAGGCAAATATATTCAAGCATAGAAATAGAATGGGTTAAAAATAGTTCCACAGAGTCAGTAACCTGTAAAGTATGCTTGAAAATTGAAAGCATAAATATAAAATGCAGACAGCATTTGAATTTAATCTCATATTAAAATTATTTCTTAATTTTGTAAATTGTTTTTGTTAAAGTCATGCATATTTGTTCTTATGGCACAAAATATGTGAAGATCGTAATGTTCTGCAGCTATACAACTAGCTGTTTAGATAAAAACTAGAAGGATAAGCCCTTCATAAGACGGGATAAAGTTTCAAAATATTATCTCAGATCTGATATTCATAAAGTTGCAAAATATTATCACAGATCTGATATTCATAAAGTTGCAAAATATTATCTCAGATCCGCTATTCATGAAGCTTCAAAATATTATCTCAGATTTGATATTCATAAAATTGCAAATGATTATCTCAAATTCGATGTTCATAAAGTTGCAAAATATTATCTGAGATCCGCTATTCATAAATTTGCAAGAGATTATCTCAGATTCGCTATTCATAAAGATGTAAAATATTATCTCAGATCTGATATTCATAATGTTGCAAAATATTATCCCACAACTGATAGTCAAAAAGTTGCAAAAAATTTTCACAGATCCGCTATTCATAAAGTTTCAAAAGATTTCCTTCCTTCGACTCCAGGCTTAATCACGAGAGGTATACATCCCTGTCATTCAATATTAATATTTATTATATGACTCTCTACAAAAACACACATTCCTTACCATCCGCTAACATAACGCAATTAATCTGTGCTCTCTATTAGGCACTCCCCCCCCTAACAACGAATTTATCAATTTTAATACCTCAAATTTTCATTTCAAGTTTGCAATTACTATGAAAGTAAAAAGGACCATGGAAGTAAAAGGGACTAACTCTCTCAATATTAACTTTCCTATTCAGCTGAATGCCAGAGGTAAAAGGGTTGTCTCATCTCTAACTGCTTGAGCTCAATAATTTTTTTCCGTTTAGTTTCTTCAGCATTAAAATATGATGACCATGCATTTGCATCGACCTGAGATTAAACCTTTTATTTCACCTCAGTGGTTTACACAGATATATATTGAGTATTATCATTATATAGGATGTCATATAATCCATGTTATATAACTTAAAAGGATACATAATCACATTAAAAAATAAAAATTTAGCTCTGCTGGAATAATTTTCCAATCTTGTTTAATTGTCCTTTCTGGATCGTTGCCAACTACGACACACTTATCATATTTCACTTAATTCTCAATGCCAAAACTCAAACACAACCACTCAAACAACAAGCCAAACGAACCAAAACTCAAACAACAAACTACTTATACAAACTTGCCCAATAAGTATCTTACTTTCAACCCAGACCGCCCTACCTACCCGAAGATGGATGTATCTGTTTAGACGGCTGAGACAGTGCCACCCAATTTAGGCCGGAGCCCTGTGGGCGGTCGACATCCGCAGAAACCGTACCCTCCTTCCCCTAACACCAACCTCTCGAAAGGATTTTCAGACCACGTTCCCGTTCTCTGCGTGAACACGGGGACAGTTTGGGAATAGCCGGGAATCTACCTCGAATCTTCCGAATGTAATCCCCATCCTTTAACCACTAGACTGTTTCGGCCCTCAAAAAATATCTGAAATAAAGGCTTTTAAATTCAGCTCTGTCCTCTATAAAATAAACGAATTCGAAAAGTAGATCTCCACTGGGCCATCCAATGCTAAATCAATTCAGATACTAGAGTAACAGATTTCCCTTTTATATATAATGTGGACCCTACATACTATTCCTTTGAATTTAAGATCGAATTGAAATTCCTGATCTTTAAAACCTGCCCATTTCTCTGTTTCTTTATAAAGTGCAGCATCCTGTTCAACACAACACTCGTGAATTGAAAATTGCTGTCATAAATCTTAAATTCCTTGGACATTTTAAAACTCAAGAATTTGAAAAGCTACGATGTACTGTATTTAACCACCAGAGTTAAGTCGTTTGGACGTCATTACAATACACTCATATCTACACCAGGATTTAAACCACAAATCTCACCTTTACCAATTAACGGTCTATCCATTGAGATTATGATACCATAGTAGTTTCATCTATAATCAAATTATGACACTATGCTATTACAGCTTCACACAAAAGGTACAATAAGTTATAGTCGAAAATATATATTCTTCTATAAAGAAATACCCATTACCAACTACTTCCCTTCTACCCAAAAGTTTACCATAGACGATACGGCAACGCACCGTTAAATACGCCATTGCTGTGCAGTAATTTATAAACTCAGGAGCCCAATATGATTTCAAAGAAATTTACCTAATACCAGGTATATAGAGAAAGTAAAAATCATATTTTCTTCATATCTTTCCTCGCTGTTGAAAACTCGAGAATCAATCAAATTAAATTATGCAAAATGAGAAATTTCTTTTGAAAAATGTATAATTTTATCCTTTCTAACAAGAACTATTTACTTTATGAAATGTGACAAGTATCGCACTGGGTAATAAAGACTGGGGATTTTACTGTGTATTTTATGCTCTTCTAGTTAATAAATAATCTTACGAATATTTTAAAACAGGAGTATAAAAATGCAGATTAGCACATAAATAAAATAATCTGATGTGGGCAGAACATGACTTTCCTTATATAATGCTGTGAATTTACTACTTCTACAGCAAAAAAATAACGCATTCTTATAGTAGATACTTATATTCTTTTTAAGATATTGAATTTTCGTCAATTAGTCGTAATTTTCATTGATTTAGCGTCATTTTTAACCATTTGGCGAGATTTTCGTTAATTTGGGAACATTTAAAAAGTCGCCAAATTGGCGATATTCCGCCAAATTCGTCGCCAAAATCCCGCCAAGCGTTATGGAAGGAGAAATAAGTTGTTCTTATAGCAGATAAATGACTATTGGCGTTCAAAAAAAAAAGTATTACTTAAAGTATATTTTCTCATGAATGGAATGAGCTAGATTCACGAAAATGATGTCACCAAATCTATCGCATGATATTACATATGAAAGGTGAACATGTTTCTTAACAGTTAATATATTTTTTTTTAATTTATGGGATTTTTTGATACATTTATTTGAAAAATGTACAATATCTCTAGAACGGTTCATGCTAGCGTTCTGAAGTTTTTGTCAATCGTTTTCTAAGGAAAAATTACATAAGATATGTCTATTTGAGTAACTATATTAAAGGTTTTGATATTTTGATGATTTTTTCAAAATTTCACTCGAAAATTTAGGGTGGTTCTGAACATTTAATTGCGTTTAAAAACAATAGGCTTTCAATATTCACGGATTGTGATTTTTGTACCAAATTTCATTTAAATCGCTCCATTCGTTCGCGATATATCGTCTCCACAGACTCACTGACACACACACACACATAGACACTACCTCAAAAATGTTTGATTCGTGATCAGGGATGCTTGAAACGTGCTCTCCCGTCGAAAACTCGAATTCGAATTTTCGACCCCGTCACCATACTTTCCTTATGCATTATGTATATAAGAAAAGTAAAAAGGATCTTCTACAAGATGTTTGAAATTTTCTGCTAGGAAACACATGACGGTTTCAATACAGTCTTCTCAATCAAATCTATAAATATATTAAGTAGGAGTTTATTTAAAAAACCAATTTCACTGAAATGAACATGGGAAGTTATTAAAGTGTAGAAAGATACCAGAAATAATTAGGAAAAAAATACTTTAGTAGAACATTAGATTTACTATTTTACCCCACTTAATAGATCAGAAATCAAATTCGGGTCTCTCTTTGTATTGAAACTCAGATTCGCTTCCAATATCACTACTTCACGCTGTGTAAGGAATTACCTTCAATTACCTCTCATTCTCCCATTTTGAAACAAGGTCATTGAAGCGAATTCAATCCACATCGACCACCATATTTTATCTCAGGTGAACGTTAGATTTGCATTTTGATTACATCAGCTGATACCTTAAACACCGCAGTATTTAAGGACATTATCCATATCTAGCACGGTAATTATGTAGATCTCTTCAAAACACCGCAAATGGACCTTTAAACAGGACCAGGCAACAAAAGCGAGAATCAAATGTGAACTCTATTGTCCATGTTATGCCTCCAGATATACTACTCCAGCCAAGTGATGGATTATGTTGAATCACCGAACAATATCTCTATCGGGGTGTAAATTTCGCAATGAGGACTCCATAAACAGAATTAAATGTTGGTAACCCATTTAGATACTTCCAAGGGGTGGGCATAAAGCAAAACAATTACGATGTTTTGCAAAAAGAAGGAATGTTTTATCAGACAATTAAAATCAAGTTCAAATATCAAATTAATACTTTCTTTCAAAATGAATAATTTTTAGACTTCTCGAAATATTATGGCTTTACTAATTGTTATTAATGGTAATCAAACTATTTTATGTTGTGGTCCGGGGTAATAAAATATATATTCAAAGTAAATAATAAAGACTGAAAATTATAGTACAATTAATACTATTTTAAACCTAAAATGTACAAACATAATTAAATAATAACAAGGTCGATCAATAATACATAAAGCATTGATTATAAAGCACTTTCCAACTAAAATAAAAATTTATTTAAACATCTCTAAAATGCGATACATTCAGCTCTGATATATTTTAAATTATCACAGTAATACAATAATTTATTATGTTTGAAATCTTCGAACTTCATAAAAAAGGGAATATTCAAATGACGTCATCGAAATATAAATCTTCTTGCTCTATATGTAAAAGCAGTGAATATTTCATTCATACATTTTTATCCCAGACTCCAGAGTTAAATAATTTTGCTTGAAAAAAATTCAGCAATTCTTATACAACTCACCTTACAATCACTTGTTTACATTCTGCATCCATTAAAATTAAACTCTGTTGTATAAATAATCGAAGTTTGATTTTCATTTAAACTCAAAAATATTGTAATTGCGTTGGCACAGAATATAGATACACAGAAAATATGCAAAGGTAAAGCAGTTTTATGACGGATGCAACACTAAATATAAATTTAAAAAAAACTTTTAAAATTACGATTTTTACATTGTGAAAAAAAGATGGATGCAATATTTTATGTTGAAATGGGTCACGTGATCTCTTCATATTATACGAGTGTAATTATTCTTTTAATTGTTATTTAAAAAACCACAGAGCATATTTTGCTGAATTTTTTTTATGTATTTTATAGGATAATTTGAATATCTCCTAAAATTTTCGAAGCAATTACTGAATTTTAAATTTGCTTAAAAAAATCTTTGAAAAATTGAGTCCCATAGGGTTCAATGTATTTCACTTTTTCAACCCGGGTTCAATCCCAAACTAATTGGGTGATATTATTCACTTACATTCCCATATCTCACACAGACCGTCCCAACAACATACTAAAATTTCATTTTGAAAAAAGTCGTTTTTATGGGAGTTATCTAGCGAACGGACAGACAAACAGAATGAACATAAACAGTCATAAACACTTTTCAACTATGTTGTAAAATGTTAAAAATATAAGAAATTACATATATAACATTTGATACCAATTTTCTTCATCAAAGACATGTTGCATTTATTAATAATTAAGTACTTCTTGATTGCTTT
Organism: Amaurobius ferox; assembly: GCA_951213105.1. NCBI lineage: Eukaryota > Metazoa > Arthropoda > Arachnida > Araneae > Amaurobiidae > Amaurobius > Amaurobius ferox. The sequence continues at coordinate 127,319,295 of OX578137.1, forward strand.
CCATGCCATTCATTTGATTAATCACAAAAAAATTATCACCCCATCAATTTCTGTTTTTTTCCTTTATATGATGTTTAAAGAAACAGACAATTAAAACATTTTGAAGGATCTACTTCAAATATAGAACGAAAGAAGATTTTTGCCGGTATACTGCTATAAATCAGAAACGCCAATTACTTAGCAAAATGTGAAGGTATAAGAAGTGTATATATATTTAGCAAGTAGTTTTTGAAACTAAAGTTAATGACCACTGTTAAATTTGCTATAGATTTCCTTACTTGTTAATAAAATATAATAACAAATGGACATACTGTATATTACTATTCTCGTAACTTCCTTGGCATTTCGACATCTATGTAACATTTAAGTTAGCTAAATGGATAAATCATTATCCGACAAACCCGTGATAGTAGGTTTGAATTTTCACCGAGACGTGAGCTCTATGTAGAGTTGCAAAAACCGCGAGAATTTTGGGAAGCAAAAATAAATCCAGGATTTTTGAGGAATAACCAGGATTTTTACAAGCATTGGAAATTTTGATGGGAAGAAACTAATTTATTTATTTCGCATATGTTCTGACTAATCCGCCATCTAGAGAAGTTTACCAAATCCATGTATTAGTTTAAAGGTAAAGTCTATTGATATAACAATTTCAAAAATTTGAAATTACAATATGTTCTTTGCAAATGTACAAATTATATTAGTTATAAATTATTAAATTTTATTGGGACTAATATAAATTTATTATAAGCGTTCAATATTAAATAAATATGAAAGAATAAATCACGTTGTAAAAAGTACCTCATCGTTCGGGAGTGTTTTTGCTTCTAAAATATTGTCAAATTAACTTACAATTTTTTTTGTGGAATTCATTTCCATTTTTACTTATATATAATAGGAAAATCACACAATTTAAATATGTTTCTTGGATCTAACAAATCTCTTACAATTTTTCATGCTTCAGCTTTACACAATTCCAAGTGTAAAAAATAAATATTAGTTTTAAGCCATATACATACATTTCTTTGGCAATGCAAAATGCAATGGCTGGAAATTCCCACTTTTTGGAAAGTTTCAAAATTCCCAGTTTTTCCAAAATTTCCTTCCTAAAAATTCCTTCCCAATATTCTCGAGAATAAACCGGGTTTTTTCCCATCTTTGCAACTCTAGCTCTATGAAACATAATCGACTAAAAACTCCCCCCTGTACGTAAGATGATGTTGTTGTCCGAAGTACAGTTGAACTGGCCGAAGAGGTTGAACTGGCCGTTTCTGTAAAGAGGTTGAACTGGCCGTTTCTGTAAAGAGGTTGAACTGGCCGACAACGCTTCTCAGGGAGTCCTCATTTTTCTCTTTTCCGTTTCTAACAAATTTAAAAATATTTGTTGTCCATTAAAATTAAATCTGAATAAATGGAATTGAAAATCCTTATAGTTTTTTGTCTGTTTCTATCATTTTTTCGACCCAGACCATCCGACCATATCAGAAGGTGTTGTTGTTGAAACCCAGACCGTCCGACCTACCAGAAAGGTGTAAGGTAACTGTTTAGACGGTCGGGAAGTGCCACCCAATTTAGACCGGAACCCAGTGGGGGAGGCATCCACAGGGACCGCACCCTCCTTCCCCTACCACCAACCTCTCGGAGGGACTTTCGGACCCACATGTTTAACGTGATCGTACTCCGCATGAACACGGCGGCAGTTTTGGCAGTGGCTGGAATCGAACCCGGGCCTACCGAGTGCAACTCCAGCGCGCTAACCAATGGGCTACCGCGCCCCATATATCAGAAGGTGTAAGGGGCGCGGTAGCCCATTGGTTAGCGCGCTGGAGTTGCACTCGGTAGAAGATCGGTAGTATATCAGAAGGTGTAAGGTATATGTTTGGATGGCCGTAAGAAGGTCACCAAATTTAAATTGGAACCCAGTAGGAGTGGCATCCATAGGGTTCGTATCCTTCTTCCCGTACTACCAAACTCTCGCAAGGACTTTAGAATCCACAGATTTAACACGCCCGTACTCCGGGTGCACAATGAAATAGTTTGGGTAACGCCTGTAATAAAATTCGATTCGGGTCCGCCGAGTTTAATCCACGGCGCTCCATTGGGCAATTCCGTCCAGCGTCTATTTATTTCTTCACGCGAGAACGACTGTACCGAATTTCTTGAAATGTTAATAGGTATCTATGGTGAGGTCCCACTTAAAATTCAAGCGTCCATCTGTCCTGTCTGTCTTTATGTCCTTGGACCGCACAAACGACTTGTAAGTAAATTTTGCTAGTACTCTTTCAAAATGAATAACTTTTGCAAATAATTTTAATTTAAGCATATATTGTGCCGAATTTAAATTTTTTTCATTTCTTACTTCTTTGCATACTGCTAATAATCAAAGTAAAAATTATTGTCAATGCCAAAAAGCAAAGAAAGAAACTGCCATTCTCCTTCCTCATGTCTTGAAAACTACAGAATCAATAACGTTAAATCATGCAAGAGAAAAAATATCTTTAAAATAACGGATACGTATTTTTATCTTTTACGAGAGCTATTTATTATTAGAAATGTGACAAGTAACGCACTCGGCAATGAAGACGGAGTTTTTGAAAGTGTATTTTATACCTTTCCGTTTGATAAATAATCTTCACCATCTTGTAAAATGGGGTATAGAAAATGTAATTTGGCACGTAAAATAAAAAGAATGAATCTCCCTGTAAGATTTATTCAGAATTTTGACTTTTAAATAAGGTATATTTCCAATATTTCGAAGTTTCGCCAGACACCAATAAAATTTTTGATGATGAGTTTGTTTTAAACCTAGAATGTGAAAAATAGCTGTATGACTTTGTTGTAAAATGAAGAATTTTAACTGGCAATCGGATGATGAAAGTCTTCTTCTAGAAGAAAGAATTTCTACATTGCTCAGTGATTAGTAATGATATTTTACTTTGGAAATTTAAAATCGTTTCATATACAAGGTACTTTGACTGGAAGTTAAAATTTTAGGTGGTTGCTAATAAGGACAACGCGTGAGGTGAAACAGGTGATGTAGGATAATAGTTGCTTCATTTAAAATTATTGGCTGAATGGGTTTGTTTAATTGAGACCCAGACCGTCCGACTTACCAGAAAGGTGTAAGGTAACCATTTGGACGGTCGGGAAGTGCCACCCAATTTATACCGGAACCCAGTGGGGGAGGCATCCACAGGGACCGTACCCTCCTTCCCCTACCACCAACCTCTCGGAAAGACTTTCGGACCCACATGTTTAACGTGATCGTACTCCGCATGAACACGACGGCAGTTGTGGCAGCGTACAAATCCAGCGCGCAGACCATCGGGCTACCGCGCCCGAAATGTGCCAACAGCACTCGGTGTTCCCAGGTGGTCTCCCACCCAAGTACTAACCGCGCCCGATGCTGCTTGACTTCGGTGATCTAACGAGAACCGGTGTTTTCAGCACGGTAGGGCCGTTGACTCTGGCTGAATGGGTTGTTATTATTATTATTTGTCGAATTTTTGGCGAATGTTAAATAATATTTGAAAATACTTGTGCCAGTGGCGTGATGTATTTTGATGATGTTCGCTGTCGAGGAAGAGGAAGAATCTCGCCATTGAATCTGCTTCATCCATTCATGAAGTCACTAACCGCTGTTGGATTCTAAATCATTTTAAATGCATATTCCAAACAACTGATTTTAAACAAGCACTTATGGATCTAAAGACCAGAGCACTACCGTTCGGTGACAGCTTGAGTAAAAATCACGGCGGTTAAAACTTCTGTGTGAAGAACTTTTTTTAAATACATTTCTTAACTCGGAAATTGTTGTTTTTCCTAACGCAGAAAACTTTATTAAAACGACAGCTCATACTACCTAATAAAGACACAATAGTACTTTTTTATATATGATAAAAAAAAAATGTTTAAATATTTGTTAACAAAAACCAAATGTGTAAATATGTGGAAATAGCTAGCTCTGTGTTTGACATATTAGTTGGACGCATTACAGTGCAGCAAACGTAATTGAAAAAACATATTTATTTCAATTAGCAAAACTCCAACTGAAAGTTTCAAACTTGATTTTAAAATGCATTCCAATTCACTTCTGGAAATACCGGATGATGCACATCGTTATATCTTTTGCATCATCGGCTGTCAGAAAAATGGAAACTAACGGCGTAATAAAAAATATCGATAAAAATATGTATCTTGATAAATAATTAACTCTCTTAGGAAGACATTTTTATAGCCCATAAATTACCATGTTGACTCCTCGAGATATTATCATAAATTAAATCTTTGCTTTTATGATCGCTTTTATCGCGGTAAATTATGTATGTAATGGTGTTTTAATATCGTGTTTTAATGAGAGATTATGTTCCGCAAACTAATAAGGACACTGCTATAAGAGTATTTTAAATATATTATTAAGTATATATTTGTATGTGTATTAATATGTGTATATTGACTGTCCACATTAATAACCAATACTAATTTGTTTTGGAAAAAACGTGTGTTTTAAACCAGCAACATTCATTTACATGTTTCATTCCAGCATCTTACACAATGTGTTCTGAATTAACTGCAATAACTCTCGAATGTAAGCATTAACATTACAGTCGTCATGAACATTACTCATTAAACAAATGTTGTTGCAGACAAATTCTGCCTAATTCATTTGTATAGCATTTTTATGCAAGATGTAAGACACATTATTAATCTCTATTAATTTTAATGTAAGTAGGAAACCGTTTATAATTTTCCAGTGGCAGTGGCGGCTCGTTAGGTGACACAGGTTAATTAGCGTTTCAGCCTGCGTCACCTAACGTTATCTGTAAAACAGGTTATTATTATTATTTGGCAAATTTTTCAGACCCATTTGTCTATTTTTACATATTATTTGACAACACTAGTGCGACTAGCACGGTGTGTTATGATGATGTTCGGTGTCGATGAGGAGGGTAAAATCCTGTTACTGAATCTGCTTCACTAATTCATGAAGTCACGGTTTGTGACTTTAGTAGTCTAAAAAGACTTGAAGTATCAAAAATAGTCTATCAAATTTTAATTTGACAGACTATTTTTGTAGTCTATCAAATTTTAATTTGATAGACTATTTTTGTTTGTGGAGGAAAAAAAGTGTTTTATTAATATGTATGAAATATATATTTTGTCATTCTTCGGAAAGAAATGTAAATACATAAGTCCACTTAAAATGAATTCTGCGTCTAAATCAAATCTACTTATAACGGAAGTTTGAAATCTCCTCACTCCTATTCTCAATGACATTTTCACACACAAAAAAAAAACATACATATTTCTGATGACAGAGACAAATGACAGCCATCCGTCCATTTAGTCGGATTCTGTTAAATTTTCATGCCCCCATTCCTTTTCCGAAAAAATTGACAGATACCATCTCAACAAGCTGATCGGGAGACTCGTGACCTTACAATTGGGCGTGGCCGCGACCTTGAAGGACGGGCCCAACATGTGGGCCAACAGGGTGGACTGATCAGTCAATTTTTTTTCTCTTACATCTTGTTTCTCCTCACGCAATGAAAAGGGAAATAAGAACGGAGGGAAAAAAAAAGTTTAATACGATATCGATTGGGGAACACTCTTGAGTTTTAACAAAGAATGATGGTATTAGATAGCTACTTTTCGGAACAGAAGAAATAATCGTAGGTTGACTAAAAGAATGGGAAGGAGTTATTGTTATTAATCGTCATATATGGCTGAGGGCAGGATATAAAGGGATATACTGAAACTTGGGGTTTAATGTCTTTAGGAGGAATACAGAAACAATAGAAAATATTTGTGAAATTGTTCTACCAAATTAGTATTGCAGGATTATATTTGATGGAGAAAAAAGTCCAGATACACAGTACGATGGTAAGACAGAAAAAATAAAGAGGGTTGTCTTAGAAGAAAGAATTATTTTAAAATATGAATTATTGTTTGATTTTATAATTTTTCAATTATTGAAAACATTAAAATGTATATATCTTAAAATAATATAAAAATAGATCTGTAATGTGTTTGAGACCGATCTTCATTCCGTCTACAAAACTTCGAATTGATATGCAAGATTATCCGTTTTTGCCATAAAACTCGATTATTCTAAAATGTATAGATTTATGGTTCATGAAAACTTTTTTAAAAAATACTAAATAAAACTCTCTAATTAATCTGTAAAACCTCAAAAACCAATTTTAATCACTAATATTTACCAATATTTGAGGAATCTGCAGATTCTGTGAGACCACCAGTAATATTTCAAATGTTTTAAAAAGCTGATATCTCTGTATAGTTTATCCAACATCTTGAGGACACTAAAGTTTTAAAAATTATTATTAATTGAACCTTTTACATAGATAATTTAGAATACTTATACTTTGGTGCAACATTCAAATATAAAATAACTTTTCATTTAATATTTTGCCCGAGCATTGATGGTGGCTCGTGGGCTGTACCCCCCCCCCCCCCCTAATGCGCATTCCTTCATTTGGGTCTGAGATCTGGGACATTCGAAGGACGGCTCAGAGCCTATGGACTTTACAATGCCTTGTGCTGTGAGACTGTTGAGAATTAATGCTTTATGATCAATCTGTGTCCTAGTTTACTTCATAAATATATTCAATATCTTATTCTCGGCATATTTTGCATTTTCAACAAAAAATACTTAAATTTTCATAGGTGTTCCATCAGTTGAATTCATTTATAACTGCAAGAATGCGCCTACATGTTTGATAAAATTAGACATAGTGTATATAATAAGTCATATAACATCAAACTAGACGTTTTCATACAAAGGTTTAGTCTAGGAAGAGCAAGTTTTATCTAGGAATCCACATATTTCGTCTACATTATCAATAATTTTGTAAAATAGGTCGCCCCCGTGGGTCTCAAAACCCAGTCGCTGGTATGTGGGAGCTTAATACTATACGATTAGGCCAAAATATGTCTCTTATCTGAACTTATAATTTGGAATGTGCTTTGTAGCAGAGCAGAACGCAAGAGCAGGTTACCACAAAACTCCCTTTCTTGGTCAAAAACGTGCAGAATCAAGTCTGGGAGAATAGCTTGGGCCAACCCCATAAAGCCCTCTAAGCGTGAAGTTGACGGATGATACGGAAGTCGCAGAGTGAAAGGAAGAATGATCCGTCGTGTGGCGTTGCTATCTCGTAAGTGGCGTTACGTTCATCGTCGAGAAGTTTGTGTGTTCCTTTTAGTCCCGTTCGCCAACAGTAGAACCGACCGGTCGCTCCCGTGTAGATTAAAATCTAAGTATTCGTGTGTAGGAGCCCGATATTATATGATTAGACCAAAAGATATCTTCCGCTCTGAACGTATAATTGGGACTGTACTTCGTAGCATAAAATAGCGGAAGAAACAGTCACCACAATTCCATCCGATCTCTCTAAGATATATTATTAAAGAAACCCTTTGAGAGCGTTCCAATGCTTAGGTAGTGCATAATAATATATTTTTACATCTATATCCAATTTTGAAAAATGTGGCGTGAATTTCCCTCCAGATATAAATTCTATTTTTATTTATTTATTTATTTATATTCTTTAACTTGAGTTGTATCGCACAAAAAAGTACATGGCATAGATTGTAATTAATATGAATTTATTTGCATTTTGATTTTTACTTGAAGAGAGTGATTTATAGTGACGCGCAGACACCAAAATTCGAAGAACAAACAGTGCTTATTTTAACATCTATTAGGACTGACTTCTTTTTCTTTTTGATAAGAAAATTTATGCTCAAAAGAATCCCATAATTTTATACAGTTCAACATGTACATTACGTAAAAGTAATTTTTTGATTTTGGGAAGACATTTAAAAAATTATTTAACTTCTTGCTTTACGAAATGCACGAAATCGAATCTAACGCATAAAACCATTGGCTGCCAAATATTATAAAAACAGTTGGGTAATTTGCAAGCTAAAGTGGGTACCAACATTGCACAGATTGACAGACACACAGACACATGCACAAGCGCTATGTTAAGCGTCATTCATTCGAATTTTAGGATGCAGCTAACTTCGCGCAATGACCTTCACAAATCAAAATTGAATTCTTAACGCCATTGATTTTCGTTTCCCTATACATAAACGACATATAGTAAGAAAGTATAAAAAGAGAACTACTTTTATTTTCTTTCATCCAGACCGTCCTGTCTACATTGCAATCCCTTTCCTATAAGTAAACTACATATATTAGGAAAGTATAAAATAATAACCACTTTCTTTCTTTCATCTCAGACCGCCCAACCTGCATTGTAATCCCTTCCCTATAAATAAACTAAAAATATTAGAAAAGTATAAAATAATAATTTGGTTGAGATGAGATAATTTGGTTAATAATGAGAAAGTTGAGTTGAGTCATATTCTAGTTAATTATTTCAGAAATTAATATCCAGTAGTCTGGATATTCTTTTTTCAATTGGCTTTACCTTGAAGAATGATTGCGATCAACAGTTTGTGAATTACTCTTCTAAACGGAGTAAATTACTTTAGAAGATTTTGACTAAAGCACATCATATGTGAATTCTATACAGCGGCGCTTTGATTTTTTTAACAGTTACAATTAATCGAAATAAGACGTAAATGATGTATTCTTATAAGTAGGTAACAAAAAACTCGGTTCAGTGCTTCTGCAACTGCTGATCTGGGGAATTTATATCAAGGATTATAATTTTGCTCTTTGTAGTTTTCAATCATAAACTATTATAATGAGAAGTTTATAACAGTTTTAAATCGGAATTTTTAATAAAACTACATTAATGACAGAGAAGCAAAAGCAATTTAAGATATCTATTCACTTCAATACTATATTTCAGAGCTTAATGGTTATTTTTATTTTTCTCTTCTTCAAACAGACAGTTATTTGCACAAAACTTTAATGTCACTATAAATATAAAAGGAATGATGAATCGAATTTGCAATATCATTGATATCGACATTTAGTATAGAAATAACACTGAAATGTACTTCGGCAAAACTATGAAAATTCTCTAAGCATAGTCATTAGTTGGTATACTTATCTCAGTTTTCAATCTCAACAAAAGTTTGAATAGAATTTCTATTCTGGATTCAAATGCAAATTCAGTTTTTCTTTTCAATAAATTATTTAACTACTTTCAGGGATTTGATAACAGCTGACAGAATATGATTTATGGAGGGCACTTTTTACTATAACATTTATCAAAGAAATTATGTATATCATTGATTTTATGATAAACAGATAGCATATTCGTGTTTTATTGTTCACAGCTTTGTAAACTTTGCAGATTCAGAATCCGGAATTGACATTGGAGTTTTTGCACTATAGGTCAGTAGCAAATTCTATTAAAACTAAGGTACATACTCAAATCCAAGTAGTTCATTTATTAGAACGCCGATCTCCAGATTCAGAGATCGGGAGTTCGAATCATTCCTGGACCGACTATTGAATCTAATTATAATTTCTAAGATCACAAGGGCTCTACTCAATATAATTATTAAAAATATGTTTATAATGATATAAATTCAATTATCCATTTCCGCTCGAAATTACTAGAGGTCACTAATTGTTAAAGCGCATTAAGTTTCTGTATGACTAAGTGTATTTTTAAAATGTGTAACCGTCATAGTGATACCTATAAACTTAACAACGGTTCAGAATATCAAAAGTTTCTGTATGATTAAGTGTATTTTTAAATGTGTAACTATCATAGTGATACCTACAAACTTAACAACAGTTCAGAATATCAAATGTTTCTGTATGATTAAGTGTCTTTTTAAACGTGTAACTGTCATAGTGATACCTACAAACTTAACAACAGTTCAGAATATCAAAAGTCGTTTCAAATTTAAGCAAAAATTCAACGCACATTTAAAAATTCTGTAAACATGAAAATTGTGATATGTAAAATAAAATTAAGTTTCCGATCTCTGTTACCTTATTTTTAACGTTTTAAGATAATTCGATTGATTAATCGATTAATTATAGCATTGTTTTATAATAATTTGATATGAAAAATAGCCAATAGACGATTTCGGTAATTGAAGTATATCTCTGTTACCATAATTAATACAACTAGTGAGGCCAGTGCGTATTTCATAAAACTGGCTTATTTAAGAGATATCGTTACTATAATAAATGGCAACACTGGTTCACTGTCTGTGTAGGCATCACACAAATTGAGTTATTGCAATAGTTGCAAATAAAGAATGGGTTCAATATCCAGATTCGTTTGCAGTCTCTGATGCCATACGCAACGTAAAGCTCCACAATTTTACATTGTCGTAGACAAGTTAAAAAATCTGATGTGGACAGCACATCATTTTCCCTGCAGACCCATATTCACGTTCTCTTTATTACTTCGTTATGAGTTTAATTGCACAAAATAACACCCATAATTATTTTAAACTGCACTGAATTTGCATTTTTAACTCAATTTTCGTTTTTATTTGGTAACTGGGCTTATTTTCAAACGTGACGTAGCAAAAATGCGAAAACCTAATATATCTTGAAAATGGCTAGTTCTTGAGTAATAGGGTTGGCCTTATTCTTTTTGCCGTTAAAAATTGCGTATAAAACAATTATTTAATTGATATATTCGAGGACATGTATCCTTTTACTTTTGATTTTGCCGATTTTTGCTGGCCATTTCGCAAAAAAAGACAGGTTTCATTTTTTCGAATCGTACCAAAATCTAATCAGCACCAGGGCAACTCATAAGTCTACCAAAATTTGCGACAATTGGCCCATAAGTTTTTTAACTAGAGCGGGTATAAACATTTTTTGCGTGCCATTTTGCAAACAAGGACATGTTCTTTGATTTTCTTATAAAATTTTTTAAATTAATTTTTGAATTAGAATGGATACAGAATCTGCGCAGACAGATGCACAGACACACACACATACAAAAACACACACAGACGTCACGCTGAAAATAGGATTTTCGTGTTCTAGAAATCTCAAAATGTGTAGATCCGTCGAAAACTCGACTTGCGATTTTCAATATGATTCCAATAATTTCCCTGTACATTACAATGTATTGCAGAGAAGGTAAAATGAATCCAATATCCAGCTTCGAAAGTATTTGATGTCATACGCAACGTAGAACTCCAGAATAGTGATCTTTATACATAAATGGAATCAAACACTATAAACATATTAATTTATAAATGTAATTTAAAAACCATCTACTGTACGTCTAACTATAAATTGAAATACCTCATTGATTGCACACCAATAGAGTTAATTAAGAAATTTTAGTATATTCTTTTGTACATGATGATATAAAAGCAAATTTTCTGGGTCAAGTCGTTCTTGAGTTATAGCTGTAAGAATATTAGAACAAAATATTCAGTGATTTATAATTTTTTCATACAAAATTCCAAAACTTTGGATTCTTCTCATTATTTGATGGTCAAGTCCCACCTATATGCAAAGCTTCAAGTTTCTACCTTCAGCAATTTAAGCTGTGTAATCCTTTTGTCAGTCAGTCTCAGTCAGGTATATGATGTAAATTCGATGTAATCAATTTATGATTAATGTTAAACAAATCTCATCTCAAAGTTTATTTGCAAATAATGTACGCGCATGAGGGATAGAATCTCCACATGATGTACATGCAGGAGGAATGGAAACTCCATATGATGTACATGCAGGAGGAATGGAAACTCCATATGATGTACACACAGGAGGGATGGAATCTCCATATGATGTACACGCATGAGGAATGGAATCTCCAAATGATGCACATGCAGGAGAGATGGAATCTTCCAAATGATGTACACGCAGGAGGGCTGGAATATCAAAATGATGTACACGCAGGAGGGATAGAATCTCCAAATGATGTACACGCAGGAAGGAAAGAATCTCCAATTTAGGTACATGCAAGAAGGATGGAATTTCCAAATGGTGTACATGCAAGAGGGATGAAATCTCCAAATGCTGTACACGCAGGGAGGAGTTGATGTCCCCAAATACTACATTTAGGAACTTAAAATGATTCAAATTCAGTTTTTTAAGGCATCTGCTGAGGTCGGCTCTGAGTCAACGCTACACAGAAAATAACTATGCTTGATATATATGTATTACAAAAGCATAAATAGGAAAGGTCAATGTGTTTTCTATTGCGACACACAAAGCTTTGCATTGCAAAAAGTGTGAAAATTCCTAATTGCGATATAAACTCATATACCAGATTCTAAAGTGCAACTCTTAACGTGTAAAAATAAAACTATGAATGTTAAAAACATATATTTATGATAATTTAATGTCTGACCGGACCATCGATTTCCGACTGATCAGCCAACTCTCTATCTATTGATAGTCTGTCGTAATTATCTTTAACCGTGTATTTATAGACAACTTTACAGTTTACTCCTTCAGATTCCAGATTGATGTGTAACTTCTGATCAGCAAATCCACCTCATTTTCTTAAATTTTTTACGGGTTAACATCATGTTCAATGTAATCCTTAACGAATTTAAATCAGCATAATCGCTGAGGAAAAATTAAATGTTGGTTATATTTAGGCATCAATAAGCTACTGCATGTAAACTGTTAGGAGTATATTACTACTCAGGGGTAATTATAAATATATCATACCTCAACGGTAAACATATCACTTATATATGGCTAGACAGGTGACGGTTTAATTCATTCAGAAACTTATTGCCATGGTCCTTCCTTATCGGTTTGGTTTGAAATAGACCCTAAAGATACTATGTTGAAGACCCAGACCGTCCGGCTCGTCAGCAAGGACTTGAGCAACCATTTGTAAAGATACTATGTGAAACCTTTTAACGCAAACATAGCTAGTATTTTTATTTTTTTTAAGACCTCCTGGACAAGTTTTATCTATTTTCAGGCTGATGTCTATCTGTCTGTCTGTCTGTCTATATGCATCTATGTCTATCTCTGATCAATTTTTTGTATACACGATAACTGCCACAAATAATAATGGATTTAAGAAAAATTCTACCCAGATTTGATAAAGAAAAACCCAGAAACAGATAGAAGGTTTTGAAATGTGAGTGAAAACGTTGAAATTTATTCGAAATATTATATTTCTTTAGCATGGCAGCATAGGACAAAATTTGATATAACCATACATACAAGGTGTCATTTGTGGAAATTAACAGTTCCAATCATTGCAATGAAAAACAGCCGAAGCACAATTTTTGAATATGTGCCGTCATTAAGCCCCCAGGGGCGAAGTTACCCCTCCCACCCAGAGGGGGTACATTACCAAACTTAAAATAATCGTAGTTAAAACATTTCAAGTCCAGAGAAAATTATACATTTACATCTCGAATTAAATTTAAACGAATATTTTCTCCAAACACACATTTTAAAATGTTTCTTATTTTATATAAAGCATGCCCCATTAAGAAACCGTAAAAAAAATCCAAAACAGAAGTTACGCTAATATTTACTTACATTAAACAACATGGCTTAGAATAAATGCATATTCTTTACACATGAATAAGTTCGCTTTCTATACACACAAATAAACCTCCATACCACATCACGAATATTATTTCGAAGAGCAGTAATAACAGCTGGTGAGCAAACTAAAATGGTAGATTTGCGTCTCCACAACAACTTTATTGGCTGAATTTGGTACTTGGTTTCGGTACTTGGAGACACATGGGAGTTTAAAATTTATTCTGGACTATTAACCGCAGTTTTGAATTGTAAGCGTTTATTTTGAAACAGGCAGATTATTTAGACAGAACGATTAGTACATGTATAGGACATACTGTGCGCTAGAATAGAGGTCTAAAAATTGGGGTTCGCGATTTGATACGTGGGGTACGCCCAAGAAAATTTAATATTTTGTTTTTGTATTTATTTTAAATAAGTTTTATATTGACAGAAAAAAAAATCTAATGTGGGCAGCACATGACTTTCGCTACAGACTCAAATTTAGTTTCTCTTTATTACTTTAAACATTAAATAAATTGAGTTTTATTTCCCAAAATAACCCGCATATGTATTGGAGCTAAACCGAATTTACACTTTTAATTCAATTTTCGTTTTCATTTGGTAACTGAGCGTATTTTCAGAGACTGGTAGCAAAAATGCGAAAAAACTTCAATTTCTCGGGAAAGGCTAATCGTAGAGTAATGGGGTTGATATTATTCTATTAATCGTATAAAATTACGTTTAAAACTAGCATTTAATATATAGTTAAATATTTAAAAAATACTGCATATATCAGACCGATATTAGAAATTATATGTTAAACTATTATTATTCTTTATGGTTATTATTTACGATATATCTGCTTATTTATCAAAACTTAAACTATTTGAATTAATAGCCTACCGCAATCCTCAATGTCCAATAGTGTTGGTAACCCTATCTTACTAAATATTTAAAATCTGCAGCTGTAAGCGCAGTTTTCGAATTCACGCACTCTGTAATTCGATTATGCAAATCCACTAGCATATTGTGCTCTCCAGAACAACGTTAGGAAACAGATAGTGTCTGTAACTGAATGTGTTGATAGAGTATGCTATATTATTGCACTTCTATATGCTATATTATTGTACTGTCAATTTATTAGTAGTGAAGAACCTAAAATTCTATTTTTGTATATCTATTTACAATTTTTAAAGTGGAAAACAATTCAGACGATTGAAGGCTAGTAAAATATATTACTATTTAGAATATAAAACTGGTGGTAATAAAAAACGTATATGAAACCGATAGTAAGCCTGCCAAAGGCAGTGAAGCTGATACTCATAAAAATTAAAGTTGCAGCGTTTTGAATGAGTTTTATTTTTTTAACAATATATAGCACTTAAAGCCAAATATAACTGCGGTAATGGAACATCGAGTTTTGTTAGCCTCTGCCAAATAGTCGTTCTTATAGATGTGCAAAGTTTCAACCTTCTAATTCATTAGGAGCTTCTGAAGTATCTGAAAGAAATCACCTCCCTAAAGTTTAGCATCATGGTGAATTCTATAAATGTGTAGAGATAAATGTCCATGGTCAGTTCTATAAATGTGCTTCTAGGCTTCTGGGGGGGGGGGGGGTCTGGCAAGACTTTAATAAATAAAACTCTAATTAAAAAATCAATATATTTCGTAACACATTTTATTTTCCCTGCAATACATGGTAATGTATAGGGAAAGTATTGGAATCATGTAGAAAATCTCGCAGCTTGAGTTTTCGACGGATCTACACGTTTTGAGACATTTAGAATAAGAAAAATCTATATTTAACGTGACGTCTGTGTGTGTGTCTGTCTGTGTGTCTGTGCAATGTATGGATCCACTCTAACTAAAAAACTAATGGGCCGAATTTCATAACATTTGGTGGTAGGTAAGTCACTTAGGTGAGACTCTGGCGCTGATTAGTTTTTGGTTGGATTCGTAAAAACAGAACTCGTTTTTTTCTGCGTAATGGTCCGTAAAAATTTCATTTATCTACTCTAGCTAAAATACTAATTGAAACCAAATGTCACAAATTTGGTACATAAGTTACTTGTAGGATACTTTGTTGCTGATTAGATTTTGGTTCGATTCGGAAAAGAACAACCTGTCTTTTTTTGCAGAATGGCCCGCAAAAATCGTCAAAATCTAAATTAAAAAACTGAGTATGCTCAAATATATCCATTAAAAGCTTGTTTTATACGTAATTTTTAACGCAGACAAGAATAAGATCAACCCCATTCCCCTAGGACTAGCCGTTCTCGAGATATTGTAGTTTTTTCGTTTTTTCTCTACGCCGCCTTTAGAAATGAGTCCAGTTATCAAACGATAACAAAAATTGAATTAAAAGTGAATTAAATTTAATTAAAATAAAGAGAACGTGTATAGCAGTCTGCAGGGAAAGTCATCTGCTGCCCACATCAGATTTTTATTCTTATCATAATGATAGATGTTATTTTTCCATTCTGATCTTCATTTACTAATGGTGTAAAGAACATATTTTCCACTCAGCATGCGAACATTGTATCTCCACCTGCTTAGGTGAAGCCTAAACAAATCATTTACTGAGACAACAACTCTTTTTTTCCATTAAAAGTAAACTTTACATTCTGTTCCTTCAGATTTAAGGTTAAAATAAGACTTCTGATCCGAACGACCCCTGCTTCTTTATCCAGGCTTCAACCCTATTCAACGACTTTTTCATTTCTTGAGGCTTTTTTTGACACCGGATAACATCTTGTTCTATGATTTCCTCATTGTCGGAGTTTTTATATACAGAATATAATCTTGTATGTTATAACGCTTTTAAATTTATTATCGCTGTTACAAAACAGTGGCGTCATTGGATAAATAGAAATGTGGATTATTTTACGCTTCAGAGGTCCATTTTTTATACTGCATATAAATTAATGAAACATCATGGAAAGAAACTATTATTTCAGCCGGAATATTCCTGCCTTTGCCATGCGATGCTATAATCATTAAATTACTGAGATTGTAGTATTTTGATCTTTAAAGTACACCCTACATTTTTTGTATTTAAAGTACATCCTACTAAATTGTAAAATGACTACTATTTTAAATAAAAAGATTAAAATTATTTGATTAAAACACCAATTAACCCTGTGTTTTCATCTGATACTATATTTTGTTTCCACAAGAGATACATCACTCAAAATTGAGAACATTTCAATTTTTACTTTCCTTATATACATAATGTATAAGGAAAGTGTTGTGACGGGGTCGAAAATTCGAATTCGAGTTTTCGAGGGGAGAGCACGTTTCAAGCATACCTGGTCACGAATCGAACATTTTTGAAGTCATGTGTGTGTGTGTGAGTGTGTGTGTGTATGTGTGTGTGTGTGTGTATGTGTGTGTGTGTGTGTGTGTGTGTGTGTGTGTGTGTGTGTGTGTATGTGTGTGTGTGGGGGCGTATGTGTGTGTGTGTGTGTGTGTGTGTGTGTGTGTGTGTGTGTGTGTGTGTGTGTGTGTCAGTGAATCTGTGGCAACGATATCTCACGAATGAATGGAGCGATTCGAATGAAATTTGGTACAAAAATCACAATCCGTGAATACTGGAAGCCTATTGTTTTTAAACGCAATCGAATGTTCAAAAAACCCCAAAATTTTGGAGTGAAATTTTGAAAAAATCATCAAAAAATCAAAATCTTTAATTAAAGTTACATAAATAAATATTTCATATGTAATTTTTCCTTAGAAAGCAATTGACATAAACGCTAGAATGAACCATTCTCGAGATATTGCACATTTTTCAAATGAATTTATAAAAAAATCCCATAAATTAAAAATATATATATTAACTGTTGAAAAACATGTTCAGTTTTCATATGTAATATCATGCGATAAATTGGGTGACATCATTCTCGTGGATCTAGCTCATTCCATTCATGAGAAAAGATACTTTGAGTAAGTAATACTTTTGTATTTGAACGCCAATAATCATTTATCTGCCATAAGAATAACTTATTTCTCCTTCCATAATGCTTGGCGATATTTTGGCGATAAATTTGGCGGAATGTCGCTAACTTGGCGACTTTTTCAAATGTTACCAAATTAACTAAAATGTTGCTAAATGGATAAAAATGACACAAAATCAATGAAAATAACGACTAATTGACGAAAATTTAACACCTTCGAAAGAATATAAGTATCTACTATACGAATAACCTATTTTTTGTTGCTGTAAAAGTAGTAAATTCATTGCATTGTATAAGGAAAGTCATGTGCTGCCCACATCAGATTTTTTTTTAGTGGAAAGTGAATTTTGTCAGTGACATTTCAACTTCCAGTGGAAAACTACCTTCTTTCATTGACTAATAATACGTTATACTTAGCAATTTCCCTCCCATCCGATATTCTAACTGAGTTCGATAACCCAATCTTAAATTGTAGCCAAACAGCTGCTGTAGCACTCAAGCTATAACTATTTACACAGTAGAAAGCCATGCAGTGTAATTGAAGATGTACATTTATGAGATATTTGTAAGAGATTACAACAATATTACCGAGTAGTTTTATAGAAAATAACATGCTACGAGTCATGCGTTGGATACAAACTCCGAATTCTAATATTGATTCTGCATTTTATATCGCAATAGTTTCATAGCATATACATTTTGCCGTATACCGTTGAATATACGTTTTCCCGCTTCATAACATTACGTAATCTGGAGGATCAAAATATCATTTCTGCCGCGAGTGACAGGTATGTGTGTGTGTGTGTGTGTGTCAGTGAGTCTGTGGAGACGATATCTCACGCACGAATGAAGCGATTCGAGTGAAATTTGGTGCAAAAATTACAATCCATGAATACTGGAAACTCATTGTTTTTAAACATAATCGAATTTTCAGAACCCCCCTAAATTTTCGAGTGAAATTTTAAAAAAATCGTCAAAAATTCAAAACCTTTAATAAAGTTACGCAAATAGACATTTATTTTGTAATTTTTCCTTAGAAAACGATCGACATAAACTTTCGAACGCTAGCATGAACCATTCTCGAGATATTGCACATTTTTCAAATAAACTTATCAAAAAATCCCATAAATTAAAAAAAAATATTAACTATTGAGAAACATGTTCATTTTTATATGTAATATCATGCGATAAATTTGCTGACATCATTTCTGTGGATCTAGTTCGATCCATTCCTGAGAAAAGATACCTTGAGTAATACTTTTGTATTTGAACACCAATAGTCATTTATCTGCTTTAAGAAAAACTTATTTCTCCGTCCATAACGCTTGGCGAGATTTTGGCGACGAATTTTGAGGATGTCGCCAACTTGGCGATTTTTTTAAATGTCACCAAATTAAAGAAAATCTCGCCAAATGGATAAAAATGACTCCAAATCAATGAAAATGACGACTAATTGACGAAAATTAAATATCTTGGAAAGAATATAAGTATCTACTATAAGAATAATCTTTTTTTTTATTGTAAAAATAGTAAATTCATTTCATTATATAAGGAAAGTCATGTGCTGCCCACATCAAATTTTATAATAAAAAATGAATTTAAATTGATAACATCCATCATGTTGCATCATAAGTTATTAATCACAATTAATTTACTCTCGCTAGAATGGAATATTATTTCAATTAATCCAAAGAAATTTTTGAATGAGTTGACTCATTTGATTTCTTATCAAATAATTTTATATATGTATGATCATTTTATCCATATTTTCTTACCAAAATACAATGGCGAAGATCAAAGCAGCCATTGCATACATATCGTACGTTAAATGAGAAAAAAAATATTTTGACGAATTAAACAACAAATAGTATGCAAAGAAAACTTTTTGATAGAATTGAGGTTAACTTTGCTGGCCATAACTTTCATTTATGTACGAATGCTCCAGTGCGGTTTCATTTAAAATTCTAGTAAGATGCCCATCTATATTATTAAAACATAAAAGGCGAATTTTCTTTAAAAATAGAAAACGAAATATCTCACCAATACCTTTTGCCCTGAGCAAACTTACGAGGTGCCTCAACACCGATAGAGAGCACTTTCTAGATTAAAATTATTACTCTAAAAATAAATTATTTGAGAGTCAGCGATTTCAAATAAAATATCGTACTTTGCATGATACATTATATGATTAAACGTATACCTCTTGCAAAAATCTCTTATGTAAAAGGGGAATCAAACTTTGATCTCTAATTTGCAACAAGGCGTTCTATTTATAATTTACTTTAATGTTTATTTTACAATAAAATAATAATTTAAAGTGGAGAGTATTATACAGGGTGAGTCGGAATTGTTTTTACAAAAGCAGAGGGGGGATAGTACACTACCAGACGAGCAATAATTACCATGGAACATAGGGTCCAATGTACTCTGAGAGGCAGAAAAGGGGCACGCCGAACCGCGTCGAGCATGACGCATTCAGCGCCTCGGACGTCATTGTGTACCTACCTACGTAGTATCTCCAACGCCAGACACAAACGCATTTACCGTATGCAAATGTCCAGGGAACAAAATCAGAATAACTGGCTCCTAGTAGGTTCCAGCGATAACCAATCAGAGCACACGTTGCCTTTTAAAAACCGGCACAACTTAAATGCAGGCCGTTCCGCTCCCCTATCCAGAGCGACATGTGGTTTATGCACGATAGAGCCCCGGCACACTTTCCCATAACGGTCTGGAACTTCTTGAATACCACATATCCCGCACGCTGGGACGTGGCGGACCTGTGGCGTGGCCTCCTCGCTCGCCAGACCTCAACCCACTGGACTTTTTCTTCTGGGGCCACATGAAGTTTTTAGTGTATGAGACGCCTGTGGACTCGGCGGAAGATCTCGTCGCGCGCATCGTTGTTGCCGCAGACCACATTAACATAACACCCGGAATCTTCGAGAGGGTGCGTGAGTCATTCCTTCGCCGGTGTGAACTACGCAACGACACGCGTGGTCGCCACTTTGAGCACTTGCTGTGAATTTGTCGCTGCACAATAAATCTGTTTGTGCAACGTTTGGTATCGTTCATTCGCTTTCCCAACACTGGTGCACGTGCAGGTTCGTATTCTAATTTTACTCTTTTCTGCCTCTCTGAGTGCAATGCGACCCTATGTTCCATGGTCATTATTGCTCGTCTCTGGTGGGATATTATCACCCCTCTGCTTTTGTAAAAGCAATTCCGACTTACCCTATATACCTAGAAAAGTAAACTGGCAATACCTATTTCAATCCCATAACTTTCTGAAAGATTTCCGAGTTGGCAATTTTTTTGTCAAATATGCTGTGATATTTGCAACCTAAGTCACAGTTGCAACCAAAGTCAACCGGCCAGCTTTGGCTGAAATTCTATTTCACTGTATATACAATAAATTCAAGCCCTTTATAAATTATTTTGCCTTCTGAAAACGCTAAGCTTATGCAGCAAGAGATATCAGAATTTCAGCAGTATTTCAAACGTCCAGCTTTTAATACAAAATACTGATGTTATCTCACCAGATGTATCCAGACTAATAATACATTCCATTACCGAACATTACTTATATGTAGCATTTTCCCATTCCGTTAAAATTCACGGCAGTTAAACAGCAATTTTCTTAGCAAATAGAGATGCAGTGTTCTGGGAGATGTTAATTTACTAAAGCGTCTATGCACGTCTCAAACGCCATTGCTAGGGAATAGTTTATTTGAGAAAGAGTTTGTTCTATGAATTATTGAGTACAAATACAAAAGTTCTGTTATTGATTTAGCATTTCGTAATTGCTGAAAGTTGATAGAATTATTTCCATATATAAGCTAGCGGACATGGTGGAATGAAATAGAATAACTTATTTTATGAAATTATATTTTTTATAAAATATATATTATTATTTATATATTATAATATACATCTTATTAGAATTCTTATTTATGTTCATAAAAATCAGCTCTTAATTTTAATTTAGAAATATATGATTTTTCATATATAAAGTGTTTAGCATCAAATTCTTTATTGTTTCAGTCATCACTAAAAAAATACAGAAATTTATGAAAGGGTCTTCATATTGTGGAAAATGATGTGAACACTACAGTCTTGCAAATTTTCTAAAAATCCGGAAGTGTCACCAACAAAAACGGATCGTACCACACCCTCCAAGATACGCTGCTGAATCCATATCAATCATCATTTAAGCTACATAGCCCTTCTCGAGAAATAGACGTTTACAAAAATTGAACCAGAAGTGAAAAAAGAACCGGAAGTGGAAATCCTTAGTGATCTCCCGGACTTCACCGGGATTTAATTTCGAATTCATATACAGTCATCATTGAATCTCTAATTATGGTCATTCTTGAGAAATAGACATTTAAAAATTATGTTATCGCCGGAAGTTAAATAAGAACATGAGATAAAAATCTCTAGTAAACGTCTCATTCTGCTCCAGAATTTAATGCTGAATTCATATCAATTACTGTATAAGATATATATATATATATATATATATAAATTATATATATATATATATATATAAATTATATATATATATATATATAAATTATATATATATATATATATATATATATAATATTTGGATAAATATACTAGTGTTCGAAGGGGTAAGGCAGCTTAGCGCTAACATTTCCAAAACACTTGTGGCAATGTTAGCGCTAAGCTGTCTTACCCCTTCGAATACTAGTATATTTATCCAAATGGAAAAAAATGAAAAATCAATACAAGAATAAGTAAAATGCCACAAATTGGTCGGGGGGGGGAGGTATAACCCCACTCTCCAGTTAAGCATGCTTTACGCCGCAGCCACACTCCCGGGAGCCGGTACTTCGCCTGCTAATTATCATTGACCAAAAGAAACCATGCAACAATAAATCCACTTGAAAAGACATTTCAATAGGAATTCAAAAACACTAGACCAAAATTATACCAAAACAAACACCATATATAAACATATAAACATACTACCCGGGAACGTAACCCATACCAAAAAAATATCCTTCGTCTGCGTCTTATTTATACTACTGATCGGTGAAAAATCTGCAATAACATTCAGTTATCGTTATGTTGAAAAACCCATTGCGACATCACATAAAACCCTTGGAGGATATCCCTATTTCATCGCTTCTGCAAAATAAACTCTGGTACTATTAACCCGGTCTAATGTTTTAAAGTTTAATTTTTGACTTCGAATGAAGTGATTAAAAACTATGTTCCTGAACACATTTTTTTTTGTAGGCTTGAACTCCAAGAAGATATCTAATTTATTTCGAAATCAAAATCATTTCTTTTATCGTATATTCGTAAGCATTTTTTGTTATCAAAATCGATACATATATTTAGAAAATTTAAACTATCATTAAAATTGTGTGGTGTTTCTATTAACTTTAATATTTCTGGGTAAAAACTAAAATCTGGCTGGAAATCAGGTCATTTAAATCCGATTAATATGTTATCGACGTAACGAAAATTCCATAGTTGGTTTAGTATGTGAATTCCGGTTTCAAATTTATTAAGATAAATATCGGCTAACGCTGATGAACAACTTTCACCCACCTGTATACCACAAACATGTTAATAGTGGGAAATGCCGTTGAAAAGCACTGTTTCGGGTAGGACCAACTGTACCAAAGCTATGTATTTCCCTAAAGAGGTATATAATTGTAAAACATATTGATGGAATAGATCTATTGTAATACTATGTAATTCAGTAACGTTTATGTTAATATAAAGGTCTCTAAAATCATAGCTTTTTAAAAAGACTTTTTCTGATATATGTTGTAATGTATCTATCAGTTCGGAACAGTTTGTGATAAAATATGTTCCTTGTTTTTGAAGTTTTAGTATAAATATTTTTAAAAGATTATGTAATTTTTTGTTTGCAAGTGTTAAATATGTTTTTTAGCCAATGGAAACAGGGAGTGGGGGTTACTCCCGCCCCTGGCCAATTTGTGGTACTTTACTTATTCTTGTATTGTTTTTCCATTTTTTCCATTTGCATATATATATATATATATATATATGAGAAGAAAAAATTCCAACTAACATATGTTTTAAGAACAATTGTGCATAGAATATTTGTATTCTTCCGTATCTATCACAATTTTAGCTCCATCTGTGGCTGATTCTGAGAAAAAGATGTTTCAAGAAAAATTTTTGAACTGGAAGGGAAAAATCAACCAGAAATGTAAATTCTTATACCACATTTTGTGATGTCAGTAAATGGATTTTATCTGTAGTTGCCACGTTAATTGATGTAACAGATAAATTAATATAGTTCGAAATCCCAAAATATTCCGAGTTTATATGCACTTCATTTACATTTTGAACCTTGCAGGTTGGAAGTAATTGAGTATTCTTCTGTCTGACTGCATTATTTCATTAACTAATGCATTCTATTTCATATCTTACATATGCAAGACGTTTTGCTATTCATCTGGAATTTAAACTCGGACAAATAATCTCATCTTCAAT
This sequence comes from Amaurobius ferox, assembly GCA_951213105.1. Lineage (NCBI taxonomy): Eukaryota > Metazoa > Arthropoda > Arachnida > Araneae > Amaurobiidae > Amaurobius > Amaurobius ferox. Next base: position 127,343,181 of record OX578137.1, read on the forward strand.
TGCTACAGAATCGCTCTTTTCTGAATCAAACATCTACTTAACAATGAGCCGATAAATGTATTAAAGTTGTCAATTTGCCAGAGAATTTGTGCGAAAGTTAAAAGAAATTGCTGCACAGGAATTTATTTGGAAATCAGTTTGATATATAACACATAGTTTGTTGCTAAAAATACATTTAGTTTACTAACAGTAAGTTTAATAATTTAGTTACATACAGTGGAACGGACACCACTCAAATGCGCATGGCGGTGTCGTATCGCCGCACAAACACGGCACCACTGTCGTATCGGTGCACAACCGCATCGGCACCAATGTCATATCGGCGGTGGATTCGGCCCCGGAGTCAAATCGGCGGGGAGTCGAACGAAAGTGAAACCGAAACCGATCGCACGACCGATATGCACAGAAGAATCGAAGATATGTAGATGAGTACATTGCGTCCAAAATATAATCACACATAATTCACTTATAATACTCTCATATAACTCATAAATAACTCGCATGTAACCCAGGAGTACTTACGGTCTGGAGACATTAGTCCACAGATGGGTAGAATAATAAAAGACAGCATTCAGGGTGTGCAAATAATTTAACTCATTATATCAAATATTCATATTTATTCTTAGTAAGCCATTTAAATTTTATATATATATATTCCAAACAAAATAATATTCAATATCCATTTCACACTATTACTTTCAGTAAATAATATCATCTCTTTCACTAGAGAACTTTATGCAAAGTAAATCAACATTCAGTTAACATTATATCAATCACACTCTTTAGAATCTTATCAATTTAAATTTATATATAGACAATAATCAATATATTTCAATACGCATTCCAATTAAGAGATGTTAGTTTATAAGCCTTAAATTTATACCAGTGCTTGGAATGATAAATTTAAGTTCCACTGTTCATGCACTTGAATTTAGAAATTTACCTCCCGGTTCTGTATATAAATCAAATCCACATAATTTCAGAACATCCGATCTTTACCAAAAGTTCCGCAAAATTTATATCCGACTTGCAGTATATCGACATCAGAACACGAAGTTAACTCGAACAGGCAGCCACGCCCGGATATTCGGACAACGGTCAAAATCACAACCTAAAACAGAGAAATAATGCATTAAATTTTGAATAAAATTTTAGATCCCGGTGCATTTCTTCTTCGGGCATCTTCCCGGATTAGATTTTGGGAAAATCAATAATCCACAGCAATATGGGGCCACCGGCCCTACTCTCTTTGTTCCGTTTTCTCCTCCGAAAACTTACATCCGAACTTCTCAAAGTTCTTCTCCAAAAAAAGCCCCTGAACACAGCACAAGCGCCCGACGACAGCCAAGAAGCTCTCCCATTGGCTGCCGCCCAGAGGAGAAGTTTCGCTTTTCGAAAACTTTTCACAGACGAAGCAGGCGCCGGGAAAAAAAAACAGCAGAACATTAAATTCACATTCTCGAACCAAACTAGACTTTTACACGTAAATGAATCTGAACGAGGCTTAACACAATGCAGGCGTTGAAAAGGAGAGATTTCCAAGCCGCGATTCTCAAACTGTCGAATCGAACATACATGCGATACGACAGCGGGCTCTAGAGAGAGTCCGGGTCACCATTAATATTTTTGATGAGGAGAAAACAGAAAAAATTCAAAAACGGGAAAATGAAATATAAATGTGTATGTGTTCACGATAAATATTTTTGGGATTGCCCAGAATTTGTATGGATGACCCTATTTTACACCAGAATGATCAAAATATCACAACTTCGCTCGTCTGCTTCCTATGTTTTCAATAACTATACCTGCAGTTAAATAATAAAAAAATCTGATGTGGGCAGCACGTAACTGTCCTTATATAATTCAATGAATTTACTTCCTTTACAGTAAAAAAAAATAGGTTTTTCTTATAATAGATACTTATATTTTTCTCAAGATATTGAATTTTCTTCAATTAGTCATTACTTTCATTGATTCAGCGTCATTTTTAGTTCCTTTAGCGTCATTTTTAGCGAGAATTTCGTTAATTTGGCAACATATTAAAAAGTCACCAAGTTAGCGACATTCCGCAAAATTCGTCGCTAAAATCTCGTCAAGCGTTATGGAGGAAGAAATAGTTATTCTTATAGCAGATGAATGACTATTGGCGTTCAAATACAAAGTATTATTCCAAGTATATTTCCTCATGAATGGAACGAGTTAGATCCACTAGAATAATGTCATTAAATTTATCGCATGATATTACATATGAAAAGTGAACATGTTTCTCAACATATATTTTTTTTAATTTATGGGATTTTTTGATAAATGTATTTGAAAAATGTGGTATATTTCGAGAAAGGTTCATGCTAGAGTTCTAAAGTTTATGTCAATCATTTTCTAAGGAAAAAGTACATAAGAAATATCTATTTGCGTAAATTTATTAAAGGTTTTGAATTTTTGATGATTTCTTCAAAATCTCATTCAAAAAATTTAGGTAGTTTCTGAATATTCGATTATGGTGTTAAAAACAATAGGCTTCCAGTATTCACGTATTGTAATTTTTGTACCAAATTTCATTTGAATCGCTCCATTCGTTTGTGAGATATCGTCTCCACAGACTCACTGACACACACACACACACACACACACAGGCATACAGACATTACCTCAAAAATGTTGGATTTGTGATCAAGGATACTTGAAACGTGCTCTCCCGTCGAAAACTCGAATTCGAATTTTCGACCCCGTCACAATACTTACATTATACTACGTACATAAGGAAAGTAAAAAGGAAAGTACAGTTAAATAACATAACAGATAATATTTGGAGGAAGTGTATGAATTTGTTTAATGTCTAGTTGCAGGAAAACTGTTTGGACTGTAAAGAAAAGTAAACTTGTTATGTTGACCATGACACACTTCTTTCAAATATAGACTTACAGATTTTTAGATAATAGGAAAAACTACTTATTCTGTGAAAAAAAAGGTTGTTGTTATGTTGTGCACAATATATTTATTTTTATAAAACCACAAACTTTTCGACTACAGAAAAAACTGTTTAGCCTGTAAGGAAAACTAAATATGTCATGTCGTCTACATATGTCTTTGAAAATCATTACAAACTTCTAAGCGATAAAAAAAATTCATAGTCTGTAAGGAAGTTGTTTTGTTTGTAAGGAAATTTTTTTGTCTGAAAACAATTGAAATCTATTGCGTTTTCACGATATATTTATTTTTCACCTTACTCATAATGATAAAAATAATTACACATAAACAATTCTAAAAATAAATAATTATAAATAATTTCTATAATTATAATATATATTATAATTACGGGACTACTAGAAACTCCAGAACTCAAGCTGTTCAATGTACATTTCTGCAAACAGTACAGGCATAAATTTGTAAAGATCTTTCCCAGAACTATTCTTAAACATCAAAAATATATTTTAATAGGCTTATTTATATTAATAGGTTTGAACCCGTAATTAGTTTTGTGATTCTCTATAGTTTTAAAATGGGTGATACAAAAATTTATATTCAAATTTGTTTTAAATGAAAAGATGAAATGGAGAATGAATGAAATATTAGCAAATAAGGGAAAACAAACAAGAAAAAATAAATAAAAATAATTTTTATTTCTCAAGTTCATATTTTCTTTATTTTCTATTTTAATCACGACGTCAATAAATACGGGGACAAATAAGGGAAACAAGCCCTTAACAAATAAGGGAAAACGAATATGAAAATATAGATAATAATCATTTTTATTTCTCAAGTTCATATTTCCAACATTCTCTATTTTTCCTCGTTTTACTTCCATTTCGTCAGATTAAGTAGCACTACTATCTCAAGTTTTATTGTTTAGCTATTTTCTATTTGACCGGTAAGGCCTTGTGCTCATTTAAACTTTCAGATCTTACACTGGCAAAGAAATCATTTCGGATTTCCGAAACATACGTGTGATTTATTTGCGCTACATTTTACTTTGTAATTAGTTTATTATTGATTGTGAGCCCAGGCACGTTCTATACCTAATTGTTTAATTAGTTTAACTAAATTATAGTAGATAAAAATGTTATATCAGTTCCATTTAAAAACTATATATAAAGATTATAAAAATAAGGAATAACTACAATTCATTTTATCAAGACATATATAAACAAAATGTGTTCTATGTAAGATAATCATTTGATTCTCTATGAAAGATTTATTAGTGCGAATTCACTATATATAATTGGTATGTAATTGGTATGTAATTGTTCACTATATATGTAAGGTACCCTCAGAAGTCCTCATGCATTCATTTAATTTTCAATTAAAACGTTCTGTAGTTACAGATGCATGGTTTATGAATGTAAAAGCTGCTATACTCTGTCGATTGTGAAAGTTTGCTATGCATCGGGCGCCAAATCGGAGAAATTATAATTCCTATATCAAAAATGAAGCAAGATACGCTAAAATTTCCAATTACGAAATTGTTGAACGTTCTATAGTATGAAAAAATCTGATGTGGGCAGCACATGACTTTCCCTGCAGACTTAACTTCATATTTTCATTATTTCTTTAATAATTCGTTATATTGAGTTTAATTGCACCAAATAACACTAAATTTGCATTTTTAATTCAATTTTTGTTTTTATTTGGTAATTGGACATTTTTCCGAAATCGGCTTAACAAAAATGCAAGAAATCTTAAATATCTTGAGAATGGTTAGTCCTAAAGCATAATGGAGTGCGTTATATTCTTTTTCTCGTCAAAAATTGCGTATAAAACGAGAATTTAATTGATACATTTGAGCATAGGTAGTCCTTTTTTTTTAGATTTTGGCGATTTTGCAGGCCACTTCGTAAAAAAGGCAGATTGTTCTTTTCCGAATTGCACCAAAATCTAATCAGCACCAGAGTATCCGACAAGTAACTTATCTACCAAATTTTGTGAAATTTAGTCAATTAGTAATTTAGCTAATGTGGATAAATGCAATTTTTTCGGCCATTTCGTAAAAAAGGCGGGTTCTTCTTTTCCGAGTTGTACCAAAATCCAATCAACACTAGAGTATCCCACAAGTCACTTATCTACCAAATTTTATGAAATTTGGTCAATTAGTATTTTAGATAGGGCGGATAGATCAAATTTTTGCAGGCCATTTAGTAAAAAAAGGCAGATTGTTCTTTTTTGAATAGTACCAAAACCTAATCAGCACCGGAGTATCCTACAAGTAACTTATCTACCAATTTTGTGAAATTTAGTCAATTAGTATTTTAGCTAGAGTAGATACATGACATTTTTACGGGCCATTCCGCAAAAAAAGGCAGGTTCTGTTTTTATGAATTCTACCAAAAACTAATCAGTTCCAGCGTCTCACCCAAGTGACTTACCTACCGAATTTTATGAAATTCGGTCCAGTAGCTTAGTTGGAGTGGATGCATACACTGCACAGATAGACACACACGGAGACACACATAGAGACACACACACAGGCAGACACACACACAGACGTCACGCTAAAAATAGTTTTTTCGTATTGTAGAAGTCTCGAAACGTGTAGATCCGTCGAAAACTCGAGTTGTGATTTTTGGTATGATTCTAATACTTTCCTATACATTACCATGTATTGCAGGAAAAGTAAAAACGCGTGGTTTACACATAACATGTAGACAGACGATCAAAATGAGATCAACAGAAAAAGGTAATTGTTTAAATGGCTCGTTATACTGAAATTCTTCTAAAGGAAACAGCAAGACATACGCATGAAAAAAATAATAATCCGTGTAATAAACTAGCTTTATTTTATTTATATTTATATTTTTTGCAGCAGAAAATAAATACTGTAAAAGTAATAACAGACAAATAATGCAGTACGATAGTTATTCCGTTTCGTTGACACCATTTTTTATCGTCTGAGTACATATTATGTGCAAACTGTATTTCCTTGATAAAGAATGTTCTATATATTTGTAATTGAAATGTTTAGCATATCTTTCTTTGTTTTTGAGATAGGACTTTCACCTCTTTCAATTCCCCACTAAGATACGTTGCAAAATTCCTCGAGCCATTGCGCACTGTCGCTTTCGTATTGATATACCCTGAGGTTGCAGCTCTAAAACACTTCAATCAACATTTATAGGGTTGCGTAAGGAATTATGAGGGGACCTGAAATTATTTAACACAGCGTGTTATCGAATGGCTCGAGACTGCGAACATATGTACTACATAAAGAACCTTGATGCTCCAACTAGGAGTCGAACCCTGGATCGTCCAAATGACCATCCGACACCCTACCATTCAGCTACTGGGAAGAAGTTGCAAGATCTTAATGTCGAAGTGGACACTGCTTTCTCCACTTTCTTATGCCAGATTGGCTGACCAATCTGACTGACCACCTCCTGCTATTTTTACCTCAGGTTAGACGCCTAATGCTATTTTTACCTCAGGTTAGACTCCTAATGCTATTTTTATCCTTCAGGTTAGCTTCATGAGGAGTCATTATCCTTTCGATTTGAAATTGGCGCTTAATATCCCAGAGACCACTGGATCCGTGCTAGCCGTACAAGGATTATTTTCAGACCTCCGGCATCTTTGCACTACCCTACAGGGTTGATATTTTTAAGCGCCATTGTAAAGAACCTTTGTAAAGGATCCTACTTTGCAGTGCCATTGTAAAGTCGCTACCGAGTTAAATAAGGCTACTTTGTAAAGTATCTACTTAGTCTGTTTTTCTACTTCCCAAGATCATGCCTTTTGTATGCACCAGTGTAATTTACTTCACTCTAACTTAAACTTCCAATATCCCCTAATGACTGGAGTTCGACGAAGGAATTACGGCATTAACAAACAACATAATTTATTCCAGCTAACTTCGCTGATAACTCAAAATACAATGACATATACAGAATATTTACAAAGCTAGCAGTATCATATCTTAACCCGCTGATATAATAATCTATAAATTCAACCTTAACATCTTACTCAACTGAATCTATACTGATCAAACTATTATACCATAGATATATACTCACAAACTTGTAGAGGCTATAACTTCGATATGAACTTCCATGAATGAACAGAACCACCACACCCGTGCACTCTGGATAGAAAGATAGCAGCCGAAGCTGAACGACGACTCACGGTTTCATGCTGAAGACCTGACTTCTTATCTGAATACTACGTCTACCCCTTCTTATAGTCGTGGCCAGTCGTGAGTACGTGATTCTCGGAATCAGAATTGAAGACTTTCGTACATAAATTAGCATAATGAAAAGTAAAATTAGAATACAATAGTCACGAACAATAGAATCCTCACATCTTGCTGCTCCAACCGAATCGAACCCTGAATCGAACCCTGAATCTTCGAACCCTGAATCTTCGAACTGGCCAGCCTACGCTCTATCGTTGAGATACTGGAAAGAAAGTGCAAGATCTTATTGTCGAAGTGGACTCTGGGACTATAGAGTTACAATTTGCAGAAATAAATAATATTTCAATTACCAGAAAATATTTAACACTTTCTCAGTGCCTTCACAAACACGTTTCAATCTAATCCTAATTTATAAAAAAGCCCAATTTCTCACAATCAGGGTTTCGAATACTGCACAATAACAATCCATCAGGTAACAATCAATTACTATGCATACTTTAATTACGCACGTGAAACTGGATTAAATTCTCAAAACACTGAGCGCTTGCTTTCAGTAAATTAGTGAATACAACAGAAGACATGAATTTGCAATTAGGACATTTTTCAGAGTTTAAGATTTGCAGAATAAATTAATGAAACTGCGCTGTGTGTAAAAGCATTTAACTTCCCCCCCTCCATTTGCCTGGTAGCTCCTGTTTATTCAAGAAGAGTTTTCGAACGGTTTAAATGGTATCATAACATTTACTTTTTCCTCACTGGAGTGGAATTATTTGCTTTTCAGCAAGTGTTGGTTTAGGTAAATTGCCGGGCTTAAGTTTTTGTATAATTTGGGTTTGTCAATGTTGCAGTTCGCAGAAATTGTTTCTCTCGAATTTATTTAGGTAACAGTTGCATTATTTATAATGATAATAATTTAAGTGAATATGGTTATTTGGGAACATTAGAGATTCGGGTAGCTTTTGTTTTTTTAAACATATAATGCAAACGTGGAACTGTCTTCCATGAAGATATCCACTTTATGTCTCAAAATAGATATACAAATATGAATTATTAGTTTTGAAACTTTTACTGCGTTAGAAAACTCCCTGAGTACTATATTCTAAAATTCGCAGTGGACTGCACTTTACTTTCCTTATAAATTAAAAAATGTATTTTTTCTCTCTCTATGTATACGCTAATTTCTGTTTTTCCGCACAGAATAACACAAAATGTGCATATTTTTTACTTTCGCTGCATACAGAGTATAATATATTGGGAAAATATTGTGGCGAGGTCGAAAATTCGAATTCGAGTTTCTAATTCAGTTTTAATGCTCCCAACTCCATCCGTATTACTTTCCCTGCAATACATGGTAAAGTATAGGGACAGTATTGGAATCATGCCGAAAATCACATTTCGAATTTTCGACGGATCAACACGTTTCGAGTTCTCTAGAACACGGAAAAGCTATTTTTAGCGTGATGTCTGTTTGTATGGCTGTGTATCTCTCTGTGTGTCTGTCTGTCTGTCTGTCTGTCCGTGCATATTTTGTATCCACTCTAACTAAAACATTAATTGACCGAATTTCCTAAAATTTGGTAGGTAAATCACTTGCGGGCGAATCTGGTGCTGATTAGTTTTGAGTATGATTCGGGATAAAAGCACACGCTTTTGCGAAATGGTCCGCAAAAGCCTGTTTCCACTCTAGCTGAAAAACTAATGGACCGAATTTCACAAAATTCGGTAGATAAGTCTTTTGTAGATTGCCCTGGTTTTAATTAGATTTTGGTACGATTCGGAAAAAAATAGCATGCCATTTTTTTTTTTTGTAAAATGGCCCGAAAAAATCGTCAAAATCTGAAATAAAAAACTACGCATGATCAAATATATCCATTATAAGCTTGATTTATACGTAATTTTTAACGAAGACAAGAATAAGATCAACCCCATTACTAAACCTAGCCGTTCTCGAGATATTTTAGTTTTTTCGTATTTTCTCTATGCTACTTTTGAAAATAAGTTCAGTTACCAAATGAGAACGAAAATTGAATTAAAAGTGAATTAAATTTAATTTTCAAAGAGAACGTGGATATAAGTCTGCAGGGAAAGTCATGTGCAGCCCACTTCAGATTTTTTTTATAGGGATAGGTTAGCCATAGGCAAACTGTCGGATTTTTCCCATACAGGCCAGATTCCTTGAGCCTCCTGTAAACAGTTTGTTTGTAAGCAGTTGCTCCTGTTGCGGCTACAGCTTTCCTGAGTAATGTCTTGCAGACATCTTCCTGTGGGGCAGTTTATGGCAAATACCCATACTGCAGAAGGTGTTGTATCTCTTGGACGACCTTATACCGATTGTCATCTAACTTCTTTTGGAACATTCTGCACTATCACTTTGGCTGAATTTTTACATCGGTATTTTTAGTATCGGTTCTGGGACAGATCTTAACTGCTTCAGATTTTCAAATTTTTCTTTCGAGGGCGGAGAAAATGGGTGTTTCTGAAAAGTATTTTCGCATTATCTAAACACTATGTAACATAGAAAACTGAATCTTTGCACACGTATAGTGCCGACCATTAGACAGAACTTAAATATATTACTTTCCTTATCTGCATAATGTATAAGGAAAGTATTGTGACGGGGTCGAAAATTCGATTTCGAGTTTTCATCGGGAGAGCACGTTTCAAGCATCCCTGATCACGAATCAAACATTTTTGAAGTGATGTCTGTGTGTGTGTGTGTGTGTGTGAGTCTTTGGAGACGATATCTCATGAATGAATAGAGCGATTCGAATGAAATTGGGTACAAAAATCACAATCCGTGAATACTGGAAGCCTATTGTTTTTAGACGCAATCGAATGTTCAGAACCCTCCTAAATTTCCGAGTGAAATTTTGAAAAAAATCATCAAAAAATCAAAACCTTTACTAAAGTTACACAAATAGACATTTCTTATGTAAGTTTTCCTTAGAAAATGATTGACATAAACTTTAGAACGCAGTATGAACCGTTCTCGAGATATTGCACATTTTTAAAATAAATGTATCAAAAAATCCCATAAATTAAAAAAATATATATTAACTGTTGAGAAACATGTTCACTGTTCATATGTAATATCATGCGATCAATTGGGTAACATCATTCTCGCGGATCTAGCTCGTTCCATTCATGAGTAAAGATACTTTGAGTAATACTTTTGTATTTGAACGCCAATAATCATTTATCTGCTATAAGAATAACTTATTTCTCCGTCCATAACGATTGGCGAGATTTTGACGCCTAATTTGACGGAATGTCGCCAACTTGGCGACTTTTAAATGCTGCCAAATTTACGAAAATCTCGCCAAATGTATAAAAATGACACTAAATCAATGAAAATGACGACTCATTGACGAAAATTCAATAACTTGGAAAGAATATAACTATCTACTGTAAGAATAACAGTAGTTATAAATTGGGGGTTCACCGGCGGATCGGGGAGGTGGTGCCCTGTGGTGCCAGAGGAGGCCCTCTTTGGGAGGAGGGTCCCTCTTTGAGAGGATGCCTCTCTTGAGCCACCTCCCCTCTTTGGAGTCTTCCCTCTTTTGAGAGGAAGCTCCTCTCAGAGGGTCTTGAGACCCCCAGGAGGGAGGATGCCCCCCTCCCCTCTTTTGGAAGTTTGGTGAGGTGGTGCAGCACCGGATGCCTCTTTCCTAGTATTGCGAAAGATGTCAAGAGGGCAATTGCGAAGTCTTTCACGGAGGCATGATGACTCATACGGAGTGAGTTTCACTCTTGAGAGGGAATGTCACAATCGCTGACCGACCCTTGACCTGAGGAAGTGGTTTCAAGGGATGTCGCAATCGCACAATCTGGAAATGACGTGTGACAATCAGCGATTGATAACCTTAGAAGTGACCTTTGACAAGAGCTCTGACCACACGTCCTCCCTCTCTGCTGGTCAGCGACAGACTGAAAGATCTTATCAGCAGGATGTAGTTAAAGCGCCCTCTGGTGAATTTTGATGAAGTGCTGCCATCTATCGGCATTTTTTTTTCCCAAAAGAAATTAATGTTTCACTTGTCAGGAGCTGGATTCGATCTTGGGTCCAACTGATTAGAAGCCGCGCGTCTTACCATCGTGCCAAAGCACCCGTGCTTTATAGGCAGTTAACTTCGAAGTGTACCTTATCAGCGGAAGTTAGATTATTTTTCAAAGTTCATTCGAATAGCGATGCAAGGGTGCGTTTTAAAACAGAATGCTACGGACTGAATATAAAATTGCGTATTATAACATTATGATTTTTTAAAACAAATGTATACACAAACTTTAAAAACACGAATGTAATAATTAGCTAAAATTGTGTTCAGTGGATTTTTTTAAAAAAAATAAATCAATACGATTTTTATAATAATAACGAAATGATTTCGAATGTTTAAAAACAAATTGATTACGGATGACACACAAATTGTGTTCAATGAATACGATTCGACCATTTTAAGTGTTGTGTATCTAAAAACAAATGTATACACAAACTTTGAAAACACGAATGTAATAATTAGCTAAAATTGTGTTCAGTGGACACGAAATGGTGTTCAATGAATAGGATTCGACCATTTTAAGTGTTGTGTATCTAAAAACAAATGTATACACAAACTTTAAAAACATGAATGTAATACATAGCTGAAATTATGTTTTGTGAACAGGATTCGACCATTCTAAGTGTGTGTGTGATTTTTGAAAAATAAATCTAAAAGTATATAAAAATAATAATGAAAATTAGAACTCACAGAACGACCTCTTCACTACCCGCTGGGCAAACTCCAAATGAGTGAGACACTCTCATTACGCTATTAAAAATTAGATCTTATCATCATCAGTATAAGGTGTTGCCACCTATTTTTTCTAATAATATATTTTTAATAGTTGGATACTTCAACGGTCTGATTTACTACACGTAATCTAAAACACATCACTTTAATGATATTACGCATTGAATATGATTCGGCCATTTTTAAAATGGTGGATGTAATTGAAATATCGAAGTTTAGAATTTAACAAACTAACGAATTTTCACCCCCAAAAATTTTAGCATTCAGTTTAAATAAAACCCAATGAATATGATATCACCATTTTAACATCGTAATTTTACTACCATTATAGAACTTAGAAGTGAGTGTACATTATTTTTTTCAGGACACCAACACATTTTAAAATCTATTGAATAGGAATAGACCATTTTGCACATACATGTACCTAGATTTCAACACCCGGTATTAAAACCTGCTAAACATGAAACGAGTAAGTATTGTGTGAGATTTTATCACACTAACTTTCAAACTTTTTAAATTTTTAAAAATGTCCGAAATAGTTGTATTTCATCGGTAGACATAAATTGTATGGAACACATTTTTATGAAAAAAATATCTGTTTCGACAGCTTTTAAAAATAGATTTCTACAGTTGTACACTACGGTTCTAGAATTTTCTAAATACGAATCGACTGTTTGAACTACCAATGGTGGTTTTACCGATGCAAATATTTACAGGACAAATATTTCAATGAAACCGAACTTAGTTGAAGCTTCTAAGTTTGAATATTTAGAATCATTTCATATAATTTTTATATTCACATTGAAAATAGTTAACAAAATTGGAACTCACGGAGCGACAACTTACTGTCCACACTCCAAATGAGTGATACACTCTTATTACATTATTAAAAATTAGATCTTATCTATAATGATGTCATTATGTTGCCGTATTGCCACCACACAATTATTCTTTCCAAATTATGCATTTTTTTTTTCTTTTTTCTTTTTAATAACTTGCTACTGTCTTATGCTATCCATTTTTTTTTTTCAAATAAGCAGATATTCCATATACCTTCTAAATGTTAAGTTGTAATTTAAAAAAAAAAAAAGCATTAGAGGTGTATTTTACGTCTGAATTCGTCCAAGTGGAAATCCGACAATTGTAAATGCATGATTGCATCCTCACATTTCAATAGACACCACTAAAATGTGTGGATCTTATTTTGAAAAAGCTGCTCTCAGAAAGAATATGTATATGAATACATATTTTCCATAAATATACCCCCTCCCCCCCCCCCCTCAATACACACAACATGCAGGCCAAAGACTCACCCAAAATACATTCCAAATCGGCTCTATAGCTTATCGCGCTTATCAGTGTAACAGATAGTAACCCAAAGTTCATGTTCGAAAAGCGAGTTAATTGCAATGTTATTGTTTTAAGCAGTTCCCATATTTAAATGAAAAATTTATCAAATTATACAATACATACAAGAGCTGGAAGATCATAGCATTTCAATATTATAGAATACTCACGAATGTTTTTTTTTTCCCCCATTTAAAATTATCAAATTTTAATGCAATTTGACAAAAATTGCACAATACTTAGTGTATGACTATCAAATAAGAGCTAGGTTTTATTGTTACAACAACGTTTAAGATCATTAAACGAGTATATATATATATATATATTTTTTTTAAAGAAGAATAGTATATAACTTACTGTTTTTAAGGATAGGTGATTGTTAACATTGAATTTAAATGAAAGAGTGACCCTCTGAGACAAGTACAGTACATTGCAATAACATTAAAAAATATGAAAGATATGCAATTAACACCTTAAAAGAAACATGTAATGAGTTTTGATATCTTAATAGGAGACATTATTGACATGCACATAGAAATGTCACAATTTTGTGGCTGTAGGTGCTCCATAAGACCCCTCTGCTCTTAATAAATGATCCCATTTGAATGTACATATTTAACAACATACAGAAAATGACAGGACTACAACAAAATTTTACACCTATTACAGAATAACTCCCAACTTCGTAGATTTTTAAGAAACTACAGTCGAATTTTCACCGATTCTTAGAGATTGAAACACAGCATTGTTTATGAATCTTCATACTTTAGAGAATGGAACATAACTTACCATTTATTTTGAATGAATTCAGAATTTTGACATTGATTATAAATTTATGATTTAAACTCTGTAAAGTGTAAATATCCTTTGTTATGAAACTCACACTGTAGACATTTGATATGATTCGAATAAATCTATTTTTAATTTTTTATATTTTATTTTAAAAAGTGAGATTAGTAAACTTGTTACACTTGAATGTATAGATACATAACTCATAACCATATAACATTTCTTAAATGGAACATGCTTAAAAAAAAAAAAATTAGCTAATGAGTATAAATAAGAAATTCAATTTGAAAGATAAAAACCATTTAATGAATCTATTATTCATGAAATACACATTAACCATTATCAGTTGTACATTTAAACAAATAAGTTAAAATGATTTCCTTATTGCACATTCATAGTCCTCTGATTTGAATGACTCGAAAAAATTTCTATCATAGCAGTAAAAGACTTCTTCACCACGCAACAAAACTTTCTTAGCAATGTTATTAATGTCAAGATTTAGAAGCACTTGTTCAGACACTCTGTCATACATTTGTAATGGAGTGCTGTAAAGACATTCATGGTAACTTAAATCTTCAACTTGAGCAACACAGCCGACACATTTGAAAAGTTTTCTTACATGACACATGATGTTGTCATGAATACAAGAGATTAATTGTTCGAATGCAAAATTTTTGTCACAAATAAGTGATGGTAGAAAGGTTATAGTGTTCTTTATTTTTAATATTTGAGCAGGAAGCCACTCTATAAATATACTTTCTCGAAGATGTATACTAATGTTGTTAACACTATTCTGTAAACATGCTATTTGATTTTTATCTAAGGTAATATGACACTGTGTTAGACAAAATTTTGAATCATATAATTGAATTATTTTCTGCAAATGCAATTTTCCGTTGTCATTGAAACAGAACAACTCATTGCGACTGACGAAAGAGGTATCTGCATATAGAATATTGAACGACCACAATTTTTGAGAAAATTCACTCCACGTAGCCGGTGACAGTGTAACACCTTCACGCGTAGGCTGTAATTCATTTCGATCGTTAGAGAGATATTTCCATATATACACTTTTAACTTCCCATGACGAAGTTTTAAATATACATACACATTAGATCCTAAATGCCAACGACGGAGTGCATCTTGCATAAAATCTGAAGAAGTAGATTCAGTCGAAACTGATTCTGTAGTGGAAGATAACACTCCGCTATGTGTTAGAGCACAAGAAAGTAGATCTTGAGTTGAGTTTTCAACCTCGGTGAGAACTTGTGAATTGACAACGGTAGATGTTTCTGCTGGGGTTTTGGAAGACATAAGATAGGTCTCTAACCAATCCTCAGCAAATTTTTGTGAGGGCGAATTAATCACATCTGAGACAATGTCCACAGATTTTGTTTCTTCTAGGGTAGGAACAGTCAACTCCGCACTATTTACACTAGAAATTATTTGCTCGAGTGATGGCATACTTTGAATTTTAGGCATTCTTTTTAGATAGTAACATCCAACTACGACATTCACAGTATAAGATTTATTTTTAAAACACTAACATCTTAAAACATTATAATTTTGTCGCAGCTATGAACGAACCAAACCTATCCACACAACGCCCAAAGTTGAAATGACTTATCAAACAACTTCATAAGTATAATCACATAACCTAAATCGAGTGTCGTGTGCAAACAGATCACATAAGATATGAAGTGATTAGAACTTATAATTTTTAATGAATCGTACAACATTAGATTGTGGTAAATACAATTGTTATCTACATGAGAAAATTTCTATATTATTTCATTCAGCTTCGAAATCATAGAGTGAAAATATGTACCAAACTTACTTAAAGTTCCTAATTTTAAATCACATTAACATTATATACTTAGAAAAATTTTATATATATTTTTATAACTTTAGGTGATATGTATCACGCGGAATATACAAGAATAGCTACCAAAAACACGAAAATAACTAACAGTATGAGGCCTTCACAAGTCGACATCCAAACTAGAAATGAACGATAAACACACTAATTACAACAATTAGATGAGAGCTTATCAGTTCTTATCTTATCTAAGATTTCACATAAAATGACGTCATCGCTCCAAAGTTCACAAGATGACGTCATTGGTCCAAGGTTCGCAAGATAACCGTTTAGCCTTTTAAAATTAAGAAGTAATTTTACTACCGATTTTAATTAAGAAGTAATTAAAATCGGTAGTAAAATTACTTCTTAATTTTAAAAGGCTAAACGGTTATCTTGCGAACCTTGGACCAATGACGTCATCTTGTGAACTTTGGAGCGATGACGTCATTTTATGTGAAATCTTAGATAAGATAAGAACTGATAAGCTCTCATCTAATTGTTGTAATTAGTGTGTTTATCGTTCATTTCTAGTTTGGATGTCGACTTGTGAAGGCCTCATACTGTTAGTTATTTTCGTGTTTTTGGTAGCTATTCTTGTATATTCCGCGTGATACATATCACCTAAAGTTATAAAAATATATATAAAATTTTTCTAAGTATATAATGTTAATGTGATTTAAAATTAGGAACTTTAAGTAAGTTTGGTACATATTTTCACTCTATGATTTCGAAGCTGAATGAAATAATATAGAAATTTTCTCATGTAGATAACAATTGTATTTACCACAATCTAATGTTGTACGATTCATTAAAAATTATAAGTTCTAATCACTTCATATCTTATGTGATCTGTTTGCACACGACACTCGATTTAGGTTATGTGATTATACTTATGAAGTTGTTTGATAAGTCATTTCAACTTTGGGCGTTGTGTGGATAGGTTTGGTTCGTTCATAGCTGCGACAAAATTATAATGTTTTAAGATGTTAGTGTTTTAAAAATAAATCTTATACTGTGAATGTCGTAGTTGGATGTTACTATCTAAAAAGAATGCCTAAAATTCAAAGTATGCCATCACTCGAGCAAATAATTTCTAGTGTAAATAGTGCGGAGTTGACTGTTCCTACCCTAGAAGAAACAAAATCTGTGGACATTGTCTCAGATGTGATTAATTCGCCCTCACAAAAATTTGCTGAGGATTGGTTAGAGACCTATCTTATGTCTTCCAAAACCCCAGCAGAAACATCTACCGTTGTCAATTCACAAGTTCTCACCGAGGTTGAAAACTCAACTCAAGATCTACTTTCTTGTGCTCTAACACATAGCGGAGTGTTATCTTCCACTACAGAATCAGTTTCGACTGAATCTACTTCTTCAGATTTTATGCAAGATGCACTCCGTCGTTGGCATTTAGGATCTAATGTGTATGTATATTTAAAACTTCGTCATGGGAAGTTAAAAGTGTATATATGGAAATATCTCTCTAACGATCGAAATGAATTACAGCCTACGCGTGAAGGTGTTACACTGTCACCGGCTACGTGGAGTGAATTTTCTCAAAAATTGTGGTCGTTCAATATTCTATATGCAGATACCTCTTTCGTCAGTCGCAATGAGTTGTTCTGTTTCAATGACAACGGAAAATTGCATTTGCAGAAAATAATTCAATTATATGATTCAAAATTTTGTCTAACACAGTGTCATATTACCTTAGATAAAAATCAAATAGCATGTTTACAGAATAGTGTTAACAACATTAGTATACATCTTCGAGAAAGTATATTTATAGAGTGGCTTCCTGCTCAAATATTAAAAATAAAGAACACTATAACCTTTCTACCATCACTTATTTGTGACAAAAATTTTGCATTCGAACAATTAATCTCTTGTATTCATGACAACATCATGTGTCATGTAAGAAAACTTTTCAAATGTGTCGGCTGTGTTGCTCAAGTTGAAGATTTAAGTTACCATGAATGTCTTTACAGCACTCCATTACAAATGTATGACAGAGTGTCTGAACAAGTGCTTCTAAATCTTGACATTAATAACATTGCTAAGAAAGTTTTGTTGCGTGGTGAAGAAGTCTTTTACTGCTATGATAGAAATTTTTTCGAGTCATTCAAATCAGAGGACTATGAATGTGCAATAAGGAAATCATTTTAACTTATTTGTTTAAATGTACAACTGATAATGGTTAATGTGTATTTCATGAATAATAGATTCATTAAATGGTTTTTATCTTTCAAATTGAATTTCTTATTTATACTCATTAGCTAATTTTTTTTTTTTTAAGCATGTTCCATTTAAGAAATGTTATATGGTTATGAGTTATGTATCTATACATTCAAGTGTAACAAGTTTACTAATCTCACTTTTTAAAATAAAATATAAAAAATTAAAAATAGATTTATTCGAATCATATCAAATGTCTACAGTGTGAGTTTCATAACAAAGGATATTTACACTTTACAGAGTTTAAATCATAAATTTATAATCAATGTCAAAATTCTGAATTCATTCAAAATAAATGGTAAGTTATGTTCCATTCTCTAAAGTATGAAGATTCATAAACAATGCTGTGTTTCAATCTCTAAGAATCGGTGAAAATTCGACTGTAGTTTCTTAAAAATCTACGAAGTTGGGAGTTATTCTGTAATAGGTGTAAAATTTTGTTGTAGTCCTGTCATTTTCTGTATGTTGTTAAATATGTACATTCAAATGGGATCATTTATTAAGAGCAGAGGGGTCTTATGGAGCACCTACAGCCACAAAATTGTGACATTTCTATGTGCATGTCAATAATGTCTCCTATTAAGATATCAAAACTCATTACATGTTTCTTTTAAGGTGTTAATTGCATATCTTTCATATTTTTTAATGTTATTGCAATGTACTGTACTTGTCTCAGAGGGTCACTCTTTCATTTAAATTCAATGTTAACAATCACCTATCCTTAAAAACAGTAAGTTATATACTATTCTTCTTTAAAAAAAATATATATATATATATATACTCGTTTAATGATCTTAAACGTTGTTGTAACAATAAAACCTAGCTCTTATTTGATAGTCATACACTAAGTATTGTGCAATTTTTGTCAAATTGCATTAAAATTTGATAATTTTAAATGGGGGAAAAAAAAAACATTCGTGAGTATTCTATAATATTGAAATGCTATGATCTTCCAGCTCTTGTATGTATTGTATAATTTGATAAATTTTTCATTTAAATATGGGAACTGCTTAAAACAATAACATTGCAATTAACTCGCTTTTCGAACATGAACTTTGGGTTACTATCTGTTACACTGATAAGCGCGATAAGCTATAGAGCCGATTTGGAATGTATTTTGGGTGAGTCTTTGGCCTGCATGTTGTGTGTATTGAGGGGGGGGGGGGAGGGGGTATATTTATGGAAAATATGTATTCATATACATATTCTTTCTGAGAGCAGCTTTTTCAAAATAAGATCCACACATTTTAGTGGTGTCTATTGAAATGTGAGGATGCAATCATGCATTTACAATTGTCGGATTTCCACTTGGACGAATTCAGACGTAAAATACACCTCTAATGCTTTTTTTTTTTTTAAATTACAACTTAACATTTAGAAGGTATATGGAATATCTGCTTATTTGAAAAAAAAAAATGGATAGCATAAGACAGTAGCAAGTTATTAAAAAGAAAAAAGAAAAAAAAAATGCATAATTTGGAAAGAATAATTGTGTGGTGGCAATACGGCAACATAATGACATCATTATAGATAAGATCTAATTTTTAATAATGTAATAAGAGTGTATCACTCATTTGGAGTGTGGACAGTAAGTTGTCGCTCCGTGAGTTCCAATTTTGTTAACTATTTTCAATGTGAATATAAAAATTATATGAAATGATTCTAAATATTCAAACTTAGAAGCTTCAACTAAGTTCGGTTTCATTGAAATATTTGTCCTGTAAATATTTGCATCGGTAAAACCACCATTGGTAGTTCAAACAGTCGATTCGTATTTAGAAAATTCTAGAACCGTAGTGTACAACTGTAGAAATCTATTTTTAAAAGCTGTCGAAACAGATATTTTTTTCATAAAAATGTGTTCCATACAATTTATGTCTACCGATGAAATACAACTATTTCGGACATTTTTAAAAATTTAAAAAGTTTGAAAGTTAGTGTGATAAAATCTCACACAATACTTACTCGTTTCATGTTTAGCAGGTTTTAATACCGGGTGTTGAAATCTAGGTACATGTATGTGCAAAATGGTCTATTCCTATTCAATAGATTTTAAAATGTGTTGGTGTCCTGAAAAAAATAATGTACACTCACTTCTAAGTTCTATAATGGTAGTAAAATTACGATGTTAAAATGGTGATATCATATTCATTGGGTTTTATTTAAACTGAATGCTAAAATTTTTGGGGGTGAAAATTCGTTAGTTTGTTAAATTCTAAACTTCGATATTTCAATTACATCCACCATTTTAAAAATGGCCGAATCATATTCAATGCGTAATATCATTAAAGTGATGTGTTTTAGATTACGTGTAGTAAATCAGACCGTTGAAGTATCCAACTATTAAAAATATATTATTAGAAAAAATAGGTGGCAACACCTTATACTGATGATGATAAGATCTAATTTTTAATAGCGTAATGAGAGTGTCTCACTCATTTGGAGTTTGCCCAGCGGGTAGTGAAGAGGTCGTTCTGTGAGTTCTAATTTTCATTATTATTTTTATATACTTTTAGATTTATTTTTCAAAAATCACACACACACTTAGAATGGTCGAATCCTGTTCACAAAACATAATTTCAGCTATGTATTACATTCATGTTTTTAAAGTTTGTGTATACATTTGTTTTTAGATACACAACACTTAAAATGGTCGAATCCTATTCATTGAACACCATTTCGTGTCCACTGAACACAATTTTAGCTAATTATTACATTCGTGTTTTCAAAGTTTGTGTATACATTTGTTTTTAGATACACAACACTTAAAATGGTCGAATCGTATTCATTGAACACAATTTGTGTGTCATCCGTAATCAATTTGTTTTTAAACATTCGAAATCATTTCGTTATTATTATAAAAATCGTATTGATTTATTTTTTTTAAAAAAATCCACTGAACACAATTTTAGCTAATTATTACATTCGTGTTTTTAAAGTTTGTGTATACATTTGTTTTAAAAAATCATAATGTTATAATACGCAATTTTATATTCAGTCCGTAGCATTCTGTTTTAAAACGCACCCTTGCATCGCTATTCGAATGAACTTTGAAAAATAATCTAACTTCCGCTGATAAGGTACACTTCGAAGTTAACTGCCTATAAAGCACGGGTGCTTTGGCACGATGGTAAGACGCGCGGCTTCTAATCAGTTGGACCCAAGATCGAATCCAGCTCCTGACAAGTGAAACATTAATTTCTTTTGGGAAAAAAAAATGCCGATAGATGGCAGCACTTCATCAAAATTCACCAGAGGGCGCTTTAACTACATCCTGCTGATAAGATCTTTCAGTCTGTCGCTGACCAGCAGAGAGGGAGGACGTGTGGTCAGAGCTCTTGTCAAAGGTCACTTCTAAGGTTATCAATCGCTGATTGTCACACGTCATTTCCAGATTGTGCGATTGCGACATCCCTTGAAACCACTTCCTCAGGTCAAGGGTCGGTCAGCGATTGTGACATTCCCTCTCAAGAGTGAAACTCACTCCGTATGAGTCATCATGCCTCCGTGAAAGACTTCGCAATTGCCCTCTTGACATCTTTCGCAATACTAGGAAAGAGGCATCCTCCCAAGAGAGGCATCCGGTGCTGCACCACCTCACCAAACTTCCAAAAGAGGGGAGGGGGGCATCCTCCCTCCTGGGGGTCTCAAGACCCTCTGAGAGGAGCTTCCTCTCAAAAGAGGGAAGACTCCAAAGAGGGGAGGTGGCTCAAGAGAGGCATCCTCTCAAAGAGGGACCCTCCTCCCAAAGAGGGCCTCCTCTGGCACCACAGGGCACCACCTCCCCGATCCGCCGGTGAACCCCCAATTTATAACTACTAATAACCTATTTTTTTGCTGTAAAAGTAGTAAATTCATTGCATTATATAAGGAAAGTCATGTGCTGCCCGCATCAGATTTTTTTCTATTAAGACGACTATTTCGACGCTAAGTATTAAGTTAATATTATTAAACAAAATAAAGCAATAACAATATATATTTTATAATGTTAGTTTTCCATTATTTGGCAGAGTTAAGTTCTAGTTCTATATCAACATAATACTTTAATTTTAATAAGTTCCCAAATATCGGAGGAAAACTAAATTTATTGTTTAATCAATTCATTCCATGAAGATAATAAATTATCTTTGCGAAAGTTATTAATTTTACTGAGTCATTTGACCCGGGAGTATGAAGTGACAACCAAAAGCGCAATTTCCTTTCCTCATATATTAAGTGCTCCGTGCCTGTTTCTAACACAATAAAAGCGTCACTGATACCTAGGAGCATTAAATAACTGTATTAAAATTACTTTTTTCTTTTGATGCAGAGTAAGTACTCTCACATTTTACGACAAAATAAAGTATGTTCCATCGTGTAATATTAATAGAATATGACAGAAACTTGCGGTGCTGCAAAAGCGTTTCCCCGCCGAATTATTGCTTTTAATTTGAATATTGCTTCTATTTTACATAAGCTTATCTAAGAAAAGAAAATGGTGTCACATAAATGTTATTTGAAGTTGATTAAAAATTTATGAGAAAACACCATGCAACTCTTAAAGCATCCACATTTCCCATTGTGTAGGCCCAACTTCAAATAGAGAAAGAAAAACAATCTTCTCAGCCCAGCAAATGGACCACTGACAAGCAAAGAAGGGTAGTATCGCTGAAATATCTTCAATAGACTCATGCAGAGACGTATACATCCACCCTCTAAGTGAACGAATAAGCCGCTACTCCCATGTACATATCCGGCCACTACTCCTGAAGGTCACGAAGGTCACTGCAATGAAAGATACCAATATTGCGATAAAAGGACTGACAGTGTCGAATATACAGGGTGTCCCAAAAAGATTGAAACGCTCTTTAATTCTTTGCCTGTTGGAGACAAGTGAGCAATGTAAATTGCAAAAATGTTGAAAGTAAGGTAGGAAATAAGACTACACTAATGAAATAGTCCTCCCATTAATTTTCAAAAAGTTCCACTTTTTAAATTCTTTTACGACCCCGTTAGACAAATTTGGTCAATCAGAAAATTTTTATTTTTAATGCAACAAGATCATTAAGAAAACCGCATATCTGTATCTTTAAAATTGAACGAGTTGTATTTAATTGAAAATTGAACATTATGAATCGGGACCATATATCTAATTAGAAATGTAAATTTGTGACATATCACAAAAAAGATAAAACTTAATGCATATTTTAATTGTGTGCCCCAACCTCGTAGTGAGTACCACTGCTATGATCTCTGCTGCGTAATGCTTTATTTAGATGTATTTGTGATAAAAAATTTTGATACATCTTAACGTATTTTTGATCTAAACATCAATTTGTTTATGATCCCTATTTTGGCATAAGTCAGATTTTTCCCTTTACCATAATTCAGTTGATTTTAAAGATACAAATATGCGGGTGTTTTTAATGATCTTGTTGCATTAAAAATAAAAATTTTCTGATTAACCCAATTTGTCTAAGAGGGTCGTATAAAAAATTAAAAAGTGTAACTTTTTGAAAATTAATGGGAGGACTATTTCATTAACGTAGTCTTATTTCCTACCTTACTTTCAACATGTTTGCAATTTACATTGCCCACTTATCTCCAACAGGTAAAGAATTAAAGCGCGTTTCAGTCTTTTTAGGACACCCCATATACGCAACAACCTGTACGCAAATCCAACCTATAATAAACGAGTCGAAAAATACATGTATTGAAAAAGCAAATATGTTGTAAGACATTTAACAGCTGATCTTTATTCCCAACGTCCTTAACTACCGTTTTTCAACATTCAATGTGAATTTTATGATCACTTAACACGGAATTTGGTCATTATAAAAGAGGAGGCAATCGTCTGGGATGTTTAGTTAAGCATAAATATTGAAACAGAAATGTAAAATACTTGTCTTCTAATAATTTAGAAAAACTTAATTTACATATTACTACTATTTTTTTATATGATACATTTTACGCGGGAGCAATACATGCAGTGTACTATTTCTCTAGTAACATGGTAGCTAGTAACATGGTAAACAAGCATATCATCAGAAATATCCACGTCTTTTTATATTACATCATATTACTAACTTCTGCTCAAAACAGCCAAAGTATCTTAGAGGCTTGATGAGTGTAATGGATCAGGAATGGCATCCCGGTAATGGAAAAAAGTCTGATGTGGACAGCACATGACGTTGCCCCGGCGCACCAGTGGGGGACGGAGCACACCGCACCCAACGATACAACAGCCATGCCTGAAGGTGGGACTCGAACCCACAACCCGGCAGCCGAAAGATCGCTAGAAAAGGCTTGCCTTGACCGTTCGACCACCGCGTCGGCTGATTAGATATGTAATATATGTCCTCTTGTTCCCTGCATTAACATACATAGTGCAAGTGCATGAATAGTGAATAGATTCTAACTGATAAAAGGAGTTAGGTTTTTACTGGCACCCAAAAAAATTGTGAGAGTATCACGCAAGAAAAATACAAGCCATCTTTATTGTTATGACATAAAACAACACAAATCGCAAATTTATACGAAATTATATATTAAAATTTCTGGTGGTAAAGCAGCCCGGATCTTTATATTCCATAAAAGTGACAAATTGAAGTGGCAAGTAATATTTGAAGGGATGTAGACAATTGCTCAGACTAGATATTGCCAAGAATGGGCATGTTTTATCTCACTAAATGTATAACATTGTAATAAAGTTCGGTGACCGTCAGTTGAAGAATAGTATCGAGTCAGAAATTTTTGTCAAGGCAGTTGTATTGTGTCAAGCGACAAAATACAACTGCCACTGCCACTATTTTTTGGCTGCTACTTACTGTTTCTTAACGAATACACAAAGCTTCTTTCTGGTCTAATGAAACTATATAAAACAATGACTATGAAACAATAGTTACCGAATAAATTTTACTTTCCCTGCAATACATGGTAATGTATAGGGAAAGTATTGGAATCATGCCGAAAATCACAACTCGAGTTTTCGATGAATCTACACGTTTCGAGACCTCTACAATACGAAAAAACTATTTTTAGCGTGACGTCTGTGTGTGTGTCTGTCTGTGTGTCTGTCTGTGCAAATTTTGTATCCACTCTAACTAAAAAACTAATTGACCGATTTTCATAAAATTTGGTAGGTAAGTCACTTGTGGGCGAATCTAGTGCTGATTAGTTTTGGGTAGGATTGGGGATAAAAGAGCCCGCCTTTTTTTGCAAAATGGCCCGCAAAAGCTTGTATCCACTCTAGCTAAAAATCTAATGGACCTAATTTCACAAAATTCGGTAGATAAGTCGCTTGTGGGACACCCTGGAGCTGATTAGATTTTGGTACGATTCGGAAAAAAATAACCTGCCTTTTATTGCAAAATGGCCCGCAAAAATCTTCAAAATTTAAAATAAGAAACTACGTACTCTCAAATATATCCATTAAAAGCTTGTTTTATACGTAATTTTTAACGAAGAAAAGAATAAGACCAACCTCATTACACTAGGACTAGCCATTCTCGAGATATTTTAGTTTTTCGTATTTCTCAACGCCACCTTTGAAAATAAGTGCAGTTACCAAATGAGATCGAAAATTTAATTAAAAGTGAATTACATTTAATTAAAATAAAGAAAACGTGGATATAAGTCTGCAGGGAAAGTCATGTGCTGCCCACATCAGATTATTATGCCTGGTATATAAGCGGCATTCATGTTCCCAGTGAATCCAGAAGGCCTGAGTTCAATTAAGTTTGTGAAAGCAATATAAGTTAAATGATCTAAAGGTTATAGTACAGGGTGGAGCGCAGCCCACTGACAGATTTCAAATCTGAATGGTGAGGCGCCACGATCGCTTCTCGTGGCTGGCGGGAGGGGGAATGGAAGAGGGGGGGGTGCCATTTCATGACGTGCGCCGCCGCGATAAGTCAGTCGCAATGGAGCGTTGGAACGTCTAACACCGTGTTACCTGTGTTCGTAGTTATTTCAAAACAAATTCTGTCACGGAAGTGCAAAGTGTCTATCGACGACAGTTCAATATTGGTCGACATGGTCACGCACCGTCGCTCAATACCATATTGGCTTGGGTGAAGAAATTTAAAGAAACTGGTAGCGTGTTAGACGTGAAGCATGTATCTCCACGAACAGTGCGAACGCCAGAGAACCTGCAGACTGTGAGAGAAGCTTTTGAACGCAGTCCTCGGCGCGCCAGCAATCTCGCATTGATGTAAAAGGAGGCCATCTGACTGATGTAGCTTTCAAAAAATAACCTTGTAATCGGTGGTATATAAATGACGTACTTGGTTGTATTTATAGATATTTTTACTTATTTTTTTCCCTGCTTCCGTGTATGATGTATGACTAGTTGAAATGTGTCAGTTGGCTGCTCTCCACCCTATATATGAGTGCATCAAAATTGCGCAGTTCAAGTTCAATTTTATATAGTAATGAACGTTTTTACATTTAAGATGTCATGCTGAAATGAGTGAGTAATAAGGCCATTTCAAAATTTTCAAAATAAACGTCGTCATCTGAATTCTTGAATCTTTCTATCCCCATTTCCAGGTTTACTGGTAGATATATATGACTATATCTAGGGCAATGACCAACACCTTTCACACAAAATATGTGGAAGGAAAAAATTTTTTATCGGTAAATGAGTATTACTAAACGTAAAAACTGCATTAAAAGACAAAGTAACACTACTTTCCTATCCCGATTATCACGCCGGCCAACAGAAATAGACGCTCAATGGACAGCCAAAGTATAAAATATTCAGTTATTCTAGAGTTAATATGGATGTTACGCTTTTTACTGACAAGATGCTTTATAACTGTAGAATCTTATCAATCTTGTCAAATCAATATTATAATGCAAAGCAATTTTCTAATCTTATACTTTAGGAAGCGCATCTTATATTAGTACAATTTCTCTTACGTCTATTTTAGCATATGTGTGTTCTATAAGTTCTGTCTCTCGGGACAAGTCTGCAAAAATCCATGTTTTACTGAATTGAAGAAAGCCGAATATTATGCTTAGAAAATTTTTAAACATTCCAGTTTTTATAAAACTTTTTAATTTAGCTGTCCCATTCAATAGTTACTGATGCACATAAATAACTACGCAAAGTCCGTCCTTAGAACGGCTGCAATTTCATCTCCTGGCACATGCAGCAAAAGAAGTGTCATTTTATTATCCTATGCTTCTAAAATTTCACTGGTTTCAAAATGGTGTCTATCTAGGTCTGACCGTAAACATCTCAAATCGATGTTGTATCCATAAAATTTCGTAATTTCATACCTACTATAATGATTTCCTTCATACCATCTGCCCTATCCTTTAAGGATGAGCCATAAAAATTGAGAAACCGTATGCAGAGTGGTGTTAAGATGTCTTCTATAACTTCCAACCACTATTTTAGGCCAAACATGCTCTTTCGTCGTCATATGACTTCAAATTTTTGCATTTCAGTAACGGCGTAGCCAAATATGTGTCTATCAGAAGATAGTTAAAATATTACCTATTAGTAAATTTTCAAAATTTCAAACTATACGAAATTGTTGAACAATTATATGTTACTTTTCCATATTAATATGACACCAAAGCCGCACTTCAAACATTTTACATTTCAAAAAATTAATATTTTAATGAACAGAAATTATGTGTGTATATATGTACATAACTTCACTCAATAAGTCTCCGGTCTGATGGCAACATGGGACGCGGTAGCCCATTGGTTAGCGCGCTGGAGTTGCACTCGGTAGGCCCGGGTTCGATTCCAGCCACTGCCAAAACTGCCGCCGTGTTCATGCGGAGTACGATCACGTTAAACATGTGGGTCCGAAAGTCCTTCCGAGAGGTTGGTGGTAGGGGAAGGAGGGTACGGTCCCTGTGGATGCCTCCCCCACTGGGTTCCGGTCTAAATTGGGTGGCACTTCCCGACCGTCCAAACTGTTACCTTACACCTTTCTGGTAGGTTGGACTGTCTGGGTTTCAACAACAACATATATGGCAACACTGTTGACATACCCATATGATTTCTGGATAGTACCAACCTTCAAACGATACGTGTCAAAATTTTATGACATTCTGACAACTAGTTTACAGGTTACACTGGTTTTAGTGACCCCAGTTTTGTAATTTTCAAAACAATGAATAAAAAAGAATTACGTGTGTTGATTAAACATTGTTTTTTGATGGGGAAAGATACTGTTGAAGCCAAACAGTAGCTTGATAAGCGTTATGGAAACTCTGCACCAGGGAAATCAACTATTATTGACTCGTATGCTGAATTTAAACGCGGTCGTACAAACACCGATGATGCTGAACGCTCTGGTTGCCCAAATTCGGCAGGTGTTCCTGAAAACATAAAAAAAGTCCACAAAATAGTTTTGAAAGACCGTAAAGTGAAGTTGCGTGAGATAGCTGACACCTTAAAGATATCAGAAGGTAGTGTGTTTACAATTTTACACGAAAATTTGAGCATGCGTAAGTTGCTTTCAAAGTGGGTGCCGCGTTTGCCCACACCGGACCAAAAACAACAACGCGTCGACGATTCAGAGCGCTGTTTGGAGCTGTTCAAGCGAGATAAGAAGCGAGCTTCAAATTGCTTCCTCACCCACCGTACTCTCCAGATCTGGCCCCCCAGCGACTACTGGCTTTTTGCAGACATCAAAAAGATGCTCCAAGGAAAGAAATGTGGCTCAAATGAAGAAGTGATTGCCGAAACTGAGGCCTATTTTGAAAGCAACGACAAATCGCTCTACAAAGTTAGAGGAACGTTGGAATGAATGTATCAATCTTGAAGGAGAGTATGTTGATGAATAAAGTCGAATTTCTGAAAAAAAAATTGTTTTTCTTAGTTAGACCGGAGACTTATTGAGTGATGTAGTACATGCCTGTGTATACCCATGTTCGTGCATGCTCGTGTGTATATACGCGAAAACATTTCATGATATATACTACTCACTATCTCAGATGTGATCCTTAGCTGACGAAATGAAGATCACTATAATCTATTTTAACATCAATAATTTATTTTGACACAATGCAAAATTTTGTATATAAAGAAAGAAATTTAAAATGTTCAACTTTTCTCAGTAATGTTATTTATGTTCTGCGCTTTATTCCAACAGTTTTTATTCCAATTTTACGACTTTTCAAAGCGAGGGTCTAAGAATCGATACATCGGAAAGCCAGAAAAATTCATGGAAGTATGAAAAATGGCGCACCTTAATGAAGCCCTGAAATCTTTCTGTAACGAAGCGTCACCCTAAGTTCCAATGATGAATCTCAGACTTAAATGATTATTGGAATTCTCTTAAAAAATAAATCGACTTAAAGGGTTTCTTTCCGAGTCAGTGAAAGTTTTAACCCTCGTTACCTGATCATTTCTCAAAGGGAATAAAGACCACAAAAGCGTCAAATATGTATAGGTGTGATTTGGAACGATATTTTCGAAGCAAAGATAAATCAGATGCGAAGGATATTGCGCAGTTTTGTTTTGTAACTTCTGAAAAACTTTAGCATTTTCCAGGAAACTTTTGGTGCATAGTCTGATATAAGGTGTGGTTTGAAATTGTATTTTATTATTCCAATTTTAAAAATAGGCATGAAATATTAAGATTTTCATACACTCAAATATTTATTTCAATGAAAGACAAAAGAAAAGCTACAAAAATTCGCAGAAAGCAGTCGCTTTGCAACAT
The DNA here is from genome assembly GCA_951213105.1 of Amaurobius ferox. Taxonomy (NCBI): domain Eukaryota; kingdom Metazoa; phylum Arthropoda; class Arachnida; order Araneae; family Amaurobiidae; genus Amaurobius; species Amaurobius ferox. Next base: position 127,372,993 of record OX578137.1, read on the forward strand.
AGTTGGAAGCGTCTGACTTTGGTCATTCTGTCTGTCTGTCTGTCCGTTCGCATGATAACTGCCGTGAAAAAGACTTTATTAAGATGAACTTTTAGTATGTTGTTGAGATAGTCTGTGGGACATATGGGAATGAAAATGGCTAATATCACCCAATCAGTTTTGGAGTTAACCCGTGTTGAAAAAATGAAATACATTGAACCCTATGGGTCTTAATTTTTCAAACATTTTTAGGCGGAGTTAAAATTCACAAATTGCTTTGTAAATTTTAGGAAATATTTATATTATCACATATAATGTGTAATAAAAATTCAGCAAAATATGCTGGGTAGTTTTTCAAATAAAAATTTAAATTAATAAGTACACTCATGATATATGAAGAGATCATGTGACTCACTGCAAAATAAAATATGGCATCCATTTTTTCCGCTGTGTAAAGATTGTGATGTTTAAAGATCGTTTATAGTGTTTCCTCCGTCATAAAACTCCGTCATATTTCTTTGTCATATGTCTTTCCTCCGTCATATTTTTAAGTATTATCTGTGTATCTAAATTCTATTCTAACACAACTATAATATTTTTTATTTTAAATAATCGCTAAACGTTGATTATTTCTACAACGAAGCCTAATTTTAACGTGTGCAGAATATAAACAAATTAAACGATTATAAAGTGAGTTGTATAAGAATTGCTGATTTTTTTCACTTAAAATTATTTAACTCTGGAGTCTGAAATAAAAGTGATATGAATTACATAGTCATTGATTTTACATAGAGAGGCAGACGATTTATATTTCGTTGACCTTATTTGAATAAAATTCATTTTGTATAACTAGCATTGTCTTTTTCGATGATGTTTTAAGTTTTCAAATATAATAAATTACTATAGTACTGTAATAATTTGAAATATATCAGCGTTAAATTTATCACATTTTAGGGATATTTAAATAAAATCGCATTTCATTTGGAAAGTGCTTCATAAACAATGTTTTATTTGTGATTGATCTTCCTTGTTATTTCATGTTTCGTCCTAGCTATGCATGAAACATACAAGGCATGATTATTTACGTCCATAAATCGCAAATTTCAGTTTTAACAAGTGATATATTTCCAAAAATATTGGCTATCAATAAGTTTTATGATTATTATTATTATTATTATTATTATTATTACTATGATTATTATTATTATTACTTCTGAGTACAATAGTTTCTGAAATATTGAGTTTAATTAATAATGTTGAGTTTAATTTTAATTAGATTGAATGAATAAATATGTCATTTACAACAAATCAACCTTCAATAAAAGAAAAAAAAAATATCCGTTAAAAGAAAACGAAATGTATTAAATTAAAATGGCGGTGGGAAAAACCAATTGACTGTTTCTGAAAAACCCAAACTGAAAAAGGGCTGACTAAAAAATGTATAGTTGATGTTTATTTAAATTGTTAAAATATAAACCATAAAATATCTCCATCTTTCTAATGTAAGTCTCTTAAAAATTTCAAAGTAATTGAAATATTTGATTTATATTCTTGAAGAAAAAGGAAACATAAGATTCTAAATTTTTAATTTTATATATACTAGTAAACGTACCCGTCTTTGTCTGGAACAGCTATTTATTGGATTCGTTCATCCAATTTTATAAAAAACGTAATCGCATCCCTCCCTTTTTCTAAAAACAGAAATAAAATTATCTGCTATGTCTGCACATAAAAAGACGGTTATATTAAAACAATAAGTGCTATTTCAGCGAACCTTCAGCAGAAATTTTCTAGCACAATACTCATAAAGATAACATACCATATTAAAAAATTTGGAATAATATATTTTAAATACGAAAATTTAGATAACCACTTTGTTGGATAAACAGCTTTTTTTCATCTCCAAATATCTGCCATTTCATATTTATTCTCTGTCCAGCATGCCGGTAGAACAGGTACAAGTTATGACGTCAGATGCAACTCCCAGTACTTACAAATAGCGAACCAGAGAATGGAGACTTTCTTCGGCAAAATCGAAATCCTTAATTATGCTTCTGTTTAAAAATTCCAAGAAAATATAAAATTGGAATAGTTCAAAAAAAATATTAGAATACGAAAGCATACACCTATATTTTTACCTTAGTGCATAATTGTGCTAATCTTTAATTTTTGGTTGCAATAAAATAAGAATCAAATAACCTAAAACTAAAAACATACATATTTTGATGTATTTAAAAATAAATAAATAAATATGAAGGAATTGTTCTTTACATGCGATTTAAATATCGACCCTAACAGCACCGTGACCAGTATGTGACGCTGCTGTGACCGTAGGTCATGAGACGTCACAGCGACTATAAAATGACTTCTCCATGGCTTCGATATATCCATCCGCATTGACGTCACACTGGGAAGTCGCAGCGAGGTCACAGTGTGACAGGTGGTCAGAATCTCTCAAAGGTAGTCACAGTTGATCACAGGTGAGAATCGCGCAAAATCGTGCTTTAACTTAAAATAGCTAAAAAGTCTCTAAATTCTCTTTAAAAATCTCGCCGCTGAGTTTCGCTTGAGGACCTGAAGTACCTCTGTAGAAAATTTCGCCGTCATCCGAAGCTTCTATTTGTCGCTACAGAAAACATGCATAGATGCACAAACATACACACATTTCTGTTATTATATAAGATATCTGCCTTCCAAGATCAAGTTTCGGCATTAAACACAACGATCGATGTAAGGGTATTTCTGTATTTTTCCAGACTTGCTAAATTTTAATATTTTTTTTTAATTTAAAACTCTGCTTAAAAGAATAAAAATAATCTCTAACTTGGCCAAGTAATGTACGAGATTATCTTTCACAAAATGTTACCTAAAATGTTGATCCAATTTTTATCTAGTTTAAATCTCTTAAAAATATTAGAACGACACTGCACTATAAATCTTTAAGACTTAATTTGGGCTCAACTGGAACTGAATATGTACCGTAACTTCTGGATTGAATTCAGACATGATAAGACCTCCTTCTCGTAAGGAATATAATTAATTACCCTACGGTATGTATACTTGCAAGTGTGCGGTTTGTATAAATATTTGGTTCAGACATTTATAAAGAAGCAATTGGTATTGTTATGTTACTATTATTTAGGCCTTTCACAGATAGAGAAACTAACACTCTTAAAAACATAAACAGAAACTTTTAAATGGATTTTATTTTTCTATTGACGAATTGTGCTTAACGTCAAAATAGCCGTCTTAATCTAAAATTGGCTTAATTATTTTCTGTCCAGTCTTCGACACTATAAGTACTGTATTGAACCAAGGGCATAGGGGCAGCTTTCTCGGACTACACGGCCCCAAAATTAAGCAATTGCAACATTGAAAAATGAATAGCTGCTTCTTAAAAATAAAATTATGGCATTGGAATAAGTTTGCTTTGCGAAAAGATTCATTTTGGAGATATATACGGCCGTACTAATTTAAGATGTAGAGTATATTGGCTTTTTATTTATGGTGGTAAATCAGTAATTAAAAGTCCATTAAAATATGTAAGAGCTTCATTTTTTACACTTTTTTGCATAACGCAATTATATTTTTGATAAAATGTTTCTAATCACTTGACATGTGTCGAGAGGTAGATTTTCTCGGATCCCAGTGTGGCTAAGTCAGGAATAAGTGTGCAAAGATTCGGCCATGTAGGTCACGAGGGTCTGGAAAGATTTTTCTAAAAAATATAGGTTTTCTCTTTTGGAGGGAGAATCAAGACCCGTCTCCGTTCCGTAGATGATACTATAAGGTGCAAAGATTCAGCATTCTAGGTCACTGAGGTAACTTCTGAAGGGTATTTAAAGACTTTTTGACCTCCTTTTTTTCTTCTCCCTTGGGGGTAAGGGAGTGGTAAATGTGACGGTTCCTTTAGATTCTATCCCGTAGTCTATACTATAAGTGTACAAAATTTCAATCTTCTAGGTCATTGGAGGGGATGTGGAGGATCTAAAAACATTGAAATGCGTGTGGTAATTATTATACAGATATTTTAATACGTACAATATTCTAGAAATGACCAGTTATATTATTTTATTCCTCACTTCAAATGAAAATCACCAATCTAATCTTGCCATTTAATAATATTATCTTGATTCTTCATCTCCAAACTAATCTTTCTCCAGCTGCTTAAGAATTTTTTTGCTATTTCGATAATCTCGGTCATATGCGCTTTCTGTTGCCATTCAAGAAAATAAATCCTGTATTTTTCTTTCTGGACATTGAAAAGTCGCCTTTTATTTACCAATTATTTCCTTTCATTTCGCACCACAGTTCTTAGACACCTCTGAACGACCTTATAAATTACTTGCCACTGAGCTGGAGAGACATTTATGTTTCGGTGATGATTTGATGAGTATGTTTAAAAGAATAATAGAGAAAGTGTTGCTAGAAAAATAAACTCGTAAAAGCGCCTTGGAATACTGCAGTTTTAATGGAACATATTTAATCTTCTACACCTGAGAAATGTTATAAATTCTTGAAAAGAATACAATATATTCTCTTTTAGCAGATAAATAATGTTGCAAATCAATGAAATATTTGTAAATGTTGTGAATAAATTTGGGTTATATTTGCATTTTTCAAATAATTTCATGTAATATAGTTTTTTGTTACGTTTGTATGTGAACTTTAACGAAATTCATCCGATTCCCAGAGGCAGCTTGATTAATTTAAATATTTCTTCTAAATTCCAAATATTAGGATAACTTTTATTTATTTATTTGGCTTCCCGTAGTGCATATAATTTAATTTATTTAATTGTATGTAAATTTATTAGTTTTCTGTTTTTAACTATAGACCGAGTAGGGACCCTTTTTATCTTGATTCTAAAACTGAAATAAACTTTAAAATTAAATCTGGTAGTTGTTACTCATATCAGGTAAAATCAATCAATTTTAAGTTTCTTTTGACGTATTTGTAACTGTAATATAGATATCAAGTGATTTTTTAGAGAATTAATTTTTTCATGTGATTCTTTTACAACAAAAGGAGATAGAAGTAGTCAAAGTCAATTATATGATTTTTGGGTACACAGAGTTATAAAACCGAATCATGAAATCTTTTAACAAGATATTTTCTAAAGTCATAAGCACATACATAATATCTATAGCAGATTTTTCGTGAAATACAAGATCCATCCCTCACAACAAAGATCGTCACATGTGTGACAGTGACGTTGTAGTCACGTGACACCTGGGTCACCATGTGACATCATATTTGTGACTTCTATGCGACTTTACGTATTAGCAACTTTGTAACTTCATTGTGACTATATTCTGTGTGACGTTTCCACAATTTAATTAACACGTAACAATGTGACGACATTACAGTGACAATTACAATGTGATCTCACAACCAAGTTAATATGAGAACGTCACAAACGACCGTGAAAATGACCAAAATGGGCCTCAATATGACATTGCCGAGACGTACTGCGATGTCCTGTGACGTCACAAAGTCGCAATGTGACGTAAATCTTACGTCATTGTGGAAAAAAATGCTGTTAGGGACCGAAAGGTTCACTTTTTGACCTTCAGATCAATGGGAGCTAGGTTTGAATGCTGAGAAAATTGGTTTGTCTCTTATTGGTTTGTAATCTACTTCTTATCATTGGTTTGTAATCTACTTTTGAGCATTGGTTTGTAATCTACTTGTATTGGCTTCCTGTTAATGTAATCCTCGTGTTCATAAAAAAGCCGGTAGAGATCCAAAATAGATCCTTTCAGTCCAACACGAGAGCTGCAAGGGTCGACCGAAAAAATGTTCTTTTAAATTTTTATTTAACAAAATAACTTTATCGTGAAGGTTGCTACATTCTTTATTCCACATGACAGTTTGGTGCATAATTTTATAGTAAATAAATGTATCTATTTTCCCACGGTATGTTGAGAATCAAATACGACTCTTAAAATCAAGTGTAAGAGCTATTCATGGAGGTCATCTTCTCAAGTGTTTCAACAAGCTACATCTGAAACTGGTACTCAAGTTAAAGATTCTTGCTAGAGGTTAAGGTTTGTAATCGGACAGGGAATTTTACATTAATTGTGTAACAGCACAATTTCCAATTACACTTTCGTATATATTTTTGAGCTGAACTTTATCTTTATTTAAATCAAGATGTTAAGCTGGCAGTTTTCCTCGAGGCCAATAGATGGTGAATGGAGATGACAAATTATCTGGATAAAAGTGGAAAGCAAGTATATGACTTTGTGAAATTACAACAAGGTATAAATCATAACAAATTTAGACGAATGAGTTGCATATTCCACTTCGATAATAAGAACTTGCAATTTCGTGGCAGTAGCTCAACGGTATCAGTTAGCCAGTTCGAAGATCCAGGGTTTGATTTCTGGTGGAGGCAAAAAGGTTCTTTAAAATAGTGACCCATCAAATCAACCCTGTAAGTTAGTGCAAAGATCTCGGTGGTCTGAAAGTGAACCTTCTATGACTAGCACGGATTTAGTGGACTCAGATTGGGCAGCGATTGCAAATCGAAAGGATAATGACTACGTAAGAAGCTAACCTGGAGGACAGAAATGACATCAAGAATCTAGCCTTTGGTAAAAATAGCAGAAAGTGGTTAGTAGGATTGTCATTTAAACGCCTATCTGGTATTAGAGAGTGGAGAATGTAGAGGCAACTTTGACAATAAGATCTTGAAATTTTGTACCATTAGCTCAATGGTAGAGCTTTGGCTGGCTAGTTCGAAGATCCAGAGTCCGATTACTGGTTGGGGCAGCAAGATTCTTTAAACAGTCACAAAATCTATGATTCTACCGCATTAATGTGGTACAAAATGAATGTTCCTGAAAGTGAGAGCCCCTCACTAACATCTACCTAGGAGCTTAAATCTTTAAATTATCTTGGAAAGTATTTAAAAATGTTTCGTCCTAATTAGCAACTGGTCAATTAGCATTTCTCGAAATCTGTGTCGACTTATTTTTATACGAGGCACAAATAGTATACTCAGAAGTTTCGCTTAGGAAATTATAAAGGGTTTTTGAGGAGATTTTCAGTGCGACAAAAGTAAAATTCAGAGTCCATAAAGTTTTTACAGTGCTTTTAAAGAATAGAACGGAGAGTTATTCATTATTATAAACATTAATCATTGTCGGAGTTAACGATTCATAATTACCGGGGGGGGGGGAATCATTATAATTCAACGAGGCACATTCATTATAATGAAGATTAATCAGTCGTAGACAAATTTAGTGAGTTAAAAGATAAATTTTCTATTTCTAAATTCCTGATATGTATATTGTTTATGTCAAAGGCAGGTGTAGTGGTTGGAATGAATATATAGTGTAAATTCAAACATATTTCTAAAATAAGTACATATCTGCCTCATATCCCATATTCACAAATTAATTTCATTTGCTAAAAATTATTTCTGTAATAAAACAAAAATATAAGTTTTTAATGAACTCACAATGCGAAAAATAAGGATTTTTGAGAGAGCCTGTAAAATTATAAAAATATGAAATCTTAAATAATATAAGCACTCTAGTAGAGAAATTTTTTGTAAGAAGTAGATGTCAACGTAACATACTTGCATTTTAATGCCAAATTCAGTTTAATGTGAATAAAATATAAAATTGAAATCTTTTTTAGTATTTTAGGATTAAATTTCTATACATATACAAAGTGAAAAGACAGAAATGCATTTGAAAGTGAAGTGAAGAATGTCGGTCTAGAAAAAGAAAATTTTGCAAAATTAATAGCGTATTGTAAATAAAATTACGAATAAAAGTGATATTTTTATCATTAGAGTACATAACTATTTATTAAGGTACGTAACTGTATATATACATTATATTGTACTGAAAAAGAGAATTTGAATCAGATTGGGGAAATTAGTATTTAATCCAAAAAGTCTTGTCTGTAATCTAAGTTTCTCTTCTTTATACTGAAAATTTTGATTGCAACAAATCCCACTGTTTTTTCTTTTAAAATTATCCTATAATACCTCTTTATAATTTTCAGAATTTTCATTTGAAAAGAAGAAGGTGGTATTATTGCAATTCTACGGTAATAATTTAACCCTTCTTTCTTGATTAAGTTTAACTGCAGAACTTTTCTCTAGCGCTACATAAAAACATTCTCCATGTCGATAGAAACCCATTCTCAGCAAATTTTCATTAGTACCATAGAAAATATTTTCCCGGTTATCTTTCTTATACGACGGTTTCAATGTCTTCTCCTGTTTACCAATTATTTCTTTTTGTTCTCGCCCCACAGCTCTTCAGACACGTCTATATGACCTTATAAATTATGTGCCACTGGACTGGTGAAGACATTTATGTTATGGTATTTGATTTGAAGCGCATGCTTATAAAAATGAAATAGAAAAAGAGTTATTTAAAAGAACTAGAAGAGCAATCTTAGAGAGAAAAAAATTCCTTCAAATATGTCCCCATTTTACATCAAATAGTTATGCTGTTAAATAGACTGGGAAAGCGATTCAAATTTTTGTATCACATTGTCAAAAAAAGGCATCGTTTTGAAAATTTTTCAGAATTGCCTACCTCTGATATGAAGTAAACAAAAATTTTAAATAAAATTTGCTCAGCCCTATTTCAGAAATTTTGTTTGGTAACAATGCATACACATTCAGGTCACGTTCATACTTTAATTATACACGTTGAAATACATTTCAAAAGCTATACGAATGTATAACATTATATTACATATTACTTTTATAATGTAAATAGGTAATATGCATATCACTTGCAATGTTACGTTTGTGTAATGCAAGGTTAAGAATTTGCATTTTTATTGAGAATACTACTTGATTTACGATTAAAAACGGAAGAAAATTTGGTAAAACATTTATGGCTAAAGTTCTTAGGTGAAAAATAACTTCAAGTTAAAGATGGTTTTCACAGTTATTTTCCTTCGATATAGAATACCCCCCCCCCCCATCACCACCACCACACCACCTTCTTTTTTGTCGATCGTCTTCTTTATCTGCCTCTTTGTCCCCTGAATGCTCCTTTGTCACGTTATCTATGTCAAAGCCATTGGATTTGCAGTCGACCCAGACTTCCGAAATAATATATTTTGTAGGTTTTATGTATGTTTGATTTGTCTCCTAGGAGGTAGATATGCATGATTTCCTGAAACACACGTCAAAAAATCTGGTGTGGGCAACACATGACTTTCCTTATATAATGCAATGAATTTCTTACTTTTACAGTTAAAAAAAAATGTTATTCTTATAGTAGATACTTATATTCTTTCTAAGATATTGAATTTTCTTCAATTAGTCGTCATTTTCATTGATTTAGCGTCATTTTAATCAATTCGGCGAGATTTTTGTTAATTTGCCAACAATTAAAAATGTCACCAAGTTGGCGACATTCCGCCAAAGTCGTCGCCAAAATCTCGCCAAGCGTTATGGACGGAGAAATAAGTTATTCTTACAGCAGATAAATGAGTATTGGCTTTCAAATACAACAGTATTACTCAAAGTATCTTTTTTCATGAATGGAACGAGCTAAATCCACGAGAATGATGTCACCCAATTTATCGCATGGTATTACATATGAAAAGTGAACATGTTTCTCAAAAGGAATTTTTTTTTATTTTATATAACTTTTTGATTATGTTTTTGAAAAATGTGCAACATCTCAAAAACGGTTCATGTTAGCGTTCCAAAATTTATGTCAATCGCTTTCTAATGAAAAATTACACAAGAAATGTCTATTTGCGTAACTTTATTCGCGGTTTTGATTTTTTGACGATTCTTTCAAAATTTCACTCAAAATTTCGTTTGAATCGGTCCATTCGTTCGTCAGTTATCGTCTCCACAGACTCACTGACACACACACACACACAGATACTTTCACGCACACACTTTCACACACACACACACACACACACAGACATTACTTCAAAAATGTTTGATTTGTGATCAGGGAAGCTTGAAACGTGCTCTCCAGTCGAAAACTCGAATTCGAATTTTCGACCCCGTCTCAATACTTTCCTTATATATTATGTATATAACGAAAGTAAAATTAAATGATATTGAGTAGTATTATTCTTATATAAAAATTGCTTTCAATTTTAAATAAAGACAATTATTATTTAAACTAGTGGGTATTGCCTGCTAGCGTCAATTAAATATAACAACCAATTTTTATATCAATCAATTTTTACTTTCCTTATATACATAATGTATAAGGAAAGTATTGTGACGGGGTCGAAAATTCGAATTCGAGTTTTCGTCGGGAGAGCACGTTTCAAGCGTCACTGATCACGAATCAAACATTTTTGAAGTGATGTCTGTGTGTGTGTGTGTTTGTGTGTGTGTTTGTGTGTGTGTGTGTGTGTGTGTGTCAGTGGGTCTTTGGAGACGATAACTGACGAACGAATGGACCAATTTGAACCAAATTTGGTACAAAAATCACAATCCGTAAACACTGGAAGCCTATTGTTTTTATACGCAATCGAATGTTCAGAATCCCCCTTAATTTTCGAATGAAATTTTGAGAAAATCTTCAAAAAATCAAAACCACTAATAAAGTTACGCAAATAGACATTTCTTATGTCATTTTTCATTAGAAAACGATTGACATAAATTTTAGAACGCTAACACGAACCGTTCTCGAGATATTGTACATTTTTCAAAAAAACTATCAAAAAGTCATATAAAATAAAAAAAAATATTTCCTATTGATAAACATGTTCACTTTTCATATGTAATACCATGCGATAAATTGGGTGACATCATTCTCGTGGATCTAGCTCATTCCATTCATGAAAAAAGATATTCTGAGTAATACTTTTGTATTTGTACTCCCATAGTCATTTATCTGCTGTAAGAATAACTTATTTCTTAGTGCATAACGCTTGGCGAGATTTTGGCGACGAATTGGGCAGAATGTCGCCAACTTGGCGACTTTTTGAAATGCTGTCTAATTAACGAAAATCTCGCCAAATGGATAAAAATGACGCTAAATTAATGAAAATTACGACTAATTGTCGAAAATTCAATGTCTAGGAAAGAATATTAGTATCTACTATAAGAAAAACCTATTTTTTTACTGTAAAAGTAGTAAATTCATAACATTATATAAGGACAGTCATGTGTTGCCCACATCAGATTTTTTATAATTACCCCTGAGTAGTAATATACTCCTAACAGTTTATATGCAGTAGCTTATTGATGATGAGTTATGAGCTCGCTTAGCGGCCGTAAATACCTCTGTCCCTTCTCTCAACCTCTTTGTTTGTAGCTCCGCCTCTTTGCTGCGCATGCACAAAATTTACAAAACAACAACATTATGTCCAAGAGTTTAGATTGAACAGGTAGAATAGGTCCATTTCAGAGTAGTAACGAAAAACAGGAAAGTTGTATAAAATTCGAATCCAGAGTCGTTTATATAGATATAAACGAACAGTTTATAAAGGCTCTCCGTTTTCCAACAGCCCTCTGCCTTTTCCTACACTTACAGAACATTAAAAATACAACTGAGTATTTTCAACAAAATATTGCATCAAAATCGGAGCAAGCTTTTGCTTAACAAATAATCTTTTAAGAACAAAGATTGTGAAAGTCCAAGTTTACATAAAAACCATGATTTTTTTCAGGGAATGATTATAATAACGTTACAATTTTATATTTGAAATTTAAAATTGTTATCTGTAACACTCGAGATTTAAAAATTATGTAATTTTATTCCTACTACCGGAGACGGCAGCTATTTTTCAATCCAAATAAAAAAATCTGATGTGGGCAACACATGACTTTCCTTATATAATGTAATGAATTTACTACTTTTACAGTAAAAAAATAGGTTCTTCTTATAGTAGATACTAATATTCTTTCCAAGACATAGAATTTTCGACAATTAGTCGTCATTTTCATTGATTTAGCGTCATTTTCATCCATTTGGCGAGATTTTCGTTAATTTTGCAACATTTCAAAAAGTCGCCAAGTTGGCGACATTCCGCCAAATTCGTCGCCAAAATCTCGCCAAGCGTTATGCACTTAGAAGTAAGTTATTCCTACAGCAGATAAATGACTATTGGCGTTCAAATACAGAAGTATTACTCAGAGTGTCTTTTTTCATGAATGGAACGAGCTAGATCCACGAGAATGATGTCACCCAATTTATCGCATGCTATTCAAAAGTGAACATGTTTATCAATAGGAAATATATTTTTTTATTTTATATGACTTTTTGATATTTTTTTTGAAAACTGTACAATATCTCGAGATCGGTTCGTGTTAGCGTTCTAAAATTTATGTCAATCGTTTTCTAATGAAAAATTACATAAGAAATGTCTATTTGCGTAACTTTATTAGTGATTTTGATTTTTTGACGATTTTCTCAAAATTTCATTCGAAAATTCAGGGGGGTTCTGAAGATTCGATTGCGTATAAAAACAATAAGCTTCCAGTGTTTACGGATTGTGATTTTTGTACCAAATTTGGTTCAAATCGGTCCATTCTTTCGTCAGTTATCGTCTCCACAGACCCACTGATACACACATACACATACTTTCACACACACACACACAGACATCACTTCAAAAATGTTTGATTCGTGATCAGGGATGCTTGAAACGTGCTCTCCCGTTGAAAACTCGAATTCGAATTTTCGACCCCGTCACAATACTTTCCTTATACATTATGTATATAAGGAAAGTAAAAAATCCTTTAATTTTAATAGAAAATCATAGACAGGATACATCCTTTCTCAGAAAGAAACTTTAGCGTAAGAATCGAATAAATAGCTCTAAAAGTTCCCTATTAGGATTAGTCCCCTATTATGATTAGTCCCCTATTTATGGGGATACACCTACTATTATTCTAAAATCATAATCATTTTACTAAATGAGTACCAAAATTATTTTTGTTAATTGTCCTTTTGATGCATTTTCTTTTATGTATGGGATAAAACCATAATGGGGCGAGAATTGGAAGTCAATAAATATTGCTTAGTTAAACATTTAGAAGACCATTTAGAGGGTAGAACGAAAATCGCAACTTATAGTGACTGTTGTGGAAGGCAAAATAGAAATAAGAATATTACATGTGTGCTGATAAAATACATAACGGGTCCATACATCACTTTTCAAGTTATCGACCATAAGTCCTTGGTGTCAGGGCAAATTGTCTTTAAAGTGGTAGAGGCTGCAAGCATAAAACTAGAGCACATCTATACTCCAAATCAGGGAGTATGAGTTAATTCGAATGGAACGGAAAATACTTTTCATATTACTTAGAAAAGGAACAAATATTTTCTGTCTTCAGCTGCATTAAAACCAAGCATAACAAACATGAGTATAATGGTTATTCTGTGAAATGATGATTAAGGCCATTTATATAATACCATTGATTAAATTAAACATTAAAGCTGATTTTACACTCTCAAATACATTTGGACTAAAAGTACATTATTAACAAGGGTTTTTTAACTTAGAAGAGCTATCAAGCTGTTTGATACTCAAATAGAATAATAACTGTCAAATCAAAAACATTAGGATTTTTTCTAAAGAAGGGCCCACATTTTTTCAAGGCTTGAATTGTACTATATACACAGTTCTTGAAATTAATACCCAGCTAATTATATTGGCTACTGTCTGAATTGAAACCATCCGTGAATAAAAATTGCTTCACATTTTTTTTTCAAGAAATGCTTTAATAGCAATGTCCAGTTTCATCACCACAATCTATGACTAAGCATCACACTGCATTGACCCTTTATATAAATATATAGAATGATGAAGAAAAAAATTGAATGAAGAGGGGGAAAAAAATGAAGAAAATTCCATAAAGAAAAAAAGTTGGAAAAGCAGAGCTGTCTCAAATTTTTGCAAGCACAAATAGCTTCCATGTGAAAGTGCCCTTTTACGGACATTTTCCTTCGACATAGTGCCCCTATTCTGCAGGCTGTTTTCTTTTGTCTGGTATCTAGTTCTTTGTCCGCTGAATATCACTTAGTGATGCTATCATTTTCCTAGCCACTGAAATCTCGGTTGACCACTACTTCAAAAAGGGTGTATTTGGGAGAGAGACTTTATGTTTTCTCGAGTATGTCTTAGAAAGAGAAGTCTTCACCTACTTTTCTAGCACATGACAGAAAGTAAAATGAAAGAAATGAGTGAATATAGACACATTTTGAATTGAGGAGTAAATCTCCTAAAACAATAAAGGGATAAGTTATTTTCTAGAATCATTTCAAAGAGTTACAAAAATTCTAAAATTATTAGCTAAACTTATCATATATTTTATTTCATTCTTTGTTGAGTTATGTATTTATTTACACTTTAAACTAAAACTTCCATCAGTTATCTTGCAGGTTACGCTCATGTATGCGAATATGATATCTTAAGGACAAAAAGAAGTACAGATATAAAATATTGTATTATATATAAGTTATAAGAAAAATTAAAATTATTTAGAAACATTTATAATTTAAATAATTATAAAGCAAATTATTTAAAATCTATATTATTTAATGGCCATAGTATTATTTCTTGGTGGAAACAAGAAGGATTTCTAAAACAACGGTTGTAGTATAGTCATTGCTGAAAAATAAGATAAATATACACTATGGAAATAAAAGCTGTTAAGATAATATATATTAACACATATCATAGCATCTAAATCTTACGCCTGACAAAGAGGTTACACAATTAAATAAATAATATCTAAGAGTTTTGAAAGAAAATAAAAAACACCTTCGAACGTCATCTCATAAAAACATTTTTGTATCGTAAAGCTGATTTGATATAACTGGGTTCATTTTCACAGAAAGATAAATAAAAAATAGACATTTAAAATGCAGCCTGCATACGGTGATGGACAATGGAAAAAATTAAGCATTTTTATAATATTTTTTGTACTTTTTCAGTACAGCCACGCGAAGTTTCGAAAAAACTGAAAGTAACATCTCCAGAACCGAAAGTAGAAATCTTTAAGGACCCCCTATCCTTCAAAAATTGTATGCTAAATACGTACCAGTCATCTTCAGCTCTATCTATAGTTGATTCTGAAAATGCATCTTTCAGAGAAAAGTTTGAACCAGAAGTAGAAAAAGAACTAGAAGTTATAATCCTCAGTAAACCTTTAACCCCCCCCCCCATTAAAATTAATCCATATCAGTCACGCTTAATCCATATCAGTCGACATCCAAATCCTGTCTATAGCTGCTTCTGGGAAATAGAATTTTTCAGAAAATTCTTAATAAACTATGGGACTCCGATCACTGTTCGCTACAATCACTAACCCCCGTAACTCGCATCGCGAGTCGGGGGACTTTGCCCTCTACTAGCTGACTCTCGATGAGCTATCTTCACGAGTTCTTTCTTACCGCCTGTACGCAGGCAGAATACGCTTGTTGGCGGTTAGCACTTTATTCACTGATACTCACTAATACTTGGAGCTTCAAACCTCTGCCCATCCTGAAGAAAAATTCTCGCTTCAGAAGTGCATAAAATAGAATAACTTATAACTTAAATCTAAATTGAAAAAGGACTCCGTCTCGCAAATATATAACTACGTAGGTACATGCCTGCAAAACTCGTGGTCTTGCTATTCCCAATCCATTCAGGACGCAAACACGCAGTCTGAAATACTTGTCCATTAGTTTTAAAGATATTTTATGTCCAATTTAAAGTTTAAATCGAAAAACGGTTTATCTCAGCGTATTCTCCTAGCAGTATTTTATAAATGTATCAAATGTCATATTTTTGTATGCTATAGTTTTTGAGGTAAGAGACAGAGAATTTCGAGGGACTCAAAATTTGTCAAACAGTGACGGAGGATGCTTTTCTCGTATATAGAGATAAAGGGAAACATTGCTGGCCTAATATTTCACATCAACTCAGAACTTTCATGTTGTTGATATTTCAATGAAGCAAAAAATTAAAGTACGACCTTATGTTACACATTAAGATTTATTTATTGCGTACGTAGTACTGAGAAAGTATTGTTTTCACAGAAATTTTCGATTTTAAGATTTTGCTGCCAATATATGTTTTAAAAACTCCTGAACACGTTTTGACTGTTTTTGGAGTCATGCTTGTCTGTCTGTCTAATGTCTGTGATCAATTTCTTGTATACACTATAGCTGCCACGAATGGTAATGTAATTTTACGAAACTTTACATTCGGTTTTGTTATAAAAAAAATATCTAGATATGGATAGAAATTTTGAAATGTGAGTGAAATCTTCGAAATTTTTCCATAATTTTATATATTTTTAGCATGGCAGCGTAGGACAAAAATTTATATAATCATGCCTGAAAGAATTTATTTATGGATCAGTGATCGCGAGACATAATTGTTTCAATCATTGTTACAAAAAATAGCCGCGGTACAATTTATTTTTGTTCGTAACGTCATTAGCCACCATTTGGGATGGCCAATTACCCCTACCCTCTCCGGATAATACATTTTCATGTATGACATCAATCGAAATATTTTGCCGAGCCCTTTAAAGTGAGCGATAACACGCTATAGTTGTAATAATTTCGACCCAAGATACCAATTTTTCAATTTTTTTTCTTGTAAAATTTGGAGAAAAATGAATTCTAGTATAAAAAAATCGAATTGAACCACACTCTAGTTGCTTTTTTTTCAGTTATTCTTAAGTTTATCAATATTTCAAGATTCTTATTATATTGTTATTCTAATTAAGTGCATTATAATTCCTTATATTACACTTTCATGTCAAAACTGATAATATTCTGTGCATTTAGAAATTCAATTGAACATAATTATTTTGAAAGAGATTCAAACATCAGTAAGTGGGTTACAGAAATCCATATTGCTTGGAACATTCTTCATTTTTATACACAATAAAGCACAGCTTCTTATTTATAGTCTTTTACTATTTATACGTTTTTTTTCGTTGGTCCCAAAACATCGTTATCCATTGGCGACAATTTCGATTGTACGTTTTCATTTTAGTTATACACTCCCTTGAAAATTGTGTAAACAATATTTGCAGTATTTTGGAATTCGAATCATCACTGGAGGAATATTTTTGGGAATAAAATAAAAAACGATATTTTGAGAATTGCCACAAGAGAGATAAAAAGAGATTAACGAAAACAAAGTTGCACATAAAATAGAATAGTTTGAAATACATCTATCTGCTTGCTGAATGCAACCACAAAGTATGCCATATCTTCAAGAAAAAAAAAATCTGATGTGGGCAGCACATGACTTTCCTTATATAATGTAATGAATTTACTACTTTTACTGAAAAAAAATAGATAATTTTTATAGTACATATTTATATTCTTTCCAAGATATTGAATTTTCGTCAATGAGTTGTCATTTTCATAGATTTATTGTCATTTTTATCCATTTGGCGAGTTTTTCGTTAATTTAGCAACATTTAAAAAAGTCGCCAAGTTGTCGACATTCCACCAAATTCGTCGCCAAAATCTTGCCAAGCGTTATGGACGAAGAAATAAGTTATTCGTACAGCAGATAAATGACTATTGTCGTTCAAATACAAAAGTATTACTCAAAGTATCTTTTTTTATGAATGGAACGAACTAGACCCACGAGAATGATTTCACCAAATTTATTGCATGGTATTACATATGAAAAGTGAACATGTTTCTCAATCTATATTGTTTTTTTTTTTATTTTATATGACTTTTTGATAATTTTTTTTGAAAAATGTGCAATATCTCGAGAACGGTTCATGTTAGCGTTCTAAAATTTATGTTAATCGTTTTCTAATGAAAAATTACATAAGAAATGTCTATTGGCGTAACTTTATTAGCGGTTTTGATTTTTTGACGATTTTTTTCAAAATTGCACTCGAAAATTTAGGGGTTCTGAACATTCGATTGCGTATAAAAACAATAGGCTTCCAGTGTTTACGAATTGTGATTTTTATACCAAATTTCATTCGAATCGGTCCATTCGTTCGTCATTTATCGTCTCCACAGATTCACTGACACACACACACACACACACACACATACATACTTTCACACAGACACCACTTCAAAAATGTTCGATTCGTGATCAGGGATGCTTGAAACGTGCTCTCTCGTCGAAAACTCGAATTCGAATGTTCGACCCCGTCACAATACTTTTCTTATACATATAAGGAAAGTAATATAGTAAAACCCAAAATGGTAAAGTAAAAATTAAAAACATTTTAGTGATAGAAATGTTTTTATTTTAATGAGAAACATTTATAAATGAAAGAAAATTAAAAACCATTTGATTTTATTTAAAAATATTTTTAATTGGTGTAATAAGGGAAAAGTATGGCATTACGGCTTGTATAGTCTCCATTGCAAATACAGAAAGGTAAAAACGTCTGAGTAGCTCAGTGGATGGAGATTCTATCTATCTGATGATGATTCTGTCTATCAGTGATTTCATTCTACGATGAGACATGGGTTCTATACAAACTGCTGCAAACGATTCAGCTACCTGTACCTGGAAATAATTCGACATATGCATAATTAAAGATGGTCGAACAATTAATTGACAAAAATGGTTTAAATAAATGAACATTTTGACAATAAGACTTGTATAGACTCTATTTAAAATTTAGTATAAAGCGTAATCTGTCTATCTGGAGGTCAGTGGTTCACATGAGACTTGAGTTATTTTCAAACTTTCCAGGAACGTTTATCTGGAAGCAATATGCCACTTGTATAAAGTATGTAATGCATTTTATTCACATGCGATAACCACATAACTCTCTTCACACATAGCAAATAAAGTCTCGGAGAGATATTCCTGTTCTAAAATATCCGGGTTAAAATAAATTTCTAGAGAAAGTGCTCTTTACGGTCATTTTATTTCGAAATGGAGTGCAGTACCCTTTTCTGTTGATCGTTTTCTTTGTCTGCTACCCTCGTCTTTGTCCCTTGAATACTCTATTGTTGTACTATCAATTTCCGAGACGCTGGATTTTCGGTCGGCCAGAGCTTCCGAATGGATGTATTGGGGAAGCGACCTTTATGTATGGCAGTGTACGGCTTATAGACGGAAGATATATATCATCACCTTCTGTAGCACTGGGTGAAAGGGAAAATAAATGGCAGTAAGAAAAATTGGAATTATAGGATTATGAAACCAGACCCGGTATTGTTAAAGTACTGTTGAATAAGTATTCAGTATTGCTTTTGATAGATACGCTGTTTAAACGCTTCTAGATGACGTTACATGCGTTAAAATTTTCCAATGTTTTACTACACCTTTTTTATGTCTCACAGTGTATTATAAATTGTGCAAAGTCTGCATGGTGAAATGTGGTGAACTACGTGAAGGAAGACACTCCGATTGCAGATAGCAGTATCCATAGACCAGCTTCGCACTTCATATATGGTCATCAGCATGGAATAGCAATTAACTGCACAACAAAACTTGCTATTTGTCGCAAGCAATAACCAACCGCGGCCAATTTTGGGAACATTGCAGCAAAGAGCAAACTATCTTGCTGACATTGAAGTTAACAGTTATTCCTTGCTGATAAGAGAATAAATTATCAGCGCGAAACCGATCAGTGGATACTATTATCTGCAATGCAAATGTCATCTTTGGGGGATGTCCCTTTCTGGTGGGTTCTTGTGACTTTAAAAAATATGCGAAGTCTTTGCAGGACACTGTGTGAATTTTATATAATAAATTTCCCTAAATAAAGAGTTAACTATAAAAATAAAGACCGTTAATAAAAATAAAGGTAAAAGCTTCAGCAGTTCATTCAACAAGTCATATATTAATGTTGCGATTCCATACTGAGACATAAATTCTTTACAATAGATCCTAAGCTACTGAACCCCGTAAATTGCATACCGTGGATCGCTCATGCCTAAATAATTCTGAAAATGGAATTTTGCCCACGGCCCTGACATTTATAATATCTAGGCTAACAACACGGAAAGTTATGTCAAACGCAATACTATTCTGCATAATAAACAGAGAATTTAGGAGTTCGTACTGATTAGCAGTGACATCTGATATAAAACCTGAAGGGCAATGCAGGATTCTCCCCAAATATTGCAAGAAATGTGATCCTATCAAAATTAAAATGCATGAGGTATGTCGAGGTCGGTTTGTTGGATTTTTCCTGCTGAAAGAAAATATATTTATACTTATATGACAGTTTTATTTAATTATTGACGTAGCTGGCGTTTGATGGCTTATCAAATTTTTAGTTCTGACGATTTTTCTGCAATATCTTTTGATGCTGTTTTATGTTTAGTGTAATGTCTAGTTCATATTAACTAGATGATCTCTATTTATAAGCAAAAAATGTTCAGCTATTCACCGTCAGTGTATTCTTGGACTGACGTGTGTCTTGGATTTTTCTAATTATTGGGGAATTCGATGGCATGACCCAGACGCACATAAGTTAGTAAGGACGTCACTATCATCCTGAGTAACTCAGGTTTCTGAATGATGATTATTGAAAAATATAACTCATTCTATCGTCTTTGGTAGAAGAGTATATATTTCGAACTGGAAAATTTTTGGAAACATGTGTTTAAATGATTTACACGTCTTGATCATGTCATCACCTAATCACTGATGAAGAGCTACAAAAACCGAAAAACCCTACTAGACGGTAGTACATCATGTGAGAATGTAAAACGATTTAAGGACGTATTTAAAGGATTTTGAAGGACAATTAATATTTAACCCAAAAACACATTTGCGGATTAGACTCTGATAACTTGCAATAATATTATTGAACCGAAGTGGTGATAAGGGAATAAAAACTATTCAAATTATTGGTGGTAATTTTTAATAATCCTTCACTAAATTCCATTTGGGGAACTCCGGCCCTATTCGTCATGGATGGTGAATACAAATCCTCTTCACACAATTAAATATTTTCTTATTTATCTGCCAACATGATAATTTAAAAAAACGCATAAAAAACGAAGAGCTTCATAGATTTGACCAGTTGCATACATCCCTACATAGCATGCACTATGAACTGCAGCTTCAATTCCGTCGGAAGCAGCATCGAAATATGTCAGATCCTTCGTAATTTTAAGATAACAATTTTATTATGAAAATAATAAAATTATGTTTAAATACTTGTTATCTTATCTCAGTAAGTTTTACAGTAATATCTGTAACAAAAACTGCGATGCATATTTAAAAATAGCATTATTGAGCGTAGCTTTCGAGTTGTGTTGAAAATTTGAAAAGGAATATCTGATTACAAAAAATTGGAAGAGTGTCTTACACTGTAGAAAACACTTTATATTTTTACATATATTTGTGGACCAACCTAAAGGACCACACAGATCTGCCGTCTGCAACTTTCCTCCCATCTCTGTCTTCTACCCTTTCTTTGTGACACTAGCGGAGAATTTATCATTTCCGTCATGGAATCAGTTATAATGTCCTCTTTACGATCTAGCAAAATTACAATTATTTAATGATCCTATCCATAAAGTAAATTCGTAAAGTTGCAATTTCCTCTTCTGTCATTAAAATGTTCTTATTTCAACCTCTCTTTGTTCAGTTCCGCGGCAGATCAAAAATGGGTTAAAAAGAACATTCCAATTATAACCCTTAATGAGTTCTTTTGCTAATATTATGTTCCAAAGTTACTGTCTCGAACAATAAAATAACTATTGCACTTCAAAGAATTCAGTCAATTTTCTATAGATCAAACCAAGCTATTTTCAAAGCAAGTAATCAAAGGAAACTAAAACTATTTATACCGCCGGCAACATTACTTTTAAGTGATACACTCTCGTCAAACCTACCTTCAAAGGAGTGTTACCGAATTATTTTAATTCGTGTCAGAGACAATATCGACAGAAGCGCCCCCTCTGGCTCTTTCTACGTCCTTCGAGGCATGTTAATGATGATTGGCACTGTCGTAAATTTTATTATCCTAAATTCCGATCGCATCCGTTGTTGAAGATATATTGTTCGGAGGTGTCCTTGTGTGAACGAAGTAGAGGGAGTTTAGATGTACAGGCGCTTGCTGTCCGGGGAGCTGACAATGACATAACCATACCGCAGCTTCAATGATCCAACATTGCTAATACGTATGTGTATTAATTAATGATAGGGAATTAAATAAAATGGAAATGCTATCAATCAGTTCTGAGTTTAGTTTAGTGGCGTGCTTAGAGGAGTGCGCAATTTAGTGGTGTATGTATAGAGTGTAAAAGCAACTAGTAAATTAATTTTAATATAATTTTAAATTACTACAATTATTATATACAAAACAATCTAAAGTGTATATCTCTTCTGGATTTTTTCATATATTATACATTTATTACTACGTTATTTGTACCACGATCAGTAACAATGTGAAAAAAATGTAACTTTCTATTTGAAGTTGTTCTTTAAATATCTAAACTATAGATCTCCACTCGACTTTCCCATACATACGTATTCCACATTTTTACGTCTCCTTCTATTATAATCAGCATCAGAATACAATATACTTGTTTTTACTTTCCTTTTTAAATTGTTTTTCCAAAATTCTGATGCGAATAGCATTATAGCATGACGAAAGAGATCCAGCGTATCCTCGAAACAGGTGTATGCTGCATTGGTATTTTTTGTCATTAAATACACTGAGGATGTTGAACATGTGCATGTGCATATTGAGCAGGTTGAGGAAATCATGCTGTGCTTATCACATAAAATGTTTTTTCCTTACAAGAATGCCCAATTTACAAATGAAGACTCCATATAAACTTTCATTGCAATTTCATTGCAAGAATTTTATCATCAAAAATGGGTAGAAATTATATTCAGGCATAATTTCACATTTTATATGAGTCGGAAAAGCACATTCCAACGGGAGAGCATGTTCCAAGCAGGTGTCTGTGCGTTTGTGTGCGTGTGTGTGTGTGTATGTGTGAGTCTGTGGAGAAGATATCTCACGAACGAATACAGCGATGCGAATGAAATTTGGTACAAAATTACAATCTGTGAATACTGGAAGACAATTGTTTTCATCGCAATCGAATGTTCAGAACCCCTCTAAATTTTCTAGTGAAATTTTAAAAAAATCCTCAAAAAATCAATACCTTTAATAAAGTTAATCAATAGACATTTCTTAAGTAACTTTTCCTTAGAAAACGTTTGGCATAAACTTTAGAACGTCAGCATGAACCTTTCTCGAGATATTGTACATTTTTCAAATAAATTTATCAAAAAAATCCCATAAATTAAAAAAAAAATATTAACTGTTGACAAACATGTTCACTTTTCATATGTAATATCATGTGATAAATTAGGTGATTGTAGATCTAGCTCATTCCATTCATGAGAAAAGATACTTTGAGTAATACTTTTGTATTTGAACGCCGATAATCATTTATCTGCTATATAAGAATTTAATCATTTATCTGCTATATAAGAATAAGTTATTTCTCCATCCATAACGCTTGGCGAAATTTTAACGACAAATTTGGCGAAATGTCGCAGATTTGGCGACTTTTTTAATGTTGCCAAATTAACGAAAGTCTCGCCAAATGGATAAAAATGACGCTAAATCAATGAAAATAACGACTAATTGACGAAAATTCAATATCTTGGAAAGAATTCAAGTATCTACTAGAAGAATATCCTATTTTTTTTTACTGTAAAAGTAGTAAATTCATTACATTATATAAAGCAAGTTATGTGCTGCCCATATCAGATTTTTAATAATTGTATTAATAGTCAATTATTAATATAATATTTAACATACATATTTAGTGCTAACTAAATAATGCATAGGTAATTATGTGCAATAATAAATAGGTAATTATGTGTAAGATTTTGTTAATAAGCAACTATTTGGTAGAGTGATGAAGCTTTAGAATTATTATAATAAATCTGTATGTTCATCAATTCCTATAATTAATTTATGACAGCAAATGATGACAAATCAAAACATCGAAAAAGGGTTTAAATATATATATATATATATATATATATATATATGGTCTCTTTTAAGCTGTGTAGTAAATTTAGTTTAACATAAATTCAAGAGATGAGACTAGAATGTCCAATGGAATAAATAAATATAAGTTGCGGAATAAAGTTATAAAACACACTCTTAGCGAATTTCGAAGGCTACAAGTTGTGTTTTATGCTTCTGGCATTTTGCGTAACACACTTGTTTAAATTTTGCCTTATATTTTTTCTAAGAAATATAAGAAAATCCAGTGCTGTGTTGTACTGAAAATTATTTTTGAACATCACAGATGGATAACGTACATAGATTAATCTTTTACAATCTAATTTTAAAAAAATAAAAGATGTTAATAAGTTGTTGTTGAGACCCAGACCGTCAGATCTACCAGAAAGGTGTAAGGTAACATTTTGGACGGTTGGGAAAAGCCACTCAATTTAGACCGGATGGGAGAGGTATCCAAAGGGGCCATACCCTCTTTTCCCCTACCACCAACCTCTCAGAAGGACACACGGACCCACATGTTTATTAACGTGATCGCACTCCGCGTGAGCACGGCGACAGTTTTGGCAGCGGAGGGAATCGAACCCGGGCCTGCCGAGTGTAATTCCCGCGCACTAACCACTGGGCTACCGCGCCCCAGATGTTAATAAGTATAGTCCTTTTTTTTATCGCTCAGTGCTCACTTTCATATCATTTATCTTTACATTTCCAATTTGTGCTATAGACGTTAATCAGTTCTGATTCAATTTGTAGAAAAATGATCCTGTTAAATATTTTATAACAATAAAAATACAACGTCACTGGTCCCATTAAAATATGAGTAGAGAACCCAAAAGCTGATGGGTTAGTAAGACATGGTTCTAAGACAAGACAACCAATAAAGACCTGACAATCTTTAACCACATTTGCAGAGAATCTGAAGAGTACCCATATGTACGATATTTCTTATGAAAAGACTGAATGCGGATCCCTATAAAGTTATTCCTCATTAAACTGTAGAGAGGCTGAATATTTCAAGAAGGTCAAACGATCTTAAGACAACCTGCCTGCACTTGATATAAACTCCCGCCTTAAAAAAATAATTAAAACGAAATCCACTCCAAAAGAATCAATTTCTGTTGACATGTACCCTTAAGTTATTTTTCAACAAATTTTATTTTATCACATTGTGCTGACATCCGAATTTGCCTCTATTTTGAGGATACTTATATTTTTATATTTGTCTCCTTTCAATGTTCTTAATGCGTCTTCTTAACGAGAGGTGCATTTTTTCCCACTCAAATGACCCTATAGAAACTCCCTGTTCATTGTTCATTGGAGAGGAAGAGCTCTTTTCTGTTCTTTTCGTGAACAAAAGGGGAATTAAATGAGCGCGTTGTCTGGAGACGAGGCTATTGTTCCCGCGTGATATAAACTATTGCATCCCTAGGTTTTGATTTAAAATAAGGGAAAGGGCATTAATAAGAAATGAGGGATTATAGTGCAGGATTGGTAGATGTTGCTTGTTTTTTCTTCAATTAACGCCGATACTCAAAATGCAATTAATATGGACACTGTAAAAATAAAAATTTCGTAAAATGTTTATGTTTACTGTTAGGTAAAACTAAGAGTTCTAAATTAAGAAAACTTTTTAAAATAAATTTCATGGTGTTGAACATAAAAAGATATATTTTTATCTTTAGAGAGTTTCCTCCCTCCAGCCTCTATTTTCATCTTTCCCGTATTAGTCTTAGTCCATAATTCAAACTAATTTATTTTCTAATCCCCCTTAACATATTTTATTCAAACTAATTAAAACTAATTTATTTTTTACGAAATTATAAGCTTTTTTTTTTCAGAATCTAAGCTTGGCCCAAAACAGCGGGGAAATATCTTAAATACTAAACGAGCTTAATATCATTTTACAAACCCAAAGTATGACGGAACAATTTACGTTTTTTTTAATCAGCTTTTTTAGGAAAACCGCTAAACTGTTAATGTTCTAAAGACGAGAGTCAGCTTTAAAGCACAGGAATCACAGAAAATAATATAAAGACTGATTTGGGTGCCTGGCTCGAATATTGGACACGAATGGATATGGCTGATTATGCATATATGCTTACAGCGGTTCGAAATCAACTTTAAATTGCATTTTGGGTAACAGTAATTCGTTCAGCAACCACGATTATAATAGTGTCTGTTCATAGTAGTACCTATTTATAGGCAGTATTATGATCAGGCATTCTTTATATAGAACAGAAGTGTGCCAAAATATGTCAATTCGGTTGAAGCGGCAAATACACCCTTTTTCCATATAATGTAAAACTGTCTGTTTAATCACACTATTTTTCATGAATTGTTATCTTTTTAATATAAATAAATGCTCGTTTGGCGGGATGGTAGACCTTGGGTGCCTCCTGAGTGCAGGAGGTATCCTTTCCCGGCCGTGCAGCTAGCTACTCTAAACCTAATTGTGAGTCGAACGGTCTGGGGTCTTCAGACCTGCAACATCTTTGCACTAACCTACAGGGTTGATTTGTTCGACAGCCATTATAAAGAACCTTGCTGACATAACCGGGAATCAAACCCCAGATTCTTAAACTGGCCAGCTGACTCTCTACCGTGGAGTTGCTGGGACGAAATTGCAAGCTCTTATTGTCGAAATGGACTCTGAAACATCAGTGACTCAACAAAATATTTAAATGGTGAGGTTTCAAACCGGATTGAAATGTTCAATCTCTCTTGCAGAAGTGGATCAAACTCTATCCTGTTCCTTCTTATATATTCATCCACCGATCCGGTTTCTCAGGTTCGAACGGAATCCAACTTCATAAAACAAACGAGGTTTAAACAGTCTTAATGTGGTGCCACACTGTTTGACAAAGGATAATAATAAATTCCCCATTCTTTTGCCGTCAAAACACTAGCTTTAGTAAGTCATTCCATTTTGATAAAACTTTTTCTCGGGTGCTGACATACTCTAGTTGAAAGTAATCAATAGCTCTCTGCGAACAAAACACCAATTAAAGATTCAAAAGAACTTTAACATTTATGATTCTCGATTTCGTACTTTTGAACACCGACTAGCTATACTAACTGCCCCATATTAAATGAATGAAAGAAAGAAAACTAAGAAAGCAAACATCTCTTTAGACATCGCAACTGCTGATCTTCATTTCTTCGACATTGACTAACTATTGACGTTTAGCACTGTCTGGATTTTATGGTCACTAGACACGGAATTTCATCGTTATAAAAGAGGGGAAACCACAATAGATGTTAGTTAAATAACTCATTAAAAATGATTCTTTGTTTTAAAAGAAAAAGTCCTTAGTTTTTAAAAAATTAAAGATCTCCTTCTCTGGTCTACAAGTATATTTATTCCAGTTTTGAGAACGTGCACATACGAATACTAAAACACATTTTCGAGTTTTTTGTTCCCAATTTTTTTATTGCAGCTAGTGTAATAATTTGGAATGGCTCCATCATATTAATTAAAAAATCTTAAATTTTAAAAAGTCTTGTGTACAAAGACGCGACTTTTCCTACAGAAGAATAAAAATCGATATTCAAGACAAAACAAATTTGAGTTCTCTTACGATTCGATGCCGCTGAAAAGAAAATTAATACCCTTAACGCTGTTCCTGTTTACCCCTTTGAGCACCCGTATTCGGAGAGACTCGACAATGAAAGAAATATGATGTAGCCAGTACGCAACTTCCCCTATATAATGCAATAACACTACTACTTCTACAGCGAAATAATGATGCACAAGCTCCACGATAAAATAGTATTAGAGTTGTTTTGTACATCATTTTCTGGATGGTAATAAGTAAAACTATTTCAAATACCAAATTAACTCATATTTCTCGTAAACCTAACTTGACAATTGCAAATATGGCTAACATTCGCTAAGCAATATAGTCCATGTATCAAAAAATTTTAACAAATACTTCATTTATTTGGACTCTATTTTCGTTAATGTAGAGTTATTTATATAAGTTTCTCGTCAATTTGGAACAATTTAAAAAAAATGTCAAGTACGTGATATTTCGTCAAAGTATGGCCAAGTTCCCCAAATTTATCGCCTTATTTGACGATGCTCCACGATACACATTTAACAAAAGTACCTTTTTAAATTTATGTAATTTTTTAGATAGATTTATTTGAAAGATGTGCAATATCTCAAGCGTTCTAAAGTATTTAAAATTACGTATATAATGATTATTTTTTAACATTATTAAATGTCTTGATTTTTTCAAACATTAATTCAAATATTTCGGAATTTTTAAACATTCGAATGTGTTTAAAATCAACAGTATTCCAGTATTCGCTAATTGCAAGAAGCGTACTAAATCAAGTTCAAAACACTCCGTTTGTCGTATTCCCAGACTCACACAAACACACACACACAAAAAACAAATATATATATATATATATATATATATATATATATATATACAAGGTGTTTGTAAACTGTTTTGACAAAATAAGAGGGGTGATAGTACCCATCAAAACGAACAATATTTACTATGGAACCTAGGGTTGCATTCCACTCTGACTGTCAGAAAAGAGTAACTTCGGAACACGTCCAGCAAGCACTAGTCGCCACTTCGGACGACATATCTGTCGTGCTGGAGAAGTATTACACCTCCAGATCATCTACACCTTTCTGGTAGGTCGGACGGTCTGGGTCTCAACAACCTCCAGAACATCACCGTAAAGCATGCACTGTATGCAAATCTCCACTGATAAGAAGCAACAGCGACAGTTGCAGCTAATTGGCTGATCAAGGTTCAGTAGACAGACAGACAAAGCAAACGTTGTTATTTAAAAGTGGCACATCCTCAATGCTTCAGATTAACACCGGGTTAACAACGTCCGAAACGACTTGGGGAAGGCCATGGCGGATTACACGTATGAGGAATTGGCAGATATGCATCTAATGCATGGTAAAGCAAGTGGGAACGGACGCGAAGCACAGAGATTGTGCCAAGAACGATTTCCGATACCTCGTATTCCAAGCCATCTTACCTTCGCCAGTGTTAATAGACCACGGTGAGAAACCAGCTCTTTCGCTATCTCCAAGAGCTATACGGGACGTACACGAAGTGTGCGATACATTTTATGTCTGTTTCTGATTCTTTCTTTGCTAAATATACGGCAGTTGACTAGACGTGTGATTAGAGGCTTTGTCCATATGAAGCTCAACTTTATTGATATCTCTTCCATATAAAGCTGGAATTTTTTCTTCAAAAATTGGTTCTAAAATATTCTGTTGATAGTAAATTGAATTAATTTTAGCTTTACTTGAGACTTTTTTGAGTTTTAATTTAACAAAATCCTGCAACTATCATTAATTCCTTTGGGTACTTTTCTGTACACCGACGAAGCCGTTTCGTATGGTCATTTTCGTCAGTTGAGCAATAGAAAATTGCTCTTTTTTATTACAGTCACTTAAATATACCCATGTCTCATCGAGTGTTACCACAAATATCCATACATCGGTAGCTAGGTATTTTTCAAATAATTTTCTACAATTTGTTTTTCTTTCTGCAATATGCTTTGCAGATGAACTTTAGATGTAAACATACTTTTGATCTTCAAATCTTTATGAATGATTTTACTTATAGTGACAGAAGACATTTCCAGTTTCGATGCAATGGATCTTTGAGTTGGTGGATTTTCTTTTAGGATCAGAGACTTCAATTTCTTGATATGTACCAGCGTTCGAACAGTCTTAGGATGCGATTTTGCGACCATTTTTTTATTTTTTATTTTCAGCTAGACGATTTTTCCCTTTCAAATTTAATATATTAAAAATACCTTTCTTTGATATGCAATAACTTCCATAAATCTTTTATTCTACATTCCAATCAAAACAAAACAGTAGCAGACGATTATACTGAAAATGCCAATTTTTTTTCTCAAAATGCTAACGAGAAACATAAATACAAAATCGCTTTCATAAAGAACGAACGACCATCTGTGTATATATATATATATATATATATATATATATATGTTTGGGGTTTCTCAAACGAGGTTAGTTGTGAATAAAGATTTTAGGATATTAATTGCCGTGATTCTTTTTAGAATTCTAGTCGTAGATTAAATTGGTCTTTCTTTCAGATTGAAGTTAATTTAGAATTTAAACTTTAGATCAAAGTAATTTACGATTCAGTCCAATTTAATCTTGTATAGTGAAGAATCATTTAAGAACCAAAATTCAAAACACAAATAGGTTAAAACCTTACATATTTGTATAAACTTCTATTCAGTTTGTTTAATTTTTGTATCGTCTCCAAGTATACAAAATGCAAATTAAATACAATGAACTTCTTGAATACATCATTGGAATTTAGTTTGAACTAATCAACCACAAACTTTGGTGTAATATGTATTCAAAAAGTTAGAATAATATACATTTTATTCTAAATTTAAATATTATTTTCATGAATTGCAAAAATGAGTGCATTAAAATAAAATTGGTTCTTATTTTGCATAAAATTAGCTTTCTTTTTGCACCAGAGTTCTCGTTCCGTTCCCCTTAACATCTAATAGACCGAAACAGAAAGTAAAGGCCAAGTTTCCTAATTAACCCTCATGTATTCTAGTCCCTTACATCCCGGCCATCTCAAACCTTACAAATTTTAGAGTTTTTAAAATACTATATTGCGCGACTAATATCTCTTGGTAGTGCACACCGGTAGTACACCCATAATTCAAAGTTAAGAAATGCACCGAAGAAGATAGACTTTCAGACAAAGATGATATTGGTCAAGTGATACGTTTTAGTAAAGAAGTGCAAAATTAAATTTTTACGCGACTCTCTACAAAGGAAGTTCCAAAACAAATGTTGTGTTGCAAAATTGCCTTGAAAAATTGCTAAAGTTATAGGACTTAAACCACTTTCACTCAATCGAAAGAAACGGTAGAAACATAAATTTCAGGGCTCGTTCAAAAACTGAATTTAGTAAGTTAAATTTCGAAAACATGCATGCATGCTTATTTATATAGAAAAAGCTTAATAGAGTGCTTAATTCTGCATCGAAAACTTTGACTAATGATAAATCTAGTATTTTTTATCATAATGGAACTCGTTTTCTAGACTAATTCGCGTACCAGAAATATTTTTATAATTGCAACTATTTTATAGGGCTCATATAAAAAGTTACATTTTGTAATTTTTGCAAAAATTGTCACATGACTAAAATTTGCATACAATGATAGCTTACTTTAATTAAAGCATTTCTTAAATTAAAACCACGCGTCTACTACCAATAGTTTAAGACATATTTAGTGCCGCATTCTTTTTTAAACACCCTGTATAAATTATCAGTAACTAATTTTATTTTATTATTTAAAAATATTATGATCCTTGTTACCTATAATATTGTCAAAATAGCAAACTTTAGCAAATAAAAATTTTCAAATATTTTTCTCTTTTTCTGACAAAATTTTTCCCTTAGAAAGTCATTATTTTTACTTTCCCTGCAATACATGGTAATGTATAGGGAAAGTATTGGAATCATGCCGAAAATCGCAACTCGAGTTTTCGACGGATCTACACGTTTCGAGACCTCTAGAATACGAAAAACCCATTTTTAGCGTGACGTCTGTGTGTGTGTCTGTCTGTCTGTGTGTCTGTCTGTCTGTCTGTGCAGATTTTGTATCCACTCTAACTAAAAAACTAATGGACCGAATTTCACAAAATTTGGTAGGTAAGTTACTTGTGAGCGAGTCTGGTGCTGATTAGTTTTGGGTACGATTCGGGATAAAAGAACCCGCCTTTTTTTGCGAAATGGCCCGCAAAAGCTTGTATCCACTCTAACTGAAAAACTAATGGACCGAATTTCACAAAATTCGGTAGATGAGTCACTTATAGGTTACCCTGGTGCTGATTAGATTTTGGTACGATTCGGAAAAAAATGACCTGCCTTTTTTTGCAAAATGGCCCGCAAAAATCGTTCAAATCTAAACTAAAGAATTGGGTATACTGAAATATATCCATTAAATGCTGATTTAATACGTAATTTATAACGACGAAAAGAATAAGACCAACCCCATTACACTAGGACTAGCCGTTCTCGAGATATTTTAGTTTTTCGTACTTTCCCTACACCACCTTTGAAAATAAGCCCGGTTTACGAATGAGGACGAAAATTGAATTAAAAGTGAAATAAATTTAATTAAAATAAAGAGAACGTTAATATAAGTCTGCAGGGAAAGTCATGTGCTGCTCACATCAGATTTTTACTTTCCCTGCAATACATGGTAATGTATAGGGAAAGTATTGGAATCATGTCGAAAATCGCAACTCGAGTTTTCGATGGATCTACACGTTTCGAGACCTCTAGAATACGAAAAAACTATTTTTAGCGTGACGTCTGTGTGTGTGTCTGTGTGTCTGTCTGTCTGTGTGTCTGTCTGTGTGTCTGTCTGTCTGTCTGTGCAGATTTTGTATCCACCCTAACTAAAAAACTAATTGACCGAATTTCATAAAATTTGGTAGGTAAGTCACTTGTGCACGAATCTGGTGCTGATTAGTTTTGGGTATGACTCGGGTTAAAAGAACCCGCCTTTTTTTGCGAAATGGCCCGCAAAAGCTTGTATCCACTCTAACTGAAAAACTAATGGACCGAATTTCACAATATTTGGTAGATAAGTCGCTTGTAAGCCACCTTGGTGCTGATTAGATTTTGGTATAATTCGAAAAAAAATAACCTGCCCTTTTTTGCAAAATGGCCGGCAAAAATCATCAAAATCTAAACTTAAGAACTACGTATGCTCAAATATAGCCATTAAATGCTTGTTTAATACGTAATTGTTAGCGAAGAAAAGAATAAGACCAACCCCATTACACTAGGACTAGCCGTTCTCGAGATATTTTAGTTTTTCGTATTTTTCCTACACCATTTTTGAAAATAAGTCCAGTTTCCAAATGAGAACGAAAATTGAATTAAAAATTAATTAAATTTAATTTAAATAAATAGAACGTGAATATAAGTCTGCAGGGAAAGTCATGTGCTGCCCACATCAGATTTTTACTTTCCCTGCAATACATGGTAATATATAGGGAAAGTATTGGAATCATGCCGAAAACTCGTACTGCATTATTTGTCTGTCATTACTTTTACAGTATTTATTTTCTACTGCAAAAAATATAAATATAAATAAAATAAAGCTAGTTTATTACACGGATTATTATTTTTTCTCTATGTATGTCTTGCTGTTTCCTTTAGCAGAATTTCAGTATAACGAGCCATTTAAACAATTACCTTTTTCTGTTGATCTCATTTTGATCGTCTGTCTACGTGTTATGTGCAAACCACGCGTTTTTACTTTTCCTGCAATACATGGTAATGTATAGGAAAGTATTAGAATCATACCGAAAATCCCAACTCGAGTTTTCGACGGATCTACACGTTTCGAGACTTCTAGAATACGAAAAAACCATTTTTAGCGTGACGTCTGTGTGTGTGTCTGTCTGTCTGTGCAGATTTTGTATCCACTCTAACTAAAAAACTAATGGACCGAATTTCACAAAATTCGGTAGATGATTCACGTATAGGTCACCCTGGTGCTGATTAGATTTTGGTACGATTCAGGAAAAAATAACCTGCCTTTTTTTGCTGAATGGCCCGCAAAAATTATCAAAATCTAAACTAAAAAGCGATGTTTGCTCAAATATATCCATTAAATGCTTGTTTAATGCGTAATTTTTAACGAAGAAAAGAATAAGACCAACCCCATTACATTAGGACTAGCCGTTCTCGAGATATATTAGTTTTTTTCGTATTTTTCCACGCCACCTTTGAAAATAAGTCCAGTTATCAAATGAGAACGAAAATTGAATTAAAAGTGAATTAAATTTAATTGAAATAAATAGAACGTGGATATATGTTTGCAGGGAAAGTCATGTGCTGCCCACATCAGATTTTTTATATAATTTTCCCAATATTTCGATATACTTTTCTATTTGACAGTTGTATATCGTTCTGCACGAGCAAAACAATGATTCAACAGTGCTTTAATATAATTTTGTCTGCTTACATTGGTATTGCTATATACAGAACAACCTATACGCGAATCCAACCTATAATAAACGATCGTAAAATACATGTATTGAAAAAGTAAATATGTTGTAATACTTTCAACAGCTGATCTTTATTCACAACGACCTTAACTACCGTTTTTCAACATTCAATGCGAATTTTATGATCACTTTACACGGAATTTGGTCATTATAAAGGAGGAGGAAATCGTCTGAGATGTTAGTTAAACATAAATATTGAAACAGAAATGTAAAATACGTGTTTTTTAATAATTTAGAAAAAATTTTAGTTTACATATCACTACTATTTTTTATGTGATACATTTTAGGCGGGAGCAATACATACAGTGTACTCTTTCTCTAGTAACGTGGTTGTTAGAAAAAAACGTCATGGTAAGCATGTATGCGATGTGACAAGTTTATTCCGTATTAAAACTGTGGCGCTAAGAAAAGAGATCTATAGGTCACACTTTTAATTATTAAATTCATTATTTTTAATCACATTAACATTGCCGTAAATTCATATATAGTGGAATTTACATTAAACGTACATTGCTCGTTGTTGTGCCGCAATAAACCCTCCAATTATTTTTACCTTTTGTGTAAGTCCTGAAAAGAATTATTAAATAATATAAAAAGATTAGACTATTTAAACTTAAACAATATCATTTATTAACAACATCAATTTATCAATAACATCAATTTTCATTTATATCAATTTTCATTTATTTATTTTAGCGAGGGTACATATGCGACCAGAATTATTAGATTAACGATGGTGTCTAGGACCTGTGAAAATGAGCACATACCTTCCAGTTTAATCTTGGGCTTATCAGCTCTCCAAGGGCTTGCATCAGTCTTAGTGCTGAAAGTACCGCCACAACTCTGGGGTGTGTGTGAGTGTGAAGACCCAGACCGTCCGACTCATCGAGAGGACTTGAGTATCTAATTGGACGGCCGGGAAGAGATCCGGCGACAACACCAGAAACTCTAGGGTGTGTGGCTCCGACTCGTACTAAAAATGCACCCGCACATAAATCACCTCTACGGGACACTCTACAAATCTGTTGGGTTTTTTTATGCTTTTCTACTCGTGCTTAAAAAGTCAAAATTCGTGATTATTTTCTTTTCATGTCTGATCTCCATCTCTGCTTCTCGTTGTCTTTCGTCTACTACTGAACTCGTTTCGTCTATAATTGCACTCTGATTTCGTCTACAACTGAACTCGTTTCGTCTATAACTGCACTCTGATTTCTTTCGTCTGATCCAAGCTGTGGTTTCCTCGGCGGGAGGGGGGGTGCTCCGCCCTCCTTCCTCTTGGCGCTCATTGGTTCTTCTCAAACCAATGGCATCATTTCACATTTTCAGCAAGGCCCCCTCTCAGTCTCTCTGGTCTGGCACACCTAAATTTATAGTCCTTTTGACCTTAAAGTTCAAGTCCTCATAAACCCCGGCGCCAGCCAGACTACCGCTTTCTTTGCGGTTCTGGCCATCATAAATACTCAAATAAAAATGTCTCATGTGAGAACATATTCTGGTCTCACAAAAACATGAAACCTTTTGTTGACTATTGTATACATCGTGTACATATAACGTATTGTGTACATCTATATTATATACATCGTTAAAAAACAGTTATAGTTCAATATAGTTTAAACTTTTATATTAAAGGATATTTGTCCCTCTCAACATGATAATGTATATTTGAGAAGAAGTTCCATCAGCAGGTAAAATTTGGATTTTTGTCCAGACATTGAAACATTTTTGAGTATACTTATTTAAAACGTCTACTGATATATGCATATTTTTTTTTCTCATTTGATATTCACTTAGAATTTGATAGTTTTTTTTATAGCAATATGTTTAAAAAATTTTAAAAAGAGAAACATAATGAGTGTTCTTAAAAAATTGACTTTCTTACAATACAATAAGCTCTCTATATATGTAAAATAGTAAATAACGCCGCCGCCGTAGCCGCTGTTTTATAAGCATTGCGACCGTCCAGTTTCTTTATCTAGTATCTCCAAAACTATAGCATACAAAAATATATAATTTGGTACATTTGTAGAGGAATATTAGCTAAATGCTCTGTGATAAACCGTTGCTCGGTTAAAACTCTAAGACATACTTAATGTCAAACTCAAGGGAAGAATATGTGAGCTGCGAATTCACGTCGTGGACAGACTAACAATAGCAGAATCATGAATGTTTGCCGACATGTAACTACATAGTTGAATTTTTGCAAGATAAAGGCCTATTTTTAAATTTCAATTTAATTGTTCGAGCCGATTAGAAGCACTAGGGCGATTGTGTGCGTCAGCAATCCGTAAAACGACTCCGTAGGTTATTATGTGTCAGCGAACAAGAGGCGTTTTACACCTACCTAACAGGCGTCACGAAATAGCTCCCGAAGCTATATCTCATCGAACGCCAGCGAGTAAGGTAGAAAGGTCCCAATTTATGAGTTATTGCAAGCTTAGCGAGCTGTAGGAGGAGCTCCCTAGTATAAATAAAAAGCATCTTTATTTCACGGGAATTACCTCTTGTGACCAGTTTTAATCACTAGCTTGTGCAAGATGAAAGTTAATTACATGTAATCAAGATCTTATTTGCAGTTTGATTAATTCCATATCGTTGCGGATGCAGGATGTAATTATCAGGAACAGTCACTATGTTTCATATTAAGTTGTAAAAAATTAAATAAAATAAAATTCAGTTACCATAGTAAATCATTCTGAACATTTCCATCACTTAGCAACTATATGTTATATCATTTAGTCAATAATTTAAAATATTATGCGAGTTAGGACATTTTTGAAATATAGTTTAATGTATCATTAAAAGGCGAATTTTTTATAATGGAAATAATACTAAATGATTATGGGTAGATTTGCATATCATTTACACGTGACCATTTCTTTTTCAATCCCGAATATCAAGACGG
The DNA here is from genome assembly GCA_951213105.1 of Amaurobius ferox. Lineage (NCBI taxonomy): Eukaryota > Metazoa > Arthropoda > Arachnida > Araneae > Amaurobiidae > Amaurobius > Amaurobius ferox. The sequence continues at coordinate 127,409,869 of OX578137.1, forward strand.
ACCCTGCATGGTTTAACGTATATCTATGGTCATTATGGCCAGAATTGCACAAACATTTATTTATATTAATTATAAACTCTTTTGTTCACATATGAAGTAAATGATGCCATTGCAAATTTCGGAAATAATATAAATATGAAGGGGGGGCCATTTATGAAAATGAGATGAACATTTATTCAATCTGAATGTAATTATACTGTGAATCGTACTGTACGACCCGAGCTAAATAAAGAATGGTGTTCCGATACTTTTTTGATAGATGGTACATTTTCCTATTAATACTGTAACTTTAGAAAATAAAATAATATAAACAACCCGCATATATAATATAATAATATTATTAAAATAATTTCGTATGTAAAAAATAAAATGTTAGGAACCAACCGCTGGTCTAGATATACAACAAAAGCCATCACTTTTTCCCAGCTTCAACTTTTCCTATGTGCGCAAATAAATCGGGTTGAAGGAATCTGTCTCAATTACTTGATTCAGAAGTGTTTTTATTTCTCCTTTCTTATCTCGGAATACAACTGCTTTCCTTTGAGACTGCGATAGTGTCATACAAAGATTTGGCAGAAAGAAGTAATACAGTAGACGCCTCTTAATTGTGTACTCTGTTGCAGTATTTCTTATTCAATTGAGTAGCAGATTTAATTAACCGGAGAACATGCAACACATACAAAACAGTACCATGATGAGTCTGATAATTTTAGAATATTATGAAAGCAAAGTTTCTATATTTATGTTAAAAATGCCATGAAATAATAACTATATCAATTTACTTGAATTATTTCTAAGGAATAGTTAAGTTACCTAACTTAGACATTTGGAGATTTGACTTTATTTCTCGGTTTAAGGAAAACATTATATATATATATATATATATATACAGTTAAAGCTGCATAAGTTGGAGTGTGTGTATGTGTATGTGTGTGTTTTACAAAACACAAGCACATATATATATTTATTTACATATAACTGTCTCAATATTTAGAAAGAAGCATATCCAGGTTGATTTGGATGGCTCAGCCTTGATGATGAATCCATTCTGAATTGACCTCCACATTAGACCTAGTGCTATTCGACATTATCGTCATGATTACCTCGTTTTTTATGATAAAATACTCATCATTGTCTTATGTTGTTTCTTTATTGAATATTTTGCTATGAGTCATTGTTTTTATTAACACTTTACAACAAAGTTGAAAAGTGTTTATGACTTTGTTCAATCAGTCTGTCTGTCCGTTAGCACGATAACTGCCGTAAAAATGACTTAATCAAAATGAAATTTTAGTATGTTGTTCAGACGGTCTGTAGGACCTATGGAATATAAATGAATAATATCACCCAATTAGTTTTCGATTGAACCCGGGTTAAAAAAATGAAATACATTGAGCACTATAGGACCTAATTTTTCAAACATTTTTAAGCGGATTTAAAATTCACAAATTGCTTCGAAAATTTTAGGTAATATTCAAATTGTTCCATAAAATATATAAAAAAAACAGCGAAATATACTCAGTAGTTTTTTAAATTAAAATTAAAATAATAATTACACCTCCTATATGAAACGATCACGTGAGCATGATATGAAAATATCACATGACCCACTTCAAAATGATATATGGCATCCATCTTGTTTCAAAATCGTGATATTTTAGTTCTTTTTATTTCATATTGAGTGTTGTATCTGTCCTAAAACTACTTTATTTTTGCTTAAATTCTGTGCATCTACATACTGAAACAACACAAATACAATATATTTGAGTTCAAATGCGCATCCAAATTTGATTATTTCTACAACGAAGGCTATTTTTTACTTATGTAAAATGTAAACAGCAAAATATGTAGAATGAGTTGTATTAGAATTGCTGTATTTCTTTAACACAAAATAATTTAGCCCATGGAGTCTGCATGGCTGATATGAATGAAAAATTCTTTAATTTTACAAAGAGAAGGACGATTTTTTTTGAAGAAGTTTTAAGCATAGAGTTTAATTACTTGTAGCTCCATGGTCTTAATTTTTAAATAAAATAAATTATTATAGTATTGTGATGAATGAAATGAATGGGAAAATGTTATAAATGAACTGCTGCTTTTATAGAGAGATCCAGGCGTGTTATTTTTTCTGTGACGTCATTTGAATGAATTTCAGTTGTTTTCGATGACGTTTTCAAATATAATAAATTATCGTCGTATTATGATAGTTTTAAAAATATTACCGTGGAATGTATCGCATTTTAGAGATATTTAAACCAGGCAATTTATATTTTAATGCCGTTATTTGAATGATGTTCATTTTTTTCAATGAAGGTTTAAGTTTTCAAATATAATAAATTAATGTAATATTTTGATATGTTTTAAAATATTACCGAGGAATGTATTGCATTTCAGACTTTTTTAAATAAAATTTCATTGAAGTTGGAAAGAGTTTCATAATCAATGCTTTAAGCATGATTGATCTTTCTTGTTTTTTTTATATATATATACATTCCTCGTATTGAATGTCACTCTGGATTGTATCATTTTTGATATCAGAATATACATATATATGTATGTATATATATATACATAGATATATATATATATCGGTATATATATATATATATATATATATATAGAGAGAGAGAGAGAGAGAGAGACTCAATTTGCGTTATTTTATATTATTACTTTTCAATTTATTCATTTTCAAAAATTTTTGGGAGCCAGAAAGGCCTAGCTCCACGTTCAAAAAAATTTTCTGTTTTGCAACTTTTCATCTTATGCACTATTCCTGATTTACACCATGTATGTTTATGCAGGGAACAAGGATATTAGTACCTTAAATACCTGTATTACATATATGATTTACAACACAAATAAAAATTTAATCTAAGGGTGTAGTTAAGGGATTATATTAACCAATCTTTACCACATGTCATTATTTTTCAATTCCGTGACTTATAAATAAAACAGGGAAAAAAGGGTATTTTATGCCAATTTAGTACCTGTTTTATATATAATGTTTTACTTATAATGTTCTCTTTATCATCTTCACAAGTTTGTAGTATAGTCACTATTGATATCAAATAATCACTTCAGACCATCTTATTTTCAATTTTGCTATACAGAACATTTCAATAAATGTATATGTATATATATATATATATATATATATATATATATATATATATATATATATATAAGTATATATATATATAAGTATATATATATAAATATATGTATATATATATATATATATATATATGTATATATATATGTATATATATATAGATATATATATATACATGTATATATATATATATATATATATATATATATATACAGGGTGAGTTGGAATTGTTTTTACAAAAGCAGAGGGGTGATAGTACCCCACCAGACGAGCAATAATTACCATGGAACATTAGATCGCATTGCACTCAGAGGAGCAGAAAAGAGCAAAATTAGAATACGAACCTGCAAGTACACCAGTGTTGGGAAAGCGACTGAACGATACCAAACGTTGCACAAACAAATTTATTGTGCAGCGACAAACTCACATCAAGTGCTCAAAGTGACGACCATGGGTGTCGTTGCACCGGCGAAGGAATGACTGACGCACCCTCTCGAAGATTCCGGGTGTTGTGTTAATGTGATCTGCGGCAACAACGATACGCGCGACCAGATCTTCCGCCGAGTCCACAGGCGTCTCGTACCCTAAAGATTCCATGTGGCTCTAGAAGAAAAAGCCCTGTGGGTTGAGGTCTGGTGAGCGAGGAGGCCACGCCACAGGTCCGCCACGTCCGATCCAGCGTGCAGAATATGTGGCATTAAAGAAGTTCCATACCGTGATGAAAAAGTGTGCCGGCGCATCATCGTGCATAAACCACATGTCGCTCTGGATGGGAAGCGGAACGGCCTGCTTTTAAGTTGTGCCGATTTTTAAAGGGCAACGTGGACTCTGATTGGCTATCGCCGGAACCTACTAGGAGCCAGTTATGATGATTCTGCTCCCTGGACACTTGCATACGGTAACTGCGGTCGTGTCTGGCGTAGGAGATACTACGTAGGCTGGTACACAATGACGTCCGAAGCGCTGACTGCGTCATGCTTGATGCGTTTCGACGTGCCCCTTTTCTGCCTCTCAGAGTGCAATGCGATCCTACGTTCCATGGTAATTATTGCTCGTCTGGTGGGGTTCTATCACCCCTCTGCTCTTGTAAAAACAATTCCGATTCACCCTGTATATATATATATATATATATATATATATATATATATATATATATGTATATATATATATATATATATATATATGTATATATATATATGTATATATATTTATATATATAAATATATATATGTATGTATATATATATATATATATGTATATATATATATATATATATATATATATATGTGTGTATATATATATATATATATATATATATATAGATATATATAAACAAAAAATAAGATAAAATATACCCAACATTTGGATTGAGAATATATCCTGTATAAATGAAACAGGTACTAAATAGGTATTAAAATCCTTATTATAGTTTAAGCCTGTAACTACACCCAATAGTGAAATTAATATTTAAATTTTTATAAAATCATATATGTAATACAGAACATACATGATGTCAGTGCATGAATAGTGTATGTTATAAACAGATTCAAACTGATAAATCAACAAGAAAGATCAATCATGCATAAGCATTGATTATGAAACACTTTCCAACTGAAATGTAATTTCATTTAAAAATTTCTAAAATGTGATTCATTCAGTGGTATTATCTTTTACATTATCACAGTACTACAGTAATTTATTATACTTAAATATTTAAAACTGTATCGAAATATAAATCATCTGATTCTTTATGCAAAATCAATGAATATTTCATTCATATAACTTGTATTCCAGACTCCAGAGCTAAATAATTTTGTGTGAAAAAAATTCAGCAATTCTTATGTAATTCATCTTACAATCGCTTGAGATATTTGCATTCTGCATATGTTAAAATTAGGCTTCCTTGAAGAAATAATAAAAGTTTAGGGATCATTTAAAATCACAACTATTGTAATTGCATAGGCACGGAATTTAGATACACAGATAATACACAGATAATATATATGTGTATGTGTATATACTCAAAGTATTGGAATCGTGCCGAAGATCGGAACTCGAAATTTCAAAGGATCTACACGTTTTGGGACTTCTAGAACACGAAAAAACTACTTTTAGGAAGACGTCTGTGTGTTGTTGTTGAGACCCAGACCATCCGACCTACCAGAAAGGTGTAAGGTAACTGTATGGACGGCCGGGAAGTGCCACCCAATTTAGACCGGAACCCAGTGGGGGAGGCATCCACAGGGACTGTACCCTCCTTCCCCTACCACCAACCTCTCGGAAGGACTTACGGACCCACATGTTTAACGTGATCGTACTCCGCATGAACACGGCGGCGTTTGTGGCAACGTGCAAATCTAGCGCGCAAACCACGGGGATACCGCACCCGAGATGGCCAACAGCACGCGGCGTTCCGAGGTGGTCACCCACCAAGTACTAACCGCGCCCGATGCTGCTTGACTTCGGTGATCTAACGAGAACCGGTGTTTTCAGCACGGTACGGCCGTTGGCCGTAGACGTCTGTGTGTGTAAGGGTGTATCTGTGTATGTTTCTGTGTGTCTGTGTGGATATTACATCCACTCTAATTGAAAAACTAATGGACCGAATTTCATACAATTTGGTAGGTATGTTTTTTATGGGAAATCCTGATGTTCATTAGATTATAGTACGATTCGTAATAAAAGAATCTGCCTTCTTTGCGAAATGGCCGCAGAAATTGCCTTTATCCACTCTAGCTAAAAACTAATGAACCAAATTTAACAAAATTTGGAGTATAATATTTCAATAACCTACAAGTGATTTATATACCAAATTTAACAAAATTTTGTATATAAATCATTTGTAGGTTATTCCACTACGATTCGGGAAAAAGGAACGGGCTATTTTTGCGAAATGGCCAGCAAAAATCGTTATATATAAAAATAAAAGACTACGTGTGCTCAATTTCATCAATTAAATTCCTATTTTATATGTGATTTTTGACAACAAAAAGAATAAGACTAACCCCATTACTCTAGGACTAGCCGTTCTTGAGATATTCTAGTTTTTTCGCGTTTTCGCTACGCCACCTTTGACAATAAGTCCAGCTATCAAATGAGAACCAAATTTAAGTTTAACGTGTAAATTCAATGTCATTTAAAATACTTATGTTGTGCAGATAAACTCAAATTATCATTAAATAAATAAAGAGAACGAATATGAGTCTGCAGAGAAAGACATGTGCTGTCCACATCAGAATTTTTAACAATATTACACCAATGATTTATAGAAGTGAACGGGGATTATTTTCAGGCCATTTCGAAAAAAATGTATGATCTATATTTAAAGATCCATCAAATTTTTGTCGAATAAAATGTTCAACAAATTTAAGCTGTGTACCAAATTTTAACTCTCTAGGACGTAGGAAAGTGCATTTAAAATGCCATCAATTAAATTTATCAAGATGAGTTATATAAAATTTAAAGAAAATGAAAAATTGTTATCTACCAAATTTATTTTAAAATATGAAGCCACTCCCATATGCAAAACGTTTAAACAAAGGGAGAGATATTTATTATATAATATCTCTCTCTTTTCTTTCTGGAAGATATCCCAAAGTCAGAATTTAATTGAATTTGTTTTTTTCCCTATATTAAATAATTTTTTTAATTAAAAACTACTTAACATATTTTACTGAATTTTTTTTTATATATTCTATGGGATAATGTGAATATTTCCTAAAAATTTCGAAGCAATTTGTGAATTTTAAATTTACTTAAAAAATGTTTGAAAAATTAGGTCCCATAGGGTTCAATGTATTTCATTTTTTCAACCCGGGTTCAATAAAAAACTAATTGGGTGATATTATTTATTTATATTCCCATAGGTCCTACAGACCGTCTGAACAACATACTAAAATTTCATTTTGATAAACTCATTTTTACGGCAGTTATCGTGCTAACTGACAGACAGACAGACAGACAGACAGACAGAATGAACAAAGTCATAAACACTTTTCAACTTTGTTGTAAAGTGTTAATAAATGGAGCTAGGTCTGTCCTAGCACCCATAAAAATAAAAAATAATAATAAAAAAATAAAATATATATATATGCCTGTTTCTGTGCAATTCTCATTTTTTCTGTTAAACAGCAACCAACGAACCTTACCAACTCTATTATTTTAATCAAATTAAAAAACATATGCCTTATAATTGTTTAATATTTAAGGATGTGATATTTGGAATGCTATTTTTTTGTCTCATCTAAGAAGCTAGAGTGTTTTTTTTTCCCTAGTAAAAGGAAAAGCTATGCCTAAAGCAATTTCCTGCAGGAAAATTAAGTAAAAATCCCCTGAGAATTAAACATTCCGCTAAAGTGGCAAGAAAGGGCAGAAGTGGTTAATACAAACCAGGAAGTTTCACTTCATTACGACTCATTGCAGCTCATGCCATCTTTCGGAATTTATATGAATCTTTTCTCAGGGAAACTCATTCAGATATATGGGAAAATGTTCTCAAATTTTGTAAACTGTTATCTATTAAGTGAAACATAAAACTTTTATGTAAAATCCATGAAGTATATAATTCATAATTAATTAAACTGATACAATGAATTTATTACCAGCTATGTATGACTCGCAACCGAAAAAGCTAGAAAACTTAACTAAGGTATATCGCTAAGATATTTTAATTCTTTGGAATTTGAACCTTACACATCCAGCCCGATCTGAGCCCGCAATAGTAAGGGGCATGTTTTTTAGGAATGACTCGAGAACCGAAGCAGATCATCATCATCAATAGCTCGACAACCAACTGTGGGTCTTGGCCTTCCTCAGAAGATTATTTCACACTGTCCCCGTTCACACTGTCCCCGTTATCCGGCCGACTAATCGGTTGCTCATGTCCTTGCTGACGAGCCGGTCGGTCTGGGTCTTCAACACTGTCCCCGTTCCGGGGCGCGGTAGCCCATTGGTTAGCGCGCTGGAGTTGCACTCGGTAGGCCCGGGTTCGATTCCAGCCACTGCCAAAACTGCCGCCGTGTTCACGCGGAGTACGATCACGTTAAACATATGGGTCCGTAAGTCCTTCCGAGAGGTTGCTGGTAGGGGAAGGAGGGTACGGTCCCTGTGGATGCCTCCCCCACTGGGCTCCGGTCCAAATTGGGTGGCACTTCCCGGCCGTCCAAACAGTTACCTTACACCTTTCTGGTAGGTCGGACGGTCTGGGTCTCAACAACAACAACACTGTCCCCGTTCCAATTAGCTACTCATGTCCACTGGATGAGTCGTACGGTTTGGATCTTCAACACTGTCCCCTTTCGGGCCACACATTAAGCTGCCATAAACCTTAGGGTTGGTCGTGTGGTCTGGGTTTTCAACACTGTCCCCTTTCCCGGCCACACAAATAGCTACTTTCGGATCAATCGTGTAGTCTGTGGGCCTTCAACACTGTCCCCTTTGGAGCAGTGCTTTTCCAATTTTTAATACTTTACAACAAAGTTGAAAAATGTTTATAACTTTGTTCATTCTGTCTGTCTGTCTGTCTGTCTGTCTGTCCTTTAGCACGATAACTGCCGTGAAAATGACTTAATAAAAATGAAATTTTGTATGTTGTTCAGACGATATGTGGGACCTATGGGAATATAAATGAATAATATCACCCAATTAGTTTTGGATTAAACCCGGGTTGAAAAAATGAAATAAATTGAACCCTATGGGACCTAATTTTTCAAACATTTTTCAAGCGGATTTAAAATTCACAAATTACTTCGAAAATTTTAGGTAATATTCAAATTATCCCATAAAATATATAAAAAATTTCAGCAAAATATATTCAGTAGTTTTTTAAATAAAAATTAAAATAATAATTACACCTCTTATATAAAGCGATCACGTGACCAGAGATCACGTGACTCAATTCAAAATGAAAAATGGCATACATCTTGTATCAAAATCGTGATTTTTAAAGTTATTTTTAATTCATATTGAGTGTTGTATCTGTCCTAAAACCGCATTATTTGTGCTTAAATTCTGTGCATCTACATACTGAAACAACGCAATTACAATATATTTGAGTTTAAATGATCATCCAAATTTGATTATTTCTACAACGAAGCCTATTTTTCGCTTATGTAAAATGTAAACAGCAAAATATGTAGAATGAGTTTATAAGAATTACTGCATATCTTTAACTCAAAATTATTTAGCTCATGGAGTCTGCATAGCTAATATGAATGAAATATTCATTGATTTTACAGAAAGAAGGACGATTTTTTCAATGAAGTTTTAAGCATAGAGTTTAATTATTTGTTCCTCCATGTTCTTAAGTTTTTAAATAAAATAAATTATTATAGTATTGTGATGAATGAAATGAATGGGAAAATGTTATGAATAAAATGCTGCTTTTATAGAGAGAGCCAGGCATGTTATATTTCGATGGCGTCATTTGAATAAATTGCAGTTGTTTTTGATGAAGTTTTCAAATATAATAAATTATTGTAGTATTATGATAATGTTAAAAACATTACCGAGGAGCCAGGCAATTTATATTTAATTGACGTCGTTTGAATGAAGTTCATTTATTTCGATGAACTTTTAAATTTTCAAATATAATACATTAATGTAGTACGGTGATAATTTTGAAAATATTACCGAGGAATGTATCGCATTTTAGAGATGTTTAAATGAAATTGCATTGAAGTTGGAAAGTGTTTCATAATCAATGCTTTATGCATGATTGATCTTTCTTGTTAATCTTTAACACTTCAAAACCCATGTCTACACAGTCGATTCATCTCAACTTCGGTCGTCCTCTATGCCTTTTACTGATCAAAATGACATAAGTTATCTTTTGTTGTTATTGGTTGTACATCTTAGCAAATATCCTGCCCATTGCATACTTTCAACATTAATGTATTTAATTATGTCATCATCTTTGTAGTTCAATACATCTTAGCAAATATCCTGCCCATTGCATACTGTTAACATTAATGTATTTAATTATGTCATCATCTTTGTAGTTCAATACATTTTTGCATAGTTCAAAATTGTATCTTCTCCAAATATCATTTTCCTGAATTCCACCAAAAATACTGAGAAAAAAATGTTCGCCCAACGATGCAAATACCTTTTGCATCATATCCTATGAGAGCCTAGGTTTCTGAAGTATAAATTGAGGCATATGTTCTTTTGCCAATGAGCTGTGATTAAATAAAGAAATTCTTAATCTATGGAAACAGCTATTTGCATCTATAATTCGTTTTTAAATTTCTAAACTAATCTTATTTTACAGTTTATTTGAGAAATGCTCGAAAGATTCCAGTTCGTAGAAACCAGCCTCAAATAAAAGAGGGATAAACCCACTTCTATTAGACCCATGTGTTTATTTGTGTCTTTTTTAATTTTCAGCTGCATTTTATCAGCAGCTGTTTCCAAGGCAAGAAGGAACGCCTTTAAATCATTAGTGCTTCTGGCTATAATATCGATATCATCAACATATGCAAAAAATTGAATTTATTTGGGGTAAATATTTCCTTTAGTGTTAAAATTAGAATATCTAATTTCGTCCTCTGGGGCTAGGTGGAAAAGTAAACAAGCAAGTGTATCTCCCTGCCGAACACTATTTTTGATAAAACTGGAACAGCCACAAATGTCTTTCGTTGTATATTTTGATTCCTTGGATTTTGAGCCATACTGGTCCAGCCCGTTCTGGGCCCGTAATAGGATGTTACCCGCTTTGTGGAATAACCTGAGAATCGAATAATCGATATTTCATAATAAAATGTGAAGATCAATCAATGAAACAGAAAATAATATAAAGCACTTTTAGAAAGCATACATAAGAAATGACATGTCATTAAAAACACTATTCGAAATAAAAAACAAAAGAACAATGGTAGGCTAGTTATTAAGAAACAAAATATTCAGGGAATTGCCATCAACAAATCCGAAGAAGTCAAAATATATAAATAAGATAACCAAAGAATTAAATGAATGGTTAACAAGTCTGAAAATCTGATGTGGACAGCGCATCATTTTCGCTAGACACTCAAATTCAATTTCTTTCATCTTTTTTAACACTTTACAACAAAGTTGAAAAGTGTTTATGACTTTGTTCATTCTGTCTGTCTGTCTGTCTGTCTGTCTGTCTGTCTGTCCGTTAGCACGATAACTGCCGTAAAAATGAGTTTATCAAAATGAAATTTTAGTATGTTGTTCAGACGGTCTGCAGGACCTATGGGAATATAAATAAATAATATCATCCAATTAGTTTTTTATTGAACCCGGGTTGAAAAAATGAAATACATTGAACCCTATGGGACCTAATTTTTCAAACATTTTTGAAGTAAATTTAAAATTCACGAATTGCTTCGAAATTTTTAGGAAATATTCACATTATCCCATAGAATATATAAAAAAAAATTCAGTAAAATATGTTAAGTAGTTTTTTAATTAAAAAAATTATTTAATATAGGGAAAAAAACAAATTCAATTAAATTCTGATTTTGGGATATCTTCCAGAAAGAAAAGAGAGATTGTCTTTTTCACTTTCCCTGCAATACATGGTAATGTATACGGAAAGTATTGGAACCATGCCGAAAATCGAAACTCGAGTTTTCGACGGATCTACATGTTTCGAGACCAATGGAATACGAGAAAACTGTTTTTAACGTGACGTCTGTGTGTGTGTCTGTCTGTGTGCCTGTCTGTCTGTGCAATGTATGTATCCACTCTAACTAAAAAACTAATGGACCGAATTTCATAAAATTTTGTAGGTAAGTCACTTAGGTGAGACCCTGGTGCTGATTAGTGTTTGATAGGATTCGTAAAAACAGAACCCGCCTTTTTTAGCGGAATGGTCCTTAAAAATTTCATGTATCCACTCTAGCTAAAATACTAATTGACCAAATTTTACAAAATTTGGTAGATAAGTTGCTTGTAGGACATTGTGGTGCTGATTACATTTTGGTACGATTCGGAAAAGAACAACTTTTTTTTTTCCTTTTTTTAATGACCAGCGAAAATTGTCAAAATCTAACATAAAAAACTACGTATGATCAAATATATCCATTAAATTCTTGTTTCATACGTAATTTTTAACGAAGAAAAGAATAAGCCCAACCCCATTACACTAGAACTAGCCTTTCTCGAGATATTTTAGTTTTTTCGTATTTTCTCTGCACCACCTTTGAAAATGAGTCCAGTTATCAAATGAGTACGAAAAGTGCATTAAAAGTTAATTACATTTAATTAAAATAAAGAGAACGCGAATATAAATCTGCAGGGAAAGTCATGTGCTGCCCACATCAGATTTTTAATTTTTTTGTCTATAAAATAACGATTTAACTGATACATTTGAGCGGCAGTAGTCTTTTATTTTAGATTCTGACAATTTTTGCAGGCCATTTCAGAAAAAAAACAGGTTCGATTTTTCTGAATTGTGCCAAAATACCTACTAATGACTTACCTACCAAATTTTGTAACATTTGGTCAATTAACATCCCAACTCTACAGTAGATAAATACGATTTTTGACCAAATTTTATGAAATTTGGTCAATAAGTGTTTCAGCTAGAATAAATACATACAATTTTAGAGGTTCGTTTTGCAAAAAAAAGCAGGTTCTTTTTTTCTCGAATGGTACTAAAATCTATTCAGCACCAGGGTAAACTATAACTGACTTACCTACCATATTTTATGAAATTTGGTCTATCAGTTTTCGGGTTAGAGTGGATGCATTTATTGCACAGACAGACAAACACACGTACATGCACACAGACATCATGCATTTTTGTATCCTAGGATGCTTGAAAAATGTAGATCCGTTGAAGATACGAGTTGCAATTTTCGACACGATTTCAATATTTTCTCTATACATTATCATGTATTGTAGATTGTAGAGAAAGTAAAATGTACAATCTCTAAAGGGGGCGTATGTACAGTACATCATAACTTCCCAAATGCTCTCTTTAATAAATAACCTTATAACTGGTACGAACATGCCTTGTACGCATTGTTATCTGTGAATCTAATAACATCCCAAAACTTTAAATACAAGAAAACTAAAAATATGAAAGAAATTTTAAACAGATTTGAGAGGCATGTCTTATGCCTTAACTTATTGGAATGATTGTGTGATTTTTTATATAACTACTAAAGCGAACTTTTATTTATACGAAGCCAAAGTTTTTAACAACTAAAATATTTATTCGTTCGATACGGAGTCGATTTTGATATACTTTCCGTTCAGCCAAAGGAGAGCACTCAATGGATGTTTGACAGTGCACAGTACAGACAGAAGAAAACGCGCTCAACACAATAGAGATTTTATTTCACTTTATGTTTAGAATGTTTCAAAAAAGTACACTGGAGAAGTGTAAGTGCATTTTTTATGTTATATAAATTACAATTTTATAAGTGTATTTTTAATGTTATATAAATTAAGGCTTTGTACTTCTATGTTTTATAAATTAAGTTTATTTATCAGATTCGATACAGTCAGTCCACAGAATCCAACGTCGGCTAAAATTCAGTGTCGGTCCTCGGGGTCCGACGCCGGCCGAACGGTAAGTTCGATGTCGGTCCCTGGGGACCGACACCGTCTCGAACGTGTTAATGGATGCATAAAAGCAAAACTAATTAAGTAGGTTCTAGTGCCTTTATATAAGTTCGTCTTGTGCAAAATATGTTGCTATATATGATAATCATGTTTCTGATTGTTTGATGTACCTTTTATCCGATTGGCCTTAACTCTTTTTTCACGTGGTTTGAGCGAGTGAGCATGATGGCGATCCTCTTCAATTGCATCACCCTCGGAATGTACCAGCCGTGTGCGGACGAAGTATGCACGTCAAGTCGGTGCCGGCTCTTGCAAGTCTTTGACGATTTCATCTTCGCCTTCTTCGCCGTGGAGATGATCATCAAGACGATCGCCATGGGTATCACTGGCCGAGGAGCCTACATGAGTGAAGCTTGGAACAGACTGGACTGCTTCATCGTCTTTGCTGGGTAAGCTCGAATTCATTGATATTTTCATTTCAAATGCTCTTTGTACATATTAAAATATCAGCATTCTGAGTTTCCAACTGAATTTTTTATACATATTTGTTTATATGTTCATTTGTATGTCAATCAGTGTCAGAGTAATGACAAAATGTATATTTTTACTTTCCTTATATACTTTCCTTATATATAAAGTATAAGGAAAGTATTGTGACGGGGTCGAAAATTCGAATTCGAGTTTTCGACGGGAGAGCACGTTTCAAGCATCCCTGATCACGAATCAAACATTTTTGAAGTGATGTCTGTGTGTGTGTGTGTGTGTGTGTGTGTGTGTGTGTGTGTGTGTGTGTGTGTGTGTGTGTGTATGTGTGTGTGTGTCCGTGAGCCTGTGGAGACGATAACTGACGAACGAATGGACCTATTTGAACCAAATTTGGTACATAAATCATAATCTGTAAACACTGGAAGCCAATTGATTTTATACGTAATCGAATGTCCAGAACCCCTTTAAATTTTCGAATGAAATTTTGAAAAAATCGTCAAAAAATCAAAACCACTAATAAAGTTACTCAAATAGACATTTCTCATGTAATTTTTCATTAAAAAACGATTGACATAAATTTTAGAACACTAACATGAACCGTTCTCGAGATATTGCACATTTTTCAAAAAAATTATCAAAAAGTCATATAAAATAATAAAATAAATATTTCCTATTGAGAACCATGTTCACTTTTCATATGTAATACCGTGCGATAAATTGGGTGACATGATTCTCGTGGATCTAGCTCGTTCCATTCATGAAAAAAGATACGTTGAGTTATACATTTGTATTTGAACGCCAATAGTCATTTATCTACTGTAAGAATAACTTATTTCTTCGTCCATAACGCTTGGCGAGATTTTGGCGACGAATTTGGCGGAATGTCGCCAACTTGGCGACTTTTTGAAAAGCTGCCAAATTAACGAAAATCTCGCTAAATGGATAAAAAAGACGCTAAATGAATGAAAATGACGATTAATTGTCGAAAATTCAATATCTTGGAAAGAATATTATTATCTACTGTAAGAAAAACCTATTTTTTTTACTGTAAAAGTAGTAAATTCATTACATTATATAAGGAAAGTCATGTGTTGCCCACATCAGATTTTTTATAAACTTTTGATGGAAGTTATTATTGTAAAATTGATATAATTCTTTAAAAATTACATAAGTGAAGCCGAATATTAGATACCTTCAGCTAATTTTTATTAATGCATTTTATTTTAATACCTCTTTCACATTTATAAACGATTTCAAACTATAATTGTCCTCTATACCGATTTGTTCTATACCGATATCATATCGTATATTGATAGTGAAGCCGTTATATAGGAAAACTTTATGGATCTGTGAAACCAATGCATTAAGTACATTCAGCTGATTTATGTAATGAATTCTATTTAATACACATTTTGCATTCATAAATTTTTCAAACTATCATATTCCTCCTTTGGCTATGCTGATATCATTGTTTCAGGAGTTATCATTTGTCACTGTAGGAAAGAATGTTATGAAAATCTTACATTTTAATCTTTCGTATTGTAATCATGCGCATTATAGATCACTCTATCATATTCTCGTTATTAACATAGTATAATATCAAAGAGAGGAGAAAGAGTGTGCGTGTGTGTGTTAGAGAAAATGATCAAATTATCTCTTAAAGTATTCGAAATAAACTTAGAAGATATAAAAAAAAAACTTCAAGTCCCAATCGAAATTTAAATCACGGATCTTCAAACTGGCCAGGTTAAGCTTCTATCTATAAGGGTAATGGTCAAATCATTATCTCTCGCAGTGTATATGAATCAATTTGAGACTTCCAATGAAAGACCATTTTCTGCTTATTCTACATCCTACCTTTCTGTGGGCGCAATACTCATGATTTAAAATTGACTGTTATGACTCGTAGTGACCGTAAAAGAAAGGGAAACTTTATCATGTTTGAACCCCAATTATCACTGAATCGAACCTGCAGATTTAAATTGTTCAAAGCCCACTGAGTTTCGAACAACGGCTAAACAAACTGATCAGACAACGCTCTATGCATTAAGTTACTGACACTGAAATAATTTTCCCTTGTAGTTAATGTAAATTTTACAGATCTTATAGTGTATATTCTAACAAAATTTCGAATTTGAAAATTTTCAGGAGAAAAATACTTTCTCTATACATTAGTATGAGAATGTTAAAAAAGCTAATGAAAACGCTTCATATTCGACTATTGTATAACTGCCCACCGTATCCAATTTAACCAGTAAACTTTTGATTTAACGTTTCCGTATTTAACGCTAGTTTCTTTAAATACGTATTTTAACCCCATGCACAGAATGATACAAACTTCCGGACTAAACGTAATGCTGCCGGATCAATCTTTTAACAATTGAACATTCCTAGTAATATCAACGGACGTCATATTTGTAATGAGCTTCCAGAGGAGTCTTTAGTATTTAATGATCTTTTCTAGTCTACAGATTAATTAAAACCGTACTGAAAGGTCATTGATATTTCTATAAAGTATAAATATATAAAAATATTATTGGTAATGGTGGTGTACCAGACTCATAAGGCTTTGAGAAAAGGGGTAGTCATGATTAACTAATAGAAATGTAGTATTTTCTTTTAGATTTTGGATTTTAACTCATCGCTTCATAAACATATATTTAAAATAATATCGTATCCTCTCTCCACAGGAAAGGGGGAGTAATATCGCTTAGTTTGGTAAAATCTCAAATCTTTTAAAAGAATTAAACTGAGGCTCTAAATTTGAACCGGCAAATTTAATTTTTACCTAAATTATGTAGTATCATAAATCTTTAGTATCAGTTTGCGGCAGGTCCAATCTTACGTGGTGTCAGTTTAGACGCATTTAGAAAACAGGAATGAGAAAATGTATGGTACACGAAAAAAGTGACCATTAGAAATTGGAAATTAAAGCGCAGTGAAAGTAAGCTCGTTGAAATTAATCATTGAGAAATAAGATCTTCGACGGGTTAGCGCCATTAAACCACCATTAAGTACAAGAAAACATAAATAAGAGAATAAAATAGCAAAAATCAGGGAGGGAAAATAAAAAATGTGCAACCTTCTTCATGAAGCGCAACTACCAATGGTGGGATCACAGACAAATCTTGAATCTGACTTTGTTAAATAATCAGTGATCTCTGAATTAAGATAAAATTGTTGAGTTAAATTACTGCAATATTGAAAAATTATTTCAGAAAACAATGACCGCAATGCATTTCAGTAACTTATTGTTTTTCATTTTAATATTATGTTCTTAATAGTTCAAACACAAATTTAAGAAAGTACTTTACTAACAAAATATTTTCAGACGATCAACAATCGTGTTGAAAATGCATAAGATTTGTAGATGAATTATCACAACTAAAAGAATAATTAAATAAAATTACTTTTACTTTAAAATAGAATCTCTAATACCGATATTGTTAACGTGAAATAAGAAAACAATCCAAAGTTATATAGCGTATAAGTTATTCTATTAAACTGCCATAATTATTACAAGTGATGTGATAATGAGATGAGGTTTAAAATATTAAATAAATAGTATTCGAATACTCGGGAAATATTTTGCCTAGCAACTGTTGCATATAAAATATTCCTCCTAATAGGGATAATTGAAATACATGGGTGATTGTTTAAAATTTTTAATCGTTACAATTTATGAAAGCAGCAAATTAGGAATAGAGTCATAATTTGTAAAGCAGGTGACTTTGAGCTCAATCAATAATGAACTGAATCAGAGCGTAAATAAAGATTAATAAGAATACATACGTTTCGAAAATCATTTGAACTTCCTTCTTCAGCGCAACAAGTCTGGACCTTAACGCCTGAATAATCGCAAAACTGTGTCGTCCAAACTGAAAATGGCTATAGTAATGCCACTAGAAATCTCCAGTATAGCAATACCACCTACTGTGAAGAAAAAGACAAAACTTGATAAATAAAAAAAAGGGGGAGATATGAAAATGAGAAGCAAATAAAAAAAAAAAGTTCAGTAATCTGGCTTGATAACCTCTAATTCAGTGTCTTTGAATTTATTTCACTTATTTTATATTTTACTTATATTATAATGCATTTTACTTATTTTTGTTTTTATTGTTTGCTTCTCATGTTCAGATTCCTTCGTTTTTTTTTCTACTTTTCTAGTTTTATTTTACTTTCATCACACTAGGTGTCGCTAGTATAGTGGGCTTTGTCGTTCATCCATTTTCAGTTTAGCCGATATATTCTTGCATTGCTTTGGGAAATCAGGTCAAGACTTATTATGCTGAAAAGAAAACCCAAAGGATTTTCGAAAAGTACGTGGCTTTACTTGCGTTGCATTTCACGTATATTTACTTACCCTTCACTTTGCTTATTTTTACTTGCGCTTAATTTATCTTTACTTGAGCTGCATTTCACGTTGTAAACCAGTTTATAGAAGAGAGGAAATTATTTATACTTTTATAAAGAAATTCTTTGGGATAATGAGAAATTTTGACGACTCAATTTTTAAATATTCTCAGCAGTTCTTTAAAATTTAAAGCCACTGCAAAATAAAATGATGGATTCCATATTCAAGAAGAAGAAGAAAAATTCTCGGAAAATAGCTTTTGTGAAGCAGTTTGCATTCTATTTAAGTACACATTTTCTAGTTCTTATGATCGTTGAAAATCGCTTTTGAAAGTTATTCCCGTTGTAAAGATAAACGGAGCAGAAATAATAGAATAAAATGATGCTCTTACATTTGTAACAGAAGTATAAAAAAGCTTTTTTTAAATGATTCTAACACAAATTCCAATTGCATTGAGTCTTCAGTATACAAATTTTATATGATACTTTGATGTTTTATATGATACTTTGATGTTGCAAAGCTCATTTTCCTGACTTTTTCTATGCTGTTTGGAAAAAATTTAAATATGCTACAAAGTGTAAAGCGGATTCATAGGGTATATATATTTAAATAATAATGAGAAAACATACCAAAAACGTTAGTACGCTTCTTGATTCAAATATTTTTGTTTCAATATAAAGAATTCATAATTCCTTTCTTTTCATTTCTCAAACATGTATTTTGTTTTTGCTTTCTGATACGTAGTATTGAGAAAATATTGTTTTCTGAAATTTTTCGATTTCGATATTTTGATGCCAATATATGTGTTTTAAGACCTTCTGAACACGTTCTGACTATTTTTGGAGTGATATCCGTCTGTCTGATGTTTGTGGTCGATGAGAGCAGCCGCAAATATGAATGGATTTTCACGAAACTTTGTTACAGGTTTGTTAGCAAGAAATATAGAACTACATAGAATTAAAGACGAGTAAAAACTTTGAATTTTATGCGAAATATTATATTTTTAACATGGCATCATAGGACAACATTTGACATAATCATGCATAAAAGGGTTTATTTATGACTCCATGACCACGATACTTTATAGTTTCAATCATTCTTGTAAAAAATAGACACGATACACATTTTTCGGTTCATGGCGTCATTAGCCCTCTTGGGGGGGCAAGTTATCTCCGGGGTATACGTTAACAAGTATAGTATCAACTGAAAGATTTTTTCAAGCACTTTAAAGTGTAAGCTAATACATTATAATTGCAATAAAAAGTCTGATGTGGACAACACATGACTTTCCTTATATAATGCAATAAATTTACTACTTTTACAGTAAAAAACGTAGGTTTTTCTTGTAGTAGATACTTATATTCTTTCCAAGATTTTGACTTTTCGTCAATTGGCCGTCATTTTTCATTGATTTAGCGTCATTTTTATCCATTTGGCGAGATTTTCGTTAATTTGACAACATTTAAAAAATCGCCAAGTTGGCGACATTCCGCCAAATTCGTCGCAAAATCTCGCCAAGCGTTATGGAAGGAGAAATAAGTTATTCTTATAGCAGATAAATGACTATTGGCGTTCAAATTTAAAAGTATTGCTCAAAATATCTTTTCTCATGAATGGAACAAGCTAAATTCACGAGAATGATGTCACCCAATTTATCGCATGATATTACATATGAAATGTGAACATGTTTCTCAGCAGTTAATATATTTTCTTTAATTTATGGGATTTTTGGATAAATTTATTTAAAAAGTGTGCAATATCTCGTGAACGGTTCATGCTAGCGTTCTAAAGTTTACACCAATCGTTTTCTAAGGAAAAATTACATAAGAAATGTCTATCTGCGTAACTTTATTAAAGGTTTTGATTTTTTGATGATTTTTTCATAATTTCACTCAGAAATTTAGGGGGGTTTTAAACATTCGATTTCGTTTAAGAACAATAGGCTTCCAGTATTTACGGATTGTGATTTTATACCAAATTTTATTGGAATCGCTCCATTTGTTCGTGAGATATCGTCTCCACAGTCTCACTGACACACACACACACACAGACATCACCTCAAAAATGTTCGATTCGTGATCAGGGATGCTTGAAACTTGCTCTCCCGTCATAAACTCGAATTCAAATTTTCGAACCCCATCACAATACTTTCCTTATACATTATGTATATAAGAAATGTAAAAATGAATTCCGACATGAGAAAGTCAAGTTGAGCTATACTCCAATAAATTATTTTTATCACTTCATCAAAGGATTTGATATTTCTTAAAAACGATTGGTAACTTTTAATATTATGTACGTATCTAGTCTTTAATATTTAGAATTTAGTGCAACATATAAATTTTAACAATATATTGAACGTAAAATTCGCTCAAACTGCTATCTGAATAAGTCTTTTTGTTAGAATTCACTATTCACGTCGCTTTATTTTATTAATACAAACACAATTTTCGAAAATGTCCAACTCTTAATTTAAAAGTTATTTAAGTTTTGAATGATATATAATTACATGGCTGGTTAAAGTTATAAAAACTTTCGCAAGGAAATAAAAATAACTTTGCATAAAAACATAGTTTAAGAATATATCAACTGTCATTTTACTATAAATCTGTAATATTTCATTATGAAATAAGCCTGATCATTATTCAAAATAATTTAACATCATTCCAAAATAAAAGAAAAAGCATCATTAAAACTAACTTCTCTCAAAGAAATCTACTAGCACTTGGCTAGCAGCCAAACACGACTTTTTTAAAAAGAAACGTTTTAGATATCTTTTACGTGCGATAAACGTTTTCATGCCACGTTGTCTACTAAACGTCCTGTAATAAATATCCTAAATGCATCTTAAACATCTGTTAAACAGAAATCAGAAAAATAATCTACCCAATTTACTTGCGATAACCCGACAATAGTGCAAGTTAAAGCGTTCTTTGGGTAGCTATTTATCTTCGAACGCGCATGAAGTGGCTTTTTTCTTCTTCCAGCAATGCTTCATGTCATTTAATAGTAATCAATTAGATTTTAGAATGTTTTGTTCCAATAACTTCTTTTACGGAATCTTAGTTCTTTGAGCTGTTAAATGTTTTATCTATGATTTTGTTTGGTTTTCTCAGCTGTTTATTGGAATATGGATTATTGTACTACTTTAAAAATGAAGATATTATAAATTACCATTTTCATTGATCCTTATTTTGGAACACGATATTGAGTTAAACAAAGCATGTTCAAGAGTATATGGATGATTATACTAATACGGAAATATTTGGAGGAGCAAAAATTAAAATTCCTTTTAAAATTTGAAAAACAAAATCATTAAAATATTTCAAAAGTTAATTATATTAAGACAATTAATAAAAGGATATTATATTAAGTATGGTTCAATAGGGTCAAACTGTCTGTCCCACTTGGCGACCTTTGTATAAATTTGGCATCATTTTAACGGTGCTAAATTAACGAAAATGACGCAAAATTAATACAATTTAGAATTAAAGCATAAGCACGATTTTGATTTTAAATTTTATGAATGGATTGGAATTTAAACTAATTAACGGATGGTATATTAAGTATGTTTTAATAGAGTCTGTCTGTCTGTTCGTATGTCCTACTTGACAGCAAATTTGGCAACTTCTGGGATTATCGTCCAATTGTCAAATAGATATTATAAGGAAATGCTGGTTCACAGTTCCAAAACTAACTATTTAAAGGCATTTGTACTATATATCTGTACTGTGGGTAATATGAACAGTATTATATTTTTACTTTCCCTACAACATGGTAATATATTGGTAATATACAAATATACTATTTTAGCATAACATTTAATTGTGTGTATGTCTGTGCAATATATGTATCAACTCTAGCTCCAAAAGTACGCGACGAAATTTCCCAAAATTTGTTAGGTAAGTCACTTGTAGGTTGCATTGGTGAGTTCATTTTTCTGTTTATTTATTTTGTCAGAAATTAGCTGCGAGACATGCATAGGAGGGCATAAGCTGAACTAAAATCTTTCTCCCTCGACCCCCCCCCCCCCTTTGTATTACATATCAGATATTTGGGAGAATTCTAATTATTAATTAAAGGAACAAGTTCTTATAATTATTCTAAATATAAGATGAAAAAGGTATAAAGCTCAAAATTACTTAAATGAAATACATAAGTATATTTCAGCTTAGAAGTGGAGCATGTGTATGACATAAAACATTGCAAATGCGGGTAGCAAAATCGAGATTTGGTAGTTCCTAACAAACCATTCCGAAAGCTGTTTAAGCTTAACTTTAGTGAAGTACATTGAAATGGAAGGTTTTAAGCGTATAACCAAAATTTATTTATATTCAAATTACCTACTCTCTATTAGTATGTAAATAATTAGGAATTAAAAAAGTAAAGTCCACAGATGATCACAAAATCGTTTAACAACAACAAAATTCAACTTCATTTTATAACAACAAATTGCCTTCTTGTTTTCTAGCAGTGTTGTTGCCACTTCTCAAAATTTCCCTTTCCTTGAAAAAATTCTTTACTTTCAGCCATGTAGATAGCCAAAAATTATTTTGACAAACTAAGTTCCTTTTTCAAGATAATATTTTTATTTCATTTTATTCTTTTGGTGTTTAACATTTTTTACTCATCCATTGATAAAAACAAATTTAAAGAAAAATGTTTTTAAAATAAATCCATCAGAAATGTGCAAATCATAGGTATGGGACAGGCATGGGGATGACATTTTATTGAACCAACTTTTTGTGTGATCAGAGTTTAAGATTTGAGATATTAAAAGGCCAGAATTATAATACAAAAGAATCAGAAAAATAGTTTTAAAAAAATCTTAAAATTCTTTGAAAGAAATATTACAATGGAACGAAAATATTCCCCTTTTTGTAGAATCACCCACATGCTTTGTATCTCTCAACATTGAATACAGATTAATAATCATTCGAGGAGTAAATTACTACTGATTGCCGGATAATATGCGGGTTGATCATCATAAAATTATCCTTAGTCAATGACTTCTGCGGGGATATCTATTGGGGTGAAGTCAACCAAAATTAATAGAATTATCCATCACAATAAGCGAAGGTAATTTTATGAAATAATAGTTTAAATAAAATCCACCACCAAGACATATTTGACTCTAAGCGTTCTTCAGGTAGTTATTGATTTTCAGGCTCGCATGGAGTGGTTTTTTTCCTTCCTTCAGTAATGCTTTAAAGATATCATTTGATCGTAACCAATTAGATTTTAGATAGCAAAAATTACTTTGAACCAATTACTTCTTTTATGGAATCTTAATTCCTCGAACTTTTAAATGTTTTGTTTTAGATTTGTTTGGTTTCTGCAATTTGCAGAGTCCATTTCGACGATAAGAGCTTGCAATTTCGTCCCAATAGCTCAACGGTAAAGCGCCGGCTGGACAGCTCGGAGATTCAGGGTTTGATTCCCGGTTGTGGCAGCAAGGCTCTTTACAATAGCGCCCGAACAAATCAACCCTGTAGGTTAGTGCAAAGATGTCGGAGGTCTGAAGACCCCATACAGTGTGACTCACATAGTGGGTTTAGAGTAGCTAGCTGCACGGCCGTGAAAGGATGTCGGAGGTCTGAAAGTAATCCTAGTACGACTAGTACGGATTCGGTGCACTCTGGAAAATGGAGAGCCGATTTCAAAATTGAGAGGATAACAGCCACCCAGGATACTCACCTGGATAAAAAAAGTAGTAACAGGAGGCTAACCTGAGGTAAAAATAGCAGGACGTGGTCAATTATATTGCCAATTGCTCGCCAATCTGACAATAGAGAATGGAGAATGCAGAGTCCATTTCGACGATAAGAACTTGCAATTTCGTCCCAATGTCTCAACAGTAGAGCGTCAGCTGGCCAACTCGGAGATCCAGGGTTAAATTCCCAGTTGGGACAGCAAGGCTCTCTACAAATTGTTTATTGCAATAGTACGAAGTACTAGTGATTTAGTCTGTCAAAGATAAGGAAAATAAATCTCGTTAAAAAATAAAGTTCCAACTTTTTTATTAAGTTTTATTTAATTTAATAATCTTTGCCATTTGGGGTATAAATAAGTCATCTTAATTGCACGTTAAGTATCCATCGTTACCATCCTCGTAACCCGAAGGCGCGAAAGCGCCCTCGGTCGTTACCTGGATGAGCTGTACGTGATATTTATTTCCGCCCTAAAAAGCGGAATCGTCTAACATAGTTTTATCTTTCTCTCTGTTTTTATGGTGCAGCCTTCTAGCTATTTCTGTACTTCTCCCTTGCTTTTGGGAATTTCGCGTATTTCACAAGCTTTCCTTAAATTTTAAATTTTAAATCTTAAACTTTTGATAGGTATCTCATGCTCAAGGCCCTGCGCCCCTAGGGGTGCACCTTTGTCTCCCCATTTTTCCTCTTAGCTACTGGACGCTCACTTGGGCCCCAGTCCTTTCCCTCATGAAGTCTTGGGAATCGGCATGATTTCGATCACTGTCTTCCCCCCAAGCACCTCTTAGTTTCTATCTTTTCCGTTTCTGAACTTCTTTTTCCTGAACTTCCTTTTCGCCTGAAGTTTAAAGGGAGGATTTTATCCTCTCCTGGGCACTTCACTAATCCCCCCCCCCCTGCCTTGAGCCTTGAGCTAATTGCACGTTGCCTTATTTAGATTTTTACCAAAAGTCGATACAATGGGTTTCCTATAAAATTCCGTTTTTACAGAAGGACTTCTAGAGGGTTTGCAAAGTTCATTTTATCCTCCCATGGGAGAGAAATCGAAAATCTGGCTATGTTAGGTTGTGTTCCGTAGTGGATACCATAAATGTGCAAAGTCCCAGTTTTCTTAGTAACAGGGAGCATCTGCAAATTTTGAAAAAAATTCGATCCCTTACACTCCCTCGAAAATTCTACTTTGTTAAGTTCTGGCCCGGGGACGATACAGTGCAAGGTTTCAGCTTTCCTGGTCATAGGAGGAAGCATCTGGAGAGCCTGAAAAGACTATTCTAATCCATTCCTTCCATTGTAAATCGAAATTTTGGCTCCGTAGTAGACACTATAAATGCATCGGCTGTATCGTAGTCAACACTATAAATGTTGAGTGGCCGGCTATACTACAAATGTGCCTTCTAAGTCACCGAAAAGCTTCAAGAGAGTTTGTAAATACAAAAATACCCCAGACGATAATTTCATAGGTACTGCTGCGAAAATTAGGATATTAGAAACCATCATTTTCATTGCTTGTTATTTTAGAACACTAATCTGTGTATCAAGCGTATATGTTATATTTCATTCAATAATTAATGCAACCTAATGATAGCCATTGCAAGAGCAAAATATTGACTGTCTGATTAAATGCAGGATTGTTATAATAAAATTATTCTTAGTCAAAACTCCTGCTAAAATATATATTGGGGAAAAGTCAACCAAAATTAATCGGATTGTCTATCAACAAGACGAGGCGGTATCATAAAATTTATAGTTTGAAAAAATTACTTAAGTTTTAGGTGGTAATATGTCTGCTGCAAACCCTGAGCAGATATTTTATAATTACACTTTACTTAGTGATACCGTTTTATACAAATTAACTTAAGAATAGAGAGTGTCTCTCAACCCCCCAGCGCACACACATGATCCTAAATTAATGCCATTTATTATCCACGGAACAAAATTTTAATTCGCTTTTAAATCAAATTATATATAATGTAATTTGTTGCAAAACATATTCATTGAAAAGTATAGGGATATCATAGTCTGCACTTTTCGTAGATTGAAACGCTTATGCTGCTGTTGCTGTCTCTGTCTCTAAGCATTTTACCTACTAACGTTTGAAATGGCATAATGATGAATTAAATTTTGTCTATAATTTTTGTAATTTTACTGAATGATTTCATTTACTGCGAAAATGGGAAAGGCTTCTCATTGAGCACGAAAAGGAAATAATCATACTGCCAAGAGAAAGATACATTTCATAGAGTTCTTTCTATAGGAAATCACACCGTGTTTACTTTCCATATATTGAAAAGCATGGCCACCCTGCTGGTCAGCTGGCCAAAACCATCGAACATTTAACACACGCGTCGAACACTTACAGCACGCTTTCAGTACTCAAGGTCTAGATTTGCCAATTTAGCCGTTTTATGGTTAGCTATTTATTCTAGCTATTTATCGAGCTATTCATCGAGCTATTTATCGAGACTTTTGCACCACAAAAGGCAAAATCTTGATATAAAATGGCTGTTTACAACTAGTTATTATAATCATCTATGAAATCTAGTCATTTTCACTATGATTCTAGCCATCAACTTCATCTATGTGTAGCAGTCTTGTCAACGTTATATTCATTACACCAATGGTTTGATTACTTAAACTAAAACTTCATAATTATTTGTAAATAATACCCTATTTAATGTATAAAAAGTTTCATACATTAAAAGTAAATAACATAAATTAATTAGTAAACAAAAAATATTGTGTAAAGTTAAAAATCTGTTGTGAGCAACGCGTAACTTTTCCTACAGATTCACTTTCATTTTCTCTTTATTTCTTTCATAATTCATTAAATTGGGTATAATTGCAGAAAAGAACACTGATAATTATTTAAAATTACACTAAATGTGCAGTTTTCAATTTTCATTAGACAACTGGACGTATTTTTAAAGGCGACGTTTTTAAAGGCAAAAAAACTATATTATTTTGAGAGCGGTTAGTCCTATAGATATTTCGTTGGTTTTATTATTTTTGATTTTCAAAAATATTATGTAAAACAAGTAATTAATACATATGTAGTATTTCAATTTAGATTTGGAAGATTTTTGCGGATAATTTTACGAAGACAAAAAGGCAGGCTGTTACCAAATCATACCAAAATCTAATCAGCACCAGGGTAGCCTACACGTGACTTATCAACCAAATTTTGTGAAATTTGGTGAATTAGTTTTGAGCTGAAATGGATATAAATATTGCACAGACACACACCCAGAAGTCACCGGTCGTCCAATTCGTTGCTCTAAGTCCTCTGGACGAGCCGGACGGCCTGGGGCTTTCACACCCAGAAGTCACACTAAAATTAGGTTTTTTGGGTTCTAGAGTACTCGAAATGTGTAGATCCGTTGAAAAATCGAGTTCTAATTTTCGACACGATTCCAATAATTTCTCCATACATTACCATGTATTGTAAGAAAAGTAAAAATGTATTCCCTACGAATATTGCGTTTTGATAAAAATCATTTCACTTATTGCTATACTGAACGAATTACCGAAAGTACTGATATTTTGATAAAATCAAATACGTTCAATATAAGTTGCAAGCCATTTAATTCAAATGCAGGTAATTTTCTTTCCACGAGAATTCTACGTAATGGGGAGCAAAATTTACTGAACACTAGCACTGTAAGATAAAGAAATAGTACTCTCTAAAATTCGGAGCCTGGAGTGGTAGCTTAATTCGCTTTATGATAGACCTGAACTGGGTGGCCCTTTTCTATGATAGACCTGCACTGGATGACCCTTTTCTAGGATAAACCTGCACTGGATGACCCTTTTTTATGATAGACTTCCACTGGATGACCCTTGTGTTATGATAGACCTGCACTGGGTGACCCTTTTTTTGGTAGACCTACACTGGATGACCCTTTTTATGATAGACCTGCACTAGATGACCCTTTTTTATGATAGACCTGCACTGGATGACCCTTTTTTATGATAGACCTGCACTGAGTTACCCTTTTTTGTGATAGACCCTGTGCTGGGTGTCAGGTACAAGACTCAGAGTAAGCTAAAAGAAAGATACGATAATTTGTTTACTTATTCCTTCAAAAAAAAGTTAAACGCCTCTATATTGAACCATAAGTAAACAGACCCTTTGGGAAAAGAAAGCAGTTTTGACTTAAATTTTGCAGATTAATAAAATCAAAAACGTGTACAAAACATAAATAAATTTGCTTAAAGTTTATAAAATTTGTTAACAGCCACTAAACGATAAAACTGCAATTTTTCATTTTCAAATATTCAAGATCATTATTCAAAATCATTTAACATCATTCTATAACAAATGAAAAAAAATCGTTACATCTTTGCTCAAAGAAGCCTTAAAGTGCTTGGCTAGGAGCCAAACATAACTTTTAAAACAAACATTTCAGAAATCGCTTCCGTGCTTTAAACGTATTCATGCTACGTTATTTACTAAACGCCCTTTAATAAATATCTTCAATATATCTTGAACATCTGTTAGAGAATTCAGAAATACAAAAAAAAAAATCTACCCAACTTATTTGCGATACCCGGACAGTAGTGCAAGTTGAAGCGTTCTTGGGGTAGTTATTTATTTTCTAGCTCGAGTGAAATGGCTTTTATTCTGACTCCAATAACGCTCTAAACATGCTATTTATTCGAAATCAATTAGATTTGGGATAGCAGAAGTTACTTTTTACAACGAACTTTTTTTTTACTTCCAGTTCTTCGTGGCGTTAAAGTATTTGTCGATTATATTTTATTTTGTTTCTCCAACTGTAACTGTTTATTGAAAATGAGAGTGTAATAAATTGTATTTTTGTCCTAATTAAATAGGAATGCAATAGAACTGTTTGTAGTTGAACAGAAAGAACCAATTTATATGTATAGCAGTTTAATACTTATTGTTTTTATCAAAGAGCAATGACAAATGACGAAAGTGCAGTTATAATAATTATTTTGACTGCATTATAATTGTTATTTTAAATACCAATAATATCAAAACTATTTTAGAAATCATAAACATTTAATTTTTTGCTTGTTTTTGTCAAATACCATTTCTATTTGCAAATATCATATTCTATAAATCTCGTTAAATGTTCAATTAAAGGAAATAGAAAATAAATCCTGCTTATTAGTTTGACATTTATTGCCAAATGACATTTTCCAGTAGCAGCCATTTATTTGTACCGTGATAGTTTCCGTTTTAACCTTCCCAGAGATTCCAAATATTACAACTTTAAAACAAAGTTTATTCAAAATTATATAGGACATTTAAATACATAAAATTTTCGACTTCACGCTTTCGAACATATAAACCCCTTCATCAGAGGCATATATGGATTTATAGTACGGAGATATATCCATACAGTTCAACTCATATTTGCATAATATCAATTGCCATAAGGCCACAGTAAATTTCAAACCGGGAAAAACAAAACATATATACACAGTGATTAAAGATGCAGAGATGAACAGGTATTCAAATACGTTTTAAGAAGTTTTACGTATTTAAGTACATAGATAACAAGTAACGCACGTGGCTTTGCGCATAATAAATATTACACTGGTTTTCAACGTAAATTACAGCACAAATCAGGATAAATAAGCATATGTGAGTTTCAGAAATCAACTATATTTCCTTCAACAGGACTCATTTCAGTTTGATCGTCATTGCTTTCGCTTATTTGGGCGTTTAAGTCCAAACTTTTTGCACAGATGAAGGAAATTCAGTTACTTTCCGAAACATACGTTTGCGTATTTATAATGATTTACGCTGCATTTTATGTTTTAAACCAATTAAGTAAATAATGGTTTGAATCGAAGATAAGGCAAAAAGAAAAGCTAAGTTTTTATATAAGAACAAAATTGCAAACAAAATCCCGATAAAGATAAATACATTAGATTTCATAAAGTAAAACACGTTTTAGGATTATTAGCATGCATTAAACTGACCGTCTTATCAAATAAACGAAAGAATTGATCATTAAGAAGAGTTTTACATTAAAAGAGTAGATGATTTTTCCTTTTAATATCGTGGGAGTATTCAGTCGATGTAATTAATACTAATAGAGTACTTGGTACTACTAATATGGAATGTATAAACATTATCAAGAGAAATAAGGTGGACAACGTCGCTTAAAAGATTGAATTTAAATGTATCAATCCTGATGCAGCAAAACACAGCGGAGTGAGCTTGTTTGAAATTAAAGTTACGACAGAACTGGACAAGAAGGTAAAACATTTTAGGATTGAAAAAGACTCGTTTCAAAAGTAATTCAGTGGTGACATGGATGAAAGAGGAGTTGCGATAAACAATTGTTGAACGAAAATTAGAGTAAATTGTGTAGATTAAACTATCGGTATAGGCGGCATCGTATCTAAGATAGGAAATAAAACGAATTTCATCATTTAAACATTTAATAAAGAAACAAACGTTAAAAGTTCTATAAAAATTATTAATGATCGCTGCTTTTGTTTTAGGTAATGATGCGAAATGTATTTGAAGCAATACAGGTATTGGTAAAAGTAAGTTTAAGGAAAACGATGGTATGAAAACCATGAGGGTCGTGGAAAACCAAAAAACCAAGAAAATAGTCAAACCCTTCACTCTCATATTCAGCAGTGAAATTTATAGAATAATAAACATTATCCAGTAAAAATTTTAAATTATCAAGGCTATGATTCGAAATAATGAACACGTTATCCACATACCGGCACCAGGTTTGAATTGTATGAAACAGGTTTGAATTTTATGAAATAGGTTTGCATTATATGGAAGGCAAAATATTTTTTCCTGTTCTTGTAACACAGCTTCAGCAAAAATGTTGGAGAGTGGGCTGCCCATAGCAACCCCACCAGTTTGCAAAAATATACCGTCACGAAAACTAAAATAATTAGCCTCTGCAACAATATTCAATGCGGAAATGATCGTATCAGTAGATGCTCGGAAAACGTTTTTCATCCAGTCAAATAGTTAAGGCATTTCATATTGTACAGTTATACCATTTATACTATGAGAGTCTACCTACGTTTTATTATTAATTTCAGCAAAAAGGTATAGCGAACTCTCATAAACACCTACCCAAGCTTAATATTTGGATACAATTTATGACTGACGCAAGATATGTGGCCTCCAATTAAAAGTTCTGAGGCCTATTTCTTGCCGATGACAGTATTACGTGCTCTCATTTCATAGATGATATTGAAAGAACACTAAGTTTCAAGCGCTCCCCGTAATTCAAATTAATATTCTCTCTCAAAATTTTATACTTCACTGTTACTCGCAACTTGATATCGCTTCTTTATTGCTCATTATTAAAAAATATATACTTAACTCATACCTTCCCTACTTCCCAAAATACATATGGTGCCAGCAGTCAATTGGTTAAATTAAAAATATGCGACGTTTGCATCTTTATGTATTTTATCAACTCAAAATTCCCAAACGCACATCTCACCACGACCTCGTCAGTTCTTCATTTCATCTTAAAAATTGCACTGCCTCATCTGCACTCCACAGAAGTTTTGTTCATATCGACTAACTCTTTGGGAGGAAGAATATTGTCAGGAGTTCCAATATTCCCATATCTAAGTGTTTGTTCCTGGGTATCCCTTACGACAGAAGCTAGATGCATAACTTTCAACCAATTGTTCAAAACCTGCTTTAAGGGGGCGTTTCTAAATCTTGAATTTGTGCTATAATTTCATGAAAAGCTCCAAAATGCATGAAGCAGGTTGGTGCAATTCATCAATTGTCAAGTACAGTATTTGATTAAAATAAAAATTTTACAATAAAAGTTCAAATTTGGATATGTCTTCCTAAAAACGTGCACTTATACTTTAATGTTATTCTCACGTTAACCCAGCTGAATTTTAACAGAGGAAATCTGATCTCAGCGTCTGAAGGTATTGTAACAAGCACAAACCGTTTAAATAAAATAAATGATTGTTTTCACTTACGCACCATTAAGCTTTTATCTACACAATCTATCACCCCCACACACAAAGAAAAGTGCCTTTGAAATGTTAAGAATCTATTTGGAAAGAGATTTTTCCCTTTTCAACTGGTAAGAATAAATGCTTTCGCACTTTGATCGTAACTTATATACATTATTATTACCTTATTCAATGCCATATTTACGTTCAAGAAACGTTACTGATAATATTTATTTGTCGCTTATTAATATCTAAAATTATTAGGTGAAAAAATTCTGATGTGTGCAGCCCATGACTTTTGCTACAGGCTCAAATTTGTTTTCTCATTTCTTATTTATATATACTCCATAACAAAAAAAATCGACGCACCAAGAAGGAGTTGTCGGATTGTAATGAAATTTCGTATGCAAAGACAATTTGAGCGACCATGCAAATGAATAAAATTTGGTGTCCAAAGAATAAATAGTGGGAGCTCCAACGAATCGGAACTGCGCATTCAACAGGTCTATATAAGGAGAGATTCTGAATCTGTGGTCAAAATTTCTGTTGCATTTCGACTCCGGATAACTTACGTCTTTGGTAGCCATTTCTGGCACACTGACAGCACAGGGGTACATAGACAACATTCTACGACCCGTTGTGTTACCGTTCCTTTTGCGACACTCCGGTCATACTTTTCAACAAGATAGTTCCCGGCCGCACACGGCACGTGTTGCTATGAATTGTCTTCAAGCTTGCCCAACACTTCCTTGGCCAGCTAGGTTTCCTGATCTCTCTCGCATAGAGCACATTTGGGACTTTATGGGAAGGCGATTGCAATCATCCCGGAATATTGACGATTTAGCGCGGCAGTTGGAGACAATTTGACAAGACATTCCGCAGGACACCATCCGTGAACTTTATCAGTCTATGCCACGCCGGGTGGCATCTTGCATCTAGTCCAGACGTGAACCAACGCCTTACTGACTTCCTCCCTTTGTATACGGTCCAACTCTAAATCATTAAATTGTTCTAAAATTTTAATCGTTTCTTTTTCTATGTATGTTCTTCATATCCACCAATTTTTATCACAATCGGACAATTCCTTCTTGGTGCGTCAAGTTTTTTGTTATAGAGTGTAAATTGAGATTTTTCAATTCAAATTGAAACAATGTATATACAATTTCACAACTTTGGCACTGAAATATCTTAAATAGTACACGTTCCATTACACATCCACTACGCGTTTAGGACATGACTAACGATATATCCAACAATTGCTGAAATAGTATTCATAGAATAGCGAATAAATAAAATATATGCGCCTGCTACGCGGACAGTTATAACCTGACGATACATACCAAGGTTGAGGAAAATTAGACCCAGACCCAAAAAAGAGAAATGTGTAGTCCAGCAAAAGCAGCGTCTCGAAAGATCAACTCTAATTAATGTTAATCGCGCTAATTTTTATACTGGAGAAGTATATAGTGTTTTTTTACTCGAAATTTATTGCCGCACTATTATTTTGTAATATGCGGTTCTTTGGGAAACTTTTAAGGCTATTTTGCCAATTGAAAGACAGTTTGATTATGTTTAACTAGATTTTAACGACTTAACTTCAACTTAATACATGTAAGCGAACTAAATTCATTGCTCATGTACAAACCATCAGATATGCTGACTGCAAAAAACAAAAGTGCTTAGCTATCTTCCTTAAAAAACGCAAAAATTTAAGGACGTTACAGATCTGATGTTTCACTTAGATCTGAAAAAGATAATACCTACTTTAAGAATAGAAAATTATATTTCATTATATAAATAAGTAGAAAATAGATTGAACAGAAGGAGATCTATGATATAATCCCGGTTTCAACATGCCTTCTTCACACTGCGAGAAACATCAAAGTTTTCAAATAAAGTTGTCACTTATATGACTTTTTCGCACAGTGCGAAACAGCAAGGTTTCAAATAAAGTTGTCACTTTCATATATATGTAGCACTAAGTAGAGAAATAGTAGAGATGAATAAGTAGAGTGTGGATTGAATAGGGGAAGATCCATGATTCTAATACAGGTTTGAACATGACTTTTTCACACTGCGAGAAACATCAAAGTTTTCAATAAAGTTGTCACTTATATGACTTCTTCGCACAGTCCGAAACAGAAAAGTTGCAAATAAAGTTGTCACTTTCATATATATGTAGCACTAAGTAGAGAAATAGTAGAGATGAATAAGTAGAGTGTCGATTGAATAGGGGAAGATCCATGATTCTAATACAGGTTTGAACATGACTTTTTCACACTGCGAGAAACATCAACGTTTTCAATAAAGTTGTCACTTATATGACTTCTTCGTACAGTCCGAAACAGAAAAGTTGGAAATAAAGTTGCCACTTTCATATATATGTAGCACTAAGTATATAATAAGTAGAGAATAAGTAGTGATGTATAAGTAGAGCTTAGACAAAACATAGGAAGTTCTATGATTCTAATCCGCTTTTGAACATGACTTTTTCACATTGTGAGAAACATTAAAGTTTCTAAATAAAGTTAGTTCTCACTTATATGACTTCTTTTGACAGTGTGCAACAGCAAAATTTCAAATAAAGCTGTTACTTTCATATACACTACTCACAACTAAAATCGCAACACCATGAAGAAATTGATGTATCCTTAAGAAATTTGCAGAATATATTTGTAACATGGAGTTGTGCAATTGATCAAAAAATCATACCTGGAAAATGAAAGCATGGAACTTTATTGATATTAGATTAATGTGAAAGAGGCCCACCGCGAACGCTATGCATGATTGAATATGACGAGGTATCCCGTCAATGAAATAGTCAATAGAGTGCTGAGAGATGTCATTCCACACAGCTTGATATTGGGCTTTCAACTGAACATGTTTTGCTGGAATTAGGAGTTCCCTTAATCGGCAACCCATGATGTTCCAAATATACCCAATTGGGAACAAATCGGGAGAATATGCTGGCCAAGGCAGGATATCAAAACCTTGCAGACTATTCATAGTTACCCGTGCAGTGTGTGGCCTGGCATTATCCTGCTGAAAAAGCAGACCAGACCTAGTTGACAGATATGGCTGTACCATAGACCTCACAATGCCAGAGACGTCTCGTTGTGCCGTGATACTACCAGAAACGTGGACCAAAGGTGTTCGTCCACCAAATGTTATACCACCCCATACCATGGTACCACTTAGGAGGGCTGTGTAGCGACTGATAGAAAAAACTTCCTGGTGGCGTTGTTGAAAGCGCCGTCATACGCGACTATGGCCATCTAGCATGCCAAAACAGAATCGTGATTCATCCGTAAACAGAATGTGTCGCCATTCTGTCAACCAATTGCGTCTCATTTGACACCACTGGAGGCGACATAATCAAGGAAGACATTGAAACGATAGGTGTTGAAAAGGTCGTCTACCTCGGAGTTCAGCGGCATACAAACGGTTCCGAATTATTTAAGTCGAAACCACGCAAATAATTCAAACGTTAATATACGTTACCTGTAGTGTGGGATAAATGTCGTTGTAACACGGTTGCCGTAATAAACGACTCCCGGGCAACACTTCTCAGAAGCATACGATTTTCACGTGGTGTGGTACACCTGGAAGCTCCAATAGCTGAACTTCGTGTCGTTTCGTTGTATCTCAGGAACCGTAACACATACCGTTGAACTGTGCTCACATCACGACCCAAAATGTCAGCGATCTTCGAAGACTCAACCCATCCTCACGAAAAACAATGATTTGTTGCCATTCCGTTGAAGACAACTTAACGTATGCGGTACGTCGATGTATTTATTGGCATACTGTGATGATTTTTACAACCTTAAACCAATGACGCTACAATTTAACTATGATATCGCTCCTCCTTGACGTAACGCTTTTATGCTGCTCGGCAAGGTGTTATGTCACTATGCATAACGAAACTGTGATCATTTGCATATCTCGCCTTGTAGTTTCCATTGCCTAATTTACATAACGCTACACCTATGACTTTATAGTGTTGCGATTTCAGTTGTGATCAGTGTATATATGTAGCACTAAGTAGGGAAATAGTAAAGATGAATAAGTAGAGAATTGATTCAACAGGAGAAGATCCATGATCCATATAGCGGCCGCGGATGTCGTTGTAAACTGCGCAATGACATCGGTGGCCACCACTTCGAACAACAACTGTAATAATTTTGTTCACATCATTCCCATCGTTCCCTTTCCAGCATTGTACAGTGCACCACAAGCTATGTTGTAAACATGCTGTCAAATAAAAATAGTTATTATTGTACTTTTTGTCGTCCCACGGGATGTCAGAACCTGCATATGTATTTTCGCGATTTTTACCTACTAAAACGTGGTTTGCGACATCATGTTTCATTTCATTTTTTGTTCCTTTTGATGTCTACTAACAACCCTCTGAGTTTGTCGCCGCATTAACTGATAATCCTGTATATATGTAGCCTTATGCTGAAATCTGATATACCGTAATCAACACCATCAGATATTCATATAGATTTCCAATTTGATAGAAATGTATTTCCAAACAGAAAACAATTGCTTTCTTCAAAATATGCGCAACAAATGATCTAACAAATAAGAGTTTGAACAATGCAATATATATGCGATTTTTGAAAGTGCTTCAAATTTAGAAGCAACTTTTCTCTCATGAACAAGCAATTTATTTGACTGACCTAAAAACTGCCAATATTTCTTTCTAAAAAAGAGAAACTCGAACCATTTCTGTGTTCTTTCATTTTGAAGAGTATCTAAATAGAGATAAAGTGTTCTTTCAGAGTTTAAAAAGAATATTTGTAGAAGTTCTGAAAACTTGACTTTATGGTATCATCGAAGAAAAAAAGTGGTTGTGATGAATTTCCTTCCACCCATGTTCTGTTGGCTATATTTTCCGGAAAACTTTGTTGAGTGATTTGATTTTATTCCCCAATATTAGTTTTTTAATCTATATTTTGAAGCAGGTCGGTTTGCATTGTACTATCATAACATGCACTGAAAATATTTTGACTGGATTTCTGAATTGAGATTTATTTCTGAAATATAATATTTGATGTATCTCTTACAATATAAAATCAACTTTAAATGTGAGTGGTATTTTCTCCATGGAATGATCTTTCTTAACAATTGACGCAGATGTGGATCTTTCACTTCTCAGTTGTAGAACAAAAGTCTTCATTTTATCCAAATGGCCAGAACTGCTAATTAAATCACATTTGGTAACACTCAACCATGTTAGCACCCCGTAACATTCCGAACATATTGGGTACGGAAAAGGTTTAAATATACACAATTAAAACTGTCATTCATATTCAGAATCATGAGTTTGGTAATTTAAAAATACACACTAAAGCGTTAGAAAAATAAGCAAATGTGGAGAATAAGAAGGGCAACCGAGGTGACTGTCTTTCAATTGGGTAAATTAAGACTCCTATATAAACAAGCTGCCGTAAAAGCCATTGTATCTCCCAAAGGTCACGCCACTTGTCATATGGCTGTGTTATTTTAATAGCTAGTGCGTGTTACAATGAAAATACTTAACATTTATTAGCCATGCTTTTAATTGTTAAACATTTCCATTTTAAACGGACTGATTGTTCAGAAATAAAATTGCTCCAACCATTCACTGAAGAAATCTCGGGTTCACAAGACTTCTCGCGAAGTCAAAGACAGGCATTAAAAGCCCAACTCTTGCAATACCCAAAGATCCCCTAAGTTGTCAAGCAACAATGATGACTGTTAGAGTACCCTATATAAGAGGAGCTTGAAATTAGATTAAACGTCGAAATTTTTAAATAAAAACTTGGCATTAAAAAATAAAATCATATTTAGAGGATCGGAAAAACATGAAAATCCCATAGCCAGTGACAGTTGATAATGGACCTGAGGATCATCCTAATTGACAAAAAACTAATCATTTAGCCATCCTAGAATCACTTCATAAGTAGGACTGGAATTTTCTCTATAGATCAGTAGAAATAGGTAAAAGCATGTACAGGCTGTAAAAAGCCTTCTAGATTATCAAATGAATGGCCTATAAAGGTTAGGGTTGCATAACGGTGAAATTGCATTTCCATTGTAAAAGGCCAAAATTGATTTAACATCAGAACAGAGATTAAACATAGCATGATAATGTGAGAAATTTTCTTGTATGCAAAATCCGCACGTTAGGGAAGTCTGTTACTAGGATATGTTTCTTAGGAAATATTAGTGCACTGTTAAGTGAAGGTTTTGAATTTTTCAATGGGCAGATGCTAGATAACTAGTAAGGTCCACATCAAATATCATGATCATTTTACTATACATGAACCAAACACTTAAGGTGTACACTTAAGGATCTTTCCCTCTGAAGTTATCGGTGTGCCTAAAAGCTTTTCGAGTTATCCCTATACTAATACTGGTCGATTAAAACCGCATACGCAAGTTGAATGCATAGAATGGCATTATATACTTATCTTAATAATTCAACATTCATCTTCGTATTAATTTGCTAAATTAAACAAATAAAATACCATAAAATGTGGTTAATTCATTTTTCGCTTTAATCTTCACATATCGCCTAAAGCTTTATTTAATTTAATTTATAACTTTAGATCATCCAGGCTTTGAAAGATAACGATTACTCTTCGCCGCTCCTGGTGCAGCTTAATGAGCAGTTGGAACAGTTTCCACTCACAAGCAATTAAATGTCTGCCATTAAATGCGGCCACTTTCCACAAAAGATAAGGTCACTCAGACGGTATTTAAATACGGCAACTTATTTTTCAAGGTGAATAGATTGTGACTTTAACCCCAAGCTAAAGTTTAAGCTCAGTGAGGTTTGATATTAAATGAAGTCTTATTTAATCTTGGTGAAATATAAATGGGTTTACCATTACCTCTGTAATTTATGAGGAAATTAAAGTTTCAATTTAAGATACCTGCTTTTGAACATACGGCTTTACAAAATAAGCAAATATATTCTTCATTTTGTATAAATGCGACGAATAAACTTACTTTTATAATTTAATCTACTCTTCAGAATATGTTTCAAACAACCAATAAATATAACAATAGGGATCTGTAGTTTTGCCTATACCGATTCCGGAACATACAGCCTCTTGATGATAAAGCAGTGCTCTACCAATTGCCTACCTGGGCTGTGAGATAACCTCACTTTATGGAATGAACTACATACAACACCGTTGAAGTTAAGTTGTTTTATAAATCTGAATTTTGGATCCTCTGTGGACAGACTGGCAAATCGAGCATTTTGGAAAGTCTGCAGTTTAACTGGAAGTTAAGAGTTTATAGGAATAAATAATTTGGCATCACGTCTGATGTTGAAATAGCAAAATTAAACACACATGCATAACAGAAGGTCTTCATTTCATTTCCTTAAGACGTACAAAAGTTTAAAACAGGCCATAGCGCTTTCGAGCATAAGTATGCTCTTCATTCTGATGAAGAGCATACTTATGCTCGAAAGCGCTATGGCCTGATTTAAACTTTTGTACGTCTTAAGGAAGTGAAATGAAGACCTTCTGTTATGGATGTGTGTTTAATTTTGCTA
Organism: Amaurobius ferox; assembly: GCA_951213105.1. NCBI lineage: Eukaryota > Metazoa > Arthropoda > Arachnida > Araneae > Amaurobiidae > Amaurobius > Amaurobius ferox. The sequence continues at coordinate 127,449,561 of OX578137.1, forward strand.
GTTTATAGGAAGTTAACAGTTTTGCAGTTTAACTATAGTTTAACTAATATAGTTTATTTAACTGGATGAAATGATTTTCATACATTTTTTCTCTTAGAACTGGTATAATTTGCAATTTTTAAGTGGCACATATGCATCAAAAGTACTGCACTTTTATTTTCAATATAGAACAAAAACAAGTGCATAAGGATAATGTGTACAATTTCACCAGTCTAAAATTGGTAATTTTTATAATCCTTTTAAATATCTATTTATTAAATTTTTCAAATGTATTATATAATTTATAATTTATAACTAATTATGCATTATATAATTTACGGCCTGTAATAAATTAATGCCTAAAAATGATTACTAACTGGTCTAGAGTAAAATACATTAAATGTTACAACTGGTGGAATTGTCATACACGGCATACACAAATTCGCAATTTGTGATGAAATTGTATTCAAGGTTCACTGCAAGCGTATAACCAAGTTATACTGTACAGAAAGAATGACATATTTGTTTTATTGTCTTCACAGCTGGAAGGAGCAGATAGCCCAGATTTGTTTTAACCGCATTAGCTCTGCTGTTGATGATTTCTCGAGTTTTCCTAGCTGGTGGAGTCTTACACGGCATAATAACCCTAACTTTAACGTTGACAGTAGCAAACGTACCTATGTTTTACAGAGAACTACTTTACGGAGTAGTTTTACAAACTCTTTTCTTGCGCACTTTTGGCGTCCAACATCAGACAACTATGGGGAACCTCCTCTTCAGTGGCGAATTTGCAAGCAATGCTGCCGTACTCGTTTATGACAAATTACTAAGCACACATACAATAAAACAAAAAAAATAACTACGGTTACAGCAGATGACATAAAATTTAGTGCCACATTAACATTAATGTTAATGTTTATGGTCCATAAATTGTAAGGCCAAGTAAAAAGTAACATCGTCCATCCATGTCGATTACAACAAAAATGACTACTGCTCTCGACAAAGGTACAATTTTTAGCTGGTACGCTGTGAACCGAAGCTCCTCCCTACATATTGCACATTTATTCCTTCTAGGCTTTCTTATTTCTTCTTCATGATTTCATTATAGTTGGCGTAATTGTAAACACTGGTGAGAATACCTACCTTGTTTTATCATTCAAAGTTGTAATCTTTTACTTCTTATTATTACTTTCCTTATATACATAAAAAGGAAAGTATTCTAACTGGGTTGAAAATACGAATTCGAGTTTTCGACGGTAAACCACGTTTCAGGCATTCCTGAGCGCGAAGCAAACTTTTTTTCAGGTCATGTGTGTGTGTGTGTATATGTGTGTATGTATATGTGTGTGTATGTATATGTGTGTATGTATATGTGTGTGTATGTATATGTGTGTGGACGCGATATCTCAGTAGCTAATGGAGCGTTTCGAAAGAAATTTAATATAAACTTACAATCAATGAATACTGAAACATTAATTTTAAACGTCATCGAATATTTGGAAGAGCCCCCTAATTTACGATTGGAATTTTGAAAAAAAACATTAAAAGATCAAAAGTTTCAATAATGTTGAGTATAATGATAATTTCTTATATATTTTTTTATTAGAAAACGAATGGCACAAACGTTAGAATGATAGCATGAATCCGTTAGCGAGATACTGCACACTTTTCAAAAAAAATTTTAAAAAAATCACATAAAAAATATTCTCTATTGTGAAACATGTTTTCTTTTTATGTGTAATAATGTGCATATTATGTGTAATAATATGCAATAAATTTATTAACATCATTCTCGCGGCTCTAACTCGTTCCATTCACGATAGAAGATACTTTGGATAACAGTTTTATATTTTGCGCGTAACAGTTAACCAATAGTCATTTGAAAACGATCTCTTCTCTCTGCTTGTCTGTAACGCTTGGCGATCAATTTGCTGAAATTAGCGAGTAATTTTGCGAAATATCGCCAACTTGACGATATTTCGCTACAGATTGACATAAATATTAACAAAATTGCAAATATGACACTAATTTTTTTAAAAATGCCGCAAAATTGATGAATTATTATTAAAATACTCCATATATGGTCTATACTGTCTATTGCGGATTCTAGCAGTATTGATAATTGTCAATTTAGAGTTGCACGAAATATAAGTTAGTTGGGAACTCCGAAATAGTTTTACATGTTGTTAGCCAAAAAATATCAAAATGTACAGTTCAACCCTAAAATCATTGCACCATGGATCTTATACATCATTTTTTCACTCTGGAAGATGCAAATTCATTGCATTATATAAGGAAAGTCATGTGCCGCCCACATCAGATTTTTTCAGATGTTTGAACAAAAATCCATATTTTTTTACTGACAGAATTGGCACTCATCTTCTATACACACCTATTGTTGCGAATATATACAAAGTTTCAATTTGCTTTGCAAAAATTCAAATAATACATAGCGGACATTTGCTTATATTCAAGACCTTTATTCAAGGAGGAAACACCTTTACACGCAGCCATTCCTATTACTTGAATTTATGCATGTAAGTATTTTTTTTATTTACGTGAAATTAATCCTATTATGTGACTTGGCAATGCATCGCCAACTTGGCAACTTTTGCGAACTTTTCGAATGTACTAGAACTTTCTTGAAACAACATATATTCTTGGAGACACAATCCCTTTCTGCAAGTTTCTACTTCGAGTATATAAAATGAGTCATCGCTCAGTTGGAGAGATGTTGACGTGATACGAGCTATATTGAATTGTAAGATAATTAGTGTTTTAAGAATAGCACCAGCTATTTTTGTGAATTAGCTGAGTCTTTAAATGTTGTTTTATTATATCTGACAGTTATTTAGTAATATTGTCAGATATCTATTTGCTGTATATCGTTCCTGTTTATTGTGATGACATATGGTAACCGGTGAGGTAATGCGCACTAGATATAGTACCAGAAGCCTATGGAACCAGGAAATAAACGTCATAACGAGACATGTGCAATAAATTATAGCTCATACTAACAATTGCTGAAGCCAAGCGGACGTCAAGACTCGACGTTAAATTCTATATAGTTTATGATAGAGCCATTGAAAGGTCCCACAGTTGTTTATGATGCAGCCATAAAGTGTCCTACACACGAAGAGGGGTCACATGTTTAAACTGATCGCGGACTGTTACGTCCAATGTGACTAATAAGAAAGATCTCACACAAGCTCATCAGCCAATGGGCAGGTCAATGCGGATCAATAAGATACGAACATATTTCAATCAGATTTTAGTCAGAGATGAGTTAGATGCAGTGAGACAGTTGTCATATAGATTCATGCAGGAAGAGTGTGTTGACAGACTGGTTGACCAAGATGAGCTCGTGCTGAAAGTGCAAACAGCTGCGATGGCCAAAGACTGCTTCAGATAATATTGAAGGAACCACGGGTACCTATTTTATCATTGACGAGGACAGTTGAGTTTAATTATGTACTTTGCTCTAAAGCCGATCAAAAATTTCACCTGTCACCTATCACTTATTACTAGTCACTTGTTACTAATTCACCAATCACTTATCACTAGTTTATTCGAAAGACTTTAAAATTGACAAATATGTAGTATAAATTGTAAATATGAACTTTAATAATTATTTTAATAATATCAAATAAGAATTGTAATAAATATTTGAGAAAAAATGTCTTATTATTTCATAAAGGCTAACTTTAGTATTTATGTATAATAATTATATTATTTACAGATTAATACCGGACTGCACATAAGGTGGGTCTTTGTTAAAACAAGCAGTGTACGCACTGAAATTGTATACACTATTACAATCCCGAGAAAATAAATTATCAATTATTAATTCACCACTTTTTGGTATTTACGTGTTTTTTACGCCACATTTAAGCTTATTAATAAAAGTTTAAATAAAAGTGTAGCTTTTAAATACATAAATTAGCTTTTAAATTAAAGTGTTAGTTATCCAGAAATTCCAACTCATTCTTGTATCCTGAGAGTACATCCATAATCCAAATGATACATAGTAAAAGTCTATTTTGTTAAGGGCATTTTCCTTTACAAAAAGAAACTAAACATTCTATTGAATAACGAATTTTAATTTAAAATAAAACAATGCAGTCGAAAATGACGACGTTGCCAGATTTCTGAACGATGTAAATAAATCACCCCGAAACTACATTCTGTGTAAAAACAAGTCGTAAATCTGTAAATTTGTTTCAAGTTTAAAATTATATTTTCTCTCCTTACTTCTGCGAACAATTTGAATAGTCTCTATACAACAATTCTTCCGAGGGAGTATTTGATAACGGTTTCTGAAGAATCTATCCGTAGATTAAATTTGCTCAAGAATGGAGGAAATTGTTTCTTGATCTTTTCCCGAATCTAATCTGACGGTATCCATAGCAATAAAACGGATTCTGTGATGTATAGATGTGTTATTTTGTGTTTCATTTTTTTATTCTGTTTAACTTCATTTGATAAGAGATTTAAGGAGAGAGGAAAACATTGCAACAACATGATATTTGTTAAGAAGTTGTCGAATTATTCGAATAGTTTTAATAAAATTTTGTATTTCTTAATTTATTAAAAAATTGTAATTCATAAGGAAGATAAAATTGTGTATATTCCTATAAAAATGACCGTAATAAAATCCTAAAATAAAATGACCGTAATAAAATCCTAAAATAAAATGACCGTATAATAAATTAGGAGTGTAGTTAATGATATTTTAAAAATAAAGTCATTAATTAAATATCATGAGGTATTAGTAGCCATTATTTTCTTATTTTAACTTAGTATAGAATAGAAAATTTAAATTTGGTTAGTCCATTGCAAAATTTTAATTCTAGCTTAAAGATGTTAAATGACAGTGCTTAAAATTTATACTTATGATACTTAAATTTATTATTATGGTTACTTAATGATACTTATTGGTTACACATTAAAGAATTACGTGCTAATGTAAGGCTCTCTTACGGGCTCAGAATATTCAATCGTGGATGTAGAGATTCGGAGTTTTAGAATTATTTCTTGGTCAAAACTTTATACCCGAAATATGTTATATATCTGGTGTACTAAATAAAATGTACGATATAGTTTTTAAAATGTCAAATTGTATACTAGAAACAAAAAAACGATGAATTCGTTCAGATAAATCTCAGCTTATTTGAAGAATAGAATATAATGATTGTTTCAGAACTAAATAGCTCAGTTTGCAGAACGTCGATATCCATATGAAATTCACATATCCCTGTTACTTACTGCCTTCCAATAGTTGGATATTTTGTTTATATGTTTTAAATTTTAATTGAATGTACAAACAGCATTATGGAAAACACAATTTTCATGAACTTAAAAGTTTGAATGTGTTATACATAAATAATAAATATAAAAATACATCATACTGAGTCATGAGTGTCTCTGGAGGCACAGGTGACTCTATGACGCATTATGCCCTACTGCCAGTATGACATACTCAATATGTATATCATACTGCGTCGTATGTGCCTCAGTATGAAGTACATTTGTCTATTGAGACACCTGTGACTAAGTATAATGCATTATGCAATACTGTCAGTATGACATACTCAGTATATATATGATGATGAGTCCTATGCATCTCAGCATGATGCATTTTTATATTTATCCACCAAGTGTGACTTTATATATACAGATAGTCGTATTTCCCTATTCTTATAAATAATGGCTCTTAATACATTTCTCTTGAAAGTTATCTTGCGCCGTTTGAAAATCTTCATAGTGCTAATTATGATTAAGGGAGGATTTACAGCAGTTACGACTAACAGCATGCCATGATGAAAAAAAAGAAAATATAATCGAAAGCACGGACTCGTTTTGAATCATGGATACATATAATCGTCAGCATAAATCATAATTATAGGCACCAGCTCGATAAGATCACCAACACGTCATTATCGTACATCATCCGCAAAAGATTTCCCACCAAAGACGAGTCCACACAAAAACAAAAGTGAAGCAAAATCAGAGAACATAATGCAGCACGAATCACCAGTTATTATTACTCTTTTACTAAAATAGATAGCTTTATCAAATCAATTAAATTAGCCATGTTACTGGTTGTAAATATGTAAGTAGAATCTGCTCTACATGCATTTTCTAGGCGATAGCGTGAAAGGCCAAACAACACGCTGCGTGGACATTAAAAGCCCTCACGCAAGATCTACATCTCTCAAGCTGTAGTGATTAAGGCTCCTCTATATACGAGCTGACTCGTCAAGCATATTGAAGCCCACCGAGGCCGAAAGCATAATCCATTAGCATTAGCTCTATTCGTATTTTCACTTTAGAAAGTACTATTGACATAATTTTTGGTGGGTGTTCTGCACCAAACTGCTCTAAACATACTAGAAAAAGGTTTAGATAATTTTGCTTTCCCAGAAATGAAGAGGGAATAAAAAAATGGCTTATAAATAGTCGACAGAATCATTGGATGCCCGATACATGAGCATACTTGTGAAAGCTAAATTTTACAATATTGTAATTGAAACTTCTATTTTTATATAAAGTATTTATTTTAAACACACATTTTACAATTTCGGTAACTGTAGTATGTATAATTATTGACATTTATTTGTTATATTCTTATCTTAGTAAACGTGATTTGTAGTCCTGAATGTGTTATTCTCTCCTCCAAATTTAAAAGTATAATTGCTTCAAATTATATATATATATTAAAGATTTATTCATGTTACACCAATATCTTTCAAGTTTTATACACTTTATTGCATTTTTAGAGTATAATGAATCATAAAATTGTTGAATCCTACTGTTTACAAACTGTCGCCAAGTGAAAATCTTACCATATTATAATAATTATGTAAACATAAGCTAAAATTTTAAATAAATCGAAATGCATTTGTCATAAAAGTTAATGAATGATCAAATAGGATTTTTTTTACTGAAAACTTATGGAAATTATGTCTGAATGACTCGAATTTACTTTGGAATGGCACTGATATTTTCATCGCCAAGACGATGATTGGCGCCAGTCATTTGATGTAAGCATTGGCGCTATGTTTAGAGGATCCAGTGTAGACGATTTCCTCAATATTATCTTTTAAAGCACTTCAATTCTTTTGTACTAGGCATAAAACATATATCGTTTACAATACAGATTTATATAATTTATTAGTATTATTAAGATTTAAATGCTGTATTTATCTAATCTATACATCCACAAGTTTATAACAAAATTGCCCCTCTACAAAAATTAAGTGCCCCCCCGGGGGTACTTCGCACACTACTATGTATCATCATAAATATATATATTTCAAAAACAACTTTTCATTATTTAGTACAGGCATTTTAAATAAATCAAGGTCTTTCTGAGCTCATAATAAGACCATATTTTATTCTGTATAACATTAGAACTGTAACAAATGTAAAATAGAAATATGCATCAAAGTATTTCATAAATTTTAATAAGACCGGATTTTTGCAAAAAAATAATAGGAAAAAAATGTCCATCTATTTGTTAATCTGATTATAGAGTGAGAATCATATTTTTGATTATTGATAATAAATATAATATTAAAAATGTTACTCCAATCTAATTCATACTTACAAAAAATATAACTCAATTGTATATTTGTTAACATTATCAAATACCTGTAAAAATCATTATTTGGAGCATGTGTTAAACCGCCAGATATAGTAACCCATGTATTTGTAGAAACCTTACTGGGCTTCATTATGCTTGATAAGTCAGCCTGTAGTATAGGAGCTCTAGTAGTGATCATGACGTAACTGCAGAAAAATGGCTAAAGAGCTGGAGGAATAGACGCCGCAGATTTTAATAGATTTTTTTTGAGAAATCGTAAGCAGAATATTTAGGTACTTGAATCGAAACGGAATTTCGATGGAGGTAGATAATTAAAGTGGTATACATTAAAATAGTTGAATTGATTTCAAAATGAAGAAAATGCCGAAAACTAAAAGCAAAATAGATAGATTACAACAATTAAAGCAACAGCTTATCTTGGCGCAGGTTTATGTAGAAAAATCGGCAATGACATACATACATAGCTTAAACGGAATTAAATTTAACCTTTTGGTTTTTAACTGTTATGCTACATTAAAAACTGACATAACTACATTATTTAACAAAATCGATTATTTTGTTACACTATGGTCGTCTCCGCCCATGCTCGCTACGCTCAACAACTCCGGAGAGATTTTCATGCGTTTTTTTTTTTAAACTATAAATAAAGATGATATAACTAATAAGAAAGACGAAAGAAACAATTTGGCATTGATCTTTCTAATAGTAAACTTCACTGCGTTTATATAAGCTCTAGAGGTTATGTCTGCAGCATACATTTCCGACGACCTATACCAGCAGCTTTTGCAGGATATTTAGAGCGATTTTGATTTTCACTCCTTGTGCGATAAAATTATTTTCGCTGTGATGGTATTTTGTAGTAATGTAAAGAAACGAATCTGTATTATAACTAGGTAAATATTTAATTCGAAACTTCACTGATTGTACAATACACACGTTTCCAAATGTGGAGAAATTAAATGGTTATCACTTAAATGGATATCAATGATTATCAGCTAAAAAATCAGTCAACATGATAAAAGTTCCAACAATCGTGGTCATGAACGATTCTTCTCGCAATTGCTTTGTTTAATTACTTATACGAATCAACTATAAGACATATAATTATTAACTGTATTAATAACCGTCTTTTATTCGAAAATAGTTCTGATAATCACAGTCGCAAAACGCTCTGTTTATAAGAATCAACAATAAGACGCATATCATTGTTCTGGGCAATGCTCATGAAGTTTCTGCCAACAACCAATCACAGAGAAGTTAGAAGTCGGTTCAACCCATTGAATTTTTGCCCATACTGGTAATGCTAAATTTTATTAACGAAGAATTAAAACAAAATTCTAAGCCTGACTTGTACATTTACGGGATAATATCATACGGCTCAATCTGTAAATATTTAGAACAATACGTTTTGCTGTCTGTTAGCAATGCAGTGACAAATATACTCAGAATTTTTTTACTCTCTTTTAATATAGAGAGATATATTTAACTCAGAGAAAAAAGCTTAATGAGCGAAAACAAAAGACCAGGACTCGTTTTGACTTTAAAGAAACAGCCGTAATTGAAAATTTTGCATCCGTCCTGCTTTTAAAGAATCATAATGCATTTGACATATTAAAAATTGTCATGATGCGAAATTCGTGCTGTAGCTGTTAATCTGCGCAATAGTACGTAAATTTACGTGATTTTTATCTACCTAATACTACCTTTTATAATTGCAGCTTGCAAGCCCTTTCTTACTTCCAGAAATCATCTTTGAGGCTGCTGATCAAAGAGATGATGAATTTGACAATAAAAAGAAATGATATATGACTAAATTGTTTTTAAAACATTTTACACTTTGCATAGAGATACAAATCTGTTTTCGTATTTTTAAATGGATAAAATTAAATTGTTGAACTCCGTAATCATGAAGGAAATTATAATCTATATTTCTGTATATTTAAATGATAAAAATGTTGTTCGAATTACGTTATTTATTTTACGCGAGAACCTCAGAAGCACATGCATCCTCACATACCCTCATAAAATACAAACGATTGTGAGTCTGTGGACAACTATCGAAGACCACCAATGTCTTATTAATTTTAGCATAGCTAAAACAAGAAAAAAAAATCTTATTTTTCGAAAAGAAATTTCAGAAACCGAAAAAAATTATAAAAAAAAAGTTTATTAAATTTATTACAAAAAATATCTGATGTGGGAAGCACATGACTTTCCTTATATAATGCAATGAATTTACTACTTTTACAGTTAAAAAAAATGTCATTCTTTTATTATTTCCAAAATATTGAATTCTCTTCAAACGTCATTTTCATTGATTTAGCGTCATTTTTATCCATTTGGCGAGATTTTCTTAATTTGGCAACATTTAAAATTCTCGCCAAATTGGCGACATTCCGCCAAATTCGCCGCCAAAATCTCTCCAAGCGTTATGGACAGAGAAATAAGTTATTCTTACAGCAGATAAATGACTATTGGCGTTCAAAAGAATTACACAAAGTCTCTTTTCTCGTGAATGCAATGTTAGATCCACGAGAATGATGTCACCAAATTTATCGCATGATATTACATATTAAAAGGGAACATGTTTCTTAACAGTTAATATATTTTTTTAATTTATTGGATTTTTTGATAAATTTCCTTGAAAAATGTGCAATAACTCGAGAATGGTTTATGCTAGCTTTCTAAAGTGTATGTCAATCGTTTTCTAAGGAAAAATTACATAAGAAATGTCTATTGCGTAGCTTTATTAAAGGATTTGATTTTTTGATGATTTTTTCATAATTTCACTTGAAAATTTAAGGGGGTTCTGAACATTCGATTGTGTTTTAAAACAATAGGCTTCCAATATTCACGGATTGTGATTTTTGTACCATATTCCATTCGAATCGCTCCATTCATTCGTGACATATCGTCTCCACAGTCTCACTGGCACACACACACATAATTTCACACGCACACACACACACAGACATCAGTTCAAAAATGTTTGATTCGTGATCAGGGATGCTTGAAACGTACTCACCCGTCGAAAACTCGAATTCGAATTTTCGACCCCGTCACAATACACTTTCTTATACATTATGTAAATAAGGAAAGTAATACTTTTCTTATACATTATGTATATAAGAAAAGTATTAGACATTTATCATATATAGTATATTTTTTAATGTATAGCACTGTTTACATAACGTTAATCCGCGCCGTTTTCGAGATATTGAACAGTTTCAATATAAAAGTGAAAACATTCATAAATTAAATATGTCCACTTTTATCAAATGATTCAACGAATTTGGTACGCTTTTATTATGCAATTAACAAAATAAATCTTATTTTCAGCAATATCGACTTCATAGAAGTTCTAATACATTATTATTTTCTCCCAATATGGACATTTGTTAACATGTAAAGAGAGTCATGTGTTTAACACAGATATTTATTCTCTCTCTGTGTTTTTCTTGTAAGTCAGTTTTATTTTATTTTATCTGATCCGTTTTATTTTATCCGATCTGAACCCCTTTATTGATTTGATGGGTAATAGCATGACCCCCAAATGTCTAGTACATTGCATTAGGAATCAGTTAAGGATTCTACAACTATTTTATTCACTTGATTAAGATCCTGGAAATACTAATTTCAGGAAACGACCTTGTGTTCTTTTTATATATATTTCTTGTTCTTTTCTGCTAATCTTCTCAATTGGATTATTTCCTTACTTTTTCTGAAACTTTAGTTAACGCCATAATATACTACCTTTGTAAGTTCTTATTTGCATTTATTTTTAAAAAATAATTACTTTCCTTATATACATAATGTATAAGGAAAGTATTGTGACGGGGTCGAAAATTCGAACTCGAGTTTTCGACGGGAGAGCACGTTTCAAGCATAACTGATCACGAATCAAACATTTTTGAGGTGATGGCTGTGTGTGTGTGTGTCAATGAGTCTGTGGAGACGATAACTGACGAATAAATGGGCCGATTCGAACGAAATTTAGTACAAAAATCACAATCCGTGGATTCTGGAAATCTAATATTTTTAAAAGTAATCGAATGTTCAGAACCCCCCTAAATTGTCGAGTGAAATTTTGAAAAAATCATCAAAACATCAAAACCTTTAATAAAGTTACGCAAATAGACATTGCTAATGTAATTTTTCCCTCTAAAACGATTGACATAAACTTTGGAACGCTAGCATGAACCGTTCTCGAGATATTACACATTTTTTAAATAAATTAATCAAAAAATCCCATAAATTAAAAAAAATATATTAACTGTTGAGAAACGTGTTCACTTTTCATATGTAATATCACACGATAAATTGAGTGACATCATTCTCGTGGATATAGCTCGTTCCATTCATGAGAAAATATACTTTGAGTAATACTTTTATATTTGAACGCCAATAGTTATTTATCTGCTATAAGAATTACTTATTTCTCCATCCATAACGCCTGGCAAGATTTTGTCGCCGAATTTGGTGGAATGTCGCCAGCTTAGCGACTTTTTCAAATGTTGCCAAATTAACGGAAATCTCGCCAAATGGATAAAAATGTCACTAAATCATTAAAAATGATGAGTAATTGATAAAAATTCATTTTCTTGGAAAGAATATAAATAGCTATTATAAGAAAAACCTATTTTTTTATTGTAAAAATAGTAAATTCATGGCATTATGTAAGCAAAGTCATGTGTTGCCCATATCAGATTTTTTTTATTGAAATTGTTTGTTCATCTACCAAATGAACGCGGTAATTGTGCCATTTCATTTAGCATCTGATTTGAAAATTTTCATCTGGAACGATCTTGCATGTTACTATTCGGCATGAATTTTCAAATTTGCATGTACTCTTCTGCCGAACGAAAACAGTCGATTAGAACTGCCTAATGAGCAATTAGCTTCACTGTGGTAATTCTCTTCGCACCGGTGTAACATGTGCACTGCAAGCGTGAACACAAATGCATTGAACTCTCTAGTTAGCTTTAAGGTATTACTGTTTGATTTTCATGATTAAATTTCAGGCTTATATCAAAGTGTATTTCAGATTTATTGCGGCGCGCAATAAAGTATCAAGTCTTTCCGAAAGTCTCAGGTCGTTCTGTAAGTGTCAAGTCAGTGTATAATGATTAATGAAGATACAAAATGAAACATTCCTTCATCCAATTTTAACCCTTTGAAACAGAAATTTTATTAAGCAGAATTTTTTTAACTTTTTTGTTATTTTAAATTTATTTAAATGTATATAATTGAAAATAGTGGCAATTATAATCTTAAGCGTGTTAATTTTTAAAATATTAGCCAGGACACCCATGTCCCAATCTGCCTTAAAGATGAAAGTGGTACTAAGCACCGATATCCCATTCTGGATTCAAGATAATTTTTGGAGAGGGACAAAAATAAATAAACTAAGTTTTGTGATAAATAAAGAAATCTATAATTCAATGCATACTTTATTTGGCTTCATGATATCATGATACTCCTAGAAGCTATTTTAGTTTGTTAGACAAAAATGCCAATTACACATTGTGAAGTAAATATTTGTGCGATTTTCAGTTTTTTTATCCGAACTGTTTTCGCATCTCTTTAATTTTCCTGATGTATCTGGAAAGTGTCTCTTGGAGCTATCTTGGTTGGTGGTACAAATTTGGCCTACCTTACGTTTGTTCAAATGAGAGTGTAATGAATGAATGTTTTCGGTTTTAATAGTCTCCAATTAATGCTATTGCAATTTTTATCCTGCAAATAATCCCTTCAGATTTAGGATCTGAGTGCAATTTTTGTCACACTACAAAATCATTGTTCACCGCAATTTCAAGAATATCATGGAAAGGACGCAGATAGTATTTATATCTGGAGGAGCGATCTAGCTCATAAAAAGCTTTTTTCTGGTCCATAATGTCTGCGCCACCCATGTAGTTGATATAGTTTTGACTGTTCTCGGGCATGCAAATTTTTTCTTATCTCATCGTCCTTTTACTTTTCGTTCGATTGTAATTGTGTTATCTGTCCACGTAATTGAACTTAGTAGAAATACAGATTTATTATCCACCCATTTTATGAAATATATCCCATTTTCTTTCTTCTCTGCAATCAGTATCACCGAGTTTCATTTCATTGTTAGTTTTTATATCGGTCGGTAAGTATTACCTATTAGAACGAATAGTGCCGCAAGAAAATATTTTTCTACCTTTTAGATTTTCAAGCAGTTCTACACTTGTAAAAAAATTTCAAAGTAGAATTTAGCGCAAGTGCCTTTTAACTTTTCAGATAGCTGTAAAACAACAGATTAACCAAGACCATATTCTGCTTCTGCTTTATTACCTGTATGAAAATCCAAATCATATAGATATCCTGTAGTGATCCAGATCTCGCCCATATTTTAAATCCCCATCGTAATGGTTTGTTTTTGACATATTGACGCATGATGTTATGTCCCCTGAACTTAATTACATGCTCATCAACTGGCTGGTGTTCTTCTGGCTCAACAACATCCAAAAGTGCTTTGTTGAAATGTTCAATTATGGATCGAATCCTAAATGCTCTATCATGTTTCTTATCCTTTTGATTATCGACGAAATGTCAATGACTTCTAATATCAACAAACTTTCAAAAGTCATTGTCCTTGCAATCAGGTTTACTCTTAAGTCATCATTGGTAGCCCATTAATCTCCCAAATTTGGGAAAATATAGTATCCCATAACGAAGCATATACCTAAATATGCATATATCTCCTGGATGTCTCAAACACTTCCTCTTTCTGTTGAGCATATAAGTTAGTTTGTGGCACAATGGTATCCACAACCAAACTTTTAAAATTAGACACTTTGAAAAATATATTTTCTTCTGAAGATTTCTCAGATAGAGATTCTAACTTTACTTTATCCTATTCAACTTCAATATCAGCATCTGGTAAAATGGCAAGATGTAATTTACCTGACCAATCTACCTTTATTTCTGTTTTCTTTCTATTCCCTGTTTGACTTTTATTTTTCATTTTTTTATTGGCCATATTTATATATGTTTATGATAGGTACTTTTAAATTAATTATTCAGTTTAGGAATTCTACATTTTTCAGAATTATTGAAGCCTTTATGTTTTTCATTTTCACTGATATTTGCTTTTTGCGTCGTCAATAATAACAAAAGTTTTTTCACATTCGTTTTACTCGTACAAATCTTCATCTAACAAGGCTATAACTTCCTCATCTAGATTTACACAATTACTACTTTCAACAAACAATATTGCGCTAAGTTGATCTTGTGTCAGTTCAAATTGATTTGATCTCCGATTTCTATAGCACACCATTTGGTTGTTTCACAGGTTAAACCATTTGCCAACACTAAAACGGAGTCCTCTAGTGCAAAATCTCAAAGTGCGGATGACCTTGTGATTTCCTTAGTCAAGTTTTCTTTGTATACAAACGTCACACCAGGTCTTCACCATTGTTATCTAAGAAAATCATAGGGATATTTTCTATTGCACTAGAATGTAGATGAGACATGCTTTAACTTTTGGTATGCATGTGTTGGTGTCAATGAAGCAGATTGGGACAAATATGTCAATTATGATATATACCATTACTACAGATTTACTAAATATATTTATATTTCGATAGTATAATGTGTTTATTACATACAAAGAAAATAATAAATGAGTTCTAAAATTTTCTTACAAAATTTTTTTACTAGAAATTATTTTTTTTATTGAGAGACGAAAATTTTTGAAACTACCATATTCAGAAAATAATTAAAATATAAATATTTTTCCCAATTTCATTTTTAAAGAAATTGTGAATATTTATTAAACCTTTATAATAATATAGGCCTAGAATTGTTTATAATAAAAAATAAAGTACACAAAAGAAATACAAAGGGACACAGGTATCCCATCTGCGTCGAAGGGTTAAGAGTTTAAACCAATGAAGTAATGGGAATGACTCCATAAAATGCTCAGTCCAGATGGCAATAATAACTGGAAGTCGTAAAACTAAAGTAACATTTAGTAAATTTGTAAGTATTTAGAAGTACCTAAAATAATAACTGCTGTGATCAAGCTTGACTTATCGATTCAAGATACATTCTAACACTCTTTAAACAAGTAAAGAGGTAATTGTTCATTTTATGCACTTGTTTACCTGCCTAAATGGGTCACTTTTAAATGACCTTTTTAAGCAGGTAAACAAGAGGGTTGTTTTATTTATATAATATTTTACAGAAAAATTATTTTGCCAAAAATTTCAAATTTACAAATTAGACAATGTGGCATGAAATTTGCTGAACTTTATGCTGAACTAATTTTGAACACTCTCAGAAATATTTATATATTTATGTACTACATTAATTTTTGTACTTCGCCTAATTAATATATGGATCAATAAAAAAAAACAGGTTTGGTCGACTCTTGTTTCGATGTTAGATCTAACAGGGATTTATGGCAGAGAAATAAGCAAGATGACCCCAAGTACTTAAAACACCATAAAATTGATGCATTACATTGAAAACAAATATCATTATATCAGAAATAAATATCATGTGGCGAAAAACCTATCCGCTAAAAGAATCCTATGCGGCAATCTATAAGCCAATCAGGCAAGGAAAATGTAGTGACACTGCGTTATACTTGATGGTGGTGGGGCACAGCTACATAAGTAGCCAAGAAAAGGTAAAATTACGAGAATATTTCAGGCCTCTATAAGTGATTGATGCATCTAAGTTCATTATCTTTATCAAATACCGTCGAATACAATTTTTAAATCGCTCAGGAGAACTATGGACCTATTCTTTTAAGACACATGGGCGTTAATTAGTAGACATACACACATACGCATACAAACAGGCGGACGTATTTTCTAAAATGTTCAAAGAACACTAAAAATATTTAGAGATGAACGTACGAGTAAATGGGGAATTCCAACAGTATTCTTGAAATTAAATGGATAGTCCTTTTTTTCCCCTAAAATGAGCAACAATATGATCGCTGATAAAGAATAGAAGTATATTCTTCACCAATTGCAACCATCTTCTAAGTTCCATCATCCAAGTTCTGAGTTAACTATTTCACATACCAAACCTCAATTAATTTATAAACTAAATTTTTTCTAATATTTCTATATTTGGAACTTCCCGGCCGAATTTTCCATTACAGTTGCAAGGATGACATTTTATTCTAGACCTACAAGAATATTACACCATATCTAAACACTCAACGTCCTACAGCTTAAAGTGGTAATAGCATAACTCCCTCACTTCTCTATAAATAATGACTGGATATAAATTATTTAAAACGCCTTACCAATTAAATATCATTAGTGAGCTAATATGGCTTACTACATGGGGACCCAAATATCACTCTGCCGAGCACAGGAGACAGTAACTTGAGAAAAACTGAGAAAATCATTTCGAAAATTATGTTGCATCCTTTGGGACAGGCCTTAAAGCACTTCCAGATCTTATCAGTGAATGTGGTTATATTTTTTTTTACTTTTTTTCCAGTTGAGATTTATTGCAGGTAGTCGTTTTATACGGACTTAATGGAACGTGTAATGAGTGCAAAATACTAATTTTAAAGGATTTATTTAGGGAAATGCATTGCTTGAGATATTTCTGAAATGAATCGAGGAAATGCAGGGTTAACAGATTCATGGGATCATACATTTTATGTAACATTCATATTTTATAAGATAAAACAATACAATATTCCTTGGACAGATTTTGAACGCCCCAAAGACTATATAAGAAAATCTGATGTGGGCAACACATGACTTTCCTTATATAATACAGTGAATTTACTACTTTTACAGTAAGAAAATGGGTTTTTCTTATAGTAGATATTTATATTCCTTCCAACATATTGAATATTCAACGATTAGTCGTCAGTTTCATTGATTTAGCGTCATTTTTATCCATTTGGAGAGATTTTCATTAATTTGGCAACATTTAAAAAAAAATCGCGAAGTTGGCGAGATTCCGACAAAGTCGTCGCCAAAATATTTCCAAGCGTTAGGGACGGAGTAATAAGTTATTCTTATAGCAGATAAATGACTGTTGGAGTTCAAATACAAAAGTATTACTCAAAGTATCTTTTCTCATGAATGGAATGAGCTAGATCCACGAGAATGATGTCACCCAATTTATCGCATGATATTACATATGAAAAGTAAACATTTTTCTCAACAGTTTATATTTTTTTTAATTTATGGGTTTTTTAATAAATGTGTTTAAAAAGTCTGCAATATCTCAAGAACGGTTCATGGTAGCGTTCTAAAGTTTATGTCAATCGTTTTCTAAGGAAAAATTACATAAGAAATGTCTATTTGCGTAACTTTATTAAAGGTTTTGATTTTTTGATGATTTTTTTCAAAACTTCACTCAAAAATTTAGAGGGCTTCTGTACATTCGATTACATTTAAAAACAATAGGCTTCCAGTGTCATGGATTGTGAAATTTCATTCGAATCGCTCTATTCGTTCGTTCGGTCTATTCGAATCGCTCTATTCGTTCGCTCTATTCGTTCGCTCTATTCGATCTATTCGTTCGCTCTATTCGCTCTATTCGTTCGCTCTATTCGTTCGCTCTATTCGCCTCCTCCACGGACTCACTGACACACACACACACACACAGACAGACATCACCTCAAACATGTTCGATTCCTGATGAGGGATGGTTGAAGCGTGATCTCCCGTCGAAAACTCGAATTCGAATTTTCGACCCCGTCACAACACTTTCCTTATACATTATGTATATAAGGAAAGTAAAAAGGGGTTCATGAATGTATACAAATTAGGTCTTTGAACGTATGTTCCATGAATGTATATATGGTCGGGCATGGTCTATCTATAGCAAAATGATCACGACCAATCAAACAAAAGTAATTGCATCACGTCTAATGGATATTTTAAAAAGTCGAAATAACGAATTCCTCAAGAAAGTGAGACAGGCGATACACGCCAATTATGAATTTGTAGAGCAACGTCTAATGAGGAATCAGCCATACAACTATTACGAAAGACATTTATTTGACACAATAGGGTTATTGGTGAATGAATGTATTATTTCTTCATAAATGCTAAAATAAACAAGATTTGCATGCACAGACAACTAATGTATAGCCTTTTAAAAATGCCCTTTGTCAGCAACAATATATTTGAATTCGAAAAAGAATATAACCGCATACTTTGACAAACTATACATGTGTCACAGCGTTACAGGTTCTGGTGGTATAACGTTTTGACATATATTTATTGCTTTCCACAAATTCGTCATATTAACTTTTAAAATTCTCCACTAGGAGGCACTGCAACCACTTTTGTCCGAACAGACATGGTCACTTTACTGTAGATAGACCTAAAGTGTACACACACAGACTTTTCCTAATTGGATATATTAAGCGAACTGTGAGACCAGAAATAGATCTCACATTTGATGAGACACTTTTATGTATAAACTAGCAGCATACCCGTTCTTCGTACGGAGTATATAATATAAAGAAACTTGAAATTCATAATCATGCCCAAATTCTTATAGTATACTAAATGACATGTTTAATTAAAATATTCTGTTAAAATATTTAATATAATGCTCCTAAAAAGAAGTTTAAGAATCTCTGTTCTCGCTATATAAAATTATCTTCATGGACATATCTGAAGAATAAAACATCTTGGACCCCTTATGTAAGCAAATATAAAAAAAAAATATGGAATTGAATCAATATATGCAAAATAAAAGCGTTAAAATTGTATGGGACCCGTACTGATTATATACGCGAATATTAGAAAATATAACCTGTATTAGTAGATTACATGTATAAATTGAAAATACCAATAAACCCGTAATCTTTAAATCTGAAGACAGTCATTTATTCCAATATATGTCAAAATGAAAGTGCTAAAATTATATGGGAAGATATACACGTACTACTTATAATGTCCGATTATTAGTAGAAGATTACCCGTTTTGCAATATGAGTCACAAATGTTTTTTGGTAAAATACAACAGACGACGTAATAAATTGAATATATAATTAATCCCCTTAATCTTCATACCAGAAGACTGTACTTGATTCCAATATATATGCCAATATATGTCAAAATATATGCCAATATACCTGTACTACTTATATTCTCGTAGGTTAGAAGATATACCCGTGCATTCCTAGAAGATTACTCGTACAACGTACAATATGCGTGTGTCACCAATTTTTGGCGCAATAAAACAATGGCGTAATAACTTAAAAATATCAATAATCCCTGAATCAATAATTCCGGAAAATATCAATAATAATAATGTTTAAACCTGAAGAGTATAATTGATATTATCCAGTCCAAAATGAAATGGCAATGAAATTTATTTTATATACATATCTTCATTATTCAAATCGGAAAGGATTTAATAAAAATCGTCTGCCGCATAAACACATTGGATTTAAATCCGTTGCTAAGCGACATGATATCATTTGCTTCAAATAAATTGGTAGAAAAAATATCGTCTAAATAGTTATATTTCTATGGAACATTTGGCGACAGTTTCGTCAAATTAGCGACATTTTAAAAAATCGCCAAATTTATCGCCAAGTGGGACTGTAGAACTGACAGTTCCACTTTGCGACAAATTGACGAAATATCATCACAATACTATCCCCTAACAAAAAACAATTAATATCATTTATGTAGCGCAATTTTATTAATTTCAAGATATTTTTATAGATTTGAAAACATTTTTATCAATTTGGTGACATTTTAAAAATTCGCTAAATGTATTACTAAGTAGGATGGTTGGTCTGACAGATAAATGCTAACCAAACATCATTTCAGTACTCTCTTCTAACAAAACAAAAAAAAATGTCATTGATATGTAGAAGACCCAAGCCACACGACCAACCCGAAGGTTTATGGCAGCTGTTTGTGTGTCGTTTATATCAATTTGGCGACATTTCCGTCAATTTGGCAAAGTTTAAGAAAAGTTGTCAAATTAGCGATATCCCTCCAAATTCGTAGCTTTGAATTTGCAGATCTGAATGAAACATTCTTATCCCGTTTCAATATACTAAATGAAAACACTACAATTGTATTAGAAGATATACCCGCTCTACTCTTTTTCTGTTTCAACAATCGGCTATATGAATTTATTGGCTAAACACAATATATGAGTTTAGTAGCTAAATACGATATAAGCTTGAAAACTCTTTGCCAAAATAAATGAAATTGATGTACGCAGTTAGCAATTAATATAATTAAAAGAAAAATCAAACCGTCCATTCATAAGATATACTTTTATATCCATTTATCCATTTATTTATTATTTAAATCGAAAAAAAATAATAAAAACATTAACAAACACATTTAATTTAATTGCGATGCCGAGCAACATGATATATCCTCCTAAAATGTTAAAATTTATTAACCACTAACAGCACACCCGTTATTCGTACGGAGTGTATAATTTAAAGAAACTTAAAGTTCGCAATCATGTGCAAATTCCGTTAAAATATTAAATTTATTGCTCTTAAAGAGAAGTTTAAGAATATATGTTCTCACTATGAAAAATTATCTTCACGATCAGATCTGAAGAATAAAACATCCTGCCCCCTTTTGTAAGCAAATTTACAGAAGAAAAAATAGGAATTGAATGAATATATGCAACCCCGTACTAATTATATTGTCGCAGATCAGAAAATATGCCAATGTGTTAGTAGAAGATTACCCGTATTACAATATGCGTCTCAAAAATATTTGCCAAAATAAAAGAGATGACGTAATAAATTGAAAACATCAATAATATCCGTACTCTTTATACCAGAAGGTCGTAATTGATTCCAATATATGCCAATATATATCAAAACATATGTCAATATACCTGTACTACTTATATTCTCGTAGATTAAAAGATATACACGTGTATTTGTAGAAGATTCGGACAACATACAATATATGAGTTTAAACAATTTTTGTCATAATAAAATAATTGCTTAATAACTTGAAAATATCAATAATCCTTGAATCAATAATCCCCGAAAATATAAATAATAATAATTTTTAAACCTGAAGACCGTAATTGATATTACCCAGTCAAAAATGCTATAAGAAAAATCAAATCGTTCTTTTCTAAAATATATTTTTATATCCATTTATTTATTATTCAAATCGAAAAAATAATTATTAAAATTAACAGACAGATTTAATTTAATTGCGTTTCTGAGTAACATGATATAAGATAGAATCTTATAACATGTTAAATATGTCATGTCTTATAACATAAACTGCGAAATTAAATAACGATTTTGATTTCTCTATACTTCTCATTGTTCCGTAAAAGCTTGCTTTAAATAAACCATGAACCATGGAGATAGATTTCCCCTTTAAATCATGTTTCAAACAATTCATGTTTTCAGAAAGTGACTAATTAACGCAAAAAATCTCCCATCAAACTCAGAGATTAAATTTTAATTCACTTTCAAACGATTTTCAAGCTTTTCGTTTGGATAAACCACGGAGTTAGGGAGTAGAACTCCTAGGAAAAAGTTCCGTTTTTCATTAATATCTCGACAACCCCAGGTCTTAGAAACTCGAAACTTGGACAAAATTTATGGGGGGATATTTCAAGGCTATTCACCAAATTTCATTAAATTCGGTTCAGCCGTTTTTCCGTGATGATGAGAAAAACGAAAATTTCGTTTTTTACTAATATCTCGAGAACCACTGGTCGTAGAAACTCAAAACACGGATATAATTTTAAGTGGGGCTATTTCTGGGCTACCCACAAAATTTCATCAAATTCGGTTCAGCCGTTCTCCCGTGATGGTGTGACAAACAGACAGACAGACAGACAGACAGACAGACAGATTTTCATTTTTATTTATATAGATTTATGGTGGCCAAAACGGCGAACAATACTTTTAGTACTTGTAGTACTTGCGAACAATACTTGTAGTACAACAATACTTGTTGTACTATTTATTAACAACATAAATCTTAATTAAATTCAATTACACTATTTAATTATATTATTTCAGCGGAGGGGACGTATGTGACCAAAACGGAAAATTCTATAGATATCATTTTCAATAAGCACATACCTTCAAGTCTGTCTTGGAGTTTGTCAGCATCTGTATTTAATGTCGTTCATTTACTGCATTAACTCTTGGTGTAATGCTCCCACACGTAAATTCGTTGAACATTTTGTCTGCTGTAACTCTGCACTCGCACTTATTTCATTCTTTAGGTATATCAATTCATCGCTGTAGTATCTGCACAAGTCATAATGTCGAAGTTACCTGTTCCAAGTCATGTTATTATCCCCATCTGTTCTCTAGTCTCCTCTTAAGTCAAATCTTCATAATTGTCTGCTGATTCTCGGGTCACAGGCTGTGGTTTCCTCGTTGGGGGGGGGGGGGGGGGGGTATCTCTCCATTATCTTCCATTTGCCGCAGTGAGTTTGACGTTACAACTTTCTTTTTTTATTGGTTACTCCTTTAACCAATGGAACCATTCCACATCTCGTAAGGCCCAGCTCAGCCCCACTGTCATGGCCCCCTAAATTTATGGTCTTCTGACCTTTAGGTTCACGGGGTGATAAAACTCGATGCCAGCCAGACTACAAGTATTGTTCGCCGTTTTGGCCACCATAAATTTATACATAAAAGTGTCTCATCAAATGTGAAATTTATTTCTGGTCTCACACGAACTAAAGAATGGTAATGATTACACAGATTTGTAAAAGATCGTTTTGAAACTTCAATTGGCTATTGCTACGAAATGAAATCCACGAAAACCTCTGCTACCAACGACAGTGCTTTGAATTTAGCAATCGAATCAACTTCCTATGAAGACCACAATCTAACCGTGACGAAAACCAAGTCATCCCTATTGAATGAAATATTCTAGCTTACTTTATTCTTCTATAAATAAATCACAATTCACTAAATAACTAGGGATATAAATATTGTTCTAGGATCATGTTAACTGTGTATTCTAAGAATACTTGTGTAACTTAATTAACTACCGAGTCAACCTAGAATAACCATTATTGAGAAGAAAACCTTTATCGTTTAAGAAACGCACACTTAATAACTAAGTTAATATATATTTTGGAACTTTAACAGCTGCGTCGCCATTTACAGCAACGCAAATTTTACTTAATCTTAGAATCACACACGATACCTTGAGTAATTTAAGTAATCCTCGTCCCCCGTGTTAAAAGTAGTAATTAATAGCTCTTTTCATTCCCCTGCAAATGATAGCTGCAGGAAAATTGGTTCTCTCCCGTTTCCAATTAGGCATCATTAGTCAATTAAGATATTTAACCGTATAAGAGAGGCTTTAACATCACACTTTTAAGCTAAGGAAGTCGTAACTATAGAGAAAGTGGGTATCTTCGAAAGTTATATCGCTTCCATTGGGATTGGTCATTGGATCTCTGCTATATCCTACCAGGACATTGTGTTTACTCATTTTTATTACTTTTAAGATTTATTAGATGCAGTTGAATGAAGTACTGATGAACAAAATACAAGGAAACTACTGCTACCGATGTTAGTTCTTTATATTTAACAATAGGATCAACAACTTATTAAGACCATAATCTAATCGTGCCGCTAACTACGCCAACTATAATGAATGAATTAATCTAGCTCACTTTATTCTTATATAAATAACATAAATTTAATAAATAATTAAGAACAAAATAAATATTAGGCTAGGATTATTTTAAATGTGCATTCTAAGAATATTTTTGCAATTGAATTACCCATCAAGTCGATACCGAATAACTATTATTGAGAATAAATATTTTAATCAACCTACTCTTTACGCCAATATATATTACGAAACTTTAGCAGCTAAATCGCCCTTTACAGCTGCACAAGTTTTACTTAATCTGAGAATGGAGCACGATACCATGACTACATTTAAGTACACATAGTCTCCATGTTGAAAGTGGTAATTAATAGAACATTTTGCTCCTCTGTAAATGATAACTGAAAACAAATTATTTCTTTCCCGTTTCCAATTGAGAGTCATTAGTCAGCAGACATATCTGACTGTATAAAGCCCGACCACCGCATTTTTTAGGCAAGAGAGTCGTAAATGAAAAGAAAGTTAAGATCTGGTTTACGGTTCGAAATTGAAATCGCTTCCATTGGTATTGAGCATTGAAGCACGGCTGAATCCTGCTAAGGCATGGAGCTTACTCATTTTTTTATGTTTTTAACACTTTACAACAAAGTTGAAAAGTGTTTATGACTTTGTTCATTCTGTCTGTCTGTCTGTCTGTCTGTCCGTTAGCACGATAACTGCCGTAAAATGACTTAATCAAAATGGAATTTTAGTATGTTGCTCAGACGGTCTGTAGGACCTATGGGAATATAAATGAATGATATCACCCAATTAGTTTTGGATTGAACCCGGGTTGAAAAAATAAAATACATTGAACCCTATGGGACCTAATTTTTCAAACATTTTTTAAGTGGATTTAAAATTCACAAATTGCTTGGAAAATTTTAGGTAATATTCAAACTGCTCCATAAAATATACAAAAAAAAAATTCAGCGAAATATATTCAGTAGTTTTTTAAATAAAAATTAAAATAATAATTACACCTCTTATATGAAGCGATCACGTGACCATGATATGAAAAGATCACGTAACCCACTTCAAAATGACATATGGCATCCATCTTGTCTCAAAATCGTGATTTTTATTCTTTTTAATTCATATTGAGTATTGTATCCGTCCTAAAACCACTTTATTTTTGCTTAAATTCTGTGCATCTACATACTGAAACAACGCAATTACAATATATTTGAGTTTAAATGATCATCCAAATTTGATTATTTCAACAACGAAGTCTATTTTTCACCTATGTAAAATGTAAACAGCAAAATATGTTGAATGAGTTGTATAAGAATTGCTGTATTTCTTTAACGCAAAATTATTTAGCTCATGGAGCCTGCATAGCTGATATGAATGAAATATTCATTGATTTTACAGAGAGAAGGACGATTTTTTTCGATGAAGTTTTAGGCATAGAGTTTAATTTCTTGTAGCTCCTTGGTCTTAATTTTTAAATAAAATAAATTATTATAGTATTGTGATGAATGAAATGAATGGGAAAATAATTATGAATGAAATGCTGCTTTTATAGAGAGAGCCGGGCGTGTTATTTTTTCTATGACGTCATTTGAATGAATTTCAGTTGTTTTCGATGAAGTTTTCAAATATAATAAATTATCGTAGTATTATGATAATTTTAAATATATTACCGAGGAATGTATCGCAATTTAGAGATGTTTAAAGCAGTCTATGTATATTTCAATGCCGTCATTTGAATGAAGTTCATTTTTTTTATGAAGGTTTAAGTTTTCAAATATAATAAATGAATGCAGTATTGTGATAAGTTTTAAAATATTACCGAGGAATGTATAGCATTTTAGAGATATTTAAATAAAATTCCATTGAGGTTGGAAAATGTTTCATAATCAATGCTTTCAGCATGATTGATATTTCTTGTTAAGTTATAATTGAGTACAGTTGTTTTTGAATATTACACAATATTAACGACAAAATGCGTTTTGAGGGCTAAAAAGTTATTCCAAGGGTTTCGTAGAACGTGTTTCTTCTAAAGTAACGCAAATTTATGAGCATGCAGCCGTAGTATTCCATATCAGGTTATGATAAAATTTATTAATTGATCATTAAAGTATAATATAAGAAAAACATTCAGATATATTAATGGTTATTAATGATGAGTATATTTTCAACATTAATAAAGTCATTTGTAGAATAATGAATAAAATTCCCAAATTTCTTCCAATTCGCAGTAACATTCACAAGCGAACACGTTGAACCATGTACAGTCTATAATAAATAAATATTAGTATTAGATATGATGGCGATTATCAAAGTAAATAAAATCCACAATAAAATAAAAATAATCTGATAGGGGTGAATTTTGAAGCTCTACGCAAACTCAAACTCATTTTCCTTTCATTTTGCATATGATAATCAAATAAGTTTCCATCTCATGTATTATTTTGCGTTTAATAAGTTGTTTTCCTGAAACTCATAGAAAATATAACTCGATTCTGCAGTGATCAATTTAAAACCTGATTAAATCTGATAAGAGAACTACTGATTAAAGATAATTGCAGATATTTATGAAATATCATCATTATGACGCGTTAACCCGTTGTTCTGAAACTAATTGTTCTGAAACTAAATCTAATAAAACTATTGCTGCCAATTTCAGCTCTTTATAATTAACAATCGAATTATCTAACTATTATGACCAAAATCTAATCGTGTGGCTAATTAAGTCAACTATTTTATGTTTACTATTTTATAGTTACTATTTTATGTTTAATAAGTTTTTTCCCTGAAACTAATTAAAAGATAACTCGATTCGACAATGATCAATTTTATAACTTGATCGGATCTGATAAGAGAACTACAGATTAAAGATGGCTGTACAGATTTATGAAACATTATCGTTATGACGCGTCAACCCGCTATTTGTCTGAAACCAAAATCCCATAAAACTATTGCTGTCGATATCAGCTCTTTATATTTAACAATCGAATAAACTATTTACCAAATTCATAATCTAATTGGGTGATTAATTGCGTCAACTATAATGAATGAATTAATCTCGCTCTCTTTATTCTTCTGCAAATAAATCAAAATTTACAAAATAATTAAGGAAAAAATAGAAATATTATTCTAATTATGCATGCTCGGAATGTATGAGTAACTAAATTAGCCATAAAGTCGATCTCGGATATCCATTATTGGAGTAAAATCTTCTTTATCATTTAACCAACTTCTTTATCATTTTAAGGAAAAAAATAGAAATATTATTATAATTATGCATGCTCGGAATATATGAGTAATTAAATTAACCATCAAGTCGATCTCGGATATCCATTATTGAAGTAAAATCTTCTTTATCATTTAACCAACGTGTCCTTAATTATGTTAATGCGTATTTCAGAACGTAAGTTAACATATGTTTAGGAATTTTAACATCTAAATCGTCATTTACAGCTGCACGAATTTTACTTAATCTCAGAATCGCACGGCTATATTTAAGTACTCGTCGTCCCCGTGTTAAAAATGTTAATTAATAGCTCTTTCCACTCGTCTGTAAATTATAGCTGGAGACAAATTATTTCTCTCCCGTTCCCAATTAAATATCATTAGTTAGCGAAGATGCCTCACCACATGATGCTCAAATATCACACTCTCGAGCTAAGGGAGTAACTAGAGAAAAAGAGGGGATCTGGTTTGAGGTTGGAAAGTTAAACTACTTCCATCGGGATTGAGCATTGGAGCGCTGCTCCTACTTTGCCTTTACTCATTTGTGTTGCTTTAAATTTAACATTTATTGAGTGCAGTTATTTTTGTACGGTTTTAACGATGAAATGTGCTGTGGAGACTGAATAGTAATTCCAAGAGTTTCGTTTGAAGGAACACAATGATCGTGTTATTTCTTGAAAGTCTAGGGAAGTGACATAAATTTGTAAGCATGTAGCTGTTTAATTCCATATTAGGTTATAATATAATTCATTTATAGAACACTTTTTACTCGTTTATGCTGCTTTAAATTTAATATTTATTAAGTGCATTTTTGTACGATTTTATCGATTAAATGGGCTGTGAGAGCTGAAGAGTTGGGGACTACACGTTGAGCCATGTACAGTCTATAATAATTAAATATTAGTATTAGATATGATGGTGATTATCAAAGTAAATAAAATTCACAATAAAATGAAAATAATCTGATGGGGGGTGAATTTTGAAGCTCTACGCAAACTCAAAGTCATTTTTCTTTCATTTTGCATATGATAATCAGATAAGTTTCCATCTCATCTACTATTTTACGT
Organism: Amaurobius ferox; assembly: GCA_951213105.1. Taxonomy (NCBI): domain Eukaryota; kingdom Metazoa; phylum Arthropoda; class Arachnida; order Araneae; family Amaurobiidae; genus Amaurobius; species Amaurobius ferox. The sequence goes on from OX578137.1 coordinate 127,478,018, forward strand.
TTAATAAGTTTTTTTCTGAAACTAATAGAAAATATAACTCGATTCTACAATGATCAATTTTATAACTTTATTAGATCTGATAAGAGAACTAGAGATTAAAGATAATTGCACTTATTTATGAAACATCATCATTATGACGCGTTAACCCGCTATTGGTCTGAAACTAAGTCCAATAAAACTATTGCTATCGATGTCAGTTCTTTATATTTAACAATCGAATTAACTACCTATTATGACCAAAATCTAATCGCGTCGCTAATTCAGTCAATTATTTTATGTTTACTATTTTATAGTTACTATTTTATGTTTAATAAGTTCTTTTCCCTGAAACTAATAAAAAGATAACATAATTCTGCAATGATCGATTTTATAACTTGATAGGATCTGATAAGAGAATTACAGATTAAAAATGGTTGTACAGATTTATGAAACATTATAGTTATGACTCGTCAATTTGGCTGAAACTAAGTCCAATAAAACTATTGCTGCCGATATCAGCTCTTTATATTTAACAATTGAATAAACTATTTACCAAATGCATAATCTAATTGGGTAGTTAATTGCGTCAACTATAATGAATGAATAATTCTAGCTCTCTTTATTCTTATACAAATAAATCATAATTTACAAAATAATTAAGGAAAAAATAGAAATATTATTCTAATTATGCATGATCGAAATATTTGAGTAACTAAATTAACCATCAAGTCGATCTCGAATATCCATTATTGAGAGTAAAATCTTCTTTATCATTTAACCAACGTGTCCTTAATTACGTTAATACGTATTTCAGAACGTAAGTTAATATATGTTTTGGAATTTTAACATCTAAATCGCCATTTACAGCTGCACGAACTTTACTTAATCTCAGAATCGCTCGGCTATATTTAAGTACTCCTCGTTCCCGTGTTAAAAATATTAATTAATAGTTCTTTCCACTCGTCTGTAAATTATAGCAGGAGACAAATTATTTCTCTCCCGTTCCCAATTAAATATCATTAGTTAGCTAAGATGTCTGACCACATGATGCTCAAATATCACACTCTCGAACTAAGGGAGTAGTAGCTAGATAAAAAGAGGGGATCTGGTTTGAGGTTGGAAAGTTAAACTACTTCCATCGGGATTGAGCATTGGAGCGCTGCTCCTACTTTGCGTTTAGTCCGTTTGTGTTGCTTTAAATTTAAGATTTATTGAGTGCAGTTATTTTTGTACGGTTTTAACGATGAAATGTGCTGTGGGGGGCTGAATAGTAATCCAAGAGTTTCGGTAGAAAAAACTCAATGATCGTGTTATTTCTTGAATGCATTGAAAGTCTAGGGAAGTAACATAAATTTAAAAACATGTAGCTATGGTATTATATATTGGAATATAAAATAATTCATTTATAAAGCATAAAAGAACGCTTTAAATAAATACAGATATTAATGTTTAATGGTGAATCTTAAGTGTTAGAGACTCCGCTCCTGCTCACCAAAAGAACAAAATAAACAAAAACGTCAAATCCGTAATACCATAAATGAACAAAACCGTACAAAGATAACTGCACTCAAAAAATCTTAAATTTAAAGCAACACAAAGTGAGCCAGGCGATTTATATTTCGATGACGTCATTTGAATAAAGCTCATTTATTTTCGATGAAGTTTTAAGTTTTCAAATATAATAAATTATTGTAGCATAGAGATAATTTTAATATATCACTTCTGAATGTACCGCATTTTAGAGATGTTTAAATAAAATTGCATTGCAGTTGTAAAGCGTTTCATGATCAATGCTTTGTGCATGATTGATCTGTCTTGTTAAAATATAATCTAGAATCTATTGTATATATATCATCGATACTTACTACGTCACTAATAAATAAATTAATCAGGTATGTAATTTTCTGCAACAAAATATCAATTTCAAAATGATCTTTAAAAAAGTCTGATGTGGGCAGCACATGACTTTCCTTATATAATGCAATGAATTTACTACTTTTACAATAAAAAATGGATTATTTTTTTAGTTGTTATTTATTTTCTTTCCAAGATATTGAATTTTCGTCAATGAGTCGTCTTTTTCCATCTCGTCATCATCAATGAATCATCATTGATTTAGCGTCATTTTTATCCATTTGGCGAGTTTTTCGTTAATTCATCAACATTTTAAAAGTCGCCAAGTTGGCGACATTCCACCAAATTCGTCGAAAAAATCTCGCCAAGCGTTATGGACGAAGAAATAAGTTATTCTTACAGCAGATAAATGACTATTGGCGTTCAAATAAAAAAATATTACTCAAAGTATCTTTCTTCATGAATGAAACGAGCTAGATGCACGGGAATGATGTCACCAAATTTATCGCATGGTATTACATATGAAAAGTGAACATGTTTCTCAACAGGAATTTTTTTTATATGATTTTTTATATTTTTTTTTAAATGTGCAATATCTCGAGATCGGTTCATGTTAACGTTCTAAAATTTATGTCAATCGCTTTCTAATGAAAAATTACATAAGAAATGTCTATTTGCGTAACTTTATTAGCGGTTTTGATGTTTGACGATTTTTTCAAAATTTTACTCGGAAATTTAGGGGTTTCTGAACATACTATTGCGTATAAAAACAATAGACTTCCAGTATTTACGGATTGTAATTTTTGTACCAAATTTCGTTCGAATCGGTCCATTCGTTCGTCAGTTATCGTCTCCACAGACTCACTGACACACACACACACACACACACACACACACACATACTTTCACACACACACAGACAGACACACACACATACTTTCATACACACACACACACACACACAGACATCACTTCAAAAATGTATGATTCGTGATCAGGGATGCTTGAAACGTGCTCTCCCGTCGAAAACTCGAATTCAAATTTTCGACCCCGTTACAATACTTTTCTTATACATTATGTATATAAGGAAAGTAATATATATAAAATATTTTTGTCCAAATTTAAGTGTAAATTACAAAATTGCTTTTTGTGAATTAAAAAACTGTGAAACTAATTAGAGAATGGACACCAAACTGAAAAAAAATATCTATCACCATTTTAGTCACTGTTATATTTTTTACATACTCAACCTCGAATAAAATTTAACCTGGCACATTTTTCCTTTCAAAGTACCTCCACTGAATCTTAATTTACAGCTGCACGAATGTTACTTAATCCCCAACATCACATCAAATACGACTCTATCTAAATACTTGTCCGCTGTTAACCAGTAATAACCTTTACTCCTCCGCAAATGATAGCTAGAGGCGAATTCATTTCACCCACGTTAATAATTAAATGTCATTAGTCAGCTAAGATTGCTGACTGCATAAAGTTTTACTTTTAAAAATACTGGTCTTAAGCTTTGAAATAACCAAGAACTCGATTACTTTTCGCAATTTATATTGCTTTCAATGATTGGGAGTCATAGAGTTCCGCTAGATATTTTCGTGACAAATCGTGATTTTGTTACTTTCCTTATATACATAATGTATAAGGAAAGTATTGTGACCGGATCGAAAATTCGAATTCGAGTTTTCGACGGAAGGGCACGTTTCAAGCATTCCTGATCACGAATCGAACATTTTTGAGGTGATGTCTGTCTGTGTATGTGTGTGTGTGTGTGTGTGTGTGTGTGTGTGTGTGTGTGTGTGTGTTTGTGTAGACGATATCTCACGAACGAATGGAGCGATTCAAATGAAATTTGGTACAAAAATCACAATCCATGGCTACTGGAAGCCTATTGTTTTAAAATACAATCGAGTGTTCAGAACCCTCCTAAATTTTCGAGTGAAATTTTGGAGAAATCATCAAAAAATCAAAACCTTCAATAAAGTTACGCAAATAGACATTTCTTATATAATATTTCCCTAGAAAACGATTGACATAGACTTTAGAACACTAGCATGAACCGTTCTCGAGATATTGCACATTTTTCAAATAAACTTATCAAAAAATCCCATAAATTAAAAAAAATATTAACTGTTGAGAAACATTTTCACTTTTCATATGTAATAGCATGCGATAACTTTGGTGACATCATTCTCGTGGATCTAACTCGTTCCATTCACGAGAAAAGATACTTTGAGTAATACTTCTGTATTTGAACGCCAATGGTCATTTATCTGCTGTAAGAATAACTTATTTCTCCGTCCATAACGCTTGGCGAGATTTTGGCGAGGAATTTAGAGGAATGTCACCAACTTGGCGACATTCTTAAATGTTACCAAATTAACGAAAATCTCGCCAAATGGATAAAAATGAAGCTAAATCAATGAAAATGATGACTAATTGAAGAAAATTCAATATCTTGGAAAGAATATAATTATCTACTATAAGAATAATATTTTTTAACTGTAAAAGTACTAAATTCTTTACATTATATAAGGAAAGTCATGTGCTGCCCACATCAGATTTTTTTTTGTTGTATTACAAAATGAGATTTATATGGTATAGTCGTTTTTATACATTATGTTTACTAGGAGTACAATTAGCGTAGATCAGTAAATTTCAGTCGTTTTGAGAGTATAAATTAATATTTTTTAAATGCTTTGGATTGGATGCGCAGTAAACATTCAAACACATACTGCATTAATATTTAGTTGTATTCAGGGCTCGAAAACGATGATCAACCCTGACCACAAACAAGTTAATGTTTGACCGAAGCAATTGCAGAAATTTTATGTTTTACTTTTTCTACATAAAAGAGATAATAAATTTTGCAATATATTTAATAAACAAGTTATCACATAAAATTATTCAGACTTTTTAAAATATATATAAATGTACTTTAACCGTTTTAAGTCTAGAGGGGTATATGGGTCTCATTTAAGCATTTGTGATTTCAAATGGGAAAAATGTTTACTTTATATCCATGGCTGAAAAACGTCCTCAGGGCTGAGCAACATTTCAGGGGTTATGATTTAAATTTGCCTATCTTCGATCATCGTTCGTATTTTCTTTCAGTATTACTCTTGTTGGTTCTCTATTTTTTCTTAACACCCATTTGTGAAGAAATTTAAAACTCGTAGCATCAAATGTTCGCAAAGGATTCAAAACTGTTAAGAGTAAAACCAAGCTGTTTTTATATGTGAAACATCTTAAGGCACGGAGTAAATCATGAAAGAAATATGATGGGTATGAAACGGTAGTATGTAAAGAAATTGTGACACCATATTGTTACAAATGCCTAACAAAAAAACCATTGTTATAATTTGAAAATTTGGGTCACATAACTTTAGCGGCACATTCGGTGACTTTGTCGGCGGATTCAGCAAAATATCGCCAACTTGGTGACTTTTTGTGAGTTCCAGAAACTTCTCAAATTTTGTAGATTGAATAAGGAATTCACGAATTATGTGAGTTTTAGTTTGTTACTTACCCATAATTTCAAATATTCATCTCAGTGAATTTTTCATCGGAAGGTACCGGTTAAATGTCTTTAGCCCCAATGAAAACGCTGCACAAATTTTACTAATTCATTTCTTTTTTATTAGGCGACCTATAAAAAAAATGAAATTCCAACCGTTGATTTTATACTCTTTAGGATACGTTTCGTGAAATGCTCGGTATAGTATTCATACTGAAACTTCTAAACGAAATGCACATCCCTTTCAAAGGCAAAGATCACATCTAACTTTCAAATAAGTAATGACCTTGGTATTGTATATAGTTTTGAATGTTAAAGTAGCCATACCCTAACAAAAGCCCTGGTTTGCCATCAGACGACCACTACTGATTCTTAGCGATAACGATGACTCATAGTCTTGGAAATTGCTCTTGTCTGTATTAAAACACAAATCTCAAGCAAGACTGTTAAACTAAAAAAAGTTAAGAAATGAAGAAAAATACAGGAAAATTATTTAACAAGACTTTAAGCTTCAATATAAGATAATTGGTATATAAAGTATTGAACGACATTTCTGTGGACTAAAAGTAATAAAATCGTTCAGACTACGTAACGCTGGTCGGGTTCCTTTAACCAGCAATACTCTAAATAATTAAATTTGCAAAATTCTAAATTCGCGGGCCATACTATAATTCCTTAGAATCTATAACCACTGATGGATAGTATTGATTTTTCCATTTTTTTAATAACTACACATAAATTGCCAGTTGCTCAAATAAAATATATAATTATAAAGCAAATATGAATTCATAAGATATTTTCAAATCCAATAAGCTATAAACTACATTAAGAAAGACATTGTTACGTGTAAAACAGCATTTAGAATAATTCATATGTCTTTCAAAGATATATGAATTAGCAAGTTAATTATTCAATATATGTAACCTCCATTTAGCATTTACCCTAAACAATACATTACCCTAAACACTTTTCTTAAAGAACTTCAGATCTGCATCGGCATTTACAGCTGTTTCGAGTATGCTTAAAAATAGTCACTGATCAATCAGTTTAACTTGAATGGAAAGTTTGAATAATGAATGCGATTTGATCACTTAGAAACGAGTTATCATTACTTGAAATCATGACTGCTGAAAACCAAATATATTGAAATCGAATTTACAGAAATGTTTTCATGTCTGTATAATTGTATGACTATTTCAATTAATGTTTCTGATTAAACACACGGAATTAGTAGCACTATCATTCTCTAAATAATCTGACAGCGAATTACACATCCAAAAAGACAAATGATCAACATCACCACAATATTACCAGAAGTGTATCGTCCCTTTTTAAGAACACCCTAAATCCCAAAATACATCATCCCCGCGTTAAAAGGGGTAATATCCTAGCTCCCTCACTCCTCTGCAAATGATGGTTAGAAACAAATTATTTCTCCCGCGTTACTAATTAAGTGTCATTAGTCAGCTAAGATGACTTACTGCATAAGATCCTAACATTACATCGCTGAGCTAAGGGAGCAGTAACTAGCGAGAAAGTGAGAAAACTGTTTGCAGTTCAAAAGTTACATCGCATTCACTGGGGCTTGACTTTAGAAAATGGCTAAAACTAGTCAAGACAGTACGTGTGCTTTTATATTCTATTTTTATTTTGAGATTTATTAGGTATAGTTATTTTTATACGGTTATTTATAAGGAAATCGCAATTACAAGATTTCTGGGATGTATTGACCTATGAGTGAAACAAATTTATATACATAGTGCTTCCATGTTTTAAATTAATCAAATATTTATATTAAATTAATCAAATATTAATAATTAATCAAATAATCAAATATTTAAAGTACAGACAATAGCAATAAGCAATTTGCAAAATAAATACTTTTAATAAACCAAACCAGTTTTTAAGGCTTGCAAAAACAGGGAAAGCAGCACATAAAAAATTAGGCTGAAATTTGATGTAATAAATTTTATTTTGTTTAAAAATACATGGTGCTTAGCATGGAAAATTGTTGTCTCAATAGAAAATTGGCCTAGACCGCATTGCAACAACATTTTGTGGTCCGTTTTTATGTTGTGCTTTTCTGTCTCTTGTTGTTCTCGCCTGTATTGTCTTGTTTATTGTATTAATAAATTTGAATTTGAAGTTGAACAGAAAATTGGCCCAGTTACAAGTGTTCAAAAATCCAGCCTTCAAAAATCCATCGGAGAGCTTCTTAATGGTCTGGAAAGATGTTTAAAAAGCCATAATATTCGCTCCTGGGGACAAAATCACAGATCTGAGTAAATTAGGTTCTGTCCTGTGGCCTATATAAGTCGCAAAATATGCATCCTTCTAGGTCATCAGGGTGCTTCTGAAGAGTCTAAAAAGACATTTCAAGAAAAACTTATTTTCTCTGCCCCCGAGTGATAAATCAAAAATCCGGCTAGGTTTTGTCCGATGGTCTATAATATAAGTGTTTAACGATTCGGCCTGCTATATAAGTCACCAGGGAAGCTTCTGGAAATCCCACTAAGACTTTCGGAGACAACTTTCAATTTCCCCCCATCGGGAGAGAGGAGTTGAATCGAAAATTCGGCTGCTTTAGGTTCTGTACCCCAGTTAAAACTTTAATTGTGTAAAGATTATAAAGATTCTGCATTTTAGGTCACTGAACAGCATCTGTATTAGCTAGAAAGACGAAAGCAAGTTAGACACGTTAGAAAATTATATATAGTGATATATATCATTTCTAATTTTCCTAAAGATGAACATCCAAATCCTCTAATACTCACTTCAGTATCGAAGGCAGGAAGTGCTGCATTATATGTCTTTTACCAAACATAATAGCTTTTGTAATCTTCCTGGATTCCAAAACGAAGTCCTCTGATTACTGTCCCAATACAGAGAGCCAGAAATATTGCACAGCATGTCTTCTAAAGATGTTTTAAATCGCAACTGAAAGCGTAAATTCAGAATTTAAACAGATTTCTTCAGTCCTCCGCTGTGAAATTTTGTATGCAGCACTCAACTTTTCCTACATTATGCAATATGCAAATACTGTGTTTCTTTTACAGTGACATAATGAAGTACAAAATCCAATGCACAGAGTTGTAGGCTTTGAATTGCCCATTAACTCTTTTTTTGGTGACAATATGTACATCTAAGTGAAGCAGGTAAATTTACGCAAATCAAAAATGAACTGGTTTACAACGTAAAATACAGCACAAAACAAGATAAGTAATCATACGTACGTTTCGGAATCCAGCTGATTTCCAAAACGAAAATATGATTATTTATCTTGATTTGCACTGCGTTGTAAACCAGTCCATTATTAAACATGTAAATCTGTTTCAAAGTAGCATAAATAGCTCATATTTCGCATAAATCTAACTTGACAATATAAAAAATCTGTTGTGGGCAACACATGACTTTCCTTATATAATGCAATGAATTTATTACTTTTACAGTAAAAAAATAGGTTTTTCTTAAAGTAGATACTTATATTCCTTCCAAGATATTGAATTTTCGACGATTAGTCGTCATTTTCATTGATTTAGCGTCATTTTTATCCATTTGGCGAGATTTTCGTTAATTTGGCAACATTTCAAAACGTCGTCAAGTTGGCGACATTCCGACAAATTCATCGCCAAAATCTCGCCAAGCGTTGTGGATGGAGAAATAAGTTATTCTTACAACAGATAAACGGCTATTGGCGTTCAAATTAAAAGGTATTACTCAAAGTATCTTTTCTCACGAATGGAACTAGCTAGATCCACGAGAATGATGTCACTAAATTTATCGCATCATATTACATATGAAGAGTGAACATGTTTCTCAACAGTTAATATATTTTTTTTAATTTATGGGATTTTTTGATAAATTTATTTGAAAAATGTGCAGTATCGCGAAAACGGTTCATGCTAGCGTTCTAAAGTATGTCAATCGCTTTTTTAGGAAAAATTTCATAAGAAATGTCTATTTTCGTAACTTTATTAAAGATTTTGATTTTTTGATGATTTTTCAAAATTTCACTCGAAAATTTAGGAGGTTCTGAACATTCGATTACGTTTAAAAGCAATAGGCTTCCAGTATTTACGGATTGTGATTTTTGTACCAAATTTCATTCGAATCGCTCCATTCGTTCGTCAGATATCGTTTCCACACACACACACACACATACATACTTTCACACACATACTTTCACACACATACTTTCACACATACACACACATACACACGCAGACATGACTTCAAAAATGTTTGATTCGTGATCAGGGATGCTTGAAACGTGCTCTCTCGTCGAAAACTCGAATTCGAATTTTCGACCCCGTCACAACACTTTCCTTATACATTATGTACATAAGGCAAGTAAAAATGACTAACATCCACTTAGCAAAAAAAGCATCTGTCTAATCACCCTACTTAAGAGGAGAAATAAATAAAACCATACCATAATATACGCATCGAATTAACATCCCATAAATTGAAAATTGTTCACTTAGCATCTGTCAAATCATTCTAATAAAGAAGCGAAATAAAGTCATACCACAATGCCATTGTCATTGAATAAACATAACATAAATTGAAAATTGGCGCTTTTGGTGACTTATTGTTGCAAAATGCGTAACTCATTTAAACTCACTTGCAAGATCAACATCAAAATGCAATTGACATTTAATGAATATCGCTGGAAATTAATGATTATTGGCGAATTCTTTAGAATAAAAATATAAAACTATTACAAAAAGTACCACTTCTCTCGTGCACAAACCTCTCTCTCACGAGTGACGAGAATGAAACATTTTTTAATTTTATGTAATTATTTTGATAAAATTATTTGAAATTAGCTGCACTATCCAAAGAACTATTCATATTAGTGTTCCAAAGCTTGTGACATTCGTTTCCTAATAAAAAATTACGTATAAAAATGATTATATTTTTAACATTATTAAAAGACCTAATTGTAAATGATTTTATCAAAAATGCATTCAAATATTCAAAGGTGTTTCAAACTTTTGATCTCATTTAGAATCGATGGGGTTCCAGCATTCAATGACTGTAAAAATCGTATCAAACATTTTTGAAGCGTTTCAACCGTTCGCGAGATACCGTATTCACACACACACATAGGTAAACATCTCCTTCAAAAACATTCTATTTCAGTTCAACATGCAAATGCTTGCAATCAAACGAAACAAGAAAGGTTTTAATTGATTCTGAAAGTATTTTCCAGATAATTGATGATCCGGAATGCGATAAAACATATAAAAACGATAATAAAAAATCTGATGTGGGCAACACATGACTTTCCTTATATAATGTAATGAATTTACTACTTTTACAGTAAAAAAATAAAGTTTTTCTTTTGGCGACATTCCCCCAAATTCGTCGCCAAAATCTCGTCAAACGTTATGGACGAAGAAATAAGTTATTCTTAAAGCGTATAAATGACCTTTGGCGTTCAAATACAAAAATATTACTCAAAGTATCTTTTCTCGTGAATGGAACGAGTTAGATCCACGAGAATGATGTCACCCAATTTATCGCATGGTATTACATATGAAAAGTGAACATGTTTCTCAATAGGAAATATATTTTTTTTTATTTTATATGACTTTTTGATATTTTTTTCAAAAATGTGCAATATCTCGAGAACGGTTCATATTAGCGTTCTAAAATTTATGTCAATCGTTTTCTAATGAAAAATTACATAAGTAATGTCTATTTGCGTAACTTCATTAGCGGTTTCGATTTCTTGACGATTTTTTCAAAATTTCACACGAAAATTTAAGGGGGTTCTGAACATTCGATTGCGTATAAAAAAATAGGCTTCTAGTGTTTACGGATTGTGATTATTGTACCAAATTTCGTTCAAATCGGTCCATTCGTTTGCCAGTTATCGTCTCCACAGACTCACTGACACACACACACACACATACTTTCACACACACACACACACACACGCACACACAGACATCACTACAAAAATGTTTGATTCTTGATCAGGGGTGCTTGAAACGTGCTCTCCCGTCGAAAACTCGAATTCGAATTTTCGACCCCGTCACAATACTTTCCTTATACATTATGTATATAAGGAAAGTAAAAAATTAATTAATCATCATTTTCTGTTGATATGTGTTCTAACCTATTTTACCTCAAAATTAAATAGTACATGAAACGGTTGAAACTAAAATCCATTCACTTGGTTAGAAATATGTCATGTTATCAAGTTGAGATTTCTTCCTACACACTTTTCTCCTCCGATAAAATAAAACACAAAAAAATGCGAAATACACCGTGGGATGCAGAAGTATAAAATTCAATAATGCGAACAGCTACTGCCTCTTTCAGTTAAATGAAAATCTATAAAAGGAACCTTAAGAGTGTTGATACGTAAAAAACTGAAATGTGGTGAAAAAAATAAAAGAAAAAACTTAGAAAAAGCTCCTGGGAACGTGACTTCTTGGAAATTCTTGAATGTTCTCCGGAAGCAGACAAGTGGCTACAAGAAAGTGGGAAAAAGAAGACATTGCTAAAATATCGGCAGTGGGAGATGTTGAGTACTGACTTCAGATAATGATCTTATGGAACGTGCTCGTTTCACTGGCAGATCCTGAATATTTTTTAATCGCGATTCCGATCGATTTTTACGTCTAGCTAATTGACAAAATCATTTAAAAACAGATCTATAACTCATTATTATAGCAGAAATTTCCGTATCGATTAGTCGTATAAAATTTCTTTCAATTTGCATTGTCCAGTTTTTTCATCGGATCAGATCGTATAAAATTTGGTACAATTATCACAATCAGTAAACACTGGAAATCCATTAATTATGAACGTTATTAAATATTCGGATACCAATGCACATGTAATTGACGCAGAAGCTCAAGTCGTCCAAGACAAACAATGTTCGAGAGGATCGTGCAGTCAGGAGCAAAACCACGTCCACATCAAAGGCGTCGCTGTCAGCCATTTGAAGGCATTTGCCATCCTCCATGAATCCTCCATAAAGGGATACCATTTGTAACTTGCTAACAGAAGGCGAAATTAGGTGTCCATTAAGACACCTACCACTGACCCTTCAACATAGTCAGAGCCGTCTGGATTGGTACCGAGCTCTGTCAGCCTGGACAATGTCCGACTGGAGGCCTGTTGTCTATAACAGCGAATTCCGCTTCCCTCTTTTTACTGATGACCGCCGCATACGTGTATGGAAGAGAATTGGCCAGGGTCCCGATCCCATATTTCTTGTCGATCGACAAGCGGCCATCACACATGATGTGGCTGTCTGGGGAATCAGCTCATGGGTCGATATTCTGCAGCCGATTGTTCTGCTTATGCTGTCAAGCAGCCCAGATTCCATTTGTCAGCAAGACGACGCTCGACCACATACTGCACGACTCTCTAAACAATGTATTTGAAGACTTATTGCTCTCCTAATGCTATCCAGAGAACCTGACCTACCACCAATAGAACACATCTGGGAGATAGGAAGACAATTGCAGATTATGACATCTTTGTGTTGCCGCCATTTCTTTATGAAACGTTTTTGCTCTCAAATTCTAATCATTTACACATTCCCTCAAACTTTACATAGATGCTAAGTTTCACAGCTGTAGCTCAGTTTTTTATAGGTACATATATTTTTTTCTACAGAGTGTATTTTAAACTTTTTTATTCGAAAAAGCATAAAAAGTAGCTCTCCGAGCGAATGCTTTTTTCATTTTTCTGATTTTCACTTAAAATAATAAAATAAATAGTAAACTATGAAAGTTAAATAGTAAATTATATTAGATACATAGTAAACAACAAAACTGTGTACTAGAAAATTTAGTATTTAAATCTATGTTTATTATTAAAAAAAGCTCTTTTAGTTTTCGAGTAATCGCCTTGTCACGTTGAAGAAGATTGACATTTTTCGTTTTTCAAGCTTATAATGCTTATATCTCAAAACTGAAAGAGCTAGCTGCAAGCAATAAGCAAGAAAAATTAAGGAAAAGCAAAGAAAATGAAATTCCATAATTCATTTGTATGTTCTGGCTGATTATTCATAATAAATGAAATTTGTTTCAGAGTTTTTAATAGATAAAATTTTCTAAAGAATATAAATAAGAAAAGTTAATGTACATATTTATCTGTTATGCTTTGCAACAAATTTGGCCCGATGTCGCAAACTTAGTGACTTGCAGAAAATGTAGCCAAGTTGCCAATACTTCAATATCATTTAAAATTACATGAAATGTCTTTGATAATCCCTGTCGGTTTATAGGAATTATAAGTTCAATTATCATTAATGAAATACATGTTGAGTTCCACTATTATAAAACAGGTAGAGGAGTCTGAAAGGCTCGTAATGTAATTGAGCCTACCAGGTAGTAAAATAATTCTGTTTTGTTTGGGGATCGTACAGTAATAAATCATGCTCATCAGCAGAAATGTGTATTCCTCATGAGTTTAGGTATTTGGCAAAGCAACAGCTGTACAAAAGTAGTTTCAGAGGAGAATTTTTGCATAACTCTATGCATTCTGTAATATGACATACGTAATATGTATATAGTTTTAATAGTAACACAATAATGTATAACATGTGTGTTAAATCTTTTAAAATATACTATTTATTCCAAGAAAATGAAATGTGACATTCTATTTGTGAGACCATCAGGAGGCGCCATTTTCACATATTTGGCATTTTCTATCGAATGAAAAACGCAGACAAGTGTCGCCATTTTCGACAGTCTTGGTCCAGAAAGTTTATTACCCCAATGAATACATGTCATCAAAATTACTAGGTTGAATTAGGCATAAACAATACTTATGACTAGGACTTATAACGAACTTCGTTAGATCCAGAGGCACCAATCGAGCGACACATACAACGTCACACTAAAGAAATGAGTCAATGGAAGTAAGAGGGCGGCAGTGAGGGCATATTGATCCCTGAAGCTAAAAGATGTCGTGCCTAGCAAGAGAATATCAACAAAGGAAGTCAGATGAAGTCAGATCAGTAATAGTAGATGAAGTGAGATCAGCAGATCGTGGAGATCCAGATTTGATGCAAAGAATTAGTGTCAGTATGGCAGAGAGGTCAGAACAATTCCCCAGAGGAATTAGTATAAGACGGTGGTATATTGCAAAAAGTGTTCCATGCAGTTTCAATCAATATAAAGTCCGGAAATGCGGACAAAACAAGTCAGAGTCCAAACTACCAAGGTATGTGCCATTTTTATATAGAATCAGATTGAGTACATGTTCTGTTTAAATGTAACACCGTCTCACACGGAAAACTCTTCTCTTTGAGTACTTATGATGTAAATAGTTTAAGCTGTTATATAAGTTGACTACTGCTCATAATTTGTGTTATAAATGTTATTCTTAAACTTAAAAATGAATCGTTCACGAATAATGGGTTTATTTTATAGATAGTAAGTGAGCTCGTACTTGGAGAACTTTGTAGCTTATTGCGTTCATGTTGTTTTAGCCATTATAATATTATGATAAATAATCACTCACCACGCTATTCTTACATATGAAATCAAATTAATTTTATCCAAACTTGAGTTTGCCTTCCAACAGTCCTTTCCAGTGTATTAAAACTCATAAAATGTTAATATACAATGGAATCCATAAAATAATATTTGATAATGCGGATAGCAACTCCCTCATTGTTAAGTAAAACTCTATCGAAGAACCTCATCACTATCAATACAGAAATTAAAAAAAAACATGAAAATTAAAATAAAAATATGTAAAAATTATTGGAAGGAACGTGACTTCTCGGAATTCATGAAGTTTTTCTGGAAGATGGACAAGTGGTTTCGGTGAAGTGCGAATGGTGACGTGGCTAAAAGAATTGGTGCTGGGAATGTTTGGGGTTGACTTCTAAGTAAGGGCTTGTGAAACGTATTCATTTTATTCCGAAAATAGAAAAAGATATACTACTTTCACTGCTGAATAACTAACTAATCATCAGTATGTAATAAATATATTATTAGTATGCCTAATCCCAACCTGTACATTAGTTTTATAATTGTAAAAGCAACACCTCTCTTTGTGTTGTCAGAATGGCAACAGTCCAGTCTTGCAAATGTTTCGATATTATGTAATTGTACCATGGAGGTAAAAGTAAGAAATTAAAACGTCATATTAAGAACAGTAATTCAGGTGGATCTGAGATAAAATTGCATTGTATGCATGGTATGCATTTCTATGGGAAAAGACCTAAAATATTTATTTAAACTGTCAATTTTGTAATAATGAATTATTAGCGCAATGCAAAGTAGATATCAAACAATGAGAAATATTCCCACGTGTTCAAAATTATTTTACCTTTCTATTTATTTTTATCTCCCTATATTCTGTACTCTATCCAACAACTATGAAAAAATACTGGTTAATTTTACTCATAATTAGGGAACTCTTAATTTAAGAGTAAATAAAAATACATATACTAAATACTATGCCTTTATGTTGTGTCAACTAACAATACCAGCTACTTTACTAACACTAGCGACACCAAGATATAATTCTCAAAACTTTGTGGCATTTTCAAGCGTTTAATCCATAGAAGTTTTATATCCTTCTTTCTAACTCCATGAGTTGTTCGTTGTGCATATAATTGTGCGATGTTATGTTATGTATTTATTTTCGTTTTAATATAGATTTTAAAAGGTACTGTGACACGCAGCTTGCGATCTTAAGAAACATTTATTCTTCGTAAAATCATTCTACAATCTACCACTTCCATATGTCTGGAATGTCGAGAGGCATGAAAGATTCTTTCTGCTGCTACATATCATCTCCCGCTCCTCTCAACCCGGTGTGTCCTCCTCTCTCTCTCATAATTTCACATATATCTTTTTATAGACCATCCTGATAATCAAACAACCCTAATATATTTTTTCGAATTTTGTCTCAGAATTTATGACGACGTCTAGACCTCCACGCGAACTCAATTCTTGTAATATTACTCCCTTGATCTGATGACAAGCCTAATACCTTTATTCTGACTCTTTGAACACATTCTGCTGGTGACGGAGTCGTAATGGCTTTGTTTTCGAATTTGCAGTTGGGTAGCCTCTACTCGGAGGTCCATGATTGCACAAGAGTCAAACATATCTAAAGTATATTTCCCGAAGTTTTTCTGGATTTCTTACAGACTTGTGTTTAATATAGTCGTAATATTATTTACCATACACCCACTATATCTTCTCATAAGAACTGATAGTATGGATGTTTATTTGCGAAACAGAGTAAGAAGACGTACTGTCGTTTTCGCAAATACTTAGAATTTATTCAATGGTAAATCGCATAAACAGACGCGATTAAAAGTATGGATTACATTTGACTGAATATTACGGATTATATTTCACTGCCTGGAATATTGCACATTATATTTTACTGACTGGAATATTGCGGCTTGCATTTCACTGACTGGAATATTACGGGTTATATTTCACTGAGTGGAATACTGCGGATTATATATTTCACTGACTGCAATATTACGTATTATATTTCACTGACTGGAACATTGCGGATTATATTTCACTGACAGTATCATTACGGTGTATATTTCACTGACTGAAGTATTATGGATTGTATTTCACTGAATGGAATATTGAGGATTATATTTCACTGACTGGAATATTACGGATTATATTTCACTGACTGTTTTATTGTGAATTATATTTCACTGAAAGAAATCGTACAGATTATATTTGATTGACTGGAATATTGCGGATTATATTTCACTGACTAAAATATTACGTATTATAATCAGAACTTTAAAATTAAAGTAGAATGTTTTCAAAGTGATCGTCTGCTTTTATCACTTCATACGCAGCAATTTACGTTGTATTTATCAGAATTTATTCACTATAACGAACTGCAAATCACTTTTTAAAAGTCTGATATGTCAAATACTTGATATTCGCTATAAGTAACATACTTTTATTCTACTGGAAGCAAATAAATCCTAAACGATGCTATTAAATAATATGGAGTTAAAATTATTTATAAAATATCCACAAAATGTTCTATCAACCCATACCCTACCTAAATTTTGCAGCTCTATAATCCAAAATGTAAAATCTTAAATATATTATATTTCATCTTACTATATAATAAACAATATTTCATTAAATATACATTATTTCTTCCATACATTTTTCTTAAGTATACAATATTTCATCTTTAGTCTTTTCAGAACATTATTGGGACCAGTATATGTTTAAAAACTTTAAAAAACAAGTGATTGGTGATAAATGAGTGTGTAAAGCTTTTAAGATATTTCTATAAAAAAATATCTAAATAAATTATATCTCCATATCTCAATATAACTGAAAAATCAAAAACATATTCGTTTGGCACCTTCGATGTCTCTGCAACATTCTTTACGCCAAAATTGATCACCAAAAACATGCCAGTTTTGTCACCAAATCCATAAAACACTAAAAAGAGCAGTTTGCATGCAACAGAAATAATATGATTTATAACAATACAAACAATGATATTATGAAATATTTGGAACCATAGACTCTTTTATAGAATTTTTCATACATACATACATTCCATACAAGCCATATCACGCAGACGACTTCGCATTTCAAGAAGATTCAGATGAGGATGCAATGACCAAACTCATACTCGCAGAATCCTCCAATTGCTTGCTTGAAATTTGCGTGGCCATTGTAATCTCACACAACCGAAAATCAATTTATTTAATTTGAGCCAAATGAATACTAAATACTGATTTTGTGATACTTAAAAGTGTTTAAAAAATGTGAAAACGATCCACAAGTACTTATGAGTGAGAGTGAAAATGGAGTAAGAAATTTTACATGGGAGAATCCTTTCAAATCCTCCAGACCACCACCTCCTCCCTCAGAGGCCTATACAACTAAAACTCTACATATTTAATGTATCGGATATGAGAAAAACATAACAAAAAATTCACCAAGAAAAAGGGGCGAAAACATGTGGGTTTAAAATCCTTCTAAATCCTTCAGAAGTATCTCCATTGACATAGAAAAAAACTGAATCTTTACACACTTATACTATCCAGGGCGCGGTAGCCCATTGGTTAGAGCGCTGGAGTTGCACTCGGTAGGCCCGGGTTCGATTCCAGCCGCTGCCAAAACTGCCGCCGTGTTTTTGCGGAGTACGATCACGTTAAACATGTGGGTCCGAAAATCCTTCCGAGAGGTTGGTGGTAGGGGAAGGAGGGTACGGTCCCTGTGGATGCCTCCCCCACTGGGTTCCGGTCTAAATTGGGTGGCACTTCCCGACCGTCCAAACAGTTACCTTACACCTTTCTGGTAGGTCGGACAGTCTGGGTTTCAACACCAACACTTATACTATCCGGGCCAACGGCCGTACCGTGCTGAAAACACCGGTTCTCGTTAGATCACCGAAGTCAAGCAGCATCGGGCGCGGTTAGTACTTGGTGGGTGACCACCTCGGAACACCGCGTGCTGTTGGCCATCTCGGGTGCGGTATCCCCGTAGTTTGCGAGCTAGATTTGCACGTTACCACAAATGCCGCCGTGTTCATGCGGAGTACGATCACGTTAAACATGTGGGTCCGTAAGTCCTTCCGAGAGGTTGGTGGTAGGGGAAGGAGGGTACGGTCCCTGTGGATGCCTCCCCCACTGGGTTCCGGTCTAAATTGGGTGGCACTTCCCGGCCGTCCATACAGTTACCTTACACCTTTCTGGTAGGTCGGACGGTCTGGGTCTCAACAACAACACTTATACTATCCCTTCCCGGCCGTCCAAATAGTTGCTCTTAGTCCTCTGGACGAGTCGGACGGTCTGGGTCTCAACAACAACACTTATACTATCCCTTCCCGGCCGTCCAAATAGTTGCTCTTAGTCCTCTGGACGAGTCGGACGGTCTGGGTCTTCTACACTTATACTATCGCCACGGGTGAAGATTAATGGAGCTGAACTTTGAATTTCTTTCCTGCGGACAGTGGTCTAGTCGGACTGAATATAGCCGGACCTCAGCCAAGGCACTATTTCATACTGAAGGGGCGAGTTTTGATGCAAAGTCCATCAAGAAGACTTCATAATCATATGGTTACCAATAGATCTTGAAACATTGGTAGATTGAATAACCAAGTAAATATCAAGAAGGAGTATGTGGACAGAATGGATCAAGTTGATTAGATGAATCCTAGCAAATGACCACGTAATATTTTATCACCTTGGTTAGAAGGGAAAATATTTCTATATGAAATTTGTAGGAGGTTTAATATTCCACTTCTTCACAGATACAGAATAGATTTCGCAATTTAGTTGCCAACAACTAATCTACCTATTGAACTGTTGCCATTAAAAACAGCTAATGATTTTTGCCTGCCAGCAAAGCATTCCATTGGAGATATTTCAGTTTCAATACATTAGATTATATCTAAAATTCGATCTGTTCCAGGAATTGCTAGATTTTTTTCATTAATACTTCATTAAAAATTACGAGTCTGCAAACTAATAGTTGGGATCCATTAACGATCCATTAACGTCAAGACACGATTAATAAACCGTAGAAATGCAAATGATAGCATATCCCGAAATTTGAGGAGAAGCATAATGAGGAAAGTTACAAGCATTTGTGGAGTCTATGTTAATTTTAATTTTTAATCATATCAATAAATATATAAAATAAATTCAATTATATCGATTCTCACTAGTGTTATCGATAGCACAGAGCACCACCATTATTTTCTTTAAGACTAGATCACTGATTGAGGGAGGTGTAAAAATAAGGTAATTTTGAGGGGAGTCTTTTTAGGGGAGTAATTTTGAGGTTTTTCCAGGCACTTCAGAAACCCTACCGTAATCTATTGAGTTAAATCTTTGCAGATTTACAGTATCAAACATGACACAAAACCTAATGGATCTGAATGTTTTATTCCCCTTCCCACGAAGAAAATATATGTCTTTCCACAGACTCAAGGCTCCAGATGATTTAGAATACAGAATTTTTTCACACATACAGACAGCATCGTGGCCGTCAAGTAGCTACTCACGTCCTCGGATGAGTCTGACGGTCTGGGTCTTCAACACATACAGCATCGGTACTTAGATAGAACCTAACGGAACCGGATATTTTTTTAGGATGAAAGATGACTATATTCGACTCTAAACGCCATATATATATATATATATAGATATATATATATTATAATAATATTTTGAAAATCCAATGATAGAATGGAGAAAAGTTGCATCTCAAAAATCATAATTTCAAAAATGGCTGCATAATAAAAAAAAATATTACAAAGAAAGAAGTATTAATTATATATATATATATATATATATATATATATATATATATATATATATATATATATATATATATATATAGAAAGCTCATTAAAATAAAGATTAATTTTTGTTATCCCTACATACATCGCAAAATGTACAGAGACAATATTGTTAACGAGGTCAGAGACTTAAATTCGAGTTTTCGACGGAAGAGCACGTTTCAAGCACACCTGAACTCGAATCCAACGTTTCTGAGGGGATATCTGTGTGTATGTATACATGTGTGATTGTTAATGTGTGTGTCCGTGGGCCTGTGGAATTGATGGCGCACAAACGAATCGAACGTTTTGAACGAAATTTGATACTATTGTTACAGTAAATTCAAACCTGGAACAACATTGATTTTAAACGCGAAAGAATTTTCTGAAGATTTCTCCAGTTCTCGAATCAATTTTTGAAAAAATAATTTAAAAAACAGGAACTACAGTAATATTAATTAAATAATCATTTATCACGCAATTTATCATTAGAGATTAAACAAATGGCAACCACTGTATAACGTCAGCATGAACAGTTCCCAAGGCATACCAGGTTTTCAGATAAATTTATCACAAACAACAAAAAAAATTAAAATAAGTAGTAAGTATTCTTAAATAAATAGTACAAAAATACTATAATAATAATGCTAATAATAGTATAATACTATAATAAATAATACTAATATATAGTACATCGACATGTTTTTATTATATTTAATAAATATATGATCATTTCAGTATTTGTACAGAAAGTTATGTCAATTGGATTAAAAATGGAAACGTTGGATTCCAATGTTCCAATATTCACTGCCTTCTTAAGGAAACTAAATGATATGATTTATTTCTCTTACATTTGAACTCAATCACATTTTCATGAAGATTCAATGCAACACAACTCGGTCATTTCTCCTACACACTTTCCAATGTAATAAACCACATCAAAAGGCAACGCAAAGGAATGCAAAAATATAAAATTCAATAATATAAACAGCTACCGGCGCTCTCAGTTAAATGAAAACCTATCTATCCAAAGAAATGTAACGGTATTGATAAGCAAAAAGCTGAAATGTGGTGAAGAAAAGATAAAAATGAGAAGACCAGGAAAGAAACTGGTGGGAACGTGACTTTTCCTAAATTCTTGAATGCATTTCCTAGAAGACGGACAAGTGGTTTTTAGAAATGGAAATAAAAAGGCGGCTAAAATCGGTATGTAAAAATTCTTGCGGTTATATATATATATATATATATATATATATATATATATATATACGCTAAGATAAAAAAATCTACTCACCAAGAAAGAATTATCCAAATGAGACAAAATTTGGTACGTATAATGTGGATGTACAGAAAAAGAAATGATTAGAATTTCAGAACAATTGGGTGATTTATTGCTCTGAAAGTTCTACACAAAGTGAGCACGTAAATATGGCGTAGATTCACCTCTGTATTTGATACAAGCTGTTACCCGACGTGGCATTGATGCATAAAGTTGCCGAATAGTGTTCTGAGGAATGTCGTTTCAAATGGCCTCCAATTGATGAGCTAATTCGTCTACCTTCTGGGATGGTCGGCAAGCGACGCCCCATCTCAGCACAAATATGCTCAATATGCAAGAGATCTTGGGATCTGGCTGGCCAAGAAAATGTATCGTAAGCACACAGAAAATCAATAGAGAGGCGTGCAGTGTGTGGCCTGGCATTATCTTGCTGAAAAGTTAGTCTGGGTCTGTCGCGAAAGGAATGGCATTACACCTGGTCGTAGAATATCGACAACGTATCGCTGTTCTGTGACGTATCGCTGAAGAACGTATCGCTGAAGAACGTATCGCTGTTCTGATGCATAAAGTCGCCGAATAGTGTTCTGAGGAATGTCGTTTCAAATGGCCTCCAATTGATGAGCTAATTCGTCTACCTTCTGGGATGGTCGGCAAGCGACGCCCCATCTCAGCACAAATATGCTCAATATGCAAGAGATCTTGGGATCTGGCTGGCCAAGAAAATGTATCGTAAGCACACAGAAAATCAATAGAGAGGCGTGCAGTGTGTGGCCTGGCATTATCTTGCTGAAAAGTTAGTCTGGGTCTGTCGCGAAAGGAATGGCATTACAACTGGTCGTAGAATATCGGCAACGTATCGCTGTTCTGTGATGGTGTCACGGAGGACTATCAAAGAGGCCCAGCTATCTAACGACATGGCACCCCGGACAATAACTTCCAGTTGTCGAGTCGTGTGGCATATGACAGTAAGAGCAGGATCCTGACGATGTCCGGGCTGTCTCCAGACACGTCTGCACTGGTTGTCGGGGCTCAGTTCGAAACGGAACTCATCACTGAAGACAATTCGTTCCGAATCCGAACAACTCCACGTTAATAGGGCCCGACACCATTGCAATCGCTGTTGACGGTGCATACTGGACAGTAGTAGGAAGCTTAATGGTCACTTCCGTGTTTTCCACACGTTGGATGGTTAATAACGACGAATCTCGTGCTACCACAGCTGCTCTGACAATCGCTCTATCTTCCCGTTCTGTCGTCGCTCTAGGCCGTCCGCTGCCCGCTACCAGCTGAAATCTGCCATTTCAGATCCATTCCGGCCAACATCGTATAATCGTCATCCTACTCAAATGCCGAGCGATTCGACGGTGTGCCCATCCAACCTCATGCAGTCCGATCACACGCCCTCTTTCAAACTCCTTTATATGCTCGTAGTGACCGCAAATTCGCCGGTGAGTCAGTGTTACTATCAAGGTACGTAAACGCAATCGAAATCCACTACACGTTTTGCTTCTGAAAGCGAGATTCGCTCCTTATATACACCACCATAATGATCAGTTTCAATGCGCTTAGTTCCGATTATTCATTCATTGGCTGCGAATTTTTGATCATTTGCATATTCAGTCGAAAGTTGTTTGCATGTAAAGTTTCATTACTATTGGATTATTTTGCGGGTGCGTGGAATTTTTTGCCTTAGAGTGTATATATATATATATTATCGTTTATAAATATAATCTATCACTGATATCAGAAACATGCTTTAGTGTTCATTTTGATAAAATACTTGGACTTGAAGAGTTTTATCGAAATTAACAATTCATTTGTTTAGGCCTAGGGCTTGTCCACGTGTACAGCATTAATGCTTGGATTTTATTTGATTTTCTATTATCGATTCCTTTCCAGTAATGTTTGTTGTTTGTCTTCAGCTTGATGACTAGAGGTTTGCATTTTATTTTCCACTTGATTGACGATTCTCTGTTTGATACATTTTTATTTGTTAGGTATTTTTTAATGTTGAAGATGGTTGATGTTGTAAGATGAAATACCGAGAAAAATGGATTAGAAATAGCATGTTTAGTATTAGAAATCGATTTTTAATGAATATCTGGTTTTTATGGATTGAACACCCATTTCTGAACTAGAATGTCAAATATAACCGTATTCAAGAAACTCATGTGGGCATAATTTATGATATGTTTAGATTAAGAGCAAAGTACTTGGGTATTGAATTGATTGGACAACAACCAGATGAATAAGAAAAGGAAAAGGAGTACTGCATCTTGACATACCAAAATAAGGCATTCGAATATACCCTTTAATGGTATTTTTAATAAATTTCATCATCTCATGCCTGTCCGTAATATTAAAGTTGACACTACATATAGATGTGTAAAAACTATTGGACGAAGTTTATTCAATTATAATGCATTGTGTCGGCATGAGGATACAGATACATCGGATGATCAAGTATGTAGATGTAGTGAAATCGAATTTTATAACCCAGATTTCGGACATATTATTAGTGGTGACTTGGATTTATTGGAAAAATTTGACATTGTACGATATTTTGTACAAGGTACTAAATTTCGAGTACAAAAATTTGGAAAAGTGCAGGTGGATTTCATAAAGGAGATAGACAATTTTATTTACAAGATGGCCATTAAATACAGTCTGCCAGTAGAAGTTTTCGCAGAATGGAGATTTGCAATCATTGCCAGTTTTAAGTCCAACTATAGACCGCTTTATTTTTGTACTAAATCATATAAATACAATTTAAATAATCGTAATGTTGAAGATTTTCGAAAGCAATTTGTTATATCATACATGGATAAGGTTAATTCTAACTTTGTATTTACTTGCAGAATTTTATATCAACAAATGTTAGATCAGCATTATTATAACAATAATAATATGTATCGAAAATTGCAATCCCCAAGAAGGGTTATCTAAAATAAATTTCGTGCTTTATATAAAAGAATCAAAATAGAAATAGGAAATTTTAAATTATGATCCCTATGAATTATGATCTTTTAAGTTATGATCCCTAAGATGCATAAAAAGCCTGTAAAATTTAGACCTGTTACTGTGGGATATGGCACAAACTTGAAAATCGCTAACGGCAAACTACTTAAAGTTTTGAAACCCATCATGAAGAAAAATAACCAAATAGGTTCAAGTGTGATTTCTAATAGTTATGAAGTCATCAAAATTTTGTAACAACACCCTGATCTTTGTTTTTATGGAGCTTTGACTTTAAGGATATTTTCGATAATGTAGATTTGGAAGTTCTTAATGGCTTAATGAAGTTTATTTATGAAGAATTAGAGTTACAGGCTAATTTCGGCTTAAGTTATTTTAAGTCTTTAGTAAAACTGATCTTGTTTGAGAATATACTTTATGATGGGATTGACTTTTATAGACAACTTAACCGCATTCCTATGGGGGGAAGCAGTTCGTCAATTTTGACTGATCTGTATTTATATAGGTATGAATCGATATCACATATTAATAGTGAACTCTTTTACCTACGATACGTGGATGAGTTATTGACAGGTGCTTGTGATCCTTCATACCAATTGGATTATAGTTTTTATCCTGTTAACTTGGAATTCATCGAAACACCTCCAGAACCGGATGGCAGCATTAACTTCCTGGATATTAACATTAAAAATAATGATTCCGGAGAAGGTATGTATTTTAACATTTACGATAAAAGGAATACGTTTGACGTAAAAGTGAATTATTTAATTAGTTGGGAATCCAACATTCACAAAAATATTTTCCGTAATATAGTGATTAATCAATTTTTGAGAAATAAACGACTATATCTGATGAACAAAAAATAATTTTTTTGTTCATTTCAATTTTTTGTTCATTCAATATGTTTTTGTTCGTAATTTCATTGGTGAGGCAATCAGGGAAGGATATTCAAGGAGCGTCTTGAAACGTCACATCTCAGGAATTTACGGAATAGATGGGAAGTCAGTATTTGAGGATTTGTTGGGAAGGTGAAATGGATATTTATTATCGATTTGCATCTGGCAACATATTGCGTATATAGAGATTTAGAATTTGGAGACTTGCCGAATGTCGGTGTTGACGTAATGAGCGATTTGGTGTTGTTGTTGAGACCCAGACGTCTACCCTACCAGAAAGGTGTAAGGTAAGCGTTTGGACGACCGGGAAATGCCACCCAATTTAGACCGGAACCCAGTGGGAGAGGCATCCACAAGGACCGTACCCTCCTTCCCCTACCACCAACCTCTCGGAGGGACTTACGGACCTACATGTTTAACGTGATCGTACTCCGGATGAACATGGCTGCAGTTGTGGCAGCGTGCAAATCCAACGCGCAAACAAACGGGCTACCGCGCCCGAAATGTGCCAACAGCACGCGGTGTTCCCAGGTGGTCACCCATCCAAGTACTAACCGCGCCCGATGCTGATTGCCTTCGGTAATCTAACGAGAAGAGGGTCTTGCTGTGTATGTTTTGTGTTTGAAAATTTTTATTACAATTTTACGTCCATACTGCCTTATATTTGTCTTTGGTGAAACTAATTTGGAACCGAATATCGGTCTTTATCATTGGATGGTCTGTTGTGGTCGTTTCAGCTTCATATATGTGGTGCATCGGCGTCTACTTCGAGGGGGTGCTTGCCGCGGCCTAGCAGCATGCTGAAACCGGGATTTAGAAGGGGTCACAACCCCCTTGGGCTATTTATTGGCACTCCGCTTGTTAGCTTTCCTCATCCGCCTTTTTTGCTTTTTTCATTTTTGAGATTGAATAATAGAGTGAAAGAGCAGCATTGGCGCATTTCAATCTAATTATGTTCATTTGCTATTTTCCATTACTTTCATTTACTGTATTAATACTTTAATTATGTTATTACAATTTTGCATATATATATATATATATATATATATATATATATATAAAATTAATAAAAATTGAAATTTTTATCGAAAACTATGCATAACTACGGTCAGTAGTACAAACAAGAATGACCAATCACGCATAAAGCATTGATTATGAAACACATTCCAACTGCAATGCAATTTTATTTAAACATCTCTAAATTGCGATACATTTAGAGGTAATATTTTTTAAAATTATCACAATACTACAATAATTTATTACATTTGAAAACTTAAAACTTATCGAAAAAAAAAATGAACTTTATTCAAATGACGTGATTGAAATATAAATCGCCTGGCTTTCTATGTAAAAGCTATATTTTATTCATACACTGTTATTCCAATCCTTTCATTCATCACAATACTATAGTAATTTATTTTATTTAAAAATTTAAAACCATGGAGGTAAAAGTAATTTAACTCTATACTTAAAATTTCATCAAAAAAGTCTGCTATAAAATCGTCTGTTCTTTATGTAAAATCAATGAATGTTTCATTCATATCAGCTATATTGCAGACTCCAGAGCTAATAATTTTGTGTTAAAGAAATTCAACAGTTCTTATACAACTCATCCTACATCTTTATGTGTTTACATTCTCCATAAGTAAAAAATAATAATATAAATTAAAAATAAATTATTACTAAATATAAATTTAAAAAAAACTTCAAAAATCACCATTTTGACACAAGATGAGGGTCATATTTTATTTTGATGTGGGTCACGCGATCTCTTCATATGATATAGGTTGTTGTTGAGACCCAGACCGTCCGACCTACCAGAAAGGTGTAAGGTAACTGTATGGACGGCCGGGAAGTGCCACCCAATTTAGACCGGAACCCAGTGGGGGAGGCATCCACAGGGACCGTACCCTCCTTCCCCTACCACCAACCTCTCGGAAGGACTTACGGACCCACATGTTTAACGTGATCGTACTCCGCATGAACACGGCGGCATTTGTGGTAGCGTGCAAATCTAGCGCGCAAACCACGGGGATACCGCACCCGAGATGGCCAACAGCACGCGGTGTTCCGAGGTGGACACCCACCAAGTACTAACCGCGCCCGATGCTGCTTGACTTCGGTGATCTAACGAGAACCGGTGTTTTCAGCACGGTACGGCCGTTGGCCCCATATGATATAGGTGTAATTGTTATTTTAATTTTTATTTAAAAACTACAGAATATATTTTGCTGACATTTTTTTTCATATTTTTTATGGAATAACTTGAATATTTCGTAAAACTTTTTAATCAATATGTAAATTTTAAATTTGCTTAAAAAATGTTTGAGAAATTAGGTCCCATAGGGTTCAATGCATTTCATTTCTTCAACCCGGGTTTAGTCCAAAACTAATTGGGTGATATTATTCATTTATATTCCCGTTGGTCCCACAGACAGTCTGAACAACATACTAAAATTTTATTTTGATAAAGTCATTTTTACGGCAGTTATCGTGCGAACGGGCAGACAGACAAACAGACAGACAGAATGAACAAAGTCATAAAGACTTCTCAACTATGTTGTAAAGTGTTAAAAACCCATCTCTAGCATAACTCTTACAAATAAGTAACTATAGACCAAAACTAAGGATAAATTAGTAGGTAACTTGTCACTGTAATGGTATGGGGATGAGGGGAATATTAGTATACAAAAATTATAATTAAATATATATATATATATATATATATATAAATATATATAAAATATGAAAAAGCAAACACGGTGAAAATGAGAATTGGCAATAATAATTAGCTCAAGATAAAATATCAAGACATGTAGTATATATATACATATACATATATATATATATATATATATATATATATATATATATATATATATATATATATATATATAATTGAAATCAAAAAAGAGGATAAAGTTCAATGGAGGGGAAACCAAATACAATGCATACAATAGCAGAGGAGGATTGCGACTCCTCAATCCCGTTTAAAGCTGCTTTTCCAGCCCGGGCAAACGGTCACGGAATCAATGCATTGCAAGGGTTGATCCCCCATACGTGCCTAGTCAGAAGCACCCAAACATGGAGAAACAGACCACCGAGAATGGAAGTCAAGAACCGCACAAATGAAGAAACACAAAATCTCCTATTATATAAGTAACTATGCGCATGTGCAAGTCTTCAAGTGATATGCAGAAACTATCCCAATTCAGTAAAATCCCTTTTGAATGAATTTGCTTCATTTTTATTGTTGAAAAATGAATTATAATATTTCTTCAGGAAATTAACTGGGTAATTCTTTCTTAATGCTTCTAATATTATCCCCTTGTTACTGGATATGCTATCCTTTGCTAAAGTGTTGCAAATTTGGTTTCTTTTGAAATGTCCTAAAAGTATATTTCTAAAAATAAATCTTGAAAGGTTCGTTTTCCAATTGATGATATGGTTAATTTTTATTCCATAACTTGTTCTTTTGTCGTGTAGACTCGTATAAATTCCATTCCTTGTATTGTACTTAATGGTGATATCTAAGAAATTCACCGATCCATCCTCTGCACGTTTATTTACAACCAATTCCAAGCCAATGGGGTAAAAATCGAATTCCAATACTGGTGCATTTTCATAATATCCATAAAGCACATCATCAACATAACGAAAATACGGTATCTCATACAATAGGTGTGTTCCATGCTCATATTTAGTTAGATATATGTCAGCTAATATTAATGAGCAACTTCCTCCCATTGGAATTCCTTTAATCTGCTTATAATAGCATTTTCCGTCAAAAAGTATATTTTCCCTCAAAACCAAACTGATAAGGTCCATACATTTGCGATATGTAATGTACTCTTTCAAATCATGTAACTCATGTAATTCCTTCAATATAAGGTAAAGTTGTGCAATATCAATATTATTGAAAAGATCGCGAAAATCCTAACTTCTGAATCGCAATTCCTTGTCACAGAATTTAAATCTTTTAATGACATCATGGCTGTTCTTGATAATAACAGTTCCCTGCTTTTGAAGGTGAATCATAACATGCTTCAGGATATTTAAAAGTTTTAAGTTAGCAATGGTCAAATAAGTTCCGCATCCTACGGTGACAGTGCGGCATTTAACGGGTTCCTTATGCAACTTTGGTATAAGCACTAAATAAGGGAACTTAACATTTTTAAGATCAATATCAATTCTTTTGTATAAGGATTTGATCCGATTGGTCAATGTTTTACTATTATGTGATACCGATGTATACATATCCTGATCAAGGTAACATTTCTGTAAATTTTCCACATAATATTTTTTACAGGTAAATGCGTAATTAGCCACTATTTTATCTGTATAAGTGATTACAAAGCTATCTCTGATGTCTTTGATTGATCTAGGTATGGAGGATACTTTGGTATTTTGGCATCTCTTTTGATAGTACAATTTGAAACCATTAGTTAAATGATATCTCCATTCATCAAATATCTGGATAGGAACACTGTATTTCACAGCTAAACGGTAAATGAATTGATTCAGATCGTTATGTAAATCATCATATACACTCTCAAATTCTTGTTCTCGAAACTTAGTTCCCAATTTAAAAATTTTTTTTAGTTGTTGGTCTTCAATAAAATTTAAGTTTCCTGTAATAATATGTTTGTGATATGGGTCACTATATACACTGTTCCTGCAATTACACTCTTCCACATCATACAACGATGCATTCTTACATATATGACTATAGCTGTATATTTTTCTGCCGTTAGTACAAACATAACGGTAATTCAATTTAACTGTAATAAAAGGGATTGGTAAAAATTTATTAATTCCATTCAAAATAGAACTGAAAGGAATTCTGTCAAAAATCTTGTTTTTAAAAGTTGTCATAAAAAATTCCTTTGTAATTATCTTCTGTTTTTGAGGATTCAATTCAATATGAAGCTTACTGGCCTTTAACTTAATCATATCCAATATCATAGCCATAAATTTACAATTCTCCTCCGTATGTTGATGAGAGTATGTTCATACGGAGGAGAATTGTAAATTTATGGCTATGGCGAAGTATACCTACGAGGAATTGGCCGACATACACCTCACATACGGTGAAGCCAAAGGAAATGGACTCGCAGCACGAAGATTGTACGATCAGCGGTTTCCAACGCGTCGTATTCACAGTCATCCTACCTTTGCCAGTGTCGTTCGACGACTGCAAGAAACCGGGTCGTTCACCATCGCTAATAGCAATGCAAGACGTTGGCGAATTGCACGAACGCCTAAAGTGGAAGAGCGAGTCCTGACGAGATTTGCAGCAGCTCCGCCCACCAGTACGCGAGCGGTGGCAGACGAAATGGGTGGTTCTCAGAAAGTGGTGTGGCGTATTTTACACGAGGAATGCATGCACCCCAACCACGTGCAATAGGTGCAATCTTTGCACCCAGATGATTATCCCCGCTGAGCAGCCTTTGTGCAGTGGATGCTCGGGATGAGGTATACCCATCCCCGATTACCTGCATTAGTTTTATTTAACGATGAGGTAACGTTCAGCAGAGAAGGCATTTTCAACATGCACAATCAACACGTGTGGTCTGCCTGTAATCCCCACTGCACAACCCATCGTAAACACCAGCACCGATTTACCGTGAAAATCTGGACAGGTATCCTTGGTGATTACCTGGTCGGCCCGTACATCCTGCCAGACAGATTGTCCGGCGCAACATACCGTATCTTTTTGGAACACGTGCTGCCCAGTTTATTGCAGGCCGTTCCGCTCCCCATCCAGAACGACATGTGGTTTATTCACGATGGAGCCCCGGAACACTTTTTCATCACGGTCCGGAACTTCTTGAATGCCACATATCCCGCACGCTGCATCGGACGTGGCGGACCTGTGGCGTGGCCTGCACGCTCACCAGACCTCAACCTACTGGACGTTTTCTTCTGGAGCTACGTGAAATCTTTAGTGTACGAGACGCCTGTGGACTCGGCGGAAGATCGACGCGCGCATCGTTGTTGCCGCAGACCACATTAACACAACATCCGGAATCTTCCAGAGGGTGCGTCAGTCATTACTTCCCCGGTGTGAACGGTGCAACGACACGCGTGGTCGCCACTTTGAGCACTTGCTATGAGTTTGTTGCTGCAAAATAAATCTGATTGTGCATTGTTTGATATCGTTCATTCGCTTTCCCAACACTGGTGTATGTGCAGGTTCGTATTCTAATTTTACTCTTTTCTGCCTCTCTGAGTGCAATGCGACCCTATATAGGGGTACTATAACCCCTCTGCTTTTGTAAAAACATTTCCGACTCACCCTGTATATATATATATATATATATATATATATATATATATATATATATATATATATATATATATATATATAATATATATATATGTATAAATGTATATATATATATATATATATATATACATTTGTATACATATATATATATATATATATATATATATATATATATATATATATATATATATATATATATATATATATATATATATATATATATATAAATTTAATATGTAATTCCTTGATTAAAAATTTACAAAGTTTTGTTGTCATCATCTATAAACAGAAGTGACTACAAATAATGACTATGAATATTAACGAAAATAATAATAAAAATATGAATATATAAAACTTTGAATATAAAACCTTGATATTCTAATAATATTTGGAAAATAGTCAGTTCTATACTTCTGTACTATATAATTTAAATTAATATAATCTTCCATGGTGACTTTATAAACAGCAATAAATATATGAGTTAATTATATAACGTTTATCTAAATTAAATACCCATTACAATTAATGATATTCAGATGCGTACGGACAAAATATTTACATTTTTGGGGTTCGCCATTAATTAGTGATCAAGGTAAAAAAAAATTAGTTAATACTGGACCACCAATATAAATAGATTTCATTTATAAAAACTATTACTTTGAATACTAAATGAATATTTAAATACAAAATTATTGGTAAAACTATTGATAAACTTTTCAGGAACTGTTTTAAACCATTTTGATTTATACTTTAGCTCGAACGAAATCTATTAAATCTAAGCAAGCCATTCATAACATTATTGCTAAAAATGCCAATAGATAAATTAGATAAGACATACCTGCATATTAGTTGTTTCAAATTTAAAATGTTTAATTTTATTATACATATCAAATACTAATTTATAGTCATTGTCAAGTATTTTTGTAAGGTTAAAGAAGCTTACATTATTAAAATGATATCAATCATTAGGTAATAATTCAAAATAAGAATAATGGAAGGATAATGGGTGAGATTAATATTATCATTAACGTTCCCAAAAATGACTACCAATATATATATCATCAATAAATCAGTGAATATCTCTCACTCTCTATTTCTCTCTCTCGTTCTTTGTTAAATATATATATATATATATATATATATATCAAAAAGCAATTCGGACACCTAGTTTTTGACCTATTATTAACAAGGGCAAGACAGCTAGTTGTTAAACTCACACTTTGATACCCGAAAGAGAAAACCAATCTATCTTACTGTGTTATTAATTACACAAATCCTATTTTTAATTACATCAACTTTACACAAAATTGTGAAAGATTCAATTCGTTATTACAAATTAAAAATATTAATATAATTAAGGCATATAAATATCCTGTACCATTATGACGTAAAATATACAACTACAATATTTTATCAAAACAGTTGAACAATTCTGTATCTTGTTCGTGTTCTGAGTCATGCTATTAACCCTTTATCCACCAACTTCATGGACATATAATCACAAGGAATCTCAATTTAATTAAGGAACCTAATCTCAAACATTTTTACAGTTTTTAAACTATGGATCCAAATACAGATTTCCACTAGTATATAACAAAAAGAAAATAATTCAAGCTTTAGCCATTGATCTAGATACATTTAAATATAAACTATTGAGCAAATACCACGGCCACCATATAAAATAATTGCTTCAACTATTTCCTATGCATAAATATACACATAATTAACAAGACATCTTAAAAGAGATCAAGTTACTACAAGACAATTTTGTAATCACTTATGTTGATAATGCATCAAGTAATTATGCGTTTATTTGCAAAAATAATTATTTGGACAAACTCAATTCCTCAATTTCATTAACTCCACAATTAACAATTTCCAGAATTAATTTAACAATTTCATAACAGTCATATCATGTACAGATTCATTGATGATCTAATTATTATTAAAATTACTAATGATGTCATAATGTTAAACTTTCAGTTTTATCCTCCTAATCTACAACTAATTGAAAATGTATATACATCACTCTGGATCAATTACCTAGACGTTAGTTTAAAAATTCAAAATGAAGACTCATTAGAAATTAAAATATACGACAAAACTTAATCATTTAACTTCAAAGTAAATAACTTTCAACATTATTCATCCAATCTATCAAAATCAGTATATAAAAATATTATAGATAATCAATTATTAATAAAAAATGTTAGGTACACCATGTTACTACAAAGAACATCATATCAAATTCATAAACACCACTATACAAAATACATATCCGCCAAAATTTATTTTTTCATTTCTTAAAACACAATTTATTTTTAAATTCAAATCCTTACTCCAAATACAGCAACACGTAGACAAATCAATCTCAAACATTTTAGAATAAAAAAATATTAAACAATTTATCATCTACATGTTTTACTTCCATCTGTTGCACTCTTAGCCTATCAAATTAACTGTGTCACGGGGGAAAAATAGGACGCCAAACACCAAGCATGACATATGCAATATGAAATTAAGTGGTACATGCAAATATGCTAAATAGGTTAAATCGTATAAAAGCCGTGAATGTGCTAAGCCGAGAAGATCGTTGGCACAACCCATAAATGTTATACACATTAATGTTATACCCAGGTTCTATTTCGAAGTTCTCTCGTCCAGGAGTAAATTCCTGGATGACCTGCAGTGCAGTAAATACAAAGGTGCAATAAACCCTTACCTTGTAAGGCGGCATCTCCTAAAAACATTTATATTAATTACAATTTCAGGAGACAAAGATAACGTTAAATAACCACACAGGTATAAAGATTCACTTTCTTTATTCAATATTGTATTAAGAAGTTAGAGTAGAGAATATGATAGACTGAATCAATATCAGCAAGCACAACATTAAGTAACTGTGACACTGGACTCAGACCCGTTCAAATAAATTTGCAGCCACGGAAATAATTCAATGATAATATGTTGATCAACGATATAAACAAAGTGGCACAGCAATATTTAAGTATATAATAAGCAATATGATATAAGATATTTAAGGTATGGTCTCAAAGCAACCGGAGAAAACTCGAACTTAGAGCAAAGCAAAAAAATCTGATGTGGGCAACACATGACTTTCCTTATATAATGTAATGAATTTACTACTTTGACAGTAAAAAAATAGGTTTTTCTTATAGTAGATACTAATATTCTTTCCAAGATATTGAATTTTCGACAAATAGTCGTCATTTTCACTCATTTAGCGTCATTTTTATCCATTTGGCGAGATTTTCGTTAATTTGGCAACATTTCAAAAAGTCGCCAAGTTGGCGACATTCCGCCAAATTTGTCGCCAAAATTTCGCCAAGCGTTATGGACGAAGAAATAAGTTGTTCTTACAACAGAAAAGTGACTATTGGCGTTCAAATACAAAAGTATTACTCAAAGTATCTTTTTTCATGAATGGAACGAACTAGATCTACGAGAATGATGTCACCCAATTTATCGCATGGTATTACATATAAAAAGTGAACATGTTTCTCAATAGGAAATATTTTTTTTCATTTTATATGACTTTTTAATAATTTTTTTGAAAAATGTGCAATATCTCGAGAAAGGTTCACGTTAGCGTTCTAAAATTTATGTCAATCGTTTTCTAATGAAAAATTACATAAGAAATGTCTATTTGCGTAACTTTACTAGTGGTTTTGATTTTTTGACGATTTTTTCAAAATTTTATTCGAAAATTTAGGGTGGTTCTGAACATTCGATTGCGTATAAAAACAATAGGCTTCCAGTGTTTACGGATTGTGATTTTTGTACCAAATTTGGTTCGAATCGGTCCATTCGTTCGTCAGTTATCGTCTCCACAGACTCACTGACATACACACACACACAGACATCACTTCAAAAATGTTTGATTCGTGATCAGGGATGCTTGAAACGTGCTCTACCGTCGAAAACTCTATTTCGAATTTTCGACCCCGTCACAATACTTTCCTTATACATTATGTATATAAGAAAAGTAATAGAACTGATAATTAAACAAGTTGATATAATTTAGGAACGGAAGTCAGAGTTTATGTAATTTAAGGAGATGATTCTTTATATTTGTGTTTCCGTAAGACAGGCGTAGATCCAGAGAGCAATCAACAATTACCTCCCCCAGTCGGAGTTGCAGAAGGTTCGGAATCAGACATCCGCCTCATATCGCAGGGAATTTGGCTTCATAGTTGCATTCCGTACCATTCTAACATCTCGACCCGGCACATAGACCTCGGGCCCCATGGTACCTTTCTCGTCGCAGCTCTCTCAGCTAGGCCTCAGGCTCTCCATCGATGTTCTTCGGCGATGTATGCATCTTCGGCTCTCCTTCCCATGCTCACGGGAGGCCAGGAGTCGACTTGGGCCGAATCCTGCACTCCGTGGTGAGCAACATTAAAAAATGGTCCAGGCCGACCTGTGACTGTTGACGACCAGACAGAAAAGAGAGCCACGAAAAACGCAACCAATGTGCATCGTTGTGGAGTCCCTAGTCACAAGGACTTTAACCTCCGGTATAAATATGATATGTGTACTCATGACATTACTTGAGCAGAAAGGTATGTTAACAAAAAAAAAAGAAAAAGAAAAAGCAGCATACAAAACAAGTGCAACTTTCCGAGATGGAAGGGGATTTGAAAATAAGCGAAGAAGTGCTGCCCTCTGTTGATAAACAGAGAAACAAAAGGAGAGTTACAACGTACCTTTAGAGATACGAGAAAAAGGAAAATTTAAAAGCAGTAAAAGGCTAAAAATGAGAAAAATAGGGAACTCAAGGACGGGGTTAGCGAAGTACCCAGGAGAGGCAGTAGCCTCCCTTTAAACTTCGGGCGAAAAGGAAAAAGTTCAGAAAAAATGAAGAAGAATAGGATTTAAAACTAAAAGGTGCTCGGGGGGGGGCAGTGACCGAAGTCGTGCCTCCTTCTCTCCAAGTCTTCAGAGGTGAAAGAGCAGGGGCCCAGCGGGCTGTCTGCAGCGTAGATAAAGAGGTGGGAGATAGAGTTGCGCCCCGAGGGGTGCAGGGCTTTGAGCCTGAGTTAGAGTATCACTAAACATTACAGTAAAAAGGTGAAAGTGCTGGTCAACTACGCGAATTCCCAAAAGCAAGGGAAGGGTACGGAAATGGTTAAAAGTATGCCAATAAATGGAGAGCAGGTAAAACTAGTCCAGACGACTCCGCTTATTGCGGAGGTAAATATCCCTCACAGGTCTTCCAGGTAACGACCGAGGGCGCTTGCGCGCCTTCGTGTTACGAGGATGATAGCGTGGGATACTGTCTAAAGTAGGATTATTAACGCTACTCAGACCTCCTAGAAATTTGAGAGCTAAATTTTTCACATGTTCCAAAAATGGCCGAATCTTGAGGTCTTGGTGCAATACTTCTAACTGGACGTAGATCGGAAGGTCTGCAAATGCACGCAGAGCGTTGTTCTGAATAACTTGAAGCTTCCTAAGGTGAACCTCCGCTGCGGTGCCCCAAATTGGGGCTCCGTACGTCATGATTGGACGTATGCAGGACTTGTATAGCAATAACTTATTATGAATGGACAGGCGGCTATTTCTATCCAAAAGAGGGTATAAACGGGCAAGTGAAGCCCTCACTTTCTTGCATGTTTCAGAAATGTGAGGTTCCCACGTTAATGTTGAGTCCAAGTACACGCCAAGGTATTTGTATCTAGATTGCCAGGGAATTGGCTGGTTATTCAGAATTAAATTAGTGGATGGGGGGTTGCCGGGGGGGGGAAGGTCACGGCGGCACACTTACCAACGTTGACTTTGATCCTCCACTTTGTTAACCATTGCGTCAGGGTGTTCAAATAATCTTGCAGAGTATCGTGCACGACTTGTGTCTGTTTGTGATGTGCTATCAGGGCCGTGTCGTCGGCATATAGGTCAAGTGAGACACCGGGGGAACGTGGCAGATCATTAATGTAGAGGTTGAACAGTTTGGGTCCGACAAGGGAGCCCTGCGGTACCCCGCTGAGAATACTCCTGGGAGACGAAAGAAGGTTAGATACTCGTACCACGAAGCTGCGCTCCGTTAGGTACGAGTGAAGAAGTTTGATGATATCAGGAGGGAAGGAGCGTTTGATAAGCTTGAATAACAACCCGTTTATCCACACCTTATCAAACGCCTTCTGGAGATCGAGAAAAACAATAGTAGTGCTCTCCTGTTTGCTGCGAGCCTCATGGACAAGTTCGACAACCCGAAGCAACTGATGCTGTGTGGAATGGCGCTTCCTGAACCCATATTGTTCAGGAATCAGGAGATTCTTCAGGTTGCAGTACTCATCCAGACGCCGCATGACCACAAACTCGAAGAGCTTAGAGAGAGCAGAGAGAAGAGAGATAGGTCTATAGTTGACAGGTAGAGAGAGGTCTAGACCGGGCTAGGCGAGGGGGGCCACTATGGCCACCTTCCAAGCCCGAGGGAAGTAATTAGCACGAAGTAAAAGATTGAAGAGCTTAGAAATATAGATGAGAAGGAGTCTAGGAAGGTTCTTGAGCATGCAAAAAGAAATGAGATCTTTCCCAGGAGCCTTGTTCTTCTTCAATTTTAGAATACGGGGGATCAGTTCACCAGGGGTGACATCAGTCAGTGAGAAAAGAGTTGGTGTGGAGATAAAGTGTTCAACCTTGGAATCCACGATCGCAACTGTCCTAGGATCCATTACGTCGTGGTGAGGTTCAAACTGACTTCTAAGGCTGTCTGCCAGTAATTCAGCCTTTTGTGTGTTGGAGGTGGCCCTGCAGTTAGGACCGACCAAGGTCGGAATGTGTGTTTTGTGCCTACGAATAAGGGAGAAAAATAGGGGGCCACAAAATTCCTTGCAACATCTTTTATGTAACCAGGCAGATTCGGGCCCCAGAATCATTCGGACACGCCAGTAAGCTTATTTACAATTTTTGACCAATCAAAAACCTCCAAGACATAGATAGCCTCGCCAGTCTAGAGCGGAGTCTCGAAAAAGGAAACATACCCTCTCCGCGAGGTCTCAAATTATTTCCAGAAGTTTCACCCCAAAATCTATTGTGCAGAATAGTGCATGCCTTGCACTAACATTACCAGGCCGCAAGCAAAGCCAGACATCCGCTCTGTCCGGGAATAAAGACCTTGACTTTAAAGGGTCAAATAATAACGAAACTTCTCTCTGAATGCGGTTTTCACAGATTAATAAAAGAAGCTAAAAGCTTTCCTTTCAGTATAGAACATTATGTGTAATAATGAATTTAAAAGACCAGAGGAATAATTAATGCAGGGTTTAAATGATGTAAAAATATAGGATCTTGATAATTAATATATAATTTGCGATTTTTACAAGGGTTTGGCGAGATTATGAAATCTCGTCACAACAACTGTAACCTGTTTTGAGTTGGAAAAAGCTTAGTCACTATCACTTACTCTACAATGTTAGAAGCACATGGGGCAACTGAATTTATATTATTTTGCTATTTTTAACACTTTACAACAAAGTTGAAAAGTGTTTATGACTTTGTTCATTCTGTCTGTCTGTCTGTCTGTCTGTCTGTCTGTCTGTCTGTCCGTTAGCACGATAACTGCCGTAAAAATGACTTTATCAAAATGAAATTTTAGTATGTTGTTCAGTCGGTCTGTAGGACCTATGGGAATATAAATAAATAATATCACCCAATTAGTTTTTTATTGAACCCGGGTTGAAAAAATGAAATACATTGAACCCTATGGGACCTAATTTTTCAAACATTTTTTACGTAAATTTAAAATTCACGAATTGCTTCGAAATTTTTAGAAAATATTCATATTATCCCATAGAATATATAAAAAAAAATTCTGTAAAATATGTTAAGTAGTTTTTTAATTAAAAATTATTTAATATAGGGAAAAAAACAAATTCAATTAAATTCTGACTTTGGGATATCTTCCAGAAAGAAAAGAGAGATATATTATATAATAAATATCTCTCCATTTGTTTAAACGTTTTGCATATGAGAGCGGCTTCACATTTAAAAATAAATTTGGTAGATAACAATTTTTCATTTTTTTAAATTTTATATAACTCTTCATGATAAATTTATTTGATGGCATTTTTAATGCACTTTCCTACGTCCTAGAGAGTTAAAATTTGGTACACAGCTTAAATTTGTTAAACATTTTATTCGACAAAAATTTGATGGATCTTTAAATATAGATCATACATTTTTTTCGAAATGACCTGAAAATAATCCCCGTTCACTTCTATAAATCATTGTTGTAATATTGTTAAAAATTCTGATGTGGACAGCACATGTCTTTCCCTGCAGACTCATATTCGTTCTTTTAATTTATTTTTTCTATGACGTCATTTGAATTAATTTCAGTTGTTTTCTATGAAGTTTATAAATATAATAAATTATCGTAGTATTATGATAGTTTTAAAAATATTACCGTGGAATGTATCGCTTTTCAGATATATTTAAACCAGGCAATTTTTATTTCAATGCCGTCATTTGAATGAAGTTCATGTTTTTCAATGAAGGTTTAATTTTTCAAATATAATGAATTAATGTAGTATTATGATAAGTTTTAAAATACGATGCTTAGAATACTTTTGATACGTATTCAAAACTTTTTAAGGAAATTTATTTATTTTGATGTAGTAATCACTTTATTACTAATTTCACTAGTCATCCCTAAAATGTATTCTTCGTCTAAACCATAGGTTCTCAAGGTGGGCGATAACGCCCCCTTGTGGGCGTTTGAAACTTTCAGGGGGGCAGTAGAAGACCCAGAGAAAATTAGGGGGCGTTGAGATGGTAACGAGGGGCGGTAGGCAGATTAAAAAAATATAGTTTAAAAAAGACAAAAAAAACACGCTAATCACGTACTAACTAAAGTAAACTTTAATATTGGTTAATTTTTGTTATTGTATGTATTTTAATCATTTTTATCACGTGTGCGAAAATTCACATATTTCGGTAGTTCGGGAAGTGGATGAAAATTGAACTTACAGATTCCATTACATTCAGATCTACATTAAATTGGGTGACATAAACATTTTTAACACTTTACAACAAAGTTGAAAAGTGTTTATGACTTTGTTAACACTTTACAACAAAGTTGAAAAGTGTTTATGACTTTGTTCATTCTGTCTGTCTGTCTGTCTGTCTGTCTGTCCGTTAGCACGATAACTGCCGTAAAAATGAGTTTATCAAAATGAAATTTTGGTATGTTGTTCAGTCGGTCTGTAGGACCTATGGGAATATAAATAAATAATATCACCCAATTAGTTTTTTATTGAACCCGGGTTGAAAAAATGAAATACATTGAACCCTATGGGACCTAATTTTTCAAACATTTTTTAAGTAAATTTAAAATTCACGAATTGCTTCGAAATTTTTAGAAAATATTCACATTATCCCATAGATTATATAAAAAAAAATTCAGTAAAATATGTTAAGTAGTTTTTTAATTAAAAATTATTTAATATAGGGAAAAAAACAAATTCAATTAAATTCTGACTTTGGGATATCTTCCAGAAAGAAAAGAGAGATATATTATATAATAAATATCTCTCCATTTGTTTAAACGTTTTGCATATGAGAGTGGCTTCACATTTAAAAATAAATTTGGTAGATAACAATTTTTCATTTTTTTAAATTTTATATAACTCTTCATGATAAATTTATTTGATGGCATTTTTAATGCACTTTCCTACGTCCTAGAGAGATAAAATTTGGTACACAGCTTAAATTTGTTAAACATTTTATTCGACAAAAATTTGATGGATCTTTAAATATAGATCATACATTTTTTTCGAAATGACCTGAAAATAATCCCCGTTCACTTCTATAAATCATTGTTGTAATATTGTTAAAAATTCTGATGTGGACAGCACATGTCTTTCCCTGCAGACTCATATTCGTTCTTTTAATTTATTTTTTCTATGACGTCATTTGAATTAATTTCAGTTGTTTTCGATGAAGTTTATAAATATAATAAATTATCGTAGTATTATGATAGTTTTAAAAATATTACCGTGGAATGTATCGCTTTTCAGATATATTTAAACCAGGCAATTTTTATTTCAATGCCGTCATTTGAATGAAGTTCATGTTTTTCAATGAAGGTTTAATTTTTCAAATATAATAAATTAATGTAGTATAATGATAAGTTTTAAAATATTACCGAGGAATGTATTGCATTTTCGACTGTTTTAAATAAAATTGCATTGAAGTTGGAAAGTGTTTCATAATCAATGCTTTAAGCATGATTGATCTTTCTTGTTATTATTATTATTATTCCTTTTCATCCTATATATATAACATTATATTATCATAAATACACAGCCTGGTATATTCGATACGCTGGTATATTTGATTATTTTATTTGATCATTTTTAACACTTTACAACAAAGTTGAAAAGTGTTTATCACTTTGTTCATTCTGTCTGTCTGTCTGTCTGTCCGTTAGCACGATAACTGCCGTAAAAATGACTTAATCAGAATGAAATTTTAGTATGTTGTTCAGACGATCTGTAGGACCTATGGGAATATAAATTAATAATATCACCCAATTAGTTTTGGATTGAACCCGGGTTGAAAAAATGAAATACATTGAGCCCTATGGGACCTAATTTTTCAAACATTTTTTAAGCGGATTTAAAATTCACAAATTGCTTCGAAAATTTTAGGTAATATTCAAATTTTATCATAAAATATATAAAAAAAAATTCAGCGAAATATATTCAGTAGTTTTTTAAATAAAAATTAATAATAATAATTTAAATAATAATAACACTTCTTATACGAAGCGATCGCGTGACCATGATATGAAACAATCACATGACCCACTTCAACATGATATATGGCATCCATCTTGTCTCAAAATCGTGATTTTGAGAGTTCTTTTAGAGTTCTTTTTAATTCATATTGAGTTCTTTTTAATTCATATTGAGTGTTGTATCCGTCCCAAAACTACTTTATTTTTGCTTAAATTCTATGCATCTACATACTGAAACAACGCAAAATCCAAATTAGATTATTTCTACAACGAAGCCTATTTTTCACCTATGTAAAATGTAAACAGCAAAATATGTAGAATGAGTTGTATTACAATTGCTGTATTTCTTTAACACAAAATCATTTAGTTCATGGAGTCTGCATAGATAATATGAATGAAATATTCACTGATTTTAAAAAGAGAAGGACGATTTTTTTCGATGAAGTTCTACGCATAGAGTTTAATTGCTTGTAGCTCCATGGTCTTAAGTTTTAAGTAAAATAAATTGTTATAGTATTGTAATGAATGACATGAATGGGAAATTATTTATGAATGAAATGCTGCTTTTATAAAGAGAGCCAGGCGTGTTATTTTGTCTATGACGTCATTTGAATGAATTTCAGTTGTTTTCGATGAAGTTTTCAAATATAATAAATTATCGTAGTATTATGATAATTCTAAAACTATTACCGAGGAATGTGTCACATTTTAGAGAAGTTTAAACCAGGCAATTTATATTTCAATGCCGTCATTTGAATGTAGTTCATTTTTTTTCGATGAAGGTTTAAGTTTTCAAATATAATAAATTAATGTAGTGTTGTAGTAAGTTTTAAAATATTACCGAGGAATGTATTGCATTTTAGACATGTTTAAATAAAATTGCATTGAAGTTGGAAAGTGTTTCATAATCAATGCTTTAAGCATGATTGATCTTTCTTGTTATATATATATCTGGTCTATTTTCTACTTTCTTCTACGTCGGGTCATGTGCATTATTTCTGCAATACAATTTAGAGTAATATACACAGAAACGTAGAATCAGCGTTAACGAACCACGTACGTCCCTTGATAACGTACATGGTTTCGGAAACGCTTTTCACTTTTTTCAATTTACTCATTTTCAAAAAAATTTGGGGGAGCCAGAGAAAGGCCCAGCTCCACGTGCAAAAAAAAAATTTCTGTTTTGCAAATTTTCATCTTATATACTATTCTTGCTTTACACCATATATGTTTATGCAGGGAACCAGGGGATTAGTACCTTAAGTACCTGTATTACATATATGATTTATAATACAAATAAAAATTTAATCTAAGGGTGTAGTTAAGGGATTATATTAACCAATCTTTGCCACATGTCATTCTTTTTCAATTCCTTAACTTATATATAGAACAGGGAAAAAGGGGTATTTTATACCAATTTAGAACCTGTTTTATTTATGTTTTATTTATAATGTTCTCTTTATCATCTTCACAAGCTTGTCGTATAGTCACTCTTGATATCAAATAATTAGAATTCTTCAATTATATATATATATATATATAATATATAAGATGGAAAACTAAAGTTATTAAAGATATTGAAGTGTTATAGCATATATGCGCGAATCAGCTATAAATACTATACACGATATAAATATAAAAAGTATAAAAATAATTTTAGAATTGAAAAAAGAAGGAAGGCTTAGAGAGAAGCTTACTTAATGGCGGGGGTTGTGGCAACTGGGGTGTAAGGTCACAACCCCTTACCGCCATTAAGTAAGCTTCTCGCTTAGCCTTCCTTCTTTTTCAATTCTAAAATTCTTTTTATACTTTTTATATATATATATATATATATATATATATATATATATATATATTGTTTCAAAAATTTATTAATTAGAGATGTTATGCCACCTCCAAACACTGGCAAATACTGCATAGAGGCTGTATTGGATACTCCAAGCCGTTTACTGTAGCATCATATCTTAATCACTGTATCAGTTGTAATTGTAATAGTAATCTTGGTTCATATCAATGCCAATTTAGTAGATGTAGAGAAATGCCGGAATTGCACTTTGAAGTTTTGAAGGATTTTATTTTATAGCAGTAGGATTGAAGAATCTAACTGACG
The DNA here is from genome assembly GCA_951213105.1 of Amaurobius ferox. Lineage (NCBI taxonomy): Eukaryota > Metazoa > Arthropoda > Arachnida > Araneae > Amaurobiidae > Amaurobius > Amaurobius ferox. The sequence continues at coordinate 127,522,977 of OX578137.1, forward strand.
CCGTTATATATTTGATTGCAGTATTTATTATACTACTACATGACTATAAATAGTATATAATGTGTCACATAATAATTTTCTATATATTTTAGCTATATAGTATTCTGATCGCTTCGTGAATCCCCAGAAATCCCCAGTTTTGTTCATAGGTGGCAAAAATTTCCCCCATACTATTGTTATGGTGAAAAATGTTTTCCTTGAAGCATCTATTTCACAATATATGCTATAGATAAAGCTCGAATAATCATGTATTTGGATTCAGTATGGAATTCTTTAGGAGGCTTCGTGAATCCCCAGAAATCCCTAGTTTTGTTCATAGATGGCAAAAATTTCCCTATACTATTGTTATTGTGAAAAATGTTTTCTATGAAATATCTATTTCACAATATATGCTATAGATAAAACTCGAATAATGATGTATTTGGATTCAGTATGGAATTCTGTAGGAGGATAGGTGATTCACTGAAGATTTCAATTTCCTGTTCTTTCTCAGTTTTCCATTCAAAAATTTTCACTTTATTTGAAACATCTATTTCTTACTACATATTTTCTTAAAACATGTTTTTGTCTATAAATAGAGTTAGATTATAACTGATATGGATTCGGCGTTAAATTCTGGAGGAGGTACGGTCGTTTACTAAGAATTTGTATTTTTAGTTTCTTTTCCACTTCTGGTTCAAAACTTTTCATGAAATATTTATTTTTTCAAACTGGCTATAGATTGAGCTTAGATTATGACATTATATAGATTTGTCATCAAATTCCAAAGGGAGTAAACTCATTTAAGCATTAGGATTTCGCTTCCAGTTTTCGAAAATATCACTTTCTATTCAAATACTTACATTTTCCTTGGAATATCTATATCTCAAGATTTGCTATAGATACAGCTTAGATAATAACTAATTTGGATTCATCAAATTCTTGAGTAGAATAACGAGTTCATTACGGATTTCTACTTCCTGTTCTTTTGCCATTTCCATTTCAAAAAATGTCTTGAAACATCTATATATTGGATCTATATCTCCAGATTGGTAGCTTAGATCAGGGATCGACGACCGCTTTGTACTTAAGGGCGGTTCCGGACATAATCCCGACAGCCGAAATCCCGACAAACCAGAATCCCGACAGCCGAAATCCCGACAAGCCATAATCCCGACAGGGTCGAAATCCCGACAAGTCAAAATCCCGACAAGGTCGAAATTCCGACAAGCCAAAATCCCGACAAGGTCGAAATCCCGACAAGCCAAAATCCCGACAGCCGAAACCCACTCTTGCACAGACTAATACAATACTAAGGCGGTCATCGCAGTGACGTCACTAGGGTTGGAATTTATTAATCAGCCCCCCCCCACGCACATGCTCTGGACTCACGCTGGGCCCACGCACATGGCTCTCTACGCCTATATGTATAGCTTGATCAAAATTATCGGCGTTTTCACATCTCTACATTTTACAAATTAATAGTTTTAATCACTAAATCATAACAATTATGCCATTACTGAAATAAATTTTGGCAAATTGAAATGACAAAGATTAAAATGATATAACAGGTCGGTATAAGATTTAGGAAATTCATTTTATTAAAAAAGAAAAAAAAAAAAAAACACTTACACATTCTGCATACGAGGCCAACGGCCGTACCGTGCTGAAAACACCGGTTCTCGTTAGATCACCGAAGTCAAGCAGCATCGGGCATCGGGCGCGGTTAGTACTTGGTGGGTGACCACCTCGGAACGCCACGTGCTGTTGGCCATCTCGGGTGCGGTATCCCCGTGGTTTGCGCGCTAGATTTGCACGCTGCCACAAATTCCGCCGTGTTCATGCGGAGTACGATCACGTTAAACATGTGGGTCCGTAAGTCCTTCCGAGAGGTTGGTGGTAGGGGAAGGAGGGTACGGTCCCTGTGGATGCCTCCCCCACTGGGTTCCGGTCTAAATTGGGTGGCACTTCCCGGCCGTCCATACAGTTACCTTACACCTTTGTGGTAGGTCGGACGGTCTGGGTCTCAACAACAGCATTCTGCATACGTTCAAATAGCATATTCAAATAACATATGGCTATTGTCGTAGCAAGCGGATGGAGACAAGAGGGAGCGTGAGTCCAGCGCATGTGCGTGGGGGGGGTTGCTGATTAGTAAATTCTAACCCTTGTGACGTCACTGCGATGACCGCCTTAGTGTTGTATTAGTCTGTGCAAGAGTGGGTTTCGGCTGTCGGGATTTTGGCTTGTCGGGATTTCGACCTTGTCGGGATTTTGGCTTGTCGGGATTTCGACCTTGTCGGGATTTTGACTTGTCGGGATTTCGACCCTGTCGGGATTTTGGCATGTCGGGATTTCGGCTGTCGGGATTCTGACTTGTCGGGATTTCGGCTGTCGGGATTACGACCCAGACCCACTTAAGGGTCTATTTTGCTCCTGGATGCAAATTTTGGACCGCATGTGCAAAATAGCCAAACAATTTGATGGGGGGGGGGGACTTTATAGCAAATTCATTTCCAGTTTGTGAATAATGGGCAATCGTTACTTGGTAATTTGTCATGGGCGATTTTCTACTGAGAAATAATATACAGTTTTTGATATTCCAATAGTAAATTCACTCTGGATTAAAATACATGCCTAACTTTCAGATCCGGCGATTATTTGTATTCTAAATTACCACTGAAGAAGAGGATCCAACGTATCCTCGAAACAGCTGTATACTGCGTTCAATACTTTCCCTATATACATAGTGCAATTCATAGGGAATGTATTCTGACGGGGTCGAAAATGCGAATTCGAATTTTCGACAGAAGTGCAACGTTATCTATTTTCAAGCATTTCTGAACTCAAATCAAACGTTTTTGAAATTATGTTTGTGTCCATGTGTGTGTGTGTATGTGTATATCTGGGTCCGTGAATCTGTATATGTGTCCGTGAGTTTGTAGTTGCGATATCTCATGAACGAATGAAGCATTTAGAACGAAATTTGATATGAATATTAAAATCGGTGAAGGGGGGTGGAACACTACTAATTATAAACTCAATGGAAGACTCCCAAATTTTCAAACGGAATTTTGAAAAAATCATTAAAAATTCAGAATATTAACTCTATAAGGTTACATAAATAGCAATTTACTGTGTTATTTTTATTAAAAAGCAAGTGACATTAATTTTAATATATTAGGAAGGACCGTAAGAGATATTGCATGTTTCTCCAATAAACTTATCAAACATCACTTAAAATATCACTTAAAGTATCACTTAAAATTATAAAAGTATTAACTATTGTGACATATATTCACTTTTGATATGCAATATTGTGTGAGAAATTTCTTAGCAATATTTTCGTATATCTAGTGCGTTCAATTCAAGACAGAAGATAATTTGAATAATAGTTTTGTATGTTAACCCCGAACAATTCGTCTATAGTCATTTAATTATATATAAGAAAATATCTTCACTCTGTCTATCTGTAACGTTTCGCGACAAATTTGCTAACTTGGCTAATAACTTGTCAAAACATCCCCAACTTGACGACGTTTTTTATAATGGTGCTATATTGAAGCAAATTGATAGAAATATCGTCAAATTTACAAAAATAACAAAAAATTAACGAAAGGGACGCCAAATTTGATGAATTAATTATTAACATATCTTTATGTATGGACTATATTGCATATTGTGGATGCTATCAATATAAGTATGTTACCCGAATTAGCTTAGGTGATGACTAATATGGACCCGGCATCGAAGTCCAGAGCGAGTAGAGGATTTCAGTAAGGAATTCCGTTTTCACTTCCGCTTATGACAACTACAATGTTTTCCGAAAATTCCTATGATTGTACGAAAATAATATACAAAAAGGAAAAAAAAATCATAATAAATCCATCAAAAATGCTGTATACACGCCATTTGCCACCATATTAAGGCTCTTTCACAATTCTTTTGTATTTAGTTATGGCTGTTAGGGTATTTATTTACGAAAACAAATATTTCGTCCGTTATCATTTATAGATTATTTTTAAAAAAATGAACTCATAAAGTTTTCTTTGCAGAATATTCGAGCATAATAAATTAGGTGAATGATTCAAAGCAACCAAAAATCAATGACGCTAACTGCAGATGCTTATCTCGGTTAAACAAAAGTCCATCAAAATCGTGTTACTGTAAAAAAAAGTAAACGGGAACAAAATTTAATAAAGTGAATAAATTTAGAGGAATGCAAGTGTTTAAAAATATTTAACATTTTACAAGGAAAAAGTTTTCTGAAAGAGAAAACGATTTTTCAAAAATATGCTTTCTAAGCCTGCTTTTGTACACGTGATTAAACATTAATTCTTCCAACTCACTAAATCTTAATCAAAGAATATTTTATTATTTCATAAATAGAATAACAATTCAAAGCTCAAATAAAAAGAATTTTTGTGTATAAAAGCACCTTTATTCTAAAAAAAATATTTAAAATAGTTTTAGATAACTTTGAGATTTGGAACTTTGATTTAGGCAATTGTGAGGACATCAGATGTGAACACAAACAATCTGATGTGAGCAGCACATTCCCTGCATACTCCAATTAATTTTCTCTTTATTTCACTAATAATTTACTACATTTAGTTTAATTTCACTAAATAACACGGATAATTAATTGAAATTACACTGAATTTACACTTTTAATTCAGCTTTCGTTTTTATTTGGTAACTGAACTAATTCTTAAAACCTGCATAATAACAAAAATATCTCGAAAATGGCTAGTCCTAGTATAATGGAGTTGATCTTATTCTTTTCATGGTCAAAAATTACATGTAAAACAAGCATTTAGTTAATGCATTTCAGCATGATCTTTTATACCATTAGTGGCGGCACATCAAACTTCAAATCACTGAATCAACTAATTAAATGACAAATCTTAAAAACCAGATTTAAAGGTAACTTTATTAAAAAAAAACATCCTACAAACGTACAACAAATAAATAATTTTAAGCCAAAACGCTTTCGAACACCTTCATGCTCTCCCTTAGTTTCGATAGAATCAGAATAGATGGCATCATGTCTAAATACATTCCAATGCCGTCAAGCAAAATTTGCATATTACGAAAATTGCCATCCATACAAAATTGTGAATCACAAAACAGATTTAAAATTATAAAATTTACAAATATCAAAGATAAACACTTTTAAAAAACTGGTTTTTTTTAAACATCAAATACTTTAGAACATTATTATAAATTAAGGTAACTGTGTAAAGGTTTAACACGCACGGAATCGAGAATGAGTCGCCAGGCATAACTTAAGACCTCAACAGCGTCAAAATTACAAATAGATGTACGATATAAATAAATGAAAAGGGATTTGTAAATTAAAATAGAGCGGGGTTATTACAGCTGATCAAAAGAAAATAATTTTCAAAAAGGAGGCGAAAATTATCTTTATTCACTAATTGGGCAAGGGTGGTCGTTTGTTTACCATTTTTAACACTTTACAACAAAGTTGAAAAGTGTTTATGACTTTGTTCATTCTGTCTGTCTGTCTGTCCGTTATCACGATAACTGCTGTAAAAATGACTTAATCAAAATGAAATTTTAGTATGTTGTTCAGACTGTCTGTAGGACCTATGGGAATATAAATGAATAATATCACCCAATTAGTTTTGGATTGAACCCGGGTTGAAAAAATGAAATACATTGAGCTCTATGGGACCTAATTTTTCAAACATTTTTTAAGCGAATTTAAAATTCACAAATTGCTTCGAAAATTTTAGATAATATTCAAATTGTTCCATAAAATATATAAAAAAAATTCAACGAAATATATTCAGTAGTTTTTTAAATAAAAATTAAAATAATAATTACACCTCTTATATGAAACGATCACGTGACCATGATATGAAACGATCACATGACCCACTTCAAAATGATATATGGCATCCATCTTGTTTCAAAATAGTGATTTTTTAAAGTTCTTTTTAATTCATATTGAGTGTTGTATCCGTCCTAAAACTACTTTATTTTTGCTTAAATTCTGTGCATTTACATACTGAAACAACGCAATGACAATATATTTGAGTTTAAATGCTCATCCAAATTTGATTATTTCTACAACTAAGCCTATTTTTCACCTATGTAAAATGTAAACGGCAAAATATGTAGAATGAGTTGTAATAGAATTCCTGTATTTTTTTAACACAAAATAATGTAGTCCATGGCTGATATGAATGAAATATTAATTGATTTTATAAAGAGAAGGACGATTTTTTTCGATAAAGTTTTAAGCATAGAGTTTAATTATTTGTAGCTCCATGGTCTTAAATAAAATGTTTAAATAAAATAAATTATTATAGTATTGTGATGAATGAAATGAATGGGAGAAAGTTATGAATGAAATCCTGTTTTTATAGAGAGATCCAGGCGTGTTATTTTTTCTATGACGTCATTTGAATTAATTTCAGTTGTTTTCGATGAAGTTTTCAAATATAATAAATTATCGTAGTATTATGATAGTTTTAAAATATTACCGTGGAATGTAGTGCATTTTAGAGATATTTAAACCAGGCAATTTATATTTCAATGCCGTCATTTGTACGAAGTTCATTTTTTTCAATGAAGGTTTAAGTTTTCAAATATAATAAATCAATGTAGTATTGTGATAAGTTTTAAAACATTACCGAGGAATGTATTGCATTTTCGACTTTTTTATAATAAAATTGCATTGAAGTTGGAAAGTGATTCATAATCAATGCTTTAAGCATGATTGATCTTTCTTGTTTACTTCTCTTGCATGTGCAGACAAACTGATACCAACCGTACGTTTAGTACTACCGATATAAAATGTATGAACATTATCCGGAGAAAAAAGGGTTACAACTGGGTATATGCTGGGGTATATGTTGTACCCCTTTTTTCTCCGGATAATGTTTATAAATTTTATATCAGTAGTACTGAACGTACGGTTGGTATCCGTTTGTCTCAACATGCATGAGAAGTAAAAAATGGTAAAAAAACGACCACCCTTGCCCAATTAGTGAATAAAGATAATTTTCTCCCCCTTTTTTAAAATTCTTTTCTTTTGATCAGCTGTAACAACCCTGCTCTATTCTACTTTACGAATCAATTTCCATATATTTGTAGCACTTCTATTTGAAATTTTGACCCTGCTCTTGCAGGTCTTAAGTTATGCCTGACGACTCGTTCTCGATGCCGTGCGTATATTAAACCTTTACACAGATACTTTAATTTATAATAATGTTCTAAAATATTTAATATTTTTTTAAAAAATCGTTTTTAAAAGTGTTTATCTTTGAGACCTGTAAATATTGTAATTTTAAATCTGTTTTATGATTCACAATTTTGTATGGATGGCAATTTTCGTAATATGCAAATTTTGCTTGACGGCATTGGAATGTATTTAGGCATGATGGCATCTGTTCTGATTCTATCACCACTGAGGAAGTGCATGAAGGTGTTCGAAAGCGCTTTGGCTTAACATTATTTATTTGTTGTACGTCTGTAGAATGGTTTTTTAATAAAGTGACCTTTAAATCTGATTTTTAAGATTTGTCATTTAATTAGGTGATTCAGTGAAGATCTTTTATTTTAGATTTTAAAGATTTTTCCGGACCATTTCTCAAAAAATAGCTGGTTCATTTTTTTCCGAATAGCACCACAATCTAATCAGCACCAGTGTCACTCATAACTGACTTATCTACCAAATTTTATGGAATCTGGTCTATCAGCTTTTCAGCTAAAATGGATACAAGCAATTTTTGTGGTCAATTTTCGCAATAAAAGGCAGGTTCTTTTATTCCGTATCTTACCAAAATCTAATCAGATTTAAAGTCACTCAGAGGGACTTACCTAAAAAATTTATGAAATTCGGTCAATTACGTTTTAAATTAGTTCAATTAGTTCAATTAATTCTTTGTGTAAAGGATAAGGAAAACTTGAACAAAGGATTAGCACAAATAACACAATGAATGTGTTACTTTGTGTAGCATATTTATTGTGTAAATATGTTACTTGTGTAACATATTTACACAATAAATATGTTACTTGTGTAACATATTTATTGTGTAACATATTTATTGCAATAACACAATAAATATGTTATTTGTTATTACTTTCCTTATATACATAATGCATAACGAAAGTATTGTGACGGGATCGAAAATTCGAATTCGGGTATTCGACGGGAGAGCACGTTTCAAGGATCCTGATCACGAATCAAACATTTTTGAAGTGATATCTGTGTGTGTGTGTGTGTGTCAGTGAGTCTGTGGAAACTATAACTGACGAACGAATGGACCGATTCCAACGAAATTTGGTACAAAAATCACGATCCATAAACACTGGATGTCTATTGTTTTTATACGCAATCGAATGTTCAGAACCCCTCTAAATTTTCGAGTGAAATTTTAAAAAAATCGTCAAAAAATCAAAACTGCTCATAAAATTACGGAAATAGACATTTATTATGTAATTTTTCATTAGAAAACGATTGACATAAATTTTAGAACGCTAACATGAACCATTCTCGAGATATTGCACATTTTTCAAAAAAATTATCAAAAAGTTATCTAAAATAAAAAAAATATTTCCTATTGAAAAACATGTTCACTTTTCATATGTAATACCATGCGATAAATTGGGTGACATCATTCTCGTGGATCTAGCTCGTTCCATTCATGAAAAAAGATACTTTGAGTAATACTTTTGCATTTGAACGTCAATAGTCATTTATCTGCTGTCAGAATAACTTATTTCTCCGTCCATAACGCTTGGCGAGATTTTGGCGACGAATTTGGCGGAATGTCGCCAACTTGGCGACATTTTTAATTGTTGCCAAAATAACAAAAATCTCGGCAAGTTGAAAAAAATTACTCTAAATCAATGAGAATGACGACTAATTGAAGAAAATTCAATATCTTGGAAAGAATATAAGTAACTACTATAAGAATAACATTTTTTTAACTGTAAAAGTAGTAAATTCATTGCATAAGGAAAGTCATGTGTTGCCCACATCAGATTTTTTATTATATACGTTGCTCCAGTTTTTCTTACATTATTATGTAATGAAAGTGGCATCATATTGTTACGAATACATAACAGATTAAAGGTCTATCACATTACAGATTGAAGCTCTGGGTCACTTGACTTGCCGATGAAATGGCGATATATCGCCAACTTGATGATTTTGGCGAGATCTATAAAATAAACTTCTCAAATTTTGTAGATTGTCTGAGAACTTCGCAAGTCACGTGTTTTTTCAAAAATTTTCACAGATAATATACAGGGTGTCCCAAAAGGATTGAAACCCTCTTTAATTCTTTACCTGTTGGAGATAAGTGGGCAATGTAAATTGCAAAAATGTTGAAAGTAAGGTAAGAAATAAGACTAATTTAATGAAATAGTCCACCCATTAATTTTCAAAATGCTTCAGATTTTAAATTTTTATACAACCCCCTTAGACAAATTTGGTCAATCAAAAATTTTTATTTTTAATGCAGAAAATCATTAAAATACCCGCATATCTGTATCTTTAAAATCAACTGAATTGTGATAAAAGAAAAAATCGGACTTATGCCACTTTTCCTTACCATGCTAAAAACTGTTTCATCAGTGAAAATAGGGATCATAAACAAATTGACGATGGATATTGTTTAGATCAAAAATACGTTAATATGTGTCAAAATTTTTTATCACAAATGCATCTAAATAAAGCATTACACAGACAGAGATCATATAAAGCAGTGGTACTCACTACGCGGTTGCGTATCCTATGTATTATCATCCAGTTTTATCTTTTTTGTGATATGTCACAAATTTACATTTCTAATTTGATATATGTTCCCCATTCACAATGTTCAATATTTAATTGAATATAACTAGCTCAATTTTAAAGATACAGATATGCGGGATTTTTTTAATGATCTTGTTGCATTAAATATAGAAATTTTCTGACTAACCAAATTTGTCTAAAGGGGTCGTATAATATTAACGTAGTCTTATTTCCTACCTTACGTTCAACATTTTTGCAATTTACATTGCCCACTTATCTCCAACTGGTAAAGAATTAAAGCGCGTTTCTATCTTTTTGGGACACCCTGTATAGGTTCGTCATTTTTAATTGAATTGCTGACGTAATACGAGTAAAAGTATCTGCCAAACTCAATGCAAGAGCCACTGTATAATTTTTCTTCTGATACTCTTTAAGCTGTATTAGAAAGTAATTCTAAAAGAATCTCTCTATTCGTGCTTCACTGCGGGAACTCTTATACTGCCATAATATTCATTTGCAGCGGATCCCATCGCATATTGGACTTAGCGGCAATGAGATGGCTGATACCCTGGCTAAGGAGGGAACTTCAATGAATTTGAAGTCTAACATCTTGACTTTTTGGGAGATCTGCTCAAGAGTAAAATCCACCACCGCCACTTCTTAGCATTCTCTTCCGCAACGTGACTGGTATTGTGGCAAGCGGCCGGGTGGGGCTATTGTTTTTGCGGGCAATCGTGTCCAGCAGACTGCTTTGTCCAGACTCTTAAGTGGTTACTTGCCTTAAATTTGATGAGAGCAATAAGATCTTTCCCATTTGTGGGAAATGTAACATCAATCATTCCACCCCTGATCATCTTCTGTCCTGCTTGGGGCTTGCCAAGGAGAATTTGACACTGAGTCCCCTCCTTGTCTTGGACTTTTTGAGTGCTTTGGGTCTCATGGACCTGGTTTAGCCTATTGGCTATACCAGTTAAGATTAGTAACAACAACAGAAAGTAATTCTGGTAGAAAAGTGTAAAACATTTAAGCTTTGTACGTATCTGTGCCTTCATATCGTCTGTATGCTTCAGTAAACACGTACCCTCCCGGTGAACTGACTACAAAATGTTTCATCGGCGATAACTTAGTAATTTGTAGTCCGATTCAGACAACATAAACTGCATTCTATTATTCATCAAAACTGTATAATTCCGCTTCTCCCCAGCCTCCTCCCAAAAAATATAAAAAAAAACAGAAAATATCACCTTGACCACCACCGTCACACACAGCACACATCAACATTTTCCCTTTCGAAATGTGCAAAAGAAGTGATGTGTCACATATATCCACAACAAGTAACTGTTTCATTATTTTTACTTAAATTCATTCCACAACAAGCATCCCAGAATCCTACGGGGTGGATGGGTGCGCCTATTTTATAGCGAAAACGCAATAAATAATATTACCTCCCGGTGGGAAAAAAATATTTCGAAATTGAGTTTTAGAAAATGCAGGAAATAAAAACTTGTAGCGAACGTTCAGGAAAACCCTTCTGAAAACATCTGCTGCGTCTTTCAGGAAAATGGAAATCGAGCAAAATCACGTTTACGTGTTGGTAGTACCTCGAAAGACAGAAAACAAAATTCAGTTTAAAGAGTAAAGGTGAGGCAAAGTGAAAGGATGTTAGCCACCGAACGTGACTGTGCCAGGATTTGAAAATTTGGGTTTAAGTCCGTCTAGTCATTGTCGGAATAAATTTAGAAAGAAAAGGTCATTCTTCTTGAAGGCCATTAATTTTCGTTGTGGTTTGCCATTTATTTTTTAACTGTAAAAAATATATATATTTCAATACTTACACTCTGTAAAAGATACGGACGGAGATGTAATGTAGAAATCAGAAATCTTGCTACCTGATAAAAAAAGAGAAAATTTTCTTATACTGCATTAGTATTTAAGCCTGATTTTCGATCCTGCATTTTCTACGCCCTCGAGGAAAATCAAAAATACGCATCGTTAGGTTTGTCTCATGTACGAAACTATTCTTTTCCGCAAATTTTAATGATCCATAACTATAATACTCGAAACAGAAATAAACTTTTACCCCATTTTCCTCATACAAATAGCTTATATTTAAATATAAATTCTACCGGCGGCACAAGATTATAGAATTATTTTCCCTTTTTTCTTAAAATCACTGAACTACGAAAATAGTTTGAAAAAATAATTAAAGTTATTTCTGTTACAAGTTTTATCGATTTGCTGATCTATTGTTTATTCTTTCTGCTACTTGTATTCCTACTTATTGTTTCTAGTTCTAATTTGTGTTCCAGTTCTAATTTGTGTTTCTAGTTCTACTAACGTGCTGCCAGTTTGTCTGGGAGCTGTTGACTCACCAGGCCCAACTAAAGCGCCTTTTTCGACAGTTCCCACTGTTGGAAAAGGAGCCCCACTGTTATACAGTGGTTTATAAGATTAAATTGTACCTGTTGTGTAGCAACACAGAATTTATTATTATTATTATTATTATTATATGTTTAAATATTCAAACTTCTAGGGCTTTTGGAGGGACTGAAAATAATTTCCAAAGACCCCATTTTCAAAGTCTCTCGGAGGAGATGCTCGGAAATACTGCTCAATTATAATCTGTTCCGTGGTCGATACCATGCGTGCATTGATCCAGCCTTGTGAATCTCTGAAAAAGCCTCATGGAGGGTCTGGAAATATTTGAAGTCTCTCCCCCCCCTATTTTCTTCGCCCCCGGAGTTTAAATGAAAATATCGGCTGCATTATTTTCTGTTCCGTGATCGATACTATAAATAAGTGTGCAAAAATTCCGCTTTCTAAATCGTCGAGGTGGAGGTCTGAAAAGACACATTATTTATTTATTGTATAGATAAGAAGAATCCTTATAAATAATTAGAAAAAACTAAAAATCCTTTATACATATCCTTTATTTATATCAGTTTCCTTTATTTATATCAGTTTTATATATATATTTATCAATCTATCTATTCAGAGAAATCTTAGGCGAAAAAGGTGAAGATTTGGGGCGATGCCGCAAACATGGCGACTTTAAATACATATTGACAAGTTAACGATAATTCAATATCTCTGACAACTAAATTCAATGTATTTGATAATTCCTGTTACTATGTGGAAATTATGATATTAACTAGTATTTAAGCCTGTAAAAGACAGACTTGAATACTAGGAGACTATCACCCTTAAAAGTTAAGCTACAACTTATATCATTAGCTTTTTATTTTGTTAAACGATGCTTAGCGTCAAAAATAGTTGTCTTAATTGAAATTTGGTCCAGTTAGGCTTAGCCCCTAGTCCAGTTCCAGCCTTTTATGTCTCCGGTGAAGCGCTTGGAGAAGGTTCTGGAAGACTTTAATCCCACTTCCTCCACATTTTCCTCACTCCGGGAGACACATTGAAAATCTATTCAATAGTATCGGTCCCGTGAATGATACTAAAAGTTTGCAAATATTCAGCTTTCTAAGTCACCAGAAAGCTGCATGAGGGTACAGAAAAACTTAAAGAAAACATAAATTACACTAGAAGGAGGGGAGCTGAAAACCCGATTACGTTAAGTTCTGTCTGATGATCGATACTATAAGTGGGCAAAAATTCGGCCTTCAAGGTCAGTCTTAGCTTGAAGAAACTTTTCGAAAAATAAAACCGCGTTTTCTACCCACAGTAGATTAAACGAAAATCAAGCTACGTTAAATTATGCTCTCTGGTTGATACTATAAGTGTTGTTGTTCAGACCCAGACAGTCCGACCTACCAGAAAGATGTAAAGTAACTGTTTGGACGGCCGAGAAGAGCCATCCAATTTATACCGGAACCCAGTGGGGGAGGCATCCACAGGGACCGTACCCTCCTTCCCTTACCACCAACCTCTCTGAAGGACTTACGGACCCACATGTTTAACGTAATCGAAATCTGCGTGAATACAGCGGCAGTTTTGCAGCGCAGGGAATCGAACCCGAGCATATCGAGTGCAATTCCCGTGCGCTAACCACTGGGCTACCATGCTCCGATACTATAAGTATGCAAAAAATCATCCTTGTAGATCAATAGAGAGGCTTCTAAAGTTTCTGGAAAGACTTTTATAAATCCCCCTGTTCTCCTTTCCGGGGGGGGGGGGCTAGATCGAACATCGAACACTGTTAGGCTCTGTACTGTAGTCGATACTATAATTGTGCAACGTTTCAGCCTTTCGGTAGAATCTCAAAATACACAAATACGTTAAACACGATATACAATTTGTATTTAGTGATAACCTTAATTAAAAATAAAGCGAGATTGACTGTTCTTGGGACAAGTACGATTTGTTAAGGGGTCTCAATAGTAATAAAATAAATGTGTTTTTGTTAGGGATCGTATAATAACTAAATTTTGTTAGAAGTCGTTTAGTAGTTTGTAGTAGAGATAAGCCGCCCAGGCGGAGAAGTGGATAGCGTCTTCGGTTGCTGTCTAGTGGGCTCGGGTTCGAATCCCGAGTAAGGCATGGATGTTTATTGAGGATAAAGTCAGTCTTCCACCTTCTGGGTCCTCGTCTAAATGAGAAGCTGCATCCCCCCCCCCCCCCCGACCTTCGTCAGTGATGCTTGTTTGTAATAAACTTTGTTCTCTTGTCTTGTGTCTTTCTTCGTTCTGTCCTGCTTCCTGCGTCACTAGTCCTGTATCGACCCCGTCGAAAACAGGAGGTCATAAGAAACAACACAACAGTAGAGATAAACCAAGGTGCATGATTCGCATGTATTCAAAGATTTTAGGAGCGGGAGTACAACAGACGGACGAATGGGAGGAAATCATATACTTAACTTTACGAACTCCGTTATAAGACGCGTTTAACACCTAGCAATTTAACAAGAAAATAATCTTCCGCCAATGTTTACAACTCTCTGATTTGATTAAATTAGATTATTCGAACATTCTACTATTTATTATGCTCACCATATCTACTTTATCAGGCACCTAAAGTTCAAAGTATCTTCCGATCTATGAGACCAGGATTCACGTAGACAGTTTTATATGTGGATTTATGATATCTAGCAGGTCAGACAATGGCACCAGACTGCAAGACGCCAATGTATTGACAGCCCAGACCCGAGATGTCAGCAAGTGCCATAAATAAGGAGGCTTCAAGTACAGGTTGGGTCAAACCAGAGCAATAAGATATTCAGATATGAGACAGAGTAATACAGTTAAAGTAAGCGGAAGAAAAGATACAGATGAAGCAGAAGAAATCCGAGTAAGATTTAGATGAGATCAGTAATAGATCATTCAGAATAATCTAGTGAAAGATGCATAAAACATGGTGAAATAGCTAAGACGCCCATTGTAATATTCATGAAGTTATTAGCTGTGTGTCAATGTCAAAAAACACAATTGGAAGTATATGCCAATCAAATATTGTAAAAGGTCATATCTAGTTTGATAATAATAACTTACCTGGTCTCACATGTCCAATCTCCTCTGATAATTGTTGTAATTAATTTAATAATGTATATAATGTTCTTAATAAATAATGTTATTTTAAAATTAAAATGGGTGCAGTTAATTGTGAGTAGTATTATGTTAATATATTCTATTCCAAGAGCTCGTACTAAAAATATTATATGGTGGGTTATTGCGGCATTTCAAAGCATCAACGCAATAATTACTTAACGTCAATCTTATTCTTTTGTACACCACACGATCAATTATGGCGATATATATGCATTCAAAGATGTCGCCACCCGGAAATCAGTCCCTGCTTCGATGGATCTAATGGCCGGAGATTGAGTCATTTGGCAACAGGTGACTTTGTAGATCCCGGAAATTCCCGCATGAGAAAAATAATTCTATGACTGCAAATTCAGGAAATCTGTTATAAAGGATTTTCTTAGCTTGGGAATCGTTGAGTTTTCTTAAAGAGAACGACTTACGATTCCCTTATCGATGAAAAAGTGAGAATTTGTTGCATATATTTATCCTTAAACATTCGCTAAATATTGATAAAACAGTGATATATTTTCTTAAAAGTGAAATTATTCGAAACATTTCGAATATGATACATATGTGCCAACTTAAATTGATCGAATTTAATTATTTTAAACTTTAATGTTAAATATATAACTTTATTTACGAAGAGTGAACTTTAGTTATATTTCTTAGGAGATAATTTGCATGTGAGATTTTCTGCAGTCGTACCATCTTTGCCATAAGCGAAGAGTAAGATCCTGTAACGTCAGACACCTGATGACTAGGAAAATACGGTCTTTATAATCTTCTCACCAAAGTTCTTTCTTTCTTTTGATCCAGGCCGTTCGACTTAGATGTAAGGTATATGCTTGGACGACCGAGCAATTGAGACAGGAACTCAACGAGGGCGACATCCACAAGGACCGTTCAATCCTTCCTCTTTCACCAACCTCTCCTAAGGACCTTCAGACACGTATATTTAACTTTCCAGTACTTCGCATGAACACGGGGATAGTTTGAGCAGAGCTTGGAATTAAACTCGGGTTCGCCCAAATCCTGCCTCTTTCTTTCTGTCTCTCTTACCCTATTGTAGTTACGTACGAGGAAAGCACGTGTCCAGCTGGTTGACTTTAATGCCATTTTCCTGTGCCATAGTTCTTGTTATATTTGTCCAGCATGACCATCCTTCAAGTTATGTAATTTTAATTTTTTACGTTTCTGTTTATTAAATGTGTTAAGTCTGAGGTAGCGTTTAGTTTTTGATGAACAAAAGTGCTCCGGTGTACATACAAAGTTAGCATAGCATTTGAAAGAATGCCTCATAACTTGGGATGACCGTAAGCAACTAAATACTTGTATCTAAGTTCTAATACGCACTTGCTCACATACTGCACATCTTTGCACGCAACCTACAAAAATAATACAACCAGTCCGCTACACATAACTAATGACCTAAATTCCGATACATATGGGTCAAAAATATTTCAATACGACCTTTATGATCCAACGTATTAAGTATTGATCTACAGTATGAAGGTTGCGTGTCTGTTACTAAATGGGAGAATGTCGAGTAGGGGGTTGAAGATTTACGTGACCGCTGAGACAAATATAAACAGCTATTCTCAGCAGTTCTCTATAATGTTTTCGTGGATATATCATTCTGTATCTAGACGCTATTTATTTGTTCCCAGAAACAAGCAATTATTTTTTACTTCAATAAGGCGGGGGTAACTACCAATGAATTTCGGGAATAAATATAATATAACATTTTACCCTTTATAGGACGCTCAGAAGAATATTTATAATGAAACCTGGACCTGAATCTTTGTGCCCTCATAAAGATATAAGTCTCCCAATAAAGACTAATATCTGAAAAAAAAAACTAAAGAAATAACATTCCTAAATTAATGTTTTGAAAAATGTATATCTAAAGTATGTAAAACGTCAAATATGCAACAAGAAAGATCAATCATGCTTAAAGCATTGATTATGAAACACTTTCCAACTTCAATGCAATTTCATTTAAACATGTCTAAAAGGCAATACATTCCTCGGTAATATTTTAAAACTTATCACAATACTACATTAATTTATTATATTTGAAAACTTAAACCTTCATCGAAAAAAATGAACTTCATTCAAATGACGGCATTGAAATATAAATTGCCTGGTTTAAACATCTCTAAAATGTGATACATTCCTCGGTAATAATTTTAGAATTATCATAATACTACGATAATTTATTATATTTGAAAACTTCATCGAAAACAACTGAAATTCATTCAAATGACGTCATAGAAAAAATAACACGCCTGGCTCTCTCTGTAAAAGCAGCATTTCATTCATAAATAATTTCCCATTCTTGTCATTCATCACAATACTATAATAATTTATTTTATTCAAAAATTAAGACCATGGAGCTACAATTAATTAAACTCTATGCGTTAAACTTCATCGAAAAAAATCGTCCTTCTCTTTATAAAATCAATGAATATTGCATTCATATCAGCTACGCAGACTCCATGAACTAAATAATTTTGTGTTAAAGAAATACAGCAATTCTAATATAACTCATTCTACATATTTTGCTGTTTACATTTTACACAGGTGAAAAATAGGCTTCGTTGTAGAGATATTCAAATTTGGATGAGTATTTAAACTCAAATATATTGTAATTGCGCTGTTTTAGTATGTAGATGCACAGAATTTAAGCAAAAATATAGTGGTTTTAGGACGGATACAACACTCAATATGAATTAAAAAGAACTTTAAAAATCACGATTTTCACACAAGATGGATGCCATATATCATTTTGAAGTAGGTCACGTGATCTTTTCATATCATGGTCACGTGATCGCTTCATATAAGAGGTGTTATTGTTATTTTAATTTTTATTTAAAAAACTACTGAATATATTTCGTTGAATTTTTTTTATATATTTTATGGAACAATTTGAATATTACCTAAAATTTTCGAAGCAATTTGTGAATTTTAAATCCGCTTAAAAAATGTTTGAAAAATTAGGTCCCATAGGGCTCAATGTATTTCGTTTTTTCAACCCGGGTTCAATCCAAAACTAATTGGGTGATATTATTCATTTATATTTCCATAGGTCCTACAGACCGTCTGAACAACATACTAAAATTTCATTTTGATTAAGTCATTTTTACGGGAGTTTTCGTGCTAACAGACAGACAGACAGACAGACAGACAGACAGACAGAATGAACAAAGTCATAAACACTTTTCAACTTTGTTGTAAAGTGTTAAAAATAGGGTTTTCCAACCCTCTTCTATAAAATACACAAAAGAGATCAATCATGCATAAAGCACAAATTATGAAACACTTTCCAACTGAACTATGTGCTCGGCATTGATTTAACAGGAAGGTTGCGTGTGTCAGCTACTCGGATGGGAATTTTGGATGTCGTTGGGGGAGTGGGTTGTGGATTTACGTGACCGCCGAGATAAAAGTAAACAACTACTTCTCCAAGAAGGTTCGTGGACACATCACCGAGGGAATCATTCCAATTTTCTTCACTGGATAAAGCAACTGTCACTTTCCTTATTAAGTAGGTGGAAAATATCAGTAAAATTTTCGGAATAAATGGCATTAGAGCTTAAGTACAGCAGTTTCATGATATATTAATTGGTAAACAATATTCTGCACTTTTATACCTTTTACAGATATTAAATCAGCTTCCAACATTTCAATTGTCAAAATTTTATCTGTAGTACAAAAAGACGAAATATTCAAAGATACCAAGTTTGTCTTCTTCGACAGTCATTTGGAAAAATAACCCAAAATGGAGTTCAATGTTTTATTACGAATCCTCCATAATTTTTAGATCTATTTTGCAAACAAACGAACTTTGTTCTGTGAATTTTCTAGTTTTATTTTTAAAAAAATACTAGGAAACATTTTCAATCGAACGTTTATCATTCATCACTGAAATAATATTCTTTCGTACTTTTCCTACCTCCAAATACTTATGTATTTTTCACTACATTTTGAATATTTTTGCACAAATCTATGTAATAAAATAATTAAATAAAACAGCATTTTCCTCTCTCTTTCACAGATGCTTAGAATACTGCCTTGATGTTGGTAACATCAACCTTTCTGCGATTAGGACAATCCGAGTTCTTAGACCGCTCAGGGCAATCAATAGGATACCAAGTAAGTAATCTATGAGATACACTTTATTAATGGTGCTAATTTTTTATAAGCCTTTAAATATAACGCTTTAATATATATATATATATATATATATATATATATATATATATATATATATATATATATATATATATATATATATATATATATATATATATATATATATATATATATATATATATATATATATATACATATATATATATATATATATATATATATATATATATATATATATACGTATATATATATGTAAAATGATTACCACGTAATCATTTTACACATGCATTATTTATCTTTGATTGGATAAATCAATTTTGAGAATTCACCCATTCTTATCACCTAACTTACCACTTGGCCTGAGTCTAATACTGTTTACTATTTTCGAATGGCTGTTTTCCACTTTTCCTGAGTCCTATACTGATTACTATTTTTGAAAGTCTCCATACATATTATGTATCGTTCAAATGTATTCATTCCGGTGCCCACTCGCATTGACGAAGTGAGGTGAAATGCTCAGTCGCTTGTTCAACTTACACGCGGTGGCAATGCTTGTGAGTTCATATTTCTGTTCGAGGAAGTATTACTTTTCTGATTTGTAATTCAATTGATTTATTTTTCTCCTTCCACTAGCCAGTAGACAGTTCCAATGGTGTCTATAGTTACATACTATCGCCATTGTCAGAAACTGACTATTCTATCGGTTTTAATTCGAATTGTATGGCTGTCCTGATGATAATGCAATTTCGAACTAGCCGCCATTTTTGTGTAGTTTCAATTGATTGTTCTCTATGTCTTAATCTTTTATCTTGAGCTAATTATTATTGCCTTTTCTCATTTTTGCCGTGTTTTATTTTTATTTTTATTTATATCTATATTTATATACTTTTACTTGTGAATTTTATATCCTAATATTCTTCTCATCCCCCTTTACCATTGTAGTGATATGTTACCTTCTATCTTTATCCTTAGTCTTGGTCTATAGTTACTCATTTGTAACAGATATGCTAGTGATGGGTTTTTTTGTACATACAGTAGTTTATGTTGTTGTTGTTGTTACCCAGACCGTCCGACCTACCAGAAAGGTGTAAGACAGTAGTTTATGCGTAATTTTCGCTTAAAATCTTTCAATTTTTATTTATATATATATATATATATATATATATATATATATATATATATAATATATATATATATATATATATATATATATATATATATATATATATATATATATATATATATATTAATATATATATACATAGTGCCTGGTTAAAGTTGTAAGTAAACCGACTAAATTTTAAACGATGGCAGCTAGAACTATGAAAGTAAGGTATCTGTATAGCAAAATCATCGAGTATCATAAAAAACAGGCGGCAACGCCTCTAGCGTCACAGTTTAGGAATTAGCACTATTATATCAGGAACTATGAGAGATACAAAAAAGTAATCCACTAGAAAGTTGTTGAACATAATCTAATTAGTCTAAAATTATACTTTGCAGAAACTGATGTTGCAAATAGAAGGCTTTAGACGTCACTGTGTATGACGTCTGTAAATAATTGCTGTAACGCAACATAGCTCCTTCATATAAAACATGCGAAGCAATTTGCAAACGACGTCGATCATCAAACGAGTATCGGATTTTGCATGTGTACTTGGTTGAGTATCTCGTCAAAAAAATTATGGCAAACTATTCGAATGAAGATTATTGATACTAATATAATGTGAATTCGGACAAAACGCTGTGGAAGCTGTACGAAAGTATGTTTTACGATTTCTTACTACTCCACATACATACTTGGAATACAAATATTTATTGTGGCAGACTGTGGATATACTCTACTTTAAAATGTATGTTGAGTAAATAGTGCTTTGGTCAAAGTTAAATAGCACATCTCAAAAATTTGGTGATGCTCTACAATTTTCAAACTGATTTTTTTTCCACATAGTATTATAGATAGGAGTGCTGAATCCCAAATTTACAATTACAGGCGCTGTTGTCAGCCTCATCTGATATCGCATTATCACTTTACTGCTCAGATACCTCACTTTTATAGCTCCATCTACAATCATTCCTAGCCTATTTGACTTACTTTCAAATTTACCGTTTATATTACTGTTTGCTAACTTCTATAACCGTATATCACTAGCTGGCAAAAGTATTACAGACATTTTGTAAAGTTTTATCTTACTTAATTCAACATTCATAGAGGAAGTTGTAACACATTTGAAGTGTCACATCTTTCACGACTAAGCAAACGAATCACTTGTCTGCATAACGACAAAGCCTGCAGAGATAGATAAAATAATTCTTTCTTCTTTTATTAAAAAATCTAATGTGGGCAACGCATGACTTTTCTTATATAATGCAATGAATTTACTATTTTTACAATAAAAAAAGATAGGTATTTCTTATAGTAGCTATTTATATTCTTTCCAGGACATTGAATTTTTGTCAATTAGTCGTCATTTTTCTCCATTTGGCGAGATTTCCATTAATTTAGCAACATTTAACAGTCGCTAAGTTGGCAACATTCCGCCAAATTCGGCGCCAAATTATCGTCAAGCGTTATGAACGGAGAAATAAGTTATTCTTATAGCAGATAAATAACTATTGACGTTCAAATACAGTATTACTCAAAGTAGCTTTCCTATGAATGGAACGAGCTAGATCCACGAGAATGATGTCACCCAATTTATCGCATGATATTACATATGAAGAGAGAACATGTTTCTCAACAGTTAATATATTTTTTTTAATTTATGTGATTTTTGATAAATTTATTTTAAAAATGTGCTATATCTCGAGAACGTTCCATGCTAGCGTTCTAAAGTTTATATCAATCGTTTTCTAAGGAAAAATTACATTAGAAATGTCTATTTGCGTAACTTTCTTAAAGGTTTTGATTTTTTGATGATTTTTTCAAAATTTCACTCGACAATTTAGGGGAGTTCTGAACATTCGATTACGTTTAAAAACAATAGGCTTCCAGTATTTACGGATTGTGATTTTTGTACCACATTTCATTCGAATTGCTCCATTCGTTCGTGAAATATCGTCTCCACAAACTCACTGACACATTCACACACACACACACACAGACATCACCTCAAAAATGTTTGATTTGTGATAAGGGATGCTTGAAACGAGCTCTTCCGTCGAAAACTCGAATTCAAATTTTCGACCCCCTCACAATACTTTCCTTATACCTTATGTATATAAGGAAAATAAAAATAGTCTACTCTGATGGGTATAAAAATATCATACTTTTAATGCACGACTAAATATCCAATCTATTTACTAGCATAAAATCGATAAAATGTTCAACTTCTAATAATCAATAAATACTTTAATTATATTTAAGACTCACTGAATTATTCCTACAAGTCCTTGAATTAATCAATATGGCAAACCAAAACTTATCTATGGATGACTTCCACAAGATAATATAAACTAGCACATTCACAGCACTGAAAAAGTGGCGAGGATGAAGTCAATTACTCTCACCTTTGAATAAGCAAACATGGAAGAATATTAATAATTTCTAAGATTCATAACAAGGAAAAAACCGGGACAAGTATATATACACGGAAAAGTTGATACAGCAGAAGCCATGCAATTGAACACATTCGTAATTTTGTCTCATTTGAAAGGGATAAACTTTTCATTTATACCATCAATATAAACGTGTGTGACGCGATAAAACTTATGTATGCAATTGCGCACATAGACGCGATAAAGCTCCAAGTAAAAAAAAATCTGATGTAGGCAGCGCATGACTTTCCTTATACAATGCAATGAATTTACTACTTTTACAGTAAAAAAAATCTGATGTGGACAGCACATGACTTTCCCTGCAGACTTATATACACATTCTCTTTATTTTAATTAAATTTAATTCACTTATAATTCAATTTTAATTCTCATTTGGTAACTGGACTCATTTTCAAAGGTGACGTAGACAAAAAAATGAAAATATCTCGAAAACGGCTAGTCCTAGTGTAATGGGGTTGGTCTTATTCTCTTCTTCGTTAAAAATTACGTATAAAGCAAGCATTTAATGGATATTTTTCAGCATACGTAGTTTTTAACACTTTACAACAAAGTTGAAAAGTGTTTATGACTTTGTTCATTCTGTCTGTCTGTCTGTCTGTCTGTCTGTCCGTTAGCACGATAACTGCCGTAAAAATGACTTAATCAAAATGAAATTTTAGTATGTTGTTCAGACGGTCTGTAGGACCTATGGGAATATAAATGAATAATATCACACAATTAGTTTTGGATTGAACCCGGGTTGAAAAAATGAAATACATTGAGCCCTATGGGACCTAATTTTTCTAACATTTTTTAAGCGGATTTAAAATTCACAAATTGCTTCGAAAATTTTAGGTAATAGTCAAATTGTTCCATAAAATATATAAAAAAAAATTCAGCTAAATATATTCAGTAGTTTTTTAAATAAAAATTAAAATAATAATTACACATCTTATATGAAACGATCACGTGACCATGATATGAAACGATCACATGACCCACTTCAAAATGAGATATGGCATCCATCTTGTGTCAAATTCGTGATTTTTTAAAGTTCTTTTTAATTCATATTGAGTGTTGTATCCATCCTAAAACTACTTTATTTCTGCTTAAATTCTGTGCATCTACATACTAAAACAACACAATGACAATATATTTGAGTTTAAATTCTCATTCAAATTTGATTATTTCTACAATTAAGCCTATTTTTCACCTATGTAAAATGTAAACAGCAAAATATGTAGAATGAGTTGTATTAGAATTACTGTATTTCTTTAACACAAAATAATTCAGTCCATGGAGTCTGCATGGCTGATATGAATGAAATATTAATTGATTTTATAAACAGAAGGACGATATTTTTCGATGAAGTTTTAAGCATAAAGTTTATGAATTGTAGCTCCATGGTCTTAATTTTTAAATAAAATAAATTATTATAGTATTGTGATGAATGAAATGGAGAAAGTTATGAATGAAATCCTGCTTTTATAGAGAGATCCAGGCGTGTTATTTTTTCTATGACGTCATTTGAATTAATTTCAGTTGTTTTCGATGAAGTTTTCAAATATAATAAATTATCGTAGTATTATGATAGATTTAAAAATATTACCGTGGAATATATTGCATTTTAGAGATATTTAAACCACCCAATTTATATTTCAATGCCGTCTTTTGAATGAAGTTCATTTTTTTCAATGAAGGTCTAAGTTTTCAAATATAATAAATCAATGTAGTATCGTGATAAGTTTTAAAATATTACCGAGGAATGTATTGCATTTTCGACTTTTTTAAATAAAATTGCATTGGAGTTGGAAAGTGTTTCATAATCAATGCTTTAAGCATGATTGATCTTTCTTGTTTATTTTAGATTTTGTCGTTTTGGCGGGCCATTTTGCAAAAAAAGGCAGGTTATTTTTTTCCGAATCGTACCAAAATCTAATCAGCACCAGGGTAACTCACAAGTGACTTATCTACCAAATTTTGCGAAATTCGGTCCATTAGATTTTCAGCTAGAGTGGATACAAGCTTTTGCGGGCCATTTCGCAAAAAAAGGCGGGTTCTTTTATCCCGAATCGTACCCAAAACTAATCAGCACCAGATTCGCCCACAAGTGACTTACCAAATTTTATGAAATTCGGCCAATTAGTTTTTTAGTTAGAGTGGATGCAAAATCTGCACAGACAGACACACAGACAGACTCACAGACAGACACACAGACAGACTCACAGACAGACACACAGACAGACACACAGACACACACACAGACGTCACGTTAAAAATTGTTTTTTCGTATTCTAGATGTCTCGAAACGTGTAGTTCCGTCGAAAACTCGAGTTGCGATTTTCGGCATGATTCCAATACTTTCCCTATACATTACCATGTATTGCAGGGAAAGTAAAAAATAGTTTATTTTTATAGAAGTTATTTATATTCTTTCCAAGATATTGAATTTTCGTCAGTGAGTTGTCATTTTCCATGTCGTCGTCATCAATGAGTCGTCATTGATTTAGCATCATTTTTATCCATTTGGTGAGTTTTTCGTTAATTTAGCAACATTTAAAAAGTCACCAAGTTGGCGACATTCCACCAAATTCGTCGGCAAAATCTCGCTACGCGCTATGGATGGAGAAATAAGTTATTCTTACAGCAGATAAATGAATATTGGCGTTCAAATACAAAAGTATTACTCAATGTATCTTTTTTCATGAATAGAACGAGCTAGATCCACGAGAATGATGTTACCAAATTTATGGCATGGTATTACATATGAAAAGTGAACATATTTCTCAATAGGACATCCTTTTTTTATTTTATATGACCTTTTGATAATTTTTTTTAAAAATGTGCAATATCTCGATAACGGTTCGTGTTAGCGTTCTAAAATTTATGTCAATCGTTTTCCAATGAAAAATTACATAAGAATTGTCTATTTGCGTAACTTTATTAGCGGTTTTGAGATTTTGACGATTTTTTCAAAATTTCACTCGAAAATTTAGGGGAGTTCAGAACATTCAATTGCGTATAAAAGCAATAAGCTTCCAGTGTTTACGGATTGTGATTTTTATACTAAATTTCGTTCGAATCGGTCCTTTCGTTCGTCAGTTATCATCTCCTCAGACTCACTGACACACACACACACACATACTTTCACACACACACACACACACACATACTTTCACACACACACACACACATACTTTCACACACACACACACACACACAGACAACACGTCAAAAATGCTTGATTCGTAATCAGGAATGCTTGAAACGTGCTCTCACGTCGAAAACACGAATTCAAATTTTCGACGCCGTCACAGTATTTTCCTTATACATTATGTATATAAGGAAAGTAATTATGTAAGCAAAACTGTTGATAGTGCATATTAAATTTGAGTGATATTCTTTGATGTCGTCTGGACAAATTCAAGAAAGCCACTTATACGCAAACTTAGAATCTGATTGTATAAATATTTTTGAGAGCAGAAAATTATTCCAACTATCTTCAGCTGCATTTACAGCAGCTCTTAACACTCGGATTCTAACACAATTTTAAGACTACCGATTCCCAAAACATCGTTTATTTATATAATCTCAAACAATTCCTATCATTCTTTATTTGCAAATTATGTTCACAGTTTATGTTCTTAAAATATACAAAATTAAATTTTCCCAAATAAGTGCTTGTAAAATGAATAATAAATAAATAGCAAATCAATAAAATTGATTCGAAAACCAATTTTTCACTGCAATCTTCTCACAAAATAAATCATTAAAGCAATGTCTTGAAATTTGATTAAAGATTCCTGGCAGGAATTTTTAATTCAATAATTCTATCTCGAAAACTCCTTTGCCGTAAGGCTAGCTGGGAGAACTCATTAAAACTCCTTATCCTTTAATATCTCTTAATGAAAGGAGTTCAGCGGTTAAAGGGAATAGCTAGCTGCAAGAGAATCAATGGTAACTTTAATCTCGCATTCTCTTTTCTATTTCACCAATCATGATATAGTAGAGTTCAGTTTATTTGGATCTCATTGCTACCGGGATCAAAATTGTACGTATTTCGTCTTAGAACGCATTATTAATAGTAAATTTAAATAAACTTTGATATTATTTGTTTATATACAGCAAAACATTTTGCAGCCTTTGCACATTTTGACTTTCCTTATATACATAATGTATAAGGAAAGTATTGTGACAGGGTCGAAAATTCGAATTCGAGTTTTCGACGGGAGAGCACGTTTCAAGCATGCCTGATCACGAATCAAACATTTTTTAGGTAATGTCTGTGTGTGTGTGTGTCAGTGAGTCTGTGGAGTTCGATATCTCACGAACGAATGGACCGATTCAAATGAAATTTGGTACAAAAATCACAATCCGTGAATACTGGAAGCTTTTTGTTTTAAAACGCAATTGCATGTTCAGAACCCCCAGAAATTTTCGAGTGAAATTTTGAAAAAATCATCAAAAAATCAAAGCCGCTAATAAAGTTACGCAAATAGACATTTTTTATATAATTTTTCATTAAAAAGCGATTAACATAAATTTTAGAACGCTAGCAAGAACCGTTCTCGAGATATTGCACATTTTCAAAAAAATTATTAAAAAATTATATAAAATAAAACAGAAATATTTCCTATTGAGAAACATGTTCACTTTTCATATGTAATATCGTGCGATAAATTTGGTGACATCATTCTTGTGGGTCCTAGCTCATTCCATTCATGAAAACAGATACTTTGAGAAATACTTTTGTATTTGAACGCCAATAGTCATTTATCTGCTATAAGAATAAATTAGTTCTCTGAATAGCTGAGAATAACTTATTTTTCCGTTTATAACGCTTGGCGAGATTTTGACAAAGAATTTGGCGGAATGTCGCCAACTTGGCGGCTTTTTCTAATGTTACCAAATCAAAGAAAATTTCGCCAAATGGATAAAAATGAGGCTAAATCAATGAAAATAACAACTGTTTGACGAAAGTTCAATAACTTGGAAAAATATAAGTATCTACTATAAGAATAACCTATTATGTTTTTATTGCAAAAATAGTAAATACATTGTATTATATAAGGAAAAACATGTGCTGCCTACATCAGATTTTTTTCAACTACTTTAATGATAATTTCTACAAACTAATAAGGAAAGAGACGCAATTGCAAGCGCTCTTGAAAATTCCAGCTTCATTTCCGAAATACACTGCTAATTATCGTATGCCAAAGCTTTAATTTTGTATTTATATATCTCTCTCTATTAAAAAAAATCTGATGTGGACAATACATGACTTTTCCTTATATAATGCAATGAATTCACTACTTTTACAGTAAAAAAATAGGTTTTTCTTAGAGTAGATACTTATATTCTTTCCAAGATATTGAATGTTCGTCAATTAGTCGTCATTTTCATTGATTTAGCGCCATTTTTATCCATTTGGAAAGATTTTCGTTAATTTGGCAACATTTAAAAAAGTCGCCAAGTTGGCGACATTCCGCCCAATTCGTCGCCAAAATCTCACCAAGCGTTATAAACGGAAAAATAAGCTATTCTTATAGCAGATAACTGACTATTAGTGTTCAAATACAAAATTATTACTCAAAGTATCTTTTCTC
Organism: Amaurobius ferox; assembly: GCA_951213105.1. Lineage (NCBI taxonomy): Eukaryota > Metazoa > Arthropoda > Arachnida > Araneae > Amaurobiidae > Amaurobius > Amaurobius ferox. Next base: position 127,551,506 of record OX578137.1, read on the forward strand.
ATGAATGGAAAGAACTAGATCCACGAGAATAATGTCACCCAATTTATCGCATGATATTACATATAAAAAGTGAAAAGATTTCTCAACAGTTAATATATAGGCGATGCAATACAATTCCGAAAAGCAAAATGGCCTTCGTAAAGATGCAACCATTATTTTATGACTGCTGTTTCCCCAAAACCTTTATATTACCTCAGACATTTCCTACCAATTTTTATTTATAACTTACGTTTATAGTTCATCTTTTTAAAATGCACAAAATTAAATCTTTCCTAAAAATATTCGTAAAATGAATGAAGAATTGCTAAAAGAAATAAAATTGATCCGAAAACCAAATTTTCAATGTTACCTTCTCAAGAAATGAAATCATTAAAACAGTACTTTGAAATTTGATTGAAAAGTCGCGCAAAAGATTTTTAATTCATAAATTATTTACATATACTATCTTAAAACTTCATCGCAATACTAGCTGCTGAAACTCATTAAAACTCCATTTTGCCTTAATGATATGAGTTCAAAGCTTACGAGGGGTGCTGCAAGAGAATCGATGAAAATTCTGATCTCAAACTTTCTCATTTCTATCTCACAAATCATTATAAAGTAGGTTTCCGTTTATTTGGATATCCCTGTTATCTGGAACAACATTGTATATATTATTTTCTTTGAACGAAATTTTTGATTCGTTAATAATAAATTGAAAAATTCTATGATGCTGTTTGTTTAGATTAAATAACAAATAACCGCTGAATTATATTTTCTTTGTAAATTAACAGAAACCCATTTGAGCAGATACAATAAACCTCGAACATATCCTACAAAACTGTACATAAAAGAATTCTTATATTTTATTTATAAGCCTTGTACATAATTACAAAGGGGAATTGGAATCTGGTCTTAGCAATTTATAGTCACATATAGTGTAATAAAATATAATTTTTAACCGATTTTTATACATATCGTATATATTACGATAAGTTAAAATGAAAAATTTTAAAATGTGTAAAGAACTCGGCTGCCCCAACCGTAAATCGCACCCTGGGTCAAACTGGCCAGCCGGCACTCTTCCGTTAAGCTACTGGGACGAGTATGCAAGCTCTCATGGTCGAAGTGGACTCTACAAATGATATTATATTTAGTGTCACAAGAGTACTCCCTGTTGAAATATCTCTTTAACATTTTGAAGTACATCAAAATAATACGGCAATATGTAAAAAGAATCCTCCGAAAGCAATATAACTTTAACCACTTGTTGTATGATAATGTTACCATAGCATTACAGATAAAAACACCCGAGGACTATTTTCTGACATCTTTTAGTGCTCTTCATAGAATATGGAGTGTTCCTTGCAGGATAACTGTTTCAACAAGAATACTTTTTATATGCATCACTTTTACTAACCTCAAGGGAAACAGATACAATTTTACAGCGCAACAGGCATAACATTTCACGAATACTCAGAATGCAATAGCCGAGTTTCATGCTGTGTAAATACTACTTGTTTGGATCTAATGGATTTTAAGAGTTCCACTTGTTCAGTTGAATACACATACGCACTTGTTTGCATTCATACATATTACATGTATCAAAAATATGGAAATGCTTTTTAGATAACACAAATTGAGAAATAACTACTGCAGCTTTTCTGTCGGGGAGAAAGACAATTAACCTACGCATTTAAGACCCCGAATAGTTCAAGACTCCGAATTAGGGGGATGGACAGTAATGAAAATTCACAAGATTTTTTTGATATGATGCAACTTATATAGGGGGCGACAATCACTCGTGTACCAAAATAAGATTTTAGGAACTCAGTAAATCGATCTTACTAAATTCTAAATAAAAGGACTTGCATTTAATTTCTTCATTTAGGGCGGAGTATGGAAATACTCCACCCTAGGTAAAGATACTCTATCACTTATTTAATCATAACCCTCCTCCCCTTTCCAAGATCCTGGTGACACCAAGCCATAGGTGCACTCAATAACTTTATTTAAAATATAGACAGTCGTTTACACTATGAAAAGAAACAAGTTTAAGAATTTTTTTACATTTTATAATGAAGTGAAAAACATAGTATGATTTGAGAAAAGATAAAGCGAATACTTACTTATTCACTACAAACAAAAACTTTATCCTGTTCTACCACCAGGACCTCAGATATTTGTTAGCCGGTTCTGGATTGGTCTACATAACCGAACAAGTAAGAAGTTCTTAAGACAAAGTAAATCATAATTTAGAACGTGAACTGGGGAAGAATATAACCGAAAGATTATATAGGCCTCACACCTTAAGCAATTGATACTATGCCTCTTTAAAATCATGTCCTGAATGAATTTTCTGTTATACGCTTTGATACGCAGGTACTTTGCACAAGAAAAGACATAATTATCGTTTACCGAATGGCAACGAGTTTAGCGTTAATTATATAGTTTAAAAGATAAAGATAAAGGGAAACTCTATCGCCGTGACTTAACAATTCCATCAAAACTTGTTATTTACTAACTTTTAAATTATGTTATTTGATGCATGGAGTTATTACATTATTCAGTTTGATGCATGGAGTTAAAGAGAAAATGATGATATGCTGTTTATAAAAAACTTTCTAAAAACTCCTGTCGAATGGCAACGAGTTAAACAAGCATTTTGAAACACTCTTTTGATTTACTTATGAAGAAATTATTTACTTATGAAAAATTTACTTATGAAGTTTATAGATTTCGATCATTCGAAAAAGTATTGAAAATAGTATCAGCCAAAGAAAAAATGCAAAACATAAAGCAAATTAAATTCCGTCCTATTTTCACAGATACTTAGAGTATTTTAACGAACTATACCCGCGCAGGTGCTCTGCGCAGGTACAGTTAGTAATATAAAAATTAAAAAGTTGAAATACAGAATAAATTCAATATATCGATAACGATTCATGTTAGCATTCCAAAATTTCCGTCATTCATTTTTTTGTGAAAAATTAGGTATAAAAGAAAAATTGGGTATAAAATGATTAGTTTTTAAATGACCTGATTATTAAATGATTTAATAATTATCCATTCATGTATTGTATGTATTATCCATTCATTTATATTATCCATCCATTGTATATATTATCCATCCATTCAGATATTGTATATATTATCCATCCATTTTATAATTATCCATCATATCCATTCATATATTTTATAATTATCAATTCATAAACTTGGGATGGGGGGTCGTCAGAATATTTGCGCTCTTTGTAAAATCAATAGTGTTCCAAGAATCATTTATTGTAATAATCGTACCAAATTACGTTCGAAATCCTCCACGTGGCATATTGCTTCCACACAAACACAAATATACATATACACACACCTGCCACGTCGGAATCTGAGAGGTCTCAGACAAGCGTTTTCTGATGCTCCCTCGAATGCCGAGGTCATGGATTCGAATCCCACCAACGGACATGGATGTTGCAGTGTGTAATGTAGTCCTAAAATTGTGTAATGTGTTCCGTTCCCTGTGGTGTGCCGAAGCAACGATGACTGACAGCAAAATGGTTTAAGCTTCAACCGCTGTATAGGCGAAGAATTGCCACCAAGTACCTGGCCATTGGAATATATATATATATATATATATATATATATATATATATATATATATATATATATATACACATACACGTACACACAGACATTATCTAAAAATAGTTTCGAGTTCAGGGATCCGTCGAAATCGTGTATGTCCGTCGAAAATTCGAATTCGACCTCGTCACAAAACTTTCCCTATACATTATACTCTGTAAGGAAAGTAATATATTACATTATGCAGGAAAAGTAACAAGTGACCTGTTGGTCGCAATATGCGTTGATTAGTTGGCGTAATATTGATGACTCAGTATACGTCTCTTGCACATCTTTGACCATGAGCATCCATTTGACATCCATGGATCGTATATGACGTAACAATTCGAATTTCTAATATATGTCCACAGACCACACCAGCACTGATGTTGTTGTTGAGAACCAGACCGTCCAATCTACCAGAAAGGTGTAAGGCAACTGTTTCGACGGCCGAGAAGAGCCACCCAATTTAGACCGGAACCCAGTGGAGGAGGCATCCACAGGAACCGTACCTTCTTTCCCCTACCACCGACTCCTCGGTAGGACATACAGACCCACACGTTTAACGTGATCGTTCTCAGAAAAAGAAGCAGGCAATTGCGAGTAAAAATATATCAATTTCAAATCTCAGGGACAAATTCTAATATTTTTTAAAGATTTTAAAACAAACGTCACTTTCGTCTCAAAAAAACAAATTTTCCTTTTTAAATCCTCGCGTCGGAAAAAATACAGACAATTTCGACTAATAATTAACATTTTTAAAAAGCTCAAAGATCAGGCTTTCTTACAAGCCCAATCTGGTCGAGAAATAGGAAAAAGTAGCCGCACAATCCGGATTTTAAGGAAATAATGATTTTCAATTCCTCAGCCAAACCGTGAAAGAAGGAATCGATTTCTCACCCACATGCGCGCACAGACACACGGTGTTTCTATGGTGGAGGAGAGGTGGGCAAGGTCATGACGTCACGGTTCTGACGAGGTTGCGTCAGATACGCATAGCGAAATCGAATTTAACATTCGATATTTGTACCTGCCAAATAATGAATATACGTCATTAAACTAAAACAAACCATCCATTCTCAAAAATACTTCCATGTCATCTGCGATGCAATACTAAAAATGCAGGCAAACGGATACAATTTCATTTATGTAAAACAAAACATAGAGGAGCATACCTCTATAAAAAAAAAACATAGGAGCAGCTAGCTGATCCCGTCTCTGAGTAGGGATCCCTTTCCTAGGGTTGCATGTACAAAAATCCTCAGAATCTCACAGTTCACAAACATTAGAATAAATTCACTTTATAAATCAATTTTCAAGAACCCCTCCCCCCCCCCCCCCCAGAACATTATTTTTCATCTTAAAATTCCATTATTAGTTTTAACGACATTAAACTAAATCAAACTTTATCAACTCCACGGGGTTATGACGCCAGCGAGTTTGCCACGGTCAGAATTTTCAAGGCTAGTAGCATGTATAAAAAGATACATTCACTAAAAATTTTAGACGCCCTCTTCTTCCTCTATAACTTTACAGGATATGTCAGAAAATTGATTTTTTGTGGCTAAAATCATTACACTTAACACATGTGCGGCGCATTAAAATGTAACTTCAAGGACTTGAAATTTTACACGTGTTTGTTTGATCCATTGCGCTAAACTTTTTGACCCTGGCCGATTTCGAAATTGAAAAAAAAAAGTTTTCATATCCGAAAAAAACGAGGACTTTTTTTATCTGAAATAGAGAATATTGACCTCCATGCTGAGCATAAATTTTTTCACACATTCGTTATGTCCCATGGAGCAACTTTTTTTACCCTGAATGATTTATAATTCAAAACAAAATTTCGTTCCACCCTAATGGGTAACCGGTTCTTCTTTCTATTTATTGCCGTATCCGTTATCGGTTATCGGAACAGCGGTCTTGAGTTTCAGGGTTTAGCGATCATCTCCGATAATTAAGCGAAATTATAGTTTATATTTAATTTAATTATAGAATATTTATGGTAGATAAAATCGCACTAACATTTTTATTTATTTACCAAAGTAATGATTTAAAAATTATGTTTATTTTGAACTATTTTAATCTTAATCCATGCACTCTTTACATCATTGTAATAAAAAACTGAACCATATAGTATAATATTATACATAGCATTAACAAAAGATAATAGGTTATAAGTCATATTAATGCCCTCTAAAAAGATATAAAAATAAATCTTTGTTCGCGGAATTATGATTATGGAGAAAATTATGTAAAATATATGTAACATGTTATTGTACCTAAAATAAATTACACAAATTACACTATATTGTATAATTCTAAAAAAAATAAAGAAAAATTTGAAATCATTATTCATCGTCTTCCATATTTGAAATCATTATTCATCGTCTTCCGTATTTAAAAATGTTCTACGTGTAATTATAAAGCGTGTTCAAAAGGAAATTCATTGCTTTCTGATACAAGTGTTTACATCGGACGGTCTTGGACATGCTTGCTTATTAGCTGAAAAATACCAAGGCATTTACCTAAAAGAATCTTCTAAGCTGCCCAGGATTTCAATTCAGAGAAATTTTTATCGGAGAAATTTTTATTAGCATTTCTATAACATTGTGAAATTAATTTATTAAAAATCAGTCTTAAAAATTTAAAAGAAAATACTTTACGCCCATTCCCTCGTGTTTACTTTGACATATACACGGATTATTAAAAAGTAAATATTATATGCATTGCAGTGTGGTGTAGGAGCAAGTAAGGACAAATGTAGGGATTTAGTACAAATGTTGGAATTTGGAGCTCTCACCACCTCGTCACATTATTTAAAACCAAAACTATAATTTAGAATGGGGAATTGAGATTTATAATAGCCTTAATTTCAAGTCAATTTTCTAGGAAATAATATATGAGTTAACATCATTGTGAATAAAGGCGTGGTTAAAAAGGGCGTGGCTTAGTGTTAATTAAATAAAGCAATTGATCCTTCGGTTCTTTAATTAAAATTCACTTGTTTATAACTTATCAGTTTTCTTTCAGCATCAAGTCATTTCAATACATGAATAGAGGTGAACATCACCAACAGCGTGCGAAAGAGAAGATGTAAATAAATATTTTGAAATTCAATTTTCCCAGGTTGAGAACTACCCCATTTTTTAAAATGCTTACTCAAACAAAATAAGTGTAAAATTTTGTTGTTAGATTCTCTCTGAAATGGTGTTTGTACTATTATATTATGAAAAGAAATATTTTTAAATTTCTAAATTTAAAGTAAGTTAAACAAAATAATATTTGAATAAATGGTGAGGATATCCTGTGTTTCAGCATATCCACAGAGAATGAAAACCATGAATTCAATTACGCAAAAACAGCTCACATCAAAACTTTCATAAAGTATTAAAAAACATATTGTCAAAAATCTGTATATAAATTAGCATTAATTAATTCAATTTAAATATAGAACACGACTTTGCACACATAATATAAATAAAAGGAATACAACATAAAAGGCTGTGCGAATAAAACACTAAAATCATTCAATTGTTTAATGAGTTTTTTTTTTATCAGATGCGGACAGGCCTAGACCTAAACGCCAAGGAACGCAAGGGTGGCTGCTTAAATTGCTACAACTGCTATATTTAAACAGTCACCATGTGATAAACTCATTTAGTTTGTAATTCTTAGCATGCTTACATTGAAAAATGAATAAATCCTATAACATATTTTCATAATAATTGTCTGATATTTGTGTGTGTATGCAGCTTCAATTTAGTGTCTATTTTCCAAAGGCAAATATTGTTGTGTATTGTCCAAAAACGAACCATTTGGTTTAAAACAATTGAGATGTAAAAGAGAGTTATGCAAGAAAAGTGAAATAACATTACATTTATGTCTGCCAAGTAAACTATGAAAACCCTTGTCTCTCTGTTTTCACTCTTGACAGAAACACTCAACGTACCCCTCACATTTTGTCCGATAACCACGAAACTCTGTAAACGTATACTTACTGTCCAGGTATGCAATTAATTAAAAATTCGTCTTCAATAGGGTGAATAGAAAAGCTACAGGGTGCATGGCATGAATACATCATGCGAACATATAAGCAGCGTTTCTCACCTGCTGGAACATATCCGACAGCTGTTTTAGTTCCATTGCTTCCAATAGCCGATGTAGATTGATCAATGATATGACGAATCCGACGTCAATACTATCAACTATTGTATTATTGTATTATGAAAAGAAATCTGCGTGAGTGATAGAGAAGATACATCGTAAGCTTAAGAGAAGATCAAAAATATGGGTTGTTATCTTGTTCGCAGACTGTAAGACGACATTGGGAGTAGTGGATCCAGGATGGCATACATAAATGCTCAGAAAGATATAGTCGTCCTAAGAAAACAAATAAGATGACCCCGATAATCCCGTCATAGTAAAGTCAACTAGAAAGGCTCCTAGCCTATCGATAAATCAAAGACAACTAGTTCCTTTTCTCATCATTCAATATCAGTACATACCATTGGGAGGCGACTGCAAATATCAGATTCAAGCCTCGGCAACCTTAAGGTGTCTACCACTGATTACCCACCTTAGCCGCCCGCGTCTGTAGTGGTGTCGAGCTCAGAAATACCACTTCTGCCTGGAGCTGATAACCACTATGTTATTTGTATATGGAAGGGGTTAAGTCCGCATTCTAACCTGGTTTCAGCACTCCTAGTGGCATATGGGCATCACATCTGCAATGATTGCCTCAGAAGTCATCTTTTATGACAGCCAGTCCCTTCTAATATTGCTATGTGGTAAGTTGACAGCTTGCCTGTACATTCAAGATATTATGTGGACAGTTATCTACTCTCTTCTGGTAACTTTTATTCAACATGATAACGCCCGAGGGATACATAGAAAAAAATCTCTGAAAGTCTCTTAGAAGTGTTAATGGCCCCTCCCCATATTCAACCAGAATTAAAGAAATCTCGCCAGTCAAAAATATCTGAGATTTGCTGAAACAAAATTGCCGACACAAAATAATTTACATGATATACCCAAGCAATTGCAAAACATCTAACAGAATTTACCACAGGACAACAAACTGATATTTGACACCATGTCGCATTGTATATCAACTTGCATCGCCACCATAATATTGTTTGCTATGTATTAACACATGACCGTTCTGTTGTCACTACTCTGCAACAAAAAGTCGTTTCTCATTGAAATTATAACCATTTAGTTGTCTTTAGATACTTATTCAGATACTTAAGTTTTATACTTAAGTATAGATACTTAAGTTTAGATACTTAAGTTTCTCTCATAAATATAAGAACACTTTCTTCAAAGTACGTCGATTTTTATGTCACATCGCGTGTAAACACTTAGCAAGGAACAAGCAAAATGGCTATATAAATAACGTGTTTCCAAAACCGTCCTATATTGTATAGACAATTTCTGTGAGTATGACTTTAATCGTACATAGTAAAAATTTTGCAATCCTTTTACTGAAAGTTTCAGTGGAATCAACTGTCCGTAATGGAAAATAATGTTCCTGATAGTTTTGGATAAGCAACTCTTCGGCAGACGATAATTAGCTGACTATTTCAGAACTGAAGCTGAAATGTTCATGAATGTCTGTAATTGCGGCTTTTCTTATCAGTTTGCCAAAATTTTCAACAAAGAAGCTAAAAAAAATGAGCAAAGGTTGCAAAATGTTTTAGAGTATATGTACATAATTAGTAGAATGAAAACTGATATGCTTTCACAAGGCGTCCTTTCTTACATCGTGATCTTGTTAGTTATTGTGCGTCTTTCAGTTACGGGTACATGTTTCCTTTGTTCCAGGTATGCGAATCTTGGTCATGCTGCTTCTCGATACGCTTCCAATGCTGGGGAACGTTCTACTCTTGTGCTTTTTTGTGTTCTTCATTTTCGGCATAGTGGGGGTGCAGTTATGGGCTGGCCTTCTACGACAACGGTGCTATATAAAACTTCCTACAAACGTTACTTATCCAGAGTAAGTAAACCTTTTCTTTTATTCAGAACTAGTTTTTTCATATCTTGAAATCAATAATATGCAGTTCTGAATATTTTCAGGACTCGTTGTATCACAAGGGGTCGTCTATCTTGAAGGGAATGAGACCTACACTTTTAAAACCATGTTGCCACCAAAATCTATTTGTTGAACCTATCATGTGAAAGGATGTCTTCATGTTTAATATGGGTTTTAATAATAATTTAACACATAAAAAATGAACTGCTAAAAGACCTAAAGTTTTTATTCACTACAAACATACATATATATTAATACAAGCTGGTCTACACATACATATATATTAACATAATACACATACATATATATTAATACAAACTGGTCTACACATACATATCATATATATTAACATAATATATATGCATATATATTAATACAAGCTGGTCTACCGGTTTCAAAGGAACTAAACAATCTTGTTCTTCAGGGCAGGCAAGAAATGCTTTAATTTTACTATTTGGAATGTGCCTGTGTTGTTGTTGTTGAGACCCAGACCTTCCGACCTACCAGAAAGGGGAATGTGCCTGTGTGTTATAATTCATTTACAGTCGCTTCCAATAATTTCTACTTATTTTTCTTGTTTATACTAGCGGACAGCGCAAAAACTCTCCTCCTTTGACAGTCCCTTCTGATTCCCACCCTCTTCTGGAGTGAGCTCAAAACAGCAAAATTGGGTTCAAATTTAGGGTGAGAAGGTTGAGAGGGTCCATTGCAGAGTCGAAAATACAACGTAAAAAGTTCATCAAAATTGGAACAAGTATCGCCTTATTCGCCTTTATAAATAACTTTATAAAAACGATGATTTTAAAAATCACACCCCCCACCTCCCCCCGGCCGTTTTAATACGAATAATTTCTTATTGATGAATCGATTCGGTGATTTTTTTTCGTAGTATAATGTATGTGATATTCCTAACTCATTGGATATTTCCATCTTTCATTTCTTCTTTCCGCGACGATGGCAATATACTCGTATTTCCTCCTACCCTCAGCTACGTGTGCCATACAATCTTAGTTGCAGATCTCACTTGAATAGGTGAAGTCACGATTTTTTCCGGTCCTGCAGACAATTTTTTATCCCTTTGAAACCAGTGGACTAGTTTATATTTTTGTGTATACTGTATTTACGAAGTTTTTTAATTTTATCATGTTTATTATTGCTGCAGATTTTTTAGCCTTTTGATTTAGCCTTTCCTTGACAAAATATTACGACAAAGAATATTCTATCCTGTATTAAGAAATTAGTGAACTGCAGAAGTCATATAGATGGCATGTAAGGTGCACTTCGAACTTGAGAAGCGCATAAACAGTGATTTACATGATTTACAGTATAAGCATTTATTCATATGCTCAAATTTGAACATACTCCAATACGCAGACGCTTCAAAATATGACCCAATAAAGGCAGAGTCATTAAAAATATTGTATAAACTTTCCGTTTAAATTGAACCACTGAGTTTCTGTGTTTACGAAGTTTTTAATTCTATTGTGTTCAGATTTTGAGCCTTTCTTTAACAAAATATCAAGACAAAAAGATGCTATCCTGTACTAAATTAACTGAACTCGATATATATACATATATATATATATATATATATACAAATTTCCCTGTTGGCTTTTCTCCACCCCCCCCTTTTTTGAGATTTCTTTGTAGAATTTTTCTCATATATATATATATATATATATATATATATATATATATTCAAACTTTCCAACCGTACCATGCTATATTTGTGATCATTTGGAACAAAGATATTTCTTTCCCCATACTGTTAGACCAACAGACAAACGTTGCCGATACGAATACTGTCTTTTAACAAAATGCAATTTATTTCATTCATTTGGCGTCATATTTATCAATTTCGCGGTGTTTTTTTATCGATTTGGAGGTATTTTTGTCAATTTGGCAACATTTAAAAAACTGGCCAAGTTGGCGATATCCAGCCAAATATTTTCGCTAAGCGTAATGGAAGAACGGATGAAGAAACGGTTTATTAAAATATTAAATTATTAATTCCCACAAAGAAACTTCGATTATCAAAGACTTGATTTTGCACAATATTGAATTTTCATCAATTATGCTTCATTTTTATCCAGTTGGGGTCATTTTATCAATTTAGAGATATATTTGATTATTTGGCGATATTTTGTTCCATTTGGTGAAACTTAAAAAAGTCGTCAAATTTGCTGACAAGTGGGATGGTTGGATGGATGAACAGACAAACGCTATCAAAACATCAGTACAGTACTATCTCCTAACAAAACGCATTTAATTTAAAATTAATTTAATATAAGCTACATTTTTTATCGACTTGGCGATACATTTAATAGATTTAGCGACACATTTATCGACTTGTCGACATTTCCATAAATTTCTCAACATTTAAAAAAGTCGCCAAGTTGGTAATATCCCGCCAAATTTGTAGTCAAACGTTCCGAGATAGACGGATGGAGAAATGGGTTCATAAAGTAAATTTTAAAAAGCTTTTGATATATATATATAAATATATATATATATATATATATATATATATATATATATATATATATATATATATATATATATATATATATATATATATATATATATATATTAAAAAACATGTAATAATATATATATATATATATATATATATATATATATTAAAATACATGTAATAATATATATATATATATATATATATATATATATATATATATATTAAAAACATGTAATAATATATATATATATTTATATATTGCAAATTTTTGCAATTTTTTTTGTAAGTAAAAAATTGAAAAATCTGTATTGTTGGTCCACGTGATCATAATTATAACATTTTACCCTTCACTTTAAAAGGCTCGAAAAAAATATTTCAATTGATACCACACTTGATAATGTACCCTTTGGGTGGTAACTTCTCCCCCGAAGGGGGATAATGACGTCACGAACACAAAATTTGCATCGCGGCTTTTCTTCACAACAATGATTCAAAGTATTAAGTGTCGTGATGAAAGAGCCATAAATAACCCCATAAATGATTTTATCAAATTTTATCCTATAATTGCTTTTTAAAAAAATATATAAACTTACGTATAAACTTCGAACTTTTCGATCGAATTTTAAAAAATGCTATATAGTTCTAGATTTTTTTTTTATAACAAAACCGGATAAAGTTTCGTGAAAATCCGTTAATATATGCGGCAGCTACGATGTAAACAAAAAAACGATCACACATACATACATGCCCGGGTTCGATTCCAGCCACTGCCAAAACTGCCGCCGTGTTCATGCGGAGTCCGATCACGTTAAACATGTGGGTCCGAAAGTCCTTCCGAGAGGTTGGTGGTAGGGGAAGGAGGGTACGGTCCCTGTGGATGCCTCCCCCACTGGGTTCCGGTCTAAATTGGGTGGCACTTCCCGCCCGTCCATACAGTTACCTTACACCTTTCTGGTAGGTCGGACGGTCTGGGTTTCAACATCAACAATCAACAACACATACATACATACATACATACATACATACATACAGACCGACGGACATCGCTTCAAAAATAGTCAAAACGTGTTCAGGAGGTCCTAAAACATAGATTGGCATCAAGATCTCTAATTCAAAAATTTCCGCGAAAACAATACTTTATACCATATGACACAGTATGAGAAAGTAAAAATAAGTGAACTGGAGAAGAAATGTAGCTAAGATGTAAGGTGCCCTTCGAATTTGAGAAGCGTATAAACAGTAATTTACTGCATAAGTATTTATTCATACTCAAATTTTAACATACTCCGATATACAAAAGCTTCAAAGTATGACCCATTACCAGCAGGGTCATTAAAAATATCGTGTACACTTTCCGTTTAAATTGAACCACTAATTATCCAATCCGGAAAACATCTGAATGCTTTAAAGTGCTTTAAATTAATTTTCTATTTTCTGAGAAAAAGTTTAATTACTGTTTTGAGTTATAGTTGAAATGGCTATTATTAAAGAAAAGAGTGTTTAAATCAGAATTACTGCAGAAAACGGAATTACAGGACGATAAATAATTATAAAGTCATTATTGTTTGCAGCAAAACCGAATTTTAAAATGCATATTTGCTTTATTTTGTACCATGGAAGATAAATATCAAATGTGCATAAATAGTAAAACTTAAGAACATCGGAATCTCTTAATAGTTATCATAAACATCTTAGTATAGTTCAGCTTTAAACTAAAATCACTGACAATACATTTTTGTTTTTTCTTTTAATCTCTTTACTGTATTGTGTAGTGAGAGAACAAATCGAGCAAAAATCATTTTCTGAGCAAATTTTTTTATTCATTTTGTGTAACTACCATAAAAAATGTTCAGTTTATGTCCAAAAAAATAGCTGCCGCAATTTAAAGAAAAATCTGATGTGGGCAGCACATGACTTTCCTTATATAATGCCATGCATTTACTATTTTTACAGTTAAAGAAAATTTTATTCTTATAGTAGATACTTATATTATTTTCCAGATATTGAATTTTCGTCAATTAGTCGTTATTTTCATTGATTTAGTGTCATTTTTAACCATTTGGTGAGATTTTCGTTAATTTGCAACATTTCAAAAAATCGCCAAGTGGGCGACATTCCACAAAATTCGTCGCCAAAATCTCGCCAACCGTTATGGAAGGATAAATAAGTTATTCTTATAGCAGATAAATGACTATTGGCTTCAAATACAAAAGTATTACTCAAATTATCTTTTCTCATGAATGGCACGAGCTAGATCCACGAAAATGGTGTCACCAAATTTATCGCATGATATTACATAAGAAAATTGAACATGTTTCTCAGCAGTTAATATATTTTTTTAATTTATGGGATTTTTTGATAAATTTATTGGAAAATTGTGCAATATCTCGAGAACGGTTCATGCTAGCGTTCTAAAGTTTATGTTAATCGTTGTCTAAGGAAAAATTACATAAGAAATGGCTATATGCGTAACTATGTTAAAGGTTTTGATTTTTTGATGATTTTTTCAAAATTTCACTCGAAAATTTAGGGGAATTCTGAACATTCGATTGCGTTTAAAAACAGTAGACTTCCAGTATTTACCGATTGCGATTTTTGTACCACATTTCATTTGAATCGCTCTATTCGTTCGTGAGATATCGTCTCCACAGACTCACTGACACACACACACACACACACACACACAAACACATACTTTCACACACACACACAAACACATACTTTCACACACACACACAGACATCACCTCAAAAATGTTTGATTCGTGATCAGGGATGCTTAGAACGTGTTCTCCCGTTGAAAACTCGAATTCGAATTTTCGACCGCGTCACAATACTTTCCTTATACATTATTATATATAAGGAAAGTAAAAAAAATGTGATATGTCAAGCACATGGCATTCTTTATAGAATAGCAAATTTCGATTTTAGAGAATTTTTGCAGAAATAATTTTTTTCTACCATGAGATGGCGTTCAAAATCAATAGGCTTTTTGACTTTATCGATCAAGATACTCATACCAAATTTAATGAAATGCATTTAATTATGTCGACAGAAATCACGGGCCGTGTGAGATAGTATAATTTTTAATGCTTCCAGAAGGCATCATAATAACTACAGAACAATAGAGTTTATTTATTTTAGTTTACAGTAGTTATTCAGCATTTAGACATTTTTTTACGTTTACGTATTTATATCGTTAACACTTTCCAACATAGTTGTAAAGCGTTTATGACTTTGGTTATTCTGTCTGTCTGTCTGTCTATAACTGTCGTAAAAATAACTTTATCAAAATGAACTTTAGTCTATTGTTTAGACGCTGTGGAAAATTTGGGAATGAAAATGAATAATACCACCCATTTAGTTCCAGATATAACCCGGGTTGAATAAATGAAATACATTGAACCTTAGCGGACTTAATTTTTAAAACATTTTTTACGAAGTTAAAATTTACAAATTGCTTCGAAAATTTTGGGAAATATTCAAATTACATAACATGTACAAAAAAAATCTGATGTGGGCAACACATGACTTTCCTTATATAATGCAATGAATTTACTATTTTTACAGAGTTAAAAAAAATGTCATTCTTATAGTAGATACTTATATTCTTTCCAAGATAATGAATTTTCTTCAATTA
Organism: Amaurobius ferox; assembly: GCA_951213105.1. NCBI lineage: Eukaryota > Metazoa > Arthropoda > Arachnida > Araneae > Amaurobiidae > Amaurobius > Amaurobius ferox. The sequence continues at coordinate 127,567,252 of OX578137.1, forward strand.
GTCGTCATTTTCATTGATTTAGCGTCATTTTTATCCATTTGGCGCGATTTTTGTTAATTTGGCTACAATTAAAAATGTCGCCAAGTTGGCGACATTCCGCCAATTTCGTCGCCCAAATATCGCCAAGCGTTAAGGAAGGAGAAATAAGTTATTCTTATAGCAGATAAGTGATTATTAGCGTTCGAATACAAAAGTAGTACTAGAAGCATCTTTTTCATGAATGAAATAAGCTAGTTCTACGAGAATGATGTCACCCAATTTATCGCATGGTATTACATATGAAAAGTGAAAATGTTTCTCAATAGGAAATATATATTTTTTATTTTATATGAAATTTTGATAATTTTTTTTAAAAATGTGCAATATTTTGAAAACGGTTCACGTTAGCGTTTTAAAATTTAGGTCAATCGTTTTCTAATGAAGAATTGCATAAAAAATGTCTATTTGCGTAACTTTATTAGTGGTTTTGATTTTTTGACAATTTTTCAAAATTTCACTCGAAAATTTAGGGGGATTCTGAACATTCGATTGCGTATAAAAACAATAGGCTTTCAGTGTTTACGGATTGTGATTTTTGTACCAAATTTCGTTCGAATCGGTCCATTCGTTCGTCAGTTATCGTCTCCACAGACTCACTGACACACACACACACACACACATACACACACACACACACACACAAACATCACTTCAAAAATATTTGATTAGTCATCAGGGATGCTTGAAACGTGCTCTCTCGTCGAAAACTCGAATTCGAATTTTCGACCCCGTCACAATACTTTCCTTATACATTATGTATATAAGGAAAGTAAAAATGTTCAGCAAATTATGTCAGGGAGTTTATTATAGGAAAATTGAAGTATTAATTACACCCATGATATATGAAGAGATCACATTACTCATTGAAAAATAAAATATGGCTTCCATTTTTTTTTCGCTGTGTAAAGATCTTGGTGTTTAAAGATCGTTTCAATTTATATTTACTGTTGCATCCGTCCTAAAACCCCTTTATTTTTGCTTATTATCTGAGTCTCTAAATTCTGTGCCAACGCAATTACAATATTTTTTTATTTTAAATGATTAACATTTTAAATGATTAATATTTGTTTTAAATATTTTTTTTTATTTTAAATGATTTAACATATGCAAAATGTAAACAAATCAGTGTAACAATCATAAGGTGAGTTATATAAGAATTGCTGATTTTTTTTCCGGCAAATTTAATTAGCTCTGGAGTCTGGAATATAAGTGATATGAATGAAATATTCATTGATTTCACATACAGAGGCAGACGATTTATATTCCTATAACATCATCTGAATAAAGTTCAGATTGTGTAATTGACTTTTTCGGTGAACTTTTAAGTTTTCAACTACAATAAATTACTGTAGTACTGTGATAATTTAAAAAAGTATTAACGCTAATTTATCACATTTAAGAGATATTTAAATATAATTGTATTCCAGTTGGAAAATGCTTCTTAATCAATGCTTTATTAATTAACCTTATTCAAATGACGTCACCGAGTTATAAATCTTCTGGCTCTCTATGTAAAAGCAATGAATATTTCATTCATATCACTTTTATTCCAAACTCTAGAGCTAAATAATTTTGCGCAAAAAAAATTCAGCAATTCTTGTACAACTCATCTTACAATCACTTGTTTACATTCTGCATCCATTAAAATTAGGCTTCGTTGTAGAAATAATCAAAGTTTGATAATCATTTAAACTCAAAAATATTGTAATTGCGTTGCCACAGAATATAGGCAAAAATAAAGCGGTTTTGGGACGGATATAACACTAAATATAAATTTAAAAGAACTTTAAAAATTACGATTTTTACACTAGGAAAATATATAGATGCCATATTTTATTTTGAAATGGGTCACGTGATCTCTTCTTATAATATGGGTGTAATTACTATTTTAATTTTTATTTAAAAAACTACCGAACATATTTTGCTAATTTTTTTATCTATGTTATAGGATAATTGGAATATTTCCTAAAATTTTCAAAGCAATTTGTGAATTTTAACTTTGCTTAAAAATTGTTTGAATCTCATATAGAGCTACTCCGAAGCTACTTAAAACTTTCTATGAAATTCGGGACAGAGGTCCTTTCGTGATGATGAGACAAACCCAACCATACATATATACATACAGACAGGCAGAAAGACAGTCAGATTTTTAATTTTATTTATATAGATTACGCGAACCATTCTTCAAAATGGTTAACCATTATTAATACTCTAACCATTATTAATATTCTATGTTTCAAAGGAAAATATATCCATTGAGCTACTGGGACAATCTGTTTTCTTCTTAAATGCAATGAACCTTACAATCTCTTCCTGTAGATTTTGGGATCAAAATGAAAATTCAAATCCAAACAAATTCATTACTCAGTTTTTATTAACACATGATAGCATCGTGTTCGTAATAATACTTGTGAATTGAAAATCGCTACAAAAAATCGTAAGGTCCTCGGAAAAATATAAACTTTGAATATTTTTGACCTCAGTAATTCTATACGTCTTATTTGCAGGTGTAAGTTTCTCGAGCGCCATTGTAAAGAACATATATGGTATCAAATTTTTTAACCATGGATATCAGATTTGACTACTGACAGCCATTTAAGCAAGTAGTACGATAATGTTTTTAAAAAAACTTCATAAATCTACAGCATACAATGAAATCTAAGGCTGTGAACTAGTTTCGTATGCTAAAACAGCCTTCTGCTTCAGTACCAGCAAGTCATGAAGAAGCACCAGCATGTCTGGCATTCTATATAGTTATACGAAGCTTATATTTAAAACTGAGAAGTCATAGCAGGAAAGACTATATCCCACCAACAATCAAAATACACTCTCCAACTGCTGTTAAAACTTAAACAGCAGTTTCGAACATGTTTTGATTGGTGGTACGACAGTCATTCCTTCTATAGTTAAAGTGGAGTTTACAGTATTGTTCTTTCAGAAATTGTTAGCGAAAATATTGTTTAAAATGAAATTTTTAAATATTTCCTGTATTCCATTCGTTGAAAAGAAAAGATTGTGAATGCAGTAATAAAAATTTCGCATAGCGAATCCAACAATCTGCTTTAAGGACACTATAACGGCTTACGTCTCCAAAATCTTTTTACTGCCCAAGTTTTTATGAATGTCTTATATCGCATTTTGAATTCAATTCAACTTTGAGTAGACGCGCAGAAAAAAAGTTGCTGACATAGCTGCTCTTTATTTCGCTATTGTTCTGCTGGAAAGAGAAATATCTTATCGAAGTACATTGCGCCATACCTTAGATTTAGCTTAAGCTACAGGTTAAAAAATTTTACTTTTTGCAATATTTTCCAGAAAATGTTTAGTATTAAACGTATTTTGAAACTGAAATCCCTTTGATAATGTCGACTAGTTTGCTGACTTACTTTATTAAAAGAAAAGGTACGGGGGGGGGGGGGAAGATAATAGTGCTGTTGAAATTCTTTTCAAAAGCGAGTTTGCAGGAAGGTTTAGAAAAGCTTTGAATAACACGGAGTGAAGCCACGATCGACAGTGACAGCCTTTAAATAATTTATGTCACATTTGAGCAAATCAATAATTGAACAAGCGTTCAAACTTTCAATCCACGATGTACAAATGGATTGAAAACAGCAATTTTCAGATAAGCCGGATGCAGGAATTTTTATGCAGAGATAAAAATACAGAGTAAAAAAGTACAGAGATAAAAAATATTTACGAAAGACTGCAGTGAGAAATTAATCAGCGTTGCAAATAACCAAGATATCCACAAGCGCAAGACGGCTGTTGTTTTTCTGCAAATATACTAAACTGCCATTTAGCATATTAAGAGTAGATCTGTGAAAACACGATGCCCCGTGGCTATAAAGGAAACAGTGTTATAAACAAATAACAGCATGACCGTTAAGGGGGCACGTTTACATAGGCAAGTCGAAAATGTGGAATAACCATGGAGGTAAAAGTAAGGAGTTAAAATTCCATATTAAAAAATCGCCAATATCGTTTGAGAAAATAATTCAGGTGGCGCTGGGATAAGATAAGTAGTCCAGCATTATATGCATTTATATGGCGAAAGACCTAAAATATTTATTTAAACTGTCACTTTTGTAAAAATAAATTATTAGTACAATGCAATGTATAACTGGCATAATAAATAATATTCCTGCGTATTCAAAATTACTTTACCTTTCAATTTTTTTTATCTCCATATATTCTATACTCTATTCTACAACTATGAAAAAATAATGGTTATTTATACTCATAATTGGGAAACCCGTAATTTAAAAATAATCAAAAAAACATATACTAAATACTACTTTCTGCTGTGTCAACTAACAATGGCAGCTACTTTACTTTCACTAGCGACGCCTAGATATAAATCTCAAAGCATTATAGGATTTTCAAGTGTTTCATCCATAATTTAAAAATAATCAAAAAAATCAGAAAAAAAATCAGAATTAAAAATAATCAGAACTTTATCTCCTTTCTCCTAACTCCATGGGAAAATCTGTAGCCACCAAAATGGCTACCTGGACTGTAACCAAGCTGTGGGGCTTGGATCGGTGTTTATCAAGAAGCTCAACGTTTTGTGTTTATACATAATAAAGTGTGTTTGTTTATAAATGCCTCCTCATTTACACTCGAATACTACATGGTAGTTGCGGTAAAAGCACATGAGGATTAACAGCAAAAGTTTAAACATTTTGGGAGTATTTTTGAAACATTTTGTAAATAAGAACGTTCTTGTTACTCAAAGCGAAACTAAAACAACATTCAAATTGTCGAACTTTCGCGTTTCGCTACCGGAAACCTTCTTGATTTCAACTCCTATAATCTGGACCAACTGGAGAAATCTTTCTGAAAGATACAGAATTGCATTAGGTCTTAAAAAAGCCGGAAGATAAACAAATACGATACTTCCCTTGATTTACGTGATGAAAGAACAAGCCGATGAAAGCTTGCAGTCTTTCGAATTCGACGAAGGTGAAGAAAAGTGTACAAGAACGTACTGAAACACTTGGGCAAACATTTTATTTTGAAAAACACAATTTTCAAGTGAGCACATTTCAACAGACGTTCACAACTAGAAGGGAGTCGGTTAATGATTCCATATACAGCTTACGCACTTGCTGATAACTGTGATTATGAAATTTTAAAAGATGAATTCTCGATCGTAGACTTGTTGGAATTGGGGATAAAGTGTTAAGTTTTACAGTTACAACTATTAAGTCACAACTAGATCCAGAACTAAGACGCAAGCTACAGAACGTGTACGATTATCGGAGTGTGGGAAGAAGCAACAATACGTTCTGCACTTAAGAAACAATTCTGGACATGCTGTAACTAACTTTACTCACAAATTCAGTAGTTTCAGGAATAATAAATCACTGTTAATAATAGGCAACCTGCTCGGCAATCTCCAGTGAAAAACCAAAAAATTAATATTACACATAGTGGAATATGCAGATGGTGTGGAAAGCCAACTTCCAGAATAATTACCCAGCAAAAAACAAATAGTGTATGAAATGCAATAAAATGGGACATTATGCCGGAGTTTGTCTGTCTAAAAATAAAAAGATGGAAATAGCATTTCTAAAAAGTGTGACAAATAAATCAAGTAATGAAAATTGGAACATTACAGCAGGGATGCAGAATAAAGAGTTCGATTATATTTTTATGTACGAACAAAGCGAAGTCCATTCTCCATGCCTAACGAAGTGAAATCAATATTTGCCCGAATTTTGTCATCCCTTAACACAAAAACTACAATAAGTAGGAAGATGAAATTTTGCGTACATACGTTAAATTGCACGCAGATTTGCAGAATCACAATTTTAATTATCAAAACGAACTGTAACAGAGCAAAATGACCATTTTTAAACTGCTCAAGCTCACTACGCTTCCTGCAAATAGCGTGTAGAAAACCATTGTTGTACAAAAGTTGAAAATGAGGTTAATATTAAGCTTCACTATCCTATTTCCTTTTACACTGCTAGAAGAATGTGACGAAATAAAACGCATACCATGGAATTAGAGAACTTTTTTACTTCCATGAATACATTCTAATAATAAAAATAATATACATAATAATAAAACGCATATCTATGAAAAAACATTTTGCTGAATGTGTTAATTTGATTCCATTGTTTCCTTGCATTCCAACTTGTTTAACTTACAATTCAACTTCTAAAAACTTATATGGTCTTTTGTATTAGAATTCTCAAATATTGAAATTATTTTTTTATACTTCTAATTTCGTAATTTATTTATTAAATAAAGTTTTAAACTGAAATAATTCACAGTTCGCATACTTCGAATGCGAATCCTATCAAATCCCGGCTTTTGCTAGTGGTATATCTATTTTTGAATAAAATAAAAATGTTTAAAAAAATTTTATCAATTTTCCGCACAGTAAAACCAAAAATCACTTTATTTTGTAGCATCGTAGGTGTACGTGTCCCTCGCGATTTTTCTCTCAGTTTTTTTTTCTCATAATGACCACTGTAAATAATAATGATGACAGCTTTTAAAATAACATGTTTGAATTAATTCAAGCGTTTTTAACACTTTCCAACATAGTTGAAAAGTATTTATGTCTTTGTTCATTCCGTCTCTCTGCCGCCCGTCTGTATGTCTGTCCGTTCGAAAGATAACTGTCGGAATTATGACTTTATCAAAAGGAAATTTTAGTATCTTGTTGAGACTGTCTGTGGAGGAATGTAAATGAATAATATCACCCAATTAGTTTTAGGTTGAATCCTGTTCAAAAAATGAAATATTTTGAACCCCAGTGAGACCTAATTTTTCAAACATTTTTTAAGCGAAGTTAAAATTCACAAATTGCTTGAAAATTTTTAGAAAATATGCAAATTATCCCTTATAAAGTACATAGAAAATTTCAGCAACATATGTTTGGTAGTTTTCTAAATAAAAATTAAAATAATAAGTACACTCATATGATATGAAAATATCACGTGACCCACTTCAAAATAAAATAAGGCATTCATCTTTTTTCTCAGTGTCAAAATCGTGATTTTTAAAGTTCTTTTAAATTTATATTTAGTGTTCATCCGTCCTAAAACCGCTTTATTTTTGCGTATTTTCTCTGCATATATATTCTGCGTCAACGCAATTTCAATATTTTTTAGTTTAAAAGATCATCAAACTCTGATTATTTCTTCCACGTTATTATTCCTCATTATTATTCCTCATTATTATTATTTATTCCTCATTTTAATGGATGCAGAATGTAAACAAGTGATTGTAAGGTGAATTGTACAAGAATTGCTGAATTTTTTTCACTCTAAATTATTTACCTCTGGAGTCTGGAATATAAGTGATTTGAATGAAATATTCTTTGATTTTACATAGAGAAGCGGACGTTTTTATAGCACTGCCTTTTTTGATGATGTTTTAAGTTTCCAAGTAAAATTAATTATTGTAGTATTGTGATAATTAAAAACATATCACCTCTAAATGTATCGCATTTTATAGATGTTGAAATAAAATTGCATTTCAGATGAAAAGAATTTTATAATCAATGTTTTATGCATGATTGATCTTCATTGTTAATTTATGCATCATTAAAAGAATTATTCTACGTAAGTACACACAAGGAAACAAGTATAATTTTTAACGTTAAAAGGGAGTCATACTGATAGCCGCGATGTAACTCATGATTAACCTGAATTTGTGATATAACAAAAATGTGATATAACGAAAATGTGATATAATTTATGTCTAGAGAGAATAAGAGTGTTAACAACTTTTGAAATAACGTGTTTGAAGTAATTCAACCGTTTTTAATTTAAGCAGCATTACAAAAAAAAAAATCTGATGCGGGCAGCACATGACTTTCCTTATATAATACAATGAATTTACTATTTTTATAGTAAAAAAAATAGATTATTTTTATAGTAGATATTTATATTCTTTCATTGATATTGAATGTTTGTCAATGAGTCGTAAATTTCATTGATTTAGCGTCATTTTTATCCATTTGGCGAGATTTTCGTTAATTTAGCAACATTTAAAAAAGTCGCCAAGTTGGCGACATTCCATCAAATTCGTCGCCAAAATCTCGCAAACGTTATGGACGGAGAAATGAGTTATTCTTAAGCAGATAAATGACTATTGGCATTCAAATACAAAAGTATTACTCAAAGTATCTTTTATCATGAATGGAACGAGCTAGATCCACGAGAATGATGTCACCAAATTTATCGCATGGTATTACATATTAAAAGTGAACATGTTTCTCAATAGGAAATATTTTTTTTTTATTTTATATGACTTTTTGCTCATTTTTTTTTTTAAATGTGTAATATTTCGAGAACGGTTCGTGTTAGCATTCTAAAATTTATGTCAATCGTTTTCTAATGAAGAATTACATAAGAAATGTCTATTTGCGTAACTTTATTAGTGGTTTTGATTTTTTGACGATTTTTTCAAAATTTCACTCGAAACTTTAGGGGGGTTCTGAACATTCAATTGTGTATAAAAACAATAGGCTTCCAGCGTTTACGGATTGTAATTTTTGTACCAAATTTTGTTCGAATCGCTCTTTTCGTTCGTCAATTATCGTCTCCACAGACTCACTGTCACTCAAACACACTCACACACACAGGCATTACTTCAAAAATGTTCGATTCGTGATCAGGGATACTTGAAACGTGCTCTCCCGTCGAAAATTTGAATTTTCGACCCCGTCACAATACTTTCCTTATACATTATGTATATAAGGAAAGTAAAAATTATACGTAAGTTCACACAAAGAAGCAAGTACAATTTTTCAATGTAAAAAAGGAGTCAAACTGACAGTCGCTATGTAACCAAACTCGTGATTAAGCTGAATATGTGATATAACAAAAGGTGATATAATTTATGTCTAGAGAACATATATCACTCATGGTATTCTTTATTTCAGAAACGTGCCGCATTTTTACCATCTCCTGGATGACGACGACTCAGAGTACATTTGCAGCCTGGATAAGGATAACGGTATGCACAAATGTGCGGAGCTGCCCCCACTGACATTCAGGGGAATGCCCTGCAACGATACCGCTGCTCCCTTCAGCAGCAACTCCCCGACCGAGTCCCATTGCGTCGACTGGAACCGCTATTATGTGGATTGCAGAGCTGGAAACAGAAACCCTTTCAAAGGGGCTATTTCCTTCGACAACATCGGGCTTGCTTGGGTGGCCATTTTCCTAGTGAGTTATTTGCATTTTTATGAGATAAGTGTTGAAAATTCTCACTCACTTTTGTCAGGAAAAGTTCTATATATCTCCAAATAAATTGTGTGACCTGTATTCTGTATAACTATGTGAACATTATATTGTACAAAAAAAAAATAATGAGTGGCAAGCCAAAACGAAGGTAAGAAAGTAAGACACTTCTAAATTATAGATTAGATCATCCGCTCTTAACAGCCTCAAAAATAACTTCGGCAAGTTTAGACATGTTGAATTTAACCCTCCAAATACCACAGAAGTGTCTAATATGGCTTCAATTCAGATTTTAAATTGATTGATGGTTTATTTGGATATAACATACTAAGTTCAAGAAAACTGGTGATATTGCCTTTTTCTAAAATCAAAATATGTGGTCTTATTCAGACATAATTAACTATTGAACACGATTGGTTCTGCATCAACAGCAATCAACGGCAGACTGTCTGCGAATTAAGATTCAGTTCGTTCGTTCTTACATTCACATTTTAACTTGGCCACAATGTACCAAAACAATTGTACGAAAACAAACCATTCACGCATCTTCTGATGATTTTCTTCCAATCCACCGATTTCAACCTGATACAGAGACGATGCAAAAAATACAGAGGCAATGCTACTTGGCCATTTATTAGCCAACTTTTGAACCGACTTCGTGGCTGTTGCCTCTCTTCAGCAAAGTGTTGGAATAACCAATGTTTGAAAAGAACATTTAAAGGGTCACATACCTTTTAAAATTTTAAACAATTGATGTTCATGATTCTTAAAACAAATATTAGCGGCATTTTAAAAACAAACTCCACGCAAAAATTAGTAGGAATGGAAGTTATGAGTAAATCTGTATCACTGTATGCTATTGAATGAATGATTTGCACTGCATAAACGATGTTAAATGAAGAATAGTGTTTTCATCATTGCGTGCACATTTTCGACACAATAGCTACTTTCGACACAATAGCTACTTTGAACACGTTGTGGGTTCGAGTCCCACGTAAGACGTGGATGTTTGTGTTGTTGGGCGCAATGTGTTCCCACCCCCGCTGGTGCGCTGGGGCAACGTCTTTGACGGCTAAGAGCCCAGAATACTATATTCAGAAGGTTCACTCCCATAGGACCCTATGGCAACATTTTTAACATGGGATGTCGCATAGACACTAGAGCTCGTGAGTTGGACCAACTGAACTACGATGTAAATAAAATACGTCTGCCAGATTTGGCGCGTTATCGCTCGCTTGGCAATTTTATTTTTAAACGGGAGGGAAACAAAATGTTGAGGACTGTACTTTTATAATTTTGGAAACTATAGAAATGATCAGGATTTAAAAATAGATTAATCTGCAACATAAATATATTCATTAGTTTAAGTAAATTTAAATAAACATAGTTATATATTTAATTCAAATAATCATAAAATTGATTAAAAAATAGACGCATTGCATTCTCTCACTATAAAACATAATGCACAAAAAATTACAAGCTAACATACTCAAAAAACAGAAATGTTATATAATATTTTCAGTCTAAAAGGTATACTAGCGTGTTGATCGTTAAATTACTTGATCCTTAATTTGTTCTGGGATACTGATAATAGACATTTTTTTTAAATATAAAAATATTCATATAGTAAATATCAAATTTACATAAATGCACTATCGAAATTGTGGAACTCAATCATTAATTACCCGAGGGTGGGGTGAATTTTCCACCTTAAGGCACTTAATAAAAATTTTACATAAATATATACACATACGATATCACATTCAACTAAGAAAAAGCTATCCAAATATCAATTATCTCACATTTTATAAAAATACGGAAAATATCTTTTAACTAATTATACCACTACCTCTTAGAATTTTGTCTAATCGGCAGTAATAACACAGCACTAATTTCGTATGATGAGCAGATGTATATTTATATGAACACGTGTATACTTATGAACACGTGTATACTTATAATGAACACGTATATAGGATGGTGATAACTAAAATTATTTCAATTTTAATAAAAATAAATTACATACCCTGTAACGCAGCCAGTTTTCTTTTGGCAATCCATTTTTATCAAATGATCTAAACACTTAAAAAATAATCCTTTTTCACTTTACTCAAACCACGCTAGTCTGTGGTTAAGTTTTCATTGAGCGAAATAGGGTTATAACATTGAAAATCGTCTTGTACCCAAACCAGACCATCGCCAAGCGCTCAGACCAAACCAGACCATCGCCAAGAGCGCGCCAACCCTCGTTTTGGTCTATCTCTAATGGCCGCCGCGAAAACGAAACTATCGAGAGTGGCAGGTCTGTATAATATTAGTCTGTGGCTAAGAGGTTCACTGTTCTAGTCGATGTATAGGCGAAGATGAAAGAGTCAATGCCTGGCCATTTGGGGGGGGGGGGGGGGACATTATACTATCTTTGCAAGGAAGGTCAAACCGATTTCTGAAAAGTTAAAAAAAAATTATTAATTCTAGGAATTCAGATTTTATTTCTGGTGGTCCTGAAAGTTTTATATACTTTTACGGGAATTTTAATACAATATTTTTTGCAGCAAGCTCTCAACAAATTATATAATCTAGAATTTTCTAGATGATGTATGGAGCTAACATGTTGCTTTGCACAGTGGTTGACGGAAAAAAATATTTTAGAATCCTTTCTTTATAAAAGACATTATTGTGTCTTGGTCTTCGCGTGAATTGTCTTTCGCTTAAGTGCTGAAAAAGCCATAAAATTGATCCATGGATGTTAGCAGTAGTAAAGTAAGCACTTTTAAAAATTTAACCAATCTGGTGAACGTCTATTCTGTAGTAATAGATTAATATTTAACTGGAAAAGCAGCTATTGTGCGTGTTTGATGAGAAGACATCAGAATGTCATCTGTAACACTTTCTGCAAGCTGATGCACTGTTTCCAATAATTAATATGACGTATTAAGTTTATTTTTTAATCATACACGAGAGAAATTTATATTTTTTTTTCAAATCAAATGACCATCTAAGAAAAATGTTAATAAAAAAAACATAAAACGTGGTTTTTGAAAGTAAAATGGTAAATATGTCTGATTGATCGATAAAAGAAAAGCTCTTAGTTTGACTTTTAATGACCATCCTATTCTATACTCTTAAGATTAGCAATACCATTCGATAGGAAGTTGAAACTTTACCAACAATTTAGCTCCCCATGATTCAATAACCGTAACTATTCATCAATTCCGTCTAAGAGGAGGCTGAAACTTTAACAACTTAGCTCCCCAAGATTCAATAACCGTAACTATTTATCATCAATTCCGTCTAAGAGGAGGCTGAAACTTTAACAACTTAGCTCCCCAAGATTCAATACCGTGACTATTCATCATCAATTCCGTCTAAGAGGAGGTTGAAACTTTAACAACTTAGCTCCCCAAGATTCAATAACCGTAACTGTTCATCATCAATTCCGTCTAAGAGGAGGCTGAAACTAACTTTAACAACTTAGCTCTCCAGGATTCAATAACCGTAACTATTCATCAACAACTCTGTCTATGAGAAGACTGAAACTTTAACAACTTAGCTCCCCAAGATTCAATAATCGTAACTATTCATCATCAATATCGTCTAAGAGGAGACTGAAACTTTAATAACTTAGCTCCCCAGGATTCAATAACCGTAACTATTCATCAGCAATTCCGTCTAAGAGGAGGCTGAAACTTTAACAACTTAACTCCCCAAGATTCAATAACCGTAACTATTCATCATCAATTCCGTCTAAGAGGAGGCTGAAACTTTAACAACTTAGCTCCCCAAGATTCAATAACCGTAACTATTCATCATCAATTCCGTCTAAAAGGAGGCTGATACTTTAACAACTTAGCTCCCCAACATTCAATAACCGTAACCCGTTAAATAAGAAGATTCAATAATTTCGTAAGATTCAATAACCGTAACCATCATCAATTCCCTCTAAGAGGAGGCTGAAACTTTAACAACTTAGCTCCTTAGCTTAATTCAATAACCGTAAGTATTCATCATCAATTCCGTCTAAGAGGAGGCTGGAATTCCACTAAACGAAGTCTAAACGTATAACTCTCCAGGAATCATTAGTCAGCTTCGTAACTACTCGTACGTAACTGCTAGTCATAACTTCTCGTAACTACTTGTCCATGGGGAAACGCTAAGTCAAAACAATTGTAGAATTGAGAACTCAACTGCGTCGATAGGAATACTCTGATCCCATCAATGCAGTGTATTTTATGCTCTAGCATCAATACCGTTTAAGAGGAGATCCAATTCGACATGGGGGAGCATTACACGTAACTTCCCATATGCTTCCTGAGTGGGGCTTCACCATGGAAAAGCAGTGCATGTAACACTGGAAAATCTATGGAGGAAAGACCGCTTGGGGAGGTTGTTACGTGTAATGCAACTTTTCACAAGTTGCGTCGCTATGAGGAAGTCCAAGTCAGAAAGCACATTAGGAAGTTGTTACTTAGACTGCAGCCCTTACAGATCAGCTTTCCAAGTTTCATTAGTAAGCATTATAATTACTCGATAGAAATGCATGAAACATCAACATAAAAGTCAGGACTCTCCAAGTTTTGCCTCATACCATTTACTGACGGGGAATTTCTACGAAACTAATAATTTGCATAAATTGACATGATGTTCTTGTATGCAAATATTTAGACATATCAAATAAGTAACCTGTTCTACGTGTAGCAATTTTAATTTCACTCAATGTATAAAAAATAAAATATCCGATTCTAATCAAGTTAATTCCGAAGATTTTACTTTCAACAATGCATAAGTATTCAAAATGCAATTGGTGATCATGTTTAAACTGTAATATGAAAGAACCTGGCGTTCGCACATTAAGCAATTAAGCGGTTTACATTTTAAATATAAGTAAATATAAAAGAACTATAGAGTAATATAGTTTTGAAACCAATTTTTGCGAATAACATCACACACTACATGATCGAAGTATAATAAAAATAGCTTATAAAAACAGATATTTTCGGATTCGGTAATGACAAAAACCTCATTTATATTCATGAGGTGATAATTTCGGTCTGTCCGAAAATATTATTTCCAAACGCAGAATACTTCAGATGAAGCTGAATATCTTGAAACCTTTGGAACGTAAATAACATTCGGCATCACTAAACAGGGTGATTATGTCTCTAAACATCTCCGAAGTATTTTCGAAGAAGCACAGAATTTCATTTCTGCTTTTCAAACTCTTCGGCTTTGGATTTACAAGTGACAAAAATGAATGATTTTGATCGTAATCCTTTGAGAACATAGTTTTCTGATTCGATAATATACTTCGAAATATTTGATACAAACAAAGTTTCTATAAATATCGTAAACGTGATACACTTAAAAAAAAGTTTACGGAATAGACAAGTGATAAACTATGTTCAAGGAGAACCGCAGACTCATAAAAATACAATCCAGACTGCTCCCAAATTCAGATGCTTGGAATTGTTTTACTGAACAAAAAATCCTTTAGCATTTTTCCTATTTAGATTCTCATGTATTGAAATATGCAAACTTTACAATTATGCAGTGTTCATTTGTTGACTTCAATTTAATACTCACAGAAATCGTCGAAAGAAAATATAAACCAAGCCTTTGCAGTATCATGTAGCCTGAACTCAGTATTTATGAATTTAATTATTTATATTTATACGTATTCTAATAAACTTCAGCAATATTTATATTCTAATAAACATTTTAAATCAATATTTCTGTGCTTCATTTTTTAAATCTTTTTTATGCAACCTTCTTTTACAACCATAATGCTAACCACGTATTATAAAATTTAATATTACATAATGGAACATCGGTTAAAAAGTTAGGTTCTAATAACAGCCAATAAATGTGCTAGATGAATAGTCAATGAATTTTTATGAACGAAAAATTATGTTACAGACACCCTTCCAGAACAATACGTTACATTTGTTTACATGTTCTGGCGAGAAATTCGGGTGGGATGATTTTAGGCTATATATTATATGGTTTAAATATAATTTATAGTTGAATATACAAGCAATTCAATCAAGTTTAAGTACTTCATTACTTATACTTCACAGTACACTGGCGACATCTAGTGTTCAGCGATTAATATAGTTATTTCTCACACCTCAGATTGTACAATTGAGCACTTGTTAATGAAGGGGTCACGAGTTCCGATTTTGTTCTATCAAAACTAAATAAGTTGACTTACATAATGTATATAACTACTGCTTGTAATAGTACAAATTCTTAATACTTTTTTAGAGAAATCGGGAAGTTGTGCAATGCAAGAGAAGTATTCAAGTCGTGTAAAACAAAACATGTATTTTTAACACTTTACAACAAAGTTGAAAAGTGTTTATGACTTTGTTCATTCTGTCTGTCTGTCTGTCTGTCTGTCTGTCCGTTAGCAACTGCTGTATAAATGACTTAATCAAAATGAAATTTTAGTATGTTGTTCAAACGGTCTGTAGGATCTATGGGAATATAAGTGAATAATATCACCCAATCAGTTTTGGATTGAATCCGGGTTGAAAAAATGAAATAAATTGAACCCTATAGGACCTAATTTTTCAAACACTTTTTAAGCGGATTTAAAATTCACAAATTGCTTCGAAAATTTTAGGTAATATTTAAATTATTCCATAAAATATATAAAAAAAATTTCAGCAAAATATATTTAATAGTTTTTTAAATAAAAATTAAAATAATAATTGCACCTTTTACATGAAGCGATCACGTGACCATGATATGAAAATATCACGTGACCGACTTCAAAATGATATATGGCATCCATCTTGTCTCAAAATCGTGATTTTTAAAGTTTTTTTAAATTCATATCGAGTGTTGCATCCGTCCTAAAACCGCTTAAATTTTGCTTAAATTCTGTGCATCTACATACTGAAACAACGCAATTACAATATATTTGAGTTTAACTGATCATCCAAATTTGATTATTTCTACAACGAAGCCTATTTTTCACTTACGTAAAATGTAAACAGCAAAATATGTAGGATGAGTTGTATAAGAATTGCTGTATTTCTTTAACGCAAAATTATTTAGCTCATGGAGTCAGCATAGCTGATATGAATGAAATATTCATTGATTTTGCAGAGAGAAGGACGATTTTTTCAATGAAGTTTTAAGCATAGAGTTTAATTATTTGTTCCTCCATGGTCTTAAGTTTTTAAATAAAATAAATTATTTTAGTACTGTGATGCATGAAATGAATGGGAAAATGTTATTAATGAAGTGCTGCTTTTATAGAGAGAGCCAGGCGTGTTATTTTTTCTATAACGTCATCTGAATGAATGTCAGTTGTTTTCGATGAAGTTTTCAAATGTAATAAATTATTGTAGTATTATGATGATTTTAAAAATTTTACCGAGGAATGTATCGCATTTTAGAGATGTTTAAACCAGGCAATTTATATTTCAATGCCGTCATTTGAATGAAGTTCATTTTTTTCGATGAAGGTTTAAGTTTTCAAATAAAACAAATTAATGTAGTATTGTGATAAGTTTTAAAATATTACCGAGGAATGTATTGCATTTTAGAGATGTTTAAATAAAATTGCATTGAAGTTGGAAAGTGTTTCATAGTCAATGCTTTAAGCATGCTTGATCTTTCTTGTTTTTCCTGCATCCTTCAAGGAAATTGTAAGAATTTATAAGGTAATTTTAAAAGTTGTAAACTATGATAAAGGAGTTGATTTAGTGCCCGGTTCAGGATCCTTCCAAGCAGACACCTGGTTCAAAACAAAATAAATGTACCCTAACTCAGTCATAAAAAAAATTATATGTTTAAATAATGAACTGCAACTGAATTAACCAGCATTTTATAATAACTTAATGTATTTTTTGTAAAAATTCTAAGCCTTTGAGTTCTAAACCTAAATGTCTTCAACAAGAATAATGAAAAATATTTGTTGAAATCTGCCAACTTCAATTGACGCCAGGTGAAATGGCACCGTTGAACGACAGCGAATAATAATAATATTGGAGTATGACGTAACTTCGGGAAATTTGTTAAAATTCAACAGTTATTTTTTCAGAAAATGAACATTTAGTATGTGTACTGCTAGTATAATGTGTTTTAAATATTAGTGTGTACGATTTTATCAACTGCTTGACTATATATTCTTTCTTTTCAGGTGATCAGCTTAGAAGGCTGGTCAGATATTATGTACTACGTACAAGATGCTCATTCGTTTTGGGATTGGGTTTATTTTGTCCTTCTTATAGTGGTAAGTCCATTTACTTTTATTCTATCCTCTATTTTATACAATTAAATGCTCCACAATAGCTATTATTGGTAGTATGGCCGATTCCAACCCTTGTCAAACTCCTTCCTCTTCCCATTTTTTAGATGCTAAAATTCGCTAATTTAAATTTAATTTATACTATATTATTTCTAGATAAAAAAAAATCACTTCAATTGCTACTAAACCAGTCAAATTTATTAAAAGTATGATGTGGTCAGAATAGAACCTTTGCTACAGATTCATATTTGTTTGCTTTTTTTCTCTTTCGTTTAACTATTTAAAGTATAAGTAGTTATATTCATTTTATTGTATGATATATGAAATGGATACATATTTGAAGTTTAATCAAATTCTCTTGTTTTGAAAAATTAAAATTTTCATTTGACGACTTGGCATATTTTTACCGACGCAAAATCGTCAAATCTTCATCAAATCATCATCATCATCATCATTGACCTTAAAGTCCAGTGTTAACCAACGTCTTCTTTGGAATATTCAATTCTTTCCTTTCTACGAAAGTCTACTTACAGTTTTGGAAACCCAAAGTGCCGCCATCAGAATCCACACAATTAGACTACCTTATCTGGGTCTTAATTTGGGCCTACCTTTTCCATCAGACATTTTTTAAACCATTCTAAATTAAATTGACCATCTTTGTAAGATTTCCACCTGTCCAAGTTGAACTCTTTGATAAGGAACCAATATATTCTATATCACAAAAATAGACAAATAGACACCTAAATACTTGAAACTTAGCATAGAATATATTACAATACCTTTGTAAGTTGCCCACTTATTTAAGAGTCCTGGTAAGTCCATTGAGTGTATGTTATTCTTTATTGGGAATAAATGATATTTTTGGTGATGAGAGGATTTGCACCTTTATAAGTTGTCCACTTGTCTAAGTTAATCAAAATAGTATGCGTAATAGTACAGTAGTAGTACCGTTACAAGTCGACATATGTCTCATTGTACTAATATTAATCACTAACAGAAAAAAATCGTACAGTCCAAACTGTTGCTAATGTAATAAAGCTAGCAGAATTTCGTTAAAAGCAACATACAATACAAAGTTAAATTGTCTACAGGTTTCGAAGACAAGGAACAGTTCTCTTTGTCAGGACACACAAAGAGCACAATTTTCACTCTTAAAAGCTTGATAGCAACGATGTTAGACCAGTAAGCGTGATTGAAGCAGTGAAAGGAGATTGCTAATGGCATGCGATGAAAATAATATGGCAACCTTTTTCTCCTGCTTCTGCTTTCTGCTATTCTAAAATCAGTTGACGGTCTAGTTCTTAACCAGGGAAGCCTGTTCTTTTCAAGTGTCCTGACGAAGAAAACTGTTTTTCGCCTTAGAAACCGGTAGACACTATTGATTCTGTGTAGTATGTTGCTTTTAACGAGCTTATTTTACTTTTATAGCAGAATTATAATATTAATTTTTAGAAAATTAGATCGTAAGAAAACTCTAATTTGCATTACTGTTTCTTCGCAATACCTAAGTTTGTTAAACAGCAAAATCATGTGTTGGACTCATTAAATATTTTTTAGTAAAAGTTTCAATTTAATTTTCAACGAACTTTTTTTTTCTAACTTTTCATCGTTTTTCGTAGATGTTCACCATGTCTAAAATGTAATTACGAAATTTATATTCCAGTTGCGATGCTTACTTAGTCTGAATCTTTTGTCTGATTGTGTGTAAAACAAGGAATGTGTGACTTTCCTCTAGGGTAACATTTCCGTCTCGAATGGCCCCACACGTACTCTCTTCTAAAATCGCATTTATTATTTAATTTGTTCGCTGTAGAACATTATTTTCAATTTTTAATGAACATTTTTAGGTTAGGAAAGCCAACTATTTCACTTGAAAATATTTTACTTCAGTAGTTGACTATCTCTTTATTTATATATTCTTTTACAACAAAAGTCAATTTATTACTTTTCTTATATACATAGTATAATGTATAAAGAAAGTATTGTGACGGAGTCGAAAATTCGAGTTCGTGTTTTCGACGGGAGAGCATGCTTCAAGCATCCCTGAACACGAATCAAACGTTCTTGAGATGATGTCTGTGTATGTGTGTGTGTGAGAAAGAGAGAGAGAGAGTGTGCCTGTAGAAACTATATCTCACGAACGAATGAAACGATTCAAACAAAATTTTGTAAAAAAAATTACAATCTGTGAATACTGGAAGCCTATGTTTTTAATTGCAATTGAATGTTCAGAACCCTCCTAAATTCTCGAGTGAAATATTGAAAAAATCATCAAAAAATTAAAACCGTTAATAAAATTACATAAATAGTCATTTCTTATGTGATTTTTCACTAGAAAACGATTGACATAAACTTTAGAACTCTAGCATGAACCGTTCTTGAGATATTGCACATTTTTCTAATAAAAGTATCAAAAATTGACATAAAATAAAAAAATATATTAACTATTGTGAAACATGGTCACTTTTCATATATAATATCATGCCATGAATTTGGTGACATCATTTTCGTGGATCTAGCTCGTTCCATTCACGAAAAAAGATACTTTGGGTTATACTTTTGTATTTGGAGACCAATATTCATTTATCTACTATAAGAATAACATTTTTCTCCGTCCATAACGCTTGGCGAGGTTTTGGCGACGAATTTGGAGGAATGTCGCCAAATTGGCGACTTTTTTAAATGTTGTCAAATTAACGAAATTTTTGCCAAATTGATAAAAATGATGCTAAATCAATCAAAATTACAACTAATTGCTGAAAGTGCAATATCTTGGAAAGAACATAAGAGTAGACTATAAGAATAACCCATCTCTCCGTCCTTCCATCCGTAACGCTTGGCGAGAAATTTTGTGGGACGTCGACAACTTAACGACTATTTTCGAAAATGACACCTAATTTATGAAATAACTATTAAAATATTCTAATATATGGACTATCGCTTATTGAGGATTCTATCAATATTGATAATTTCTTATTTGGAGTTGCTCGAAATATAAGTTAATTGGGTACTTTGAAATGGTTTACATGTTGTCCCGGAAAATCGCCAAATATACAATCACGGCCCCACTTTGTTACGCAACGCGAAGCGTTTACTCTAACGACTTGCCGGATGATCCTATTAACAATAGGAAGTCTGGAGTTATTTGTACTCTCAGGAATCATTTGTATCTTAACTTTTAGCAGGTAAATGGTGCATCGTTACCCCTAATATTACGTTCTGCGGGTGCATGCATGATGCTTTCCAACGAGTAATTTACATGTTATTTTGTAGTTATATTTTATATTTGTGTGAATTTTAACAAACAATTGACATTGCTTTGCGTACATAGGTATTGTTGTATATTACATTGCAATTCAAGACATGGGAAAGCAATTGATATTCATTCCGACTCAGTGCTTTGTGTTCAATGGCTGAAATTAAGTTCAAGAGAAAATTTTACAGTCAAATTAGATTAGGTTCATCTGTTATATGCAGTAAGCATTTGAAGTCAGATGATTGATAATGTACAGGGTAAACGGGTGCTTTTCCTAGTGTTTTGGAAGGGTATCTTAGCTACCGAGTGCCAAAAATTTCAAAGCCACACGCTTCTGTCCCTAAAGTAAAGAATAAAAATGATAATTTTAACTTCCACCACCTTACATTTGTATACTTATATTATCGATCACGGGAAATATATTTTCGATTCCTAACCCCCCCCCCCCCGGGGTCGAAAAAAATAGCTTTCAAAAAGTATTTCTTTATCCTCCAGAAGTCCCTCATCGGTGACCTAGAAATCTTAATCTTTGCAAAATTGAAGTATCGACCACGGAACAGAATCTAATGGACTATAATTTTCGATTCTTCCCACGGACAGAGAGGCCTAATGTGTGTATGTGTGTGTAAAGAGGGGCAAAAAGAAGCATTACTTAGGGATCCGGACCGCATTAATAGTTTATGAGAAATATCATTAACTTATAGGGGAAGTAGGGGAGCTAGTGCATTCGCTGAATAGGAGCTCGATAATTCTATCGGCGCCATAGGGGCGAAGAATATTATATTGGAACAATTTCCAGATCCTCCGGAGAAATCCCCTCTCCCCCCCTCGTTGACATATATTGCACGCTTATAGTATAGATCACTGGACAGGATCTAGTAGAACCGGATTATTTCTCACCCAGGGAACAGAGAAAATTGAAAGCCCCTCTCTTGGGTAAACCAAAGGCCACACATATAGTATCGACCACGGGACAGAGCAAAGAATAAAGCCGAATTTTCAACTTCCCCCCGTGAGTGGATTTTTTTTTCCTCCGAAGAGTCTGGTGCGTGGAAAACCACACGTCCGGTAAGGACGCGAAGAAGGACGCTTTCGTAAAGGGAAGTAAATTAAAATGTATTGTACAAGAAATTAAAATGAAGAGACATATTTTAAACAATAACAAAAAAGAACATTTATTCTGTAAATTCCATTATAACTAACATCTTATCAATTCTTCAATTACACATTTATTGTTTAATACTCCATTACTCATAAAAATCCATCAATTCTATAATTATGTATTTATATTCTGAAAACCATTATTTTAATAACACCTTATCCATCCTACTTTACTTATAGGATAAATCTCCCACTTATAATATTTAATTCCAGTGCTTCAAATTTCTCTTATCACTTTTTACTTTACATGTGAAATACATTTCCCACAACCAGCATATCAGAGAGAGGGAGAAAGAGAAAGAGAGAGAGAGAACGCCACAATGGGCCATCGTGCAAAATACGTATAAGGAATTGTCCTACCTCGGTCATCACTGCAGGCCCCGAACTTGTCGGCTGCTCATAGCGGCTCCGTCCGATGGGATCCGTACTCGATCGTCGCACTCGCGACCTTGCGTCAGCACAGTCAAAATCCAACTCCTCGATTCCAAAGTTTTAAAACTCAAAGTTTCTCTCCGTCTCTACCCCCTCTCTAAGGCGCCCCAGTCTGTAATTAGTCCAGTAAAAATATATAATAAAGGTCTTCCGGCTCTATTACTGGCCAAAGCCCCCTTTGAAATATAAGATATTTGACTTTTTGTTTTTAGGTGCTGAGAGCTCTCACGGATATTTGCCCATGTCCATGTGAAAATAAATTGACCTCTCGGGTCAGGAAGTTCAACTCCCTTCCGTTCATCATAGCACCTAATGCTGACTTGAAAATGAGAAACCCCCTCTTTTTTTCTCGAACCACGTCCGGTCCAGCTGCGTTATAGGGAGCGTTATACATATTGCATCGCTGCCAGAGGGACCGTCTTCTCAGATCTTATTTCTCCTTTTAAAACAGCAATGTTACATTGTGACTGTAAATCACAGTATAACAGAGTCTTTACAGACTCCCAGTCGGCGACCTACAAGACATAATATTTGCACACTTATAGTATCAACCATGGGACAGAACATAACGGAGTTGGTTTTTCAATTTCTTCCACGGACAAAGCCACCGAATGGCGGGGGAGGGGGTAAAAGTATGCATCGCCTAGAAGCCAGCTCTACATAAACATTTATAAGAAACGGTAATTAAATTATAAAATAAGGGGTAGTAAGAGGCCCTTACATTTGTTATATAGGGGTCTAAAAATTCTGTTGACGGCACTGACAATGGGGCGGAGAAAATGGGTTTGAATAAGATTTCCTCATATTCCAGAAGCCCTTCTCGATCACCTAGAAGGCTGAATCTTTGCAGAATTGAAATATCGACCATAGAACAGAATCTGAGGGACCATAATTTTCTATTTCTCCCACGCACAGAACAGCTGAATGTGATGGGGGGGGTGCAAAAAATGAATTATTTAGGGATCCCGGACACATTAATAGTTTATAAAAAGTACCATTAACTTTTAAAATAGAAGAAATGGGAAGCTCGTGCATTTGTTAAATAGGAGCCCGAAAATTCTATTGGCAGCACTGCTCACAGGGCCAGAGAAAATTGTATTGAAAAAATATTTCCTGCTCTTCCGGAGAGCTCCGCTTCTCCCTCTTCCTCCCCTCTCCGTTGACATGAATTCCAAATACAAAATGCATACATTTTTAAAATACATTCAAGTACAAAATACACTTAAGGAAATTAAACATTTACTGCGTATTAGACTGGATTTAATTTTCAATTCAAAGCAACATTAGTCTATACATTTTATTGGAAATAAACAAACCTTATATTTGTTAAATAGTAACATTGGAACTTAAAAAGGAATAGAATGTATTAAAAATGTATGATTTAAAAGGAAAATGAAATTTTAAATCTCCAAGTTGATAAATTAAAAATAGGTGAATCTATGGGGGAGAACATAGTTTATATAACAGACAAAGATATAATAAAAAACAAAAAATTTATGAAAAAACCTTCATATGGTGGTTATAAAGAAACCTGCATATGGTGATTATGAAGAAACCTTCATATTAAACCTTCATATGGTATGTCCACATTATTTTTAATCGAACTATTAAGCATTTTAATTATCTTTTGCATACATATTTCTTACAGTCATACTAATTTTTAAAAAAAACGGTAGCGACATCTCCAAAGTTGGAAGTGAAAACTTTTAGTGAATCCCCCAACCCCCAACTAGAATGTCCGAACTAGAATTCAACGCTGAATCCATATTTAAGCTCTGTCTATATCCAATCCATAGCAATCGTTGTTTAAAGGAAATTTTTGGAACCGAAAGTTAAAAAGAAAAGTGGAAATCTTTAGTAAACCCTCAACTATCTCCCGAATTAATGCTAAATTAATGCCAGTCATCATCTCAGCTCTATCTATAGCCAATTTTAAGAAATAAAGTTTAAAAAAAATTTGAACCGGAAGCAGGAAAAGAACTGGATGTGTATATCCTTAGTCAACCCCAGATGCGCTCCGGAATTTGATGCTGAATCCATACCACTCATTACCTCTATCTACAATCAATTCTGAGAAATAGAAGTTTTAAGGAAAATTTTGAACTAGATGTGGAAAAGAAACCGGAAGTACAAATTCTTAATGAACCACCCATCCATGTAACCTGTTATCATCTAATCTCTATCTATAAACCTTTCTTAAAAACTTTTTTGAATTGTAATGATTGTTAAAATGCAATTCAAGCTTCCGTTTAACTCATTTTCCTTAAAGTATCTCAAATACATACGCATTTAATACAAAATGATTGGTTTATATTTCCATAGAAATTTATAAAACATTTTAAAAATTTAATCAGTCAGATAACATGTAATTTGATAATTTAATGACACCAAAGGTAAGAAACCTAACATAGACATTTAGCACAATAGAAAAAAACAAGATATATAATCATACATACTAGTTATTTATGTAAACAAATTAATTGCATGCAGATGACAGGCACATAAATGGGATTAATATATAAGCTAGCAAGTATACAAACACTCCAGAACAGTTCAATTTAATTCTGGTGTGATAAAAATCCCAGCTAGATGCATGAGTATTTATTAATATAAAGTTCTTGTGAAACTGTTTTAAATAGTTTTAACTAAAATTCACATACATATAATTTTTTTAAATTTGTATGATTCGAAAAGGCTATTAGAAAAAATAAAAAAATATATTTACCTGTGACTTTCAAATGTGGAAGTATATAAATACACCTTTCATTAAGATTCTTCTTCACTGGCGCGACAGCCCCGGATGGGCCCTGGACTTTCTTAGAATTCCATTCCATGCCGTCCTGTTCTTGGCCAAGGTTTTCCAATTAATCACCTTAATAATTTTCAGATATTTTTCCAGACAGTCACACCACCTAAGATTTGGTCTCTCTCTTTTTCGGATACCAATTGGTCTAGCCAGGAAGATCTTTTTTGTGGCTCGACTGTCATCCAATTTCACCAAATGTCCTGCCCATTTAATCCTCTGTATTGCTATAAATTTAACAATATCAGGTTCCCTAAATAATTTGTAAACCTCCAAGTAGGTTCTTCTTCTCCAATTATTATCACACTTTATTCCTCCAAATATGCTTCTCAAGATTTTCTTTCAAATATAGCAAGAGTTTCTTTGTCCTTCTCGGTCATTAACCATGTCTCAGCAGTGTAAGTGAGAACGGGTCTAATCAAACTTTTATAAATGATCATTTTGGTTTTTCTGCTGATAAAATTAGATTTCAAATATTTTTGTAGTCCAAAGAAACAACTATTAATTCATTAAGATTAGCTCAGATTTATTGTATTCATTGATTGAGGAAGCTCGAAGTTGGAAGCTGTAATAAAATGTTCATTTGCTTAATTTTCAGCGCTGTATTATTTTATAATAGCAGGTCTATGCCACAAAGCTATTAATTTACATTTGTATCGTAATTTACCAACCCAATTCACTGTTGGCATCTTGTTAAAATTAAAGAGAAACATATCCCATTGCAAAAGAAAATAAGGTAACCAACCAGTGCCACCTACATTTTCTGGGTGAAACTGGAACTAAGATATGATTCTGGCTTTTACACCGCTAAAGCTAGCGACAAAGAATTTTAGCGAGACGCCTTGCGTAAACGAGTGGGGCTGTGGTACAATTCAACGATAAAAACACAGTACCGTGGATCTTATACATTAGTTTTTGACTCTAAAAGTAGTAAATTCATTGCATTATGTAAGGAAAGTCATATACTGCCCACATCAGATTTTTTTATTCTCTGCTTATATATTACAATGCTTTTGGCGAATATTGTTTTTCCGATGTTGTGTATATTTTTATAAGAATCGCTTTTTTAATTTTTTTTTTAAAGAATTGTACCCCGATGTTAGTTACGGTCTTAATTGGTAGATTTATTCATATTATACTTATTATTCACCAATACCGATGATGTAAATACATGTTTCTTTTTAAACAACCTGAATACATTTCGATTTTTTTTTTAAATTATTAAGGTCTCTGGGTGAATGCATATGTAAGGTGGGGACAAGATAACCCAAGAACAAATGCTGTTGGTATTGATATTAAATTTTACTTTCATGAAGATTTGTTATTTTACATTCGTAAAAAACGCATATTATTTTTAAATGTTTTGGCTAAGAAATGATTGCTTTCGATTAAGCCCAATTTAAGATTTTCACAGCACAATTTTCTATGCAGAACAACATTAATTCTCGGAATAGTAGTTATGGTACATTTAATGTAGGTAAATGGTAATTTAAGAATCGCTATTTACGCAATCGATCTTAAAACAGCATATATATACACAAATCTGAAAACTGCATCCAATTCTTCAATGTGAATGACTGCTGTAATTTTAAAGAATTTTTATTAACATTAAAACAACAGTATTTCTTATTCGATATAAAGTAGGAATTTTTCATTGTATACACAGTTGTACAACTTAAACAACACTTTAATTATATACATAATAATGCAATAAACATAAATACAACTATAAAAGAGGCATTCTTCGTCTTAAAGTGTGAAATATCTTATCATCAATCATTTTTCTGTTCTCTAAAACTATGAAATTTCACATTCACTAGTAACTGTTGCTAAACAGATTAAGTTACATCACAGCTGCTCTTTGACATATTTTGTTCATAACCATGGGGCTAAATTGTAACATGAGATGTATATTAATATGTATCTACCTAAAGATTTACCAATAGAGACATATCAATAGAGATGCCACAATAATATCACTGGATCTGAACAATATGGAATATCAATATAGGAGAAAGCCCACTGGAGTGTCACACTCATACTATTAACTCACAATCATGACATATAACATCAACTAATTACCTTTTCTTAATTATTACCTTAGTTCCTCAATGCTTAATTAATGTTTGATCTCCATTTTGTTCTTACATTTCTTCGTGCCGAAATCAAATAAACTTCCTAATCAACTTGAATATTTTAATATAATTATCCCACACTTTCTAAACTTGTCATTGAAACTCCTCATTGGCTATCTCAAATGGCTCCTCAATAGCCAATCATAGCTCACTGGCGACGAATCATCCTTTTGTAACCAATTTGAAATCATGAACTCAATATTAAACCTGGCGGAATAGATTTACTTAAATATTCCAAGAGGAGAAATTCAATATTTCCACATCAAACTTCTAGTAATATTGATCCGAAAATTTGCTGAGGGGCTTCCAATGAAGCAATATTGCCGTGTGAGCAGCACACCGAAAGCTGAAGAAGCATCGAAAGGGCTTCTCAAGTGCTTAGCGAAAGAATTTGAGAGGCATATCAACTGAAAAGTGGATTTGAGATCTTTCTAACGGAGTATTTCAAGAAAAATTTAATGTGATAGCTGCTTTTTCTATTTTATGAAATGTATTTTCATATATTTTGTCAAGAAGAGTGTATATATATATATATATATATATACACTACCCGACATAAAAATGCAGCACCATGAAGCTTTGGACGTATAATTATGCACATTGCGAAACAAACGCAGCTGGCCGATGTATACAAATGATCTGAAATGCAAGTAGGCCACGTGATTAGAGCGCGAGATAAATGGAATGGAAATGGCAGATGAGTCATCAGTTGTTACTGTCTGTCGCCTACGAAAACCCGTTTTCCGAGATGTTTTTCATTTCAGAAGGAACGTGTTGTAGAGGATATGGCTGGCCGATGACGCCGAAATCCGTTTCAGCATTTGGACGATCGTGCGAGAGGATTCATTTTAGACCTACGAACGGCTGGATGGTCGTTCTGGCGTATCGCCGCAAAACACACATAGATGCGTCCACTGTGCAAAGGATTTAGAGAACATGGATTGAAGTAGGGCATGTGAGCCGTTGCAGTGGTACAGGTCCATCCAGACGTACGTCAGTACGCGTTGATCGACGCATTCGAAGGCATGCGGTGATGGCCCCACAAATGACGACTGTCCCTATTGTGCAGAATTTGTAGGGTACATTGGATGTTCCAATGTCAGCGGAAACTGTTTCTCAACGATTGGCCTGGCCGACTGCGACTTTCACTAAAACCGTCTTTTACGAAGTCTGCCATTGGCGACAAAACACCGGCCTGAGATATTGCAATGTTGTCGGGCCCAAGCCTCTAGGACGACTGAATGGGACGGGGTAGTATTTAGCTACGAGCCTCAGTTCTGTTTGTTGAATGACAGTCGCCATGTTAGAGTCTGGAGGCCACATGGAAACATATATAATCCTGCCGCAACTGTTAAACGCAATACTGCTCGACAACGCGGCATCATACTTTGGGTGTCATCGGCTTCGACAGCCGGTCACCTCTGGTTCGTGTCAGAGGCACAATGACGGAACGATGATAAGTGGATGAGGTGCTGCAGCCGGTTACACTGCCCTACCTTCATATGTTGCAAAATGCTGTTTTCCAGCAAGATAACACGCAACCGTACACGGCATCCATCAACAGCCAAGCCTCATCCATCCCTCATGAAACAAACCGCACGCTCATTGCATCTGCTCCTTGAAGGGCTGCTACTTGTATCGCCGCAAGAGCTGGTCCTACTGCCTACTTATCACCCTATCTATACCATTACTGTATTGCATTATCGTTCTGGAATTAACATCACTTATTTATATATGCCATTTCTGTGTAGCCTTTATCATCACACTCTATTCATGGTGCTGCCTTTCCTGCGTCGAGTAGTATATATATATATATGTGTGTGTGTGTGTGTGTGTATCCAAAAAGGAAAAAGAGGTTTGAAAGCAAAGTACCAAAAGTTCACCGGGGGGGCTGGGGGGCTGTGACCCCCTCAGCCCGGTTAAAGCAAGCTTTATATCGCGACAACACTCCCGGTGGCCGATACATTACTATAAGAAAATACATATGTATGAGGGGGACAGGGTGGGGGTGGACAGAAAGTTGTCGACCGTTTGGTGTACGTGGTCGTGAAAATCATTGTTTGAAATATCAATTGCGAATTGCTTTTGGTAGCAATTCGCGATTGCATTAGCTTTTTATAATTCAGAGAAGGCAGTTCCGGAATTAGTGCGGAGAGGGGGTAGCTGTGAGAAGGGTTTTCATAAAATTCTGATTCTTTTAATTTCTTTCCACATGGATTTGTCCAGTGGTGAGAGGGATTCTACAAATTCTTTCCATTTT
Organism: Amaurobius ferox; assembly: GCA_951213105.1. NCBI lineage: Eukaryota > Metazoa > Arthropoda > Arachnida > Araneae > Amaurobiidae > Amaurobius > Amaurobius ferox. The sequence continues at coordinate 127,596,801 of OX578137.1, forward strand.
TTCTGATTACACTTTAGGATATCTTGCCTAATTTTTTTGTTAATTGCATTAAGTGCGATTTTGATCCTGGGGTCTCGAGTATTCTGTCATAACCTACGGGTGTTATTACGGGAAATGATCTTATTTTTTTATGTGCTGTGGGAGGGAATTGAAACGAGGGGCGGGAGGAGGAGGACGCATCAGCAAGGGATCTCTGTATTTCGTCGGTAACTTTAGTGACCGCGGCATCAAGGTCGGCATGGCTGTTTACTTTAGAGATGAGGAGGGTGGATTTTCTAAGGTTTGATTTGTATTTCTTCCAATTAATGGAGGAAGGGAGGCTCGTAATGGGTAAGAGGGTATTTAGATGAAAGGTAAGGAGGATGGGGAGGTGGTCCGAGTTAAGCTCGTCCAAAGTCTCGATGATGTAAAGCAATTGAATATTTTTTAAAAGTCCAATGTCGATGGTAGAGGAGGTAACGGCGTGCGAGAAATGGGTGGGTTTAGAAGGGAAAGCCACGTGTATGCCGTTTGCCGAGATGAAATCCTGCAGCTGTTTGTCATAATTGTTTCTACGACGACGCTTTCAATTCGTATGATGGACGTTGTAGTCTCCTGCCATAATGGCCCGGTGATTAGTGCAGGAAACTTTTTTGAGGTCGAGGATAAGGTCAACGTTTTGGTCGGGTTTAATATAAATTGATCCAATGATAATGGAAGGATAATTTTGAAGGGTTAGCTTGATTAGTTTATTTTCTACAATATTGGTATCCACAGAGTTTAATTCGTGGTGCGGGATATTGCTTTTAATATAGATTGATACTCCACTGTAAACAGAGAGAGGGTTTGGGGGCTGATTCCGAAGAGCAGTATAATTTCTGTAATTTGCAATTTTGAAGGGGGGGGGGGGGTTGACGGAGCCCGGGTTTAACTTCTTGGATATGAATGGTTATTTAGAACACGGTTATTTATAACAAAATCACGCAGCTCAGTAATTTTCCCGCGGAAAGAATAACGGAAGTAGAATTCGTTTATAAATCATCCATCTTCTTCTTCTTCTATCTATGGCCAATCCTGAGAAATATAAGTGTTACGGAAAAATGTTTAGTAAAAGCAATAGTATGTCAAAAATTTTGCCACCAGCAAAAAATATTTATTACGGAAATCAATATTAATTCTATACTGTATATAATAAAAACAAACGAAGCAATATGTCTTTCACCACAGCATTTTAAGTATATCTAATGACATCATTAAAAGAAACATTGATTATTATTAGCCATTGCGGTTTGTTAGACAGAAGTCAGTGCTCGAATATCATTGTAGGTTTTAATGACCATCCTCTTCAGATTTGGCTGGATCAATAATAACCCATACTTGATTGGAGATACATGTATTGCGAAAGACTCAATAATACGTAAGGAAGCCTGAATGCTATTGAATCAATAATGCAAACCATCGTTTCAATTGAGCAGCAACTATATTCCACCTTGTAGAATTTCGATTGCGAATTATGTGAACAGTTATATTGAAGATAATATTTGTAAGGGGATTCCGTGAAATATTGGAACATAAAACTGTTAATTAACTTTGTATAATGCTATGTTCATTCTCTGATGTAGCATTAATATCGATTATAAAAATGTGTATAATCATAGTTTTGCGAAACTAAAAATCTGATGTGGGCAACACATGAGTTTCCTTATATAATGCAATAAATTTACTACATTTACAGATAAAAAAAAATGTTATTCTTATAGTTGATACTTATATTCTTTCCAAGATTTTGAATTTTCTTAAATTAGTCGTCATTTTCATTGATTTAGCTCCATTTTTACCAATTTGGCCAGATTTTTGTTAATTTGGCAACAATTAAAAATTTCGTCAAGTTGGACACATTCCCCCAAATTCGTCGCCAAAATCTTGCCAAGCGTTGTGGATGGAGAAATAAGTTATTCTTACAGCAGATAAATGACTATTGGCGTTCAAATACAAAAGTATTACTCAAAGTATCTTTTTTCATGAATAGAACGAGACAGATCCACGAAAATGATGTCATCCAATTTATTGCATGGTATTACATATGAAAAGTGAACATGTTTCTCAATAGGAACTTTTTTTTATTATTTTATATGACTTTTTGGAAATTTGTTTTTTAAAAATGAGCAATATCTCGAGAACGGCTCATGTTAGCGTTCTAAAATTTATGCTAATCGTTTTCTAATGAAACATTACATAAGAAGTGTCTATTTTCGTAACTTCATTAGCGGTTTTGATTTTTTGACGATTTTTTCAAAATTTCACTCGAAAATTTAGGGGGGCTCTGAACATTCGATTTCGTATAAAAACAATAGGCTTCCAGTGTTTACGGATTGTGATTTTTGTACCAAATTTCGTTCGAATCGGTCCATTCGTTCGTCAGTTAACGTCTCCACAGACTCACTGGCACACACACACACACATTATGTATGTCACACACACACACAGACATCACTTCAAAAATGTTTGATTCGTGATCAGGGATGCTTTAAACGTGCTCTCCCGTCGAAAACTCGAATTCGAATTTTCGACCCCGTCACAATACTTTCCTTTTACATTTTGTATATAAGGAAAGTAAAAAAGCAAATAATTTATAAAGCATTTAAAAATTCACAATCTTGCTATTTTATTTCAACTTATCCTTGAATGACTCACTCAGACAACTGAGATTGCCAGAATGGTCACTTTCTCTTTATTTCTATACTATTTTTTAAACCTGTCAAAGACAGAAAAGCCAACACTCAGAAAAAAATAAATTTACAACTTGTTTTTAATAAGATTTATTTTGTTTGGCAATATACAATACTTATTTTGCTTAACACTATATAATATTTAAAATACTACAATAAATATTTTATACAATACTTATATATGCAAATACATAATACTTATTTTGTTTGACTTACTTTTATTTATATATATATATATACATAGGTATATATATATATATAACTAAGAAAAATTAAAAATATGTAAAGGGGGGATGCCAGATAAATTGCATATAAATGGCTGAGAGGGATAGCAACCTCTCATTCCCGTTTAAAGTACTTTTATGTCTAGACAACGCCCACGGAAACCAATGCAATATAATGACAGGTCCCCGATATGCAAAATCGAAGGCACTAGAACAAAGACAGAATGGAATAACGAGAGGTTGAAAACATGATAAACATGAATGAGTGCATAATATATATTAGCGCCTGGCAAACATATTCATTGTGGAATTAAATTATTTAATTTATTTTGAATATATGCCCGGTGATACAATATAAGGGTATTTATATCACCGATAGCCTGTTACCCTCATTGTGTTTTTAGTTAGCCTGCTGCCTTCTATAGCTTATTTTAGATGTCTTCGATTACGCAATTTTTCAAACCTTTGGATAAGAATTCAGATCAGAATGTGACAACTAAAAATGTTAATATTGATGTTGTGAAATCATCGGACGCGATCCAAACTGGATCTACATTTTTTGATATAGACTATAACCACTTTTACAATTTAAAAAACTAAGTTCTTAAGTTAAACTTAAGTTCAGAAAGTGTCTTTCAAGCAAGTGCAAATTATGCCCAAGCGCTAATCCCATACAAATTGGACAAAATTCCACGAGCCACTTCTTATTCTGCAAGACTTTCAATGTAATCTATTGCATAGAATGTTGCAAATGCAATATATTGTACATAGGACAAACCAAAAATCCATTACACTTACGTATTAATTTGCACAGAAACCAAATCAAAAAAAGTCTTAATCTGGATCCTCCTACTACAAACATCGAACTAAAATATTATCATATCCATGATTTTTCTAATATTATGGTAACAATTTTGGATATAGTACCTCATCTTCAAGAACGTTTATGGTGGGAATGTACACATATTATGCTATTTGGATCGGCATTCCCTTTTGGACTAAACACTGCCATATTCAATGAGAATTATAATATAGAACACTGTAAAAAAGTATATTCACTCCCTATTTCAAGTACATTATATCAGCGAAAAACCTCTAGGTGGAAACGTGGCGGAAGAAAAAGATACATTAGCTATAATGACACTCTTACAAATTTAAAAAATTTAATGGACATATTCAACAAAAATTCTTGTGTCAAATATAATTGGATTAAGAATATGGTGTTTGGAATCAGACTTAAATACTTGCCTCGAATATGGGAATTCATCATAGATCATCTAACATCATTGGATCAAAGAACTAATAATGACCTAACTCATAATTTTGCCATATTACTGGATTTCGTGAAATTGAGAGCTAAAAAATTTAATATTGACTTGCAGAATCATCCCAAAAAAGAAGATCATATAGAATACTCTGTTACCACCTTCAAAAATAAAACTTTTGAAAGTATACCTATTAAGCTAATGCTTAATCAATTAAATAAATTGATACCTATAACTAACATCAAGCTCACATACCGATTCGTACGTCCCAATGGGAGGATGTTGTACAATTATAATCACTTAAGTAAAAATACATCTTTATATGATTCAAAGGTATGTAATTGTCAAAACAGTACTTTTAGGGATGTGTACCATGAGCATATTATTACGGGTAATCTTACAGTGATTGAAGATTTACAATAAAGAAGACTGTTTGAAAAAGGTACTAAATTCCGTAACCAGGAATATAATCACGTCAAAGAAGAATTCAATCAAGATCTGGATACTTTTATTTACAAAATGGCAATTAAATATAATTTACCTATCACAGCCTTCGGAGAATGGAAATACAATATCCTAAATAGATTTATCAATGAATACCATAGAATACTTAAAACTAAGCCAAGATCCCGTGTTCCTAGTTTTATCAAGGACGCTCAAAATCGATTCGTGATCATATATACGGACAAAGTGGTTTCAAATTACGCATTTTCCTGCAAAACTTATTACCTTGAAACATTGCAGAAATCTTACATGGAACCTACTATGTATAAACCTCCACCATATAATATTGCAGTAATGTCAAATAAGATCAAAGCATTATACAAAAGAATCGGCATTAATTTAAAATCAGTGTCTTTCCCATATCTGGTCCTCATCCCAAAACTGCATAAAAAACCTGTAAAATTCCGTACTGTAACAGTGGAATGTAATTCATATTTAGCGTTAGCTAACAAGAAACTATTGTATATCCTTAAACCTGTTTATATAAAGCTTATGATAAAAACAGCAATGAAGTCATAAAACGACTAAAATTCTGCAATAAAGATATACAGTTTGCAAGTTATGACTTCCGTGACCTTTTTAACAACATCGACCTTTCAAAACTACATGACATACTTCTATTGGTGCACGAGGAATACAATCTCAAAAATGTAATCACTTATCGTAGGTATTTGGATCTTATCAAATTGGTTTTATACGAAAACGTGCTGTATAATGGAAAAGAATTTTTTCAACAAATCAAAGGCATCCCAATGGGAGGGGGTTGCTCTTCAATCTTAGCAGATATATATTTATCATATTTTGAAAGAGGTAATCATATATTATATGAATTACCATATTATAGATTCGTGGACGATGTGCTAGTGGGACAATACTTGCATACTCCTGAATTCGATTTTAGCTTTTATCCCCAGGAACTGGAACTGATCAAGAACCTTAATACTAACAAAGACGAAGTTAATTTCCCAGACATCACCATAAGATACAACAATATAAAAGGAATTCATACGGTATAGTACAGCAAACGTGACAATTTTGATATGAAGATTAACCAAATCATAGAATGGAATTCAAATTTGACTAAGAATATTTTCCGTAATATTATCACAAGACACCTCAGAAGAAATCTCCACAATAATACTTTCAAAAATGATTGTATAATAAGTAACAAAAGAATCATGCGAGAAGCATATAACAAATATTACCCGATAAATTTTCTTAAACTTCATTATAATTCCTTCTTTAAAGAAGAAGAATACTCATTTAGACAAGACATAGGTAATATGACATCATAACAGTGTATAACGATGTACGCATGCGTTAAAAAGTTTACTTAAGGATGAGTTTTGTGCATTCCGGATTGTATGGTTGTCGGATTGACATTATAAATTTCAACCTCTCGTTATTCCATTCTGTCTTCGTTCTAGTGCCTTCGATTTTGCACATATCGGGGACCTGTCATTATATTGCATTGGTTTCCGTGGGCGTTGTCTAGACATAAAAGTACTTTAAACGGGAATGAGAGGTCGCTATCCCTCTCAGACATTTATATGCAATTTATCTGGCATCCCCCCCCTTTACATATTTTTACTTTTTCTTAGTTATATCCTGCTTCGGATTATAGAGCCGCAATGCGCCTTATCCTAGGTCGTATCCTGGTAACTTGATGTAGAATTGTATACATAAATTGAGATTTCGTTTTGAATACATATATATATATATATATATATATATATATATATATATATATATATCTTATAAAAGACAATTGGTTGTTTCTGGGAGTGTTTCCCGGAAATAAAAGCACGCTCTAACCAGACATAGGGGTCACAATCCCCCTATACATTACTGATACCCCGTTTGCACTCCTTTATTTGTTTCTGTTTTTCCTTGTATTTTATGATATTCCTTGTACTTCTCCTTCATCATTCATTTGTAATATATATATATATATATATATATATATATACAAAATATACAATGTTTATTTTGTTTAAAAATATACAATTCTTATACAATGCCTAATGTCAGAAATATTCGTCTTGATCAAAAATTAACTTATTTTCATAGTCCATATATGGTCCATATACTTATTTTCATGGTCCTGTTAGTATGCACAGTTTCCGCGTTCTAGTTCCCCGGCGGACATTTTTAAGACCAGAAAAAACATTTACCCTTCCCAACATTCTTCTTCTCCCTCGAGAAAGAAAACTGAAATCCTGCTCCGGTAGATTCTGCTTTCATCGATAATGTTGCGGACTATGGCTGGGGTGGTAGGTTGCGTCTTAGATCTTTTACTCTATGCGACATACGACATTGTAAAAAGCACTTTTATTAATCAGGTGGTATTTTTACCTTAGGCATCCCAAGTTGTGAAACATTTACCGCTTATGCCATGCTGATTTCTGCAAAGACATACTGCTACTTCAAGATAAATATCATGATATCAAAACTCAATATGTAATAATACGAACTTAACATTAAAACTACAGAACTTTAAAACAAAAAACAAGTATTCTGGCTAAACGTAAAGTAAATTATAACAGAAGAAGATAACATGAAAGTCGATCAGCTGACGTATCTTTAGAATCAAAGAGTCAGAGTCATTCTCGTATGTAAATTTTAAAAATAAAGTTTCGTGCATACGATTACTAAATTAAATATTATAATTAAATTAAATTAAACTAAATTAAATATTATAATTCGAAATAATATAGTTGGAAACTATTCACGTCGAAGCATTTGAGTCGGCTCAATAGTATAGAAATGCCAAGATTCTACTCTCCAAGTCGCCTACATGTTTCAAAATGTGAGGGAAGAGGAGTCTGGAACAATTTTTTCGAAAATCGCCTATTTTATTTTTCATAATTTTTTTTTATAATTTGATTCCCCAAAAAATATTTGTTATAATATCCATGAATTTTAGACCACATCATTATTATTATATGGTTAAATTTCATAGTGATAAAAAAAAAGCTAGCTATGGAAATGGATTAGGAAATCCATTTAGATGCAGCCACTGCAGGACAAACATTAACTATATAAATAATTAATTAATTTGGCATCACGTCTGATATTAAAATAGCAAAATTAAACACACATCCATAACATAAGGTCTTTATTTCACTTCCTTAAGACGTACAAAAGTTTAAAAAAGGCCATAACGCTTTCGAGCATAAGCATGCCCTTCATCAGTGGCTACACGGAAATAAAGTTTGAATCGCTCATATATAGACCAGATATAACGACAAAGTTTGCATAAATACAATTTACAAAAGAATCTACGTTTAGACAAGGATGAGTCGTAAACAATTTTTCAAAAATTTTAACAACAAAAGAGAGATCTTTATATGAACGATTATATATGAATATGGTCTATATATGAACGATTTAAACTTTATTTCCGTGTAGCCACTGATGAAGGGCATGCTTATGCTCGAAAGCCCTATGGCCTTTTTTAAACTTTTGTACGTCTTAAGGAAGTGAAATAAAGACCTTATGTTATGGATGTGTGTTTAATTTTGCTATATTAACTATATAGTTTTGTCCCACTTTTCCTACACATCAAATTTTATATAAATACAATACATTCGTTCGTGATTCATCGTGTTTGCATTTCTTCCTCTCCTTCCCCCCCCCCACACACACACACAGACGGGAGTCTTTCCAAAACGGTTCAAAATACTAAAGATTCTAAAACGGACTTTGCTGTCATAATCTCGAATTCGAAAACTTCCAGGTAAACAAAACTTTCTCTCAAAACGCGTTACAAGCAAGTTCTGTGAGTATGAATCTTAGATAATTTAAGGTTTGAACCTATGTCTGTAAAAATTATTACATAATACCTAAAATATAAAACTGGAGAAAGCTGTGAATTTTTAATGCGTGTTTGCTGCAGTTTTGCCTTTCTCGTGGCATTTTCTACGACTCTGTTCCTAACTACCTTTAATTCATCACTTTTAGATTGAATTTCATTTCACAGCCTGTACTCGTATATTCATTTATCGTGAACAAAATCTTAAACTCCTCTGAATTCATTGAATTGTAAATAAAGCGCTGAACAACTTTTTACACACATTGGGCGTACCGCTTAAGATTACGTTCCAATGCAAGCGAAATCGTTCAGAAACCGATTTATTCATAAAAAATTCATTTTGCACATACTGTTGAACACTCCAAACGCAAATACTGCGGCGCAAGTTATTGCTTCCATCGAAAACTACATTAAATTCAGAAATCAATATCGTGGATGGAGAGAAATATAGACCCTCCTGTTTGAATATTTAAGGAAATATATTTCCCCCTTAAATAAAGGTTTAATATTGAATCTAGGGCTTTATGCGTTGAACCGTTCAGCCGCACTCAGGCGGAAATATTCAAATTTTGGTGCAAATGATGATTGGTCCGGGGAATGCCTTGATTGGCTATTAAAAAGCTCATTTTCGACTGCGAGTCTTTGCATTTGGTGCATTTCAGTAATGTTCCACGCTAGATGATTTATGCGTCTGTTTGGTTCTTATCTGACTCGGTGAATGTAAAATGTGGTGTAATAAAGTCGAATATATTTGTAAATCAGGCGAGCAGGCATAAAATCGCTTCTAAATGAGAAAACTTTGATGTGGGCAGCCCCTGACTTTCTTTACAATTTCAATTATTTTTCTTTCCATCATTATTTATATTCATTGTGTTTTATACCACAAAATAATACATGTAAGAAATGGTGAAAGAAAGTTTTCGTTTAAGGTTGCGATCAGAACACGTATAATGTAACATTTGTGAAAAGGAAGACATCAGGCGATAATTTATCCGTGAGAATAATAACCCTGATAATCCGTAACCTATGAATACCTTCGAAATGGTGTTGCCAGATCAGGTCGCTCTCCATACTACAGCCCACCATTTCTCCATCCGTCTTTCTTTGCAACGTTTGGTGACAAATTTGGCGGAATACCGCCAACTTGGCGACTTTTTCAAATGTTGGAAATTGGTGAAATGTTGTCGAATCAATAAAAATGTTGACAAATCTATAAAACATGACGACAAATCGATAAGAATGTCACCAAATTGATAACAATGACGCTAAATTAATTAAATTAATTGTGTTTTGTTAGAAAATAGTAGTGCAATGATGTTTCTGTATAGTTCGTCAGTACAATCGTCCCACTTAGCTACAAATTTGGCGACTTTTTCATCTCGATAAATGGATTAAAATATCTCCAAATAAACGAAAATATCTCCAAATTGATAAAATGCCCCTAACGTGATAAAAAATGACGCATAATTGATAAAAATTCAATATTTTCCAAATTTCAGTTTAATTTTCTTGATAATCAAAGTTCTTTGTGGGAATTATGAATTTAATATCTTAATAACCCATTTCTCCATATATCCGTCCATAAAGCTTGGCGAAAATTCTGGCGAGATATCGCCAACTTAGCGAGTTTTTGAAATTTTACCAAACTGACGAATATATCGCCAAATCGATAAAACATTGCGAAATTAATTAATATGACGTTAAATCAATGAAATCAACTTTGTTTTGTTAATAGATAGCATTGTAATAATGTACCGGTAACGTTTGCCAGTCCGTCTAACCTTATCTGGAAAAAAATGTGTTTCAAATTATTACAATTATAACATGTTACCTGATACGGTTGTAAAATTCGAAAAAAAAATCACAAAATGGATTCTGATAGGAGAAAATCGAGTTAAGCTCCACTCCAATTATTTATTCTTATTATTATTATCGATATATATATATATATTCTTAAGAAACGTATCTAGAATCGTGGGTGTACACGCTGGATACAAGAACGTGTCCAAGTTTCTGGATAACTTACCTTTATTCACAAGCACGAAGTAAGCAGGAATAATATACAATCAAACAGCACTTAAATACTCCACTAATTTCACAAAATAACTGATATTATTCACAGATTGTTGACGAAGGTAATTTCACAAAACAACACCTACTATTCTGAAAACATTGACAAAAGTCACAGTTCATTGTAGTTCGAATATTGTCAACTTGTCAATTCCACTTCAACGGAGTGATGAGTCCTTTTTATCTTCTGTCTATAGAAACTTCTGGAAATCTCTACATCGTCTCCTAGACTAATCGTTATTGTGACATTTCTGGAACATTCCGGAAGTCGCTAAATTTACGATAAATCACCTATTCTGGAAACCCTTCTTCCAACAGCGAAATTATGGTAAGCCTGTGCTCACGTCGTCCTCACATCATGCTGACGTCATGGACTGTGTTTTCTTGCCTGCCCATCGCGACAAACGTAAGAAGACGCCAAAGGGAATACTGCGCATTCGCAACAATACATATGTGTGCGTGTGTGTATTGCACCATTTCTAATTTCCTCCTTTTCAAATTCATGTCGATTCATACTTCTTAAGCCATATGCCCAAGCTAAGCCAAATCCCAGAGGCAAAATGTAATTAAAGAATGAAATTCCTTATTTCCCCATTTATTAGAGCATATTCATCAGAGCTAATCACAGGATTAAATTATAGCTAACAGCGCATTGAAGTCTCTGCAGATCCTAATAGCATGTGTATGAAATTAATGTTTAGGATTCCTTCTTTCCTATAAAGCGGAAGTAAAACCTCATGAATTCATAAATTATAAACTTATATAGACAAAACTATTCACATATCCATGGAATAGACTCTATATATGCGTCTCTTTCTTATTTAAGCGCTTGTTTTTTACTTTCTCTGCAATACATGGTAATGTATAGGGAAAGTATTGGAATCATGCCGAAAATCACAACTGGAGTTTTCGACGGATCTATACGTTTCGAGACCTCTAGAATTCGAAAAAACTATTTTTAGCGTGACGTCTGTGTGTGTTTGTCTGTCTATCTGTCTGTCTGTCTGTGCAATGTATGTATCCACTCTAACTCAAAAACTTATGGACCGAATTTCATAAACTTTGGTAGGTAAATCACTTGGATATGACCCTGGTGCTGATTAGTTTTTGGTACGATTCGTAAAAACAGAATCCGCCTTTTTTTGCGAAATGACCAGTAAAAATTTCATGTATCCCCTCTAGCTAAAATACTAATTGACCAAATTTCATAAACTTAAGATAAGTTACTTATATGATTCTCTGGTGCTGATTAGGGCTCCGGCGACTTTAATCCTTGGTTGCGCGATTTTTCGCAGTTAACATATGTGTGTTACATCAAAATGTAGCGTTTTTTAAAAGCTTTTCATTGATGTAGGATATGTCCCGTTATCATATATAGTTTTTGTGTTATCAACGTTTAACCATGTAAAATGTTCCAATTTTGGCCAAGTGTTTATTTACGGAAAAATTTTATTCTTCTGAGTGCCGGAAGTTCTTCGATGTTTTCGCCGTTCCTGCGCCCTGCCTGAGAGAATTTTGGGAGTTGCCTGACAAACCTTACATCCTTGTGTGCCCCTTGCTTGGGGCTTTATGATGATATAAGTCTACAATCTCTATCTTCAATAGTGTTTTTACTGTGATTTTTCATATCTTCTATACTTTCCCTTCCTGGGACGAAGTGATCTGGATACGCTGTTAACACTGTGCTCTGGGAGCGCAACTTCTGGACCATCTATTTTGTGCTGTACACTGTTGGATTCTTCTTTCTGATACTCAGCTTTACTGCGGTTTGTACTTTATTAATTTTCGTGCAGATTTACAAAAGCTATTAACTCTTTTAATATCCTTGAATTTAATATTTACATTTACGAATGGTCTGTTGCCTGAACTTTGACATGTTCCAGACCCTGTTTACCAGCATTATTTTGGTTGCACGTCTACAAATTTTGTACCGTAGTATACATCTATTCCTGCTCTCCGTTTTGGTATCTAACAACCATAAGCTGAAGTCAAGTCTTCATTGTGAAAAATAATTTAACGTCATCCTATAAAAACTTCTGTTAATTTTGCAGCCCTGCACTCTTCAGTTCTGGAGTTTCGTGTATAATTTGTTCCTGGCTCTATAAATCCCTTTACATTGATCGTACGACTTTAAATCATATACCGTTACATTCAGCCATCCTTGCTCTACAATTGTATATCTAATACCCATAAGCTGAAATCAAGTGTTCATAGTGAAATATATTTTAACGCCATTCAACAAAAACTTATGTCATTTTTCTAGCGCTGCACTTTTCAGTTCTGGAGTGTCATCTATAACTTGTTCCTGGCTATATAAATCCTTTTATACTGATCGTACGATTACAAATCTTATACCGTTACATTCAGACATCTTTGCTCTACAATATCATATCTACATCCCATAAGCTTAAATTATTTTTTCCTGGTGAAAACACCTTTTACTGCCAACTTTGTATTTCTACTGACATTTTGTGCTCCGATCCTTGATTTGATGCTCCTTGGATGCGTGATTCTCATCTGTTTAGTTTTTAAGTGACACCGTTGTGCTCCTCTACATTTTAGCTTTGCATGGATGTATGTGACTTGTTTCTGGGACCCCTGGTTCGTTCTTTTTTAATTTTCCAAACTTTTAAATATCTAACTTTTATTTGCCGAATTGGAATTTATTGGAATATGTACTCTGCTGATGTCTGAGACTTCATACAAAGCCACTGTTTTTGGAATTTCACTAAATATACCCTGTGCTTTTACAAGTTATTTCCATATTTTTAGAATTTATTCATTTCTGAATAATTTAAATTTATTACAATATTGTTCCCGCGCATGTCCTGCATCTTTGAATTTATTATTTTTTACTATGTATATATATGTTACTATCGAAACTAAATATAATCTGTTTAATCTCCTTAACAAAAGTTTTGATGACATGTCTTTTCTGTCACGGTGGTAGAGCGGACCCTGTGCTGCATTTCGAAATTATTTCTGTTCGGCCGTTTCGTGTGATTGATTCAAGCAGTGCGTTAGTTTTGAAAATCTTTTACACGTACCGTCAACCGTTCTGTTTTCGACTTTAACTCGTCCTCTTTCTTTAGAGTTGTAATTTTGTAAATTTATTTTCTGGTAATTTCTTTGTTTTTCACAGGGTCTGTTTCGCCATGGCAGAAACTCTTAGTGCTTTTTCTGCAGTTTTAAAATCTTGTCATCTTTTAACTGTACGGTGCCCATTCTTTGGAATTGTTATTATTATTTTTTTTTAATGTTTACATTTTGAAAATTTTTTTTTTTTGCTTTTTCGGGTCCCTTTTAGGTTATGTGTTATAAATTTCTGTGTACTTTTCTGTTTCCTTTAAAATTTTTGTTAACCTTGGCGTTGTTTTGGGCACGTTATTTTTTGAATTGTTTTTATTTATAGATGTTTGTGTATAACTTTAAGTGTGTATCCTGTTGCACTCAAAGGTTTCTCTGGGAAACCTTTGTAACCCTGCTATTTTATCCCTTTTGTACTTTTTCCTTGCTTTTTGGCATTTTAACTAAGTTTATTGTATCTTTGTTGGCGTGAGTGGCTTTTTTTTTTTTTTTTTTTTTTTTAACCTTGGCTTCTTTGCTCCTGGACTCGCGGGCTGAACTGTTGTTTCGTATTTCTTCTTTTCCTGGTGGTCCTTTGAGGGGGGACCTCAGGGTTGAACTCTTTTTTGGGAAGTCTTTGGGGAGAGACTTTCCTCTAGTATTATTTATCTTGAAACCTGTCTGCCCTTTCGGGACTTTATATTTATTCTTATATTCCTTGTATTCCTATTTAGCTTTGCTGTTCCTGGATTTTCTTTTCATGGTCTTGCTGGCTGGTCTCTCTGTGCTCTTTCCTGGAGATCTTTTGGGAGGGGGATCTCTGGGTTATCATTTTCTTGGGAGGTCCTTTGAGGGGGGGGGGGATCTCCCTTGATTGCTTTTTCATATTTCAACCTTGTCGGCCCTTTCAGGACTTTATAATTGGTTTTTTCTCATTGTTACTCCTGTCCAGCTTTGCGGCTTCTGGGTTTTTTTTTTTTTTTTTGCGTGGGTGTGTTTGTTCTTTGTTCGTTTTGTGGTTTTCCTCTTCTCGGATTCCTGCTCTGCAGCCGTCCGCTTTTCGACTTTAAATTTCTACTCTGGATTCCTGGTTATCAGCCGTCCTCTTTTGGTTCTTAAATTCTTTGTTTTTTATCTTTTTCCTTTTTGTACCTTTTTTGTGTTTCCTCTTCGGATTCCTGTTCTGCAGCCGTCCGCCTTTTGGCTTTCATATTTTCTCGGATTCCTGTTTATCAGCCGTCCGCTTTTGGTTTCAAAATCTTCTTTATTTTGTCTTATACTTCTCTGTTTTTCATTTGTTACTTTATTCCTTTTTTTCTCGGATTCCTGTCCTGCAGCCGTCCTTTTTTTTTTTTTTTTTTTTTTAGTAAAATTTTTTTGCTTGGATCCCTGGTGTACAGCTGTCCTTTTTTGGCCTCAATTTTTTTTTTTTTTTTTTTTTTTAATTTTGCGTGGGTGTGTTTGTTCTTTGTTCGTTTTGTGGTTGTCCTCTTCTCGGATTCCTGCTCTGCAGCCGTCCGCTTTTCGGCTTGAAATTTTTACTCTGGATTCCTGGTTATCAGCCGTCCTCTTTTGGTTCTTAAATTCTTTGTTTTTTTTATCTTTTTCCTTTTTGTGTCTCTCTTGTATTGCATTGTATTGTACTGTACTTTATTGTATTGTTTTTATGTTTTGTTCTGTCGTTGCCATTCTTTTTCTTGTTCTGTGTATTTTGTGTATTTCATGTTCTTCTTTTCGTTTTGTTTTTGTTGGTTTTTCTACATTTGTGCTTGGGTTTTTTCCCTTCGGGGTTTTCCCCACTTTTCTTTTTTTCCTTCTTATGTCTCTCTTGTATTGTATTGTATTGTATTGTTTTTATGTTTTGTTTTGTCGTTGCCTTTCTTTTTTTTGTCTTGTAACTGTGTTGTGATTCAATTTTAACCTGTTTTGTAATGTTTTGGATCTAAAATAAAGTTCCCGGCCACACACTTAGCTACAGTAAACCTTCGGGTCTGTCGTGTGGTCTGGGTTTTCAACTAAGTTGTATATGCTCACATGTATCAATTAAATTTTATACGCAATTATTGACGAGGAAAAGACTATATCCACACTCCATTATATTTTAGGACTAACCGTTCTCAAGATATTTGAGATTTCTTGCATCTTTGTTATGCCGCTATTGGGAAAATATCCAGTTACGAAATAAAGACAAAAATTTAATTAAAAATGCAAATTGAGTGTTATTTGGTTCAATTAAACTCAATCTAATGAATTATTAAAGAAATAAAGGAAATATGGATTTGAGTCTGCAGGGAAAGTCATGTGCTGCACACATCAGATTTTTTTTTCTTTCTTGTGTGTGTGTGTGTGTGTGTGAGTACTGTAGTCGCTTTTTCAGAAACCTAAGTAAAGTTACGGAAAAAACAGCTAAGTAATCCACTGTGATTAACATAGGTGTATTACACATTAAATACCAATGTTCTGTACCTTTGCTGTACAAAATTGAAAGATTGCAGGTCGTACCTACTTGAACATTTATTCCAAGTCATGAACCGCATTGTCTTCTCTTGCAGATTGGTTCTTTTTTCATGATCAACCTGTGCCTCGTTGTCATCGCCACGCAGTTCTCGGAGACAAAGAAACGCGAGATGGAACGCATGCGCTTGGAGCGATCGACTATGAACTCGAGCAGCAGCCTTGCCAGCAACACATTCTCAGAGCCCACCGGGTGCTACAACGAGATAGTCAAGTACATCGCCCACCTCACCAGGTACTGCACGGATCAATTACACTCTTAAGGGGCCGGTGGACGTTGAAATGAGCAAAAATCGACTAGAAAAAGTTTTAATACCGGGTGGTCAGAATTAAAACACCCCTACTCTGAGCTCTCTATACATCGAGAAATCGCTGACAGAAACATTGCACCTGCCAATGTTTCAGTCAGCGATTTCCATGGACGCCAATGCCTGCAAAGGGGGCCGAACTGTTTGGGATAGGGTATGTCAAATACCTGTCTTTTTGAGAGGTTCTTCATTTAGGATGGACGCTGTCCCACCCGTAAGCAAAAGGTTGAATGCATTTTTTTCGAAACGGAATTTTCAAAGGTTTTACATTTTTAAAATGCTCCATGCGTCTTAATTTTTGTCTGAGATGCATGGAATTTGGCAAGAAGACATCTCTCATACTTTTTAATGAAACTAGGTATGCATTTCATAATTGGACTTTATTAAGGTAATTAAAAGTGAATAAGAACCTAATTAAATGATGAAAATTAAGTTTTAATGCAGAAAGATATTTTTAAAAAATTACCTTTCTAAGGGATTTGAAAATGAATACCCAAATTTATGTATAATGTGTTTTCGAGTGTTCGTAATGTAAAATTAATCACAAATGTGAACAAATGGCACGCAAGGAGCATTTTCAAATTTTCGTTAAAAAAAATTAAATTAAAAAAAAGTACAAAATTATAACAAAATTTATAAAAATTTAATAGTATTGTATATAGTAATGTTAAGAGGAATATTTATACACATTTTCACGTTTCTAAGTCAATAAATAAATAAAAGAATATCAACGTCCACCGTCCCCTTAATTTTAATGCAGATACGTCTTCAAACCAATATTGGTAGTAGCATTTAGCCGATACTGGTATTAATACCTCTTTTCAGTAATTGTTGGACCAATACACACCATATATCTTCATTATTGGCTTTACCTTTGAAATGTTTCAATAATCAGCTATTTCTGAACCAATATCATATTCTCTAAACATAAATTAATATCATAAATAACGAATAATATTTGCACAAGTTTGGTTATACATAGACTGCCAACTCGGGCATATTATTAAATAAATATTGCCAATGTAAAGTCAATATTTGCGAAAATTTACAATAATGGGCACAATAATGCTAACATTGGTATATGCTCACAAACCTTTATTGGTTTTTTATTAGATATTAAATACGTTAAATACGAATTGTGGTGGTACATTTAACTTAATTTGTGTGATCTAACTCTTGTTTTTATTGAAATCATCCGTCATGCATTTCTGGTCAAAGTAGCGCCAATGTTAGCATCAACCAGGCAAGTCCTTTTGAACATTGCATTACTGTTCACGTTCGTACACAATGGCTAACTTTTATTGCTTTAGTTCATTTACTATTCTGGTCTCACACATATTATGAAATGTCTTCTTCTTTTCCAGATGTGGTCGCCGCAGATTTGTTCTGTGGTATAAACGCTTTCGAAGAAAGAGGCGACGGGAAGAATACGGTGCAACTAGTTTCTACTTGCGAAGAACTCGCAGATCTTCTTCCCAGCCTCCAGGTAGAGTAGGGTCTTGGTCATCTCGGCGGTCGTCCCGGCATCGGCGGTCCTCAGCATCACTCAACAACGGTGGTAAGACGCACCCAGCTCCCGAGATGGCCGTACTGCAGGTGCCGTTTGCGGAGAGTCCTCAAGCGCCCTGTGCCAGCCCCGAAATCTCTGATGTGGACCTAATGGGTTCCCCTCGGAAACCTCAACAGCCTTCCTATAGCGGAAGTGACTACATATTCTCAGCAGAGTCATCTGGTAAGACAGGAATATACCATCACCTATTTTCTGCACGTTGGTGCCTGTTTCTACAAGTTTTTCCATACACATTCTTTTACACCCTTTTGGCTAACTTTTTGACTCACAAATCCTTTTCAATATTTTTTACTTGAAACTTCTTATCAAGACTATTTTATACTATAATTCTTGCAACAAACGTAGTAATTTAAATGTAAAATACTCAGAGCTCAAAACAGAAGAACAGGATTAACTCTCACAAGCCTGCACCGAAAGTTGTTGACCTTGGTATTTTATACGCTATAGTTTGTGTAAAAGGGTCAAAAAAAGTAGATGAAAAGAATATACAAATAAAAAATGCAGTGTATTGGTTCATGCCTAATACCATCCACAGCCACTGATTAGGAAAAATTAATAATACTTATGTCAAGCCCTGTTGTAACCATTTAAAAACACAGCACTCGTGCATAGACTGTTCAACTCCATTTCGATTTTTTCCGGTATTATAGCTTTACATTATAACTGGAAAAGTTTCGCTAGATTTTATATGCAACGAACATCTTTAAAATGAAAAAATATACTTAATAAAAATATCGCGAATATTTTAACGGTAATATTTCATTGCGAACCTTAAAAGCTATATTTCTTGAAACAAAAGTTGTAACTTAAAAATACCGAAAGTTCAAGATAGAATCATATATTCAACTCTTATAAACCTGCACATAATTCACACCTAAACATTATTGACCTTGGAACTTGAGTTTGTATAAATGAGTAACGAAAAAACGGGGGGAAATAGACATATGAAATATAAAGCGGTTTGGTCGATATTCAGTAGTGGCCTCGATCTTTTAACAGGTAAAAGAAATATAGTATTCTCGTTTTCATTATCTAGAACCCTTATTTATTTCAATATGACAACACATTGTCAATCCCTGGTGTATATTTTCTTATAAATCGAATTGCAGAACTTCAACAGTGTTTCAATTTAGTCAATATCACAGTGTACATCTGTAAAATGAGAAAATCCCACTTAATCAAAGAAAACTCTAATTTTTTTCTAAAAAACTGTATCTTTACTTAGTGACTTCATTGCTTTTCTACTTCGCAAACGATATCTTTAAATACCACCTTAACTGAGAAATCGAAATGAATTGCAGCAAATCCGTGGCTCATTGCGAGACTTTTTAACGCTCTGTATTGCAGAATTCCCGATAACTGCATTGGGTCTTACTGTGTATCGCAATTTTTCTAACCTCTATCACGTCCATTGAAGCCTGTCAAACCACAAACCGGCTTCAAATAATTAGAAAATTGTGTGTTAGCAAAGACTGCCCAAAGCGGCTACGATCGCATTTATAGTCACAGAACTTACCTGTAAGGAAGTTCCCAAAACTAGTATGTATAGACTAGTAAATTGCGAAAGTTCCCAGTGCATCAGCTGATATCCGTGTACATAATGTTCACAATTCTTGTATAATTCTCTTTCAGTGGTTTTGTGTTGTTCTCGTCTGTTATTTTTATTTAATGCTATTTCCAGTTCCTACGTTGCCACAAGAAGTAAACAAAGAATCGTGCAGCGTGTCTCCGCGAGTATCTCTGTCCCAAGAGAGTCGACGGCGAGTATCCTGTGGTAGTTCCCGCAAGACGTCGCGACTCACATGTGCACAGCTACTCGCGCTAAGTGGAACGCAAGGTGCAGCTCTTGCAGCTAGTTGTGCAAGCAATTTTGCGGTACACAGGTTCTGTTCAGGGATCGGGAAAGGTAAGAACTTTTTGATACATCGTCCGTGTTCTACCCAGAACAATTGTTTAATCATTAGAAATACGTCATATTTAATTGGGTTTATTTTCTATTAGCACTTACAAAGATTTTAAGTAGCATTAAAACATGACCCTACAAAATTTAATCATTTCGTGCTTAGTCAGTCAAGTATAGCATATATCGTTTATTTACTCTCTGTATTAATGGTACGCTCCTATGAAATATGTGAATATATGTGTTCGCATGATTTTAACTGTTACAAGGAAACAATATGTTAAGACAAAATATCAATTACAAGCTTCACTATCCTTCTCAGCATTTAAAATTTTTTTAACAGTAGTGGGTGGGGGGCTTTAGTAATACTCCGCAACTTTCCTAAGTTTGATGGAAATACTATACCAGTATATCTACCAGTAAATTCCTAAAATCCTTGCTGTAAGCAGTCTTGTAGCCGCTGAAATGTTTATCACCTGAAAGAGTAACTGCAAAATCGCCGTCCGGGGATGGTTATAGATTTTTAGTTCAGCACTTTCTTGATTTTATCGATTGGATTCATTCCTCACACAATCAAGAAATCACGACGCGGCAACCCTGCGAAATTTATAAAAAAAAAAAGAGTACCTCTAAAATGAAAATAAATGAAATTCTCAATATTTAATATTATGCAACTCCAATTTTCTAAAAGTTTTAAAACTTGGTCTACTTCCTAAAGAAAATCACAAAAAATTCCAATTCTATTTTTAAAAATGAACCAAGCTAAGAAGTCTATCGCGCTGACTCATTTATATTTGATGCCGTCCTTTCTTTATTGATTGCCTTTGCCATGTTGAAAGCAAAGGTGATGCGTCGTTGGTTTGATGGTCAAAAGATGGTCTGAGGGCAGATGACAAATGTTTGTCTTTCTCTGGATTTCAGACGTAATCGATCAAACGGAGTATAGCAGATGTGACTTTGGGTTTCATCTTCCTCACGATGCTACTCTGTTTATTTTATCCAAAGTAAAAGATATGGCCTTGCTCTGAACATTTACAGGGCCGGTGAAAACTTATATGAAATGAATAAATATATTAGTAAAATCAAAATAACCAATCGGATGTCAGCAGTCCAAGGATATTTTGTTTTACACAGCCCTTCATTTATCGTCGTATTACAATTAACTTACTTTTTAATAGCCTGTGCATGATCCATGTAACAATAATATTGGCGTCGAATCAATAATTCGTTAATTGAAATTTGGCGATTTTGTTGCAGACGTTCACAACGTCTGAAACAAAATTCGCAAATATCAACTATATAACAAATGTTAAAAAAATCTAAAAATCGAACTCGTCTATATACACATGCTACAATATACATTAAAAAGCAAATATCAATATCTGTCTGTTTGCCCGTCTGTGTATCCAACTTGGAGATAACTGTAGCGCAACATTGCCAACTTAGTGACTGTTTGTAAATGTCGCCACGTTTGCGATAATTCAATGTCGCAGAAAACGGAATTTAATTTCCTTTATTATCGCTTTATGTTTCTTTTAAAGAATTATTAATTTAATATTATCCATTCAAAACTTATCAATTTTCACTGTTCTTGAGATAAATACGTTTCTTTAGGGAGCGGGGGTACTCTAGGGAGTCGTAAAATAATTGTAGTTTTAGGGGATCGTAGAGTAAATATACTTTATTAGGGAGGATAAATTAATAATATTGAGAGGTACATGAACATGTACATGATCCGCATGTGCTTGAAATTTTCAGGAGCATAAGTTCTGTAAATGAACGGCGGGAAAGATAGGATAAATAGCATATTTGCCCACCATTTGTATTCTGCGGTCTATTGGAAACAAAACAATAGAATTTTCGACTCTTTATATTTAAATATATTCCAAATACAGTAGAAAATGTAAAAAAGAACATACTTCTAACGTATTTACTGTATCACTTAAAAATTTTAAAAAAGGTATTTTGAGCTGCAATGTGTATTACAAAAATGGTCAAATTGCGTTTGTTGGAGGAGATAAAGTATATTTTTTAAAAGACTGCATTTGATATAACTAATTGCTATAAACATCTTCCAAAGTGTAAAATATACAATTAATGGAAATATGAGAAAGCATGAAAATGTCAATCAGAACAAATATAAATACATTTTGTGGTATTCGTGCATAAGCTGAAAGTGTGAATTAAAGTAATAGTATCATATGGCATGAAACGGCAAAATAATATCTCAATATTTCTTCGATCCCAGTCGAACTTTAATTGCAGGCTTGCAACCGTTTGACCTAGAATTACAAAAGTTCTGGATATGCGGTAATCGTGATACAACAATCTTAAAATGTACACATTGGAACTGTAATTGAATTAGACAATAGAAAGTGTATCACAAGTAATGCAATTGAATTGGACAATAGAAAGTGTATCACAAGTAATGCAATTGAATTGGACAATAGAAAGTGTATCATAAGTAATGCAATTTTTATCCCCCACCGTAAGTCACTTCCTTTTTACCTAGTATTTAATATAAATATAACTTCCCAAACGCAGTTACACCGATGGTTTGCACATTTAAAGGAAATTGCACGAGCATTGAATTTATCAGCGAATTCTTAAAATAAAAATTATATAAACACTAGCAGCATACCCGTTCTTCGTACGGAGTATATAATATAAAGAAACTATTATTTAATTATTTTAATATTAATGGTTATTTAATATTAAAATAATTAAATAACCATTATTAACCGAAATTAAATAACCATTTTGATTTCCTTATACTTTTCATTGTTCAGTAAAAGCTTGTAAAAAATAAACCATGGAAATAGATTTCCCATTTAAATCATGTTTCAAACAATTCATGCTTTCAGAAAGTGACTAATTAGCGCAAAAAATCTCCCATCAAACTCAGAAATAAAGTTTTAATTCACTTTCAAACGATTTTCAAGCTTTTCGTTTGGATAAACCACGGAGTTAGAGAGTAGAACTCCTAAGAAAAAATTTCGTTTTTCATTAATATCTCGACAACACCTGGTCTTAGATACTCGAAACTTGGACTAAATTTATGGAGGGCTATTTAAAGGCTATCCACAAAATTTCATCAAATTCGGTTCAGCCGTTCTCCCGTGATAACGGGACAAACAGATAGACAGACAGACAGATAGACAGATTTTCAATTTTATTTATATAGATATCCTAATTTATATCCATTTCTTCTTCAGATGGTATATAGAACCTAAGAAAATAACCTAATTCATTTCTTTATAATATCATGTAATACAAGAAGTAAAATAAGTTCTTAACATTTATTTGACCCCACCCGAGCTTTAATGACAGCCTTACAACCATCTGACATAGACTGAATCAACTCTAGATATACAGTACCTTAAATCGTGGTACAACATCCTTATAACGCACACATTGAACAACAATTGTATTGGACAAAAAGCTGTATTAACAGTTATGCAGCTTTTATCCCTTACTTTAGGTTATTGACTTTTTTCTTTCATCACGTATTTAATTAAAATATAACCCCCAAAAAAGGAGATACACAGATAGTTTGAGCATTGACCGGAAATTACCAAAGCGTTGAAGTGTCATCTCATCCTTAAAATGAAAAAGATAACCATAACATAATTTCTATCCGTTTTTTCGTCAAATGGTATAAACAACCTTAGAAAATCCTCTAAAAGTTATCAAAGGCTCACAATAAGCATCATTTGACGGAGGGGGGGGATTCATGCACCACATTAGATGATTACATTTTTTTTACCCTTAGTATAGGATAAGTATTGATTTTCTTGGATTCCTGAGATTACTTTTCTTCACATTTATTTGAAAAAGTAAAACTTTTTTTACTGTATTATTACTCTTACGTAGATGCTTAAACAAAATTCAGCTTTCGAAACTTTACGCATTTTTGCGGATAAAGTTGGACGAATATCTTACAAGGGGTCAGGATTTTAAGAGGTATTTCAGAAGAGCCATGTTATCAACTTTCATAAGGAACATAATCTCAATATATTCAAATTACAATTAAAACACAAATTTTAAGTAGTTTTCCTTTAAATTTTATGTCAAGTTTCATTGACTTTTTTCAAAATAGTTGAATTCTATTCTTACTGATTTTTGAGTACTATATAGTGCATTTCATTGTTTTTATTGCTTGGTAAAATTAAACTTTTGGGAAGTATCTCATAAAAATGTTTGTCGTATATTAAAGTATAATCCAGCTTATTTTTATTAAAAGTATTCTATTTATTACTTTATTACATTAATTTTCAACCTTTTCGACCCTGACTCAGAACTTTGAAATACTTACCTAATGATCTAAGGTATGTGTTTATTAGTGACAGATCAAAAACTACACAACCTCTTAATTATACCCATCAAAACTCAAAATTTGGGCCTCCACCCATAGGTTACGGACCAATACTCTATGATCAGCGCCGACTTCTATAATTCATTCATTGCGTTCATTTCATTTTAGACGTGGGAAAGCTGCGGTAAATTACTACTTAATTTACATACACTAAGTGACCAAATTATAGTGACCAACTGACCATTTTATGTAAAGTTGTTAACCCGCAGATATTGTTGACGTTAGATTGCTGATTCGGTACAAGGAAGGAACGCAAGCAAAGACTAACAATGCGCTTTACTCGGGAAATAATGCGTAAAAAATGCGATCTGACAAACTTTAAATGTGAAATGATCGCGAACGTCCGAAGTATGAAGACACGAGCATTAGTATATAGTCGCCAATGATTACCCGAAACTGGAACTGATCGAAGAATTAGCTGATATAAAAAATATATCTCAGTAACTGTTTGCTCAAATTACAGATAATCTGAATCAGGGACCAAGTGGAATGTCCTTTTAAAGTACACCGCACTTTACATCGAAACAGAAGCCGAAGTACTGGCTAGATTATCCTAATAATTTGATCTCAGTATATATCGCATGTTGTGGCGTTTAAAATATGTATATCGTCTCAACCAGTAAAATAAAATTTCCGCATTACAATATTTTATTTATATACCATGCATTGCATAGAAAGTAACACGACGATATTTTTTATAAATAAGGCTTTCTAAGTTTCAACTTCTGTCACCATTTAATTGAAGCATAACCCCTAAACCAGTTGGATTGATAGTTTCAACATTTATCGAAAATTACCCATGCGTAGGAAGTTATCGCTTCCCTAAATTAGGAAAAATGAACAGAACCTAATTTCTATCCACCTTTTTTTTTTTTTAAATAGCATATAGCACCTAAGAGAATCCTCTAAAAGTTTTCCAACGCTCACCTCAGACGGTCGTTTGGGGGAAAGTTTACATGCACCACATTAGTTGATTGCATTTTTTGTCCGTCTTAGCATAGGATAGGTATTGGTTTTCGGGAACTCCTGAGATTACTTTTCTTCGCAATTGAAAACGTAAAACTTTTTTACTGTATTATTGCTTTTGCACAGGTGTTTAAATGAAGCAGTTTTCTTAAATGTTCGCATTTCTGCAGCTAAAGCTATCCAAAGGAAAAATTTGAATGATAGGTTATAAAAGAAGACATATGGATAAATTTCATAATAAGTTGAACCCTAATGCAAACAATTTAAATTTCGATTAAAAAGTAATTTTAAAGAGCCTACTAAGAGTCTACTTACAGCCCGGTAAAGTTGTAAGTTGTTTCCAAATAAGTTTCGAAAGCTGGTAGATAGAGCTATGAAAGTGAGATATCGGAAAAGCTATGAAAGTGAGATATGAGGGAAAAGTTGCAAATTATCTTTTATCATGAGATGAATGTATTTTGTTGAGCATTGTGTAAAAAAAAATCATGCCAGATTATTCGAATGAAGATTATTGCGGGATGGTACTGCTATAAGGCGAATTCAGATAAAACACTGAGGCAACTGCACGTCAGTATGCCTTACGATTTTCTATTGCTCTATGTTCGCCTATAATGGTGGTGAACATGTAACAGGAAGTTAATTCCTGCATACAAACATGTATAGTGGAGGATAGTGGGCATATTGAACATACTATACGTTACGTAAATAGCACTTTTATATTAAATGAATAACATACCCTACTAATTTAGTGATACCCTTACATCTTTCTAATTTACATTTTTTCTGTATCTTTAATAGTTTCTGAGATAGAAGGGATAACTCGTATAAGCATTATATTACAGCAAAACATTTTCTTTGTTCACTTCTTTTAAGACAATGGTTAAAATAGCTGAACCCTTCTGCAAATTTCTTGATTACTTGCAATTTATTAGGTGAAAATGTTAAGCTTCAGCAAAGCAGTTAGATCAAGTGTTTCTTAGAATGATAAAAAATAACTGCTAAATCATTTTAAAGTAGACTAGCTAATTTTTCAGGATTTTCTCTTGGAATGTATATGATTGATTTTGTCTTTCCAGTAGCGTAAAAAAGCTCATGTGGGAACTATTAAATATATACTGTAAAACATACCGATTTGTTTTTAGGATGAAAAATACCACCTATTACGTAGGATGATAAATAAATAATTCCTTCTTATGCCGATGACTTACAGCCTTTTGGTTATACTCGATTGGAGTGTTTAGAGCTCACATTTTTTATAGATGCGGTGAATAGAAGCTCCATTTGGGTAAAATGCCTTTGTTTCCCACTCTAGGAAATTTATGTTAAGATGTTTCTTGGTTCAAAAATATTTTTTATTTCCTAATGGAAAACTTAAAATTTTCTTTTGTAATAGAGAAATTTAAAGGTAATTTTTTACGTCATGATAACAGCTGAAGTGTGTTGAAGACCCAGACCGTCCGACTCATGCTAGGACGTGAGCAACTGTTTGGACAGCCAGCAGCTGAAGTTTGTATAACAATTCTGTATTATGCGTGCATATATATACATATGTGTGTGTGTGCGTGTGTGTATGTGTGTGTGTGTATATATGTATATATATATATATATATATATATATATATATATGCAAGGAGTACCTGATGTTTTCCCGAATTTAAAAGGCCAAACTCTGATTAAAATTACACCCAAACATTCAGAAAATTCTCGAAAACAAAAATGACGTTTTAACGATAGGCACTTATAGAACAAAAAATAATGTAAAAATGCATGTTGCATTAGCTTGAAAATCGTTTTACCCTACTATAAAACAATAAATATAATTAGTGATTTACCTGCTTCTAGTTTAACATGACAAAACAGTTAAAATAATATGTAAAACAACTGAGTAGACTTAGAGTTATAAGCGGTTATAGAAGACAAGCAAAGAAATATATTTTAAATCCCGTTGTTCAGAAGATAGCTATAAAAGAATAAAACATAAATCATAATATTCCTAGGACTGTGTTTCATTATAAAAAAAAGTTTCATCAAAAGCGGTACAGTATTTCAAGAATTTATTAGTTTTGGGGTGTATTTTACCCACATCTTCATTTTTCTGTGTTAACATGTTACAAAGTTTGAAATAATTTCTTGCCATAACCCTGCTCTGATTTAAGCTTACCAAAGCAATGAAGCTTAACACTGCAGCGTTTTCAAACTATAAGTGGTCATTATAACAAAACTGCTATTTCAATCCCTGTTATTTCGCGGATTGATGTAGGAGGGCAAAACTTATGTAAAATGCGCTCTAGACTAAGTTTTATTGCCTAAAAAATATTTCATCGAAATATATTGTATGTTTATGCAGATATTTTACTTGAAACCAAATTTTGAATATTCACATTCATAAATTAACGCGGTACAAAATTGAAAATATTTTTAGCCATTACCATGCTCCGAATTAAATTTGAGGAAATTGGTTAAAAAACTCTGTAAAGCTATTTACGAGTTATAAGCAATCGTGACAAACAGACAGACAGATATCGGTTTACATATCCCGTTATTCCGTACTTCACTATAAGGGAATAAATCTTATATCAGAATAATCCTTGGACTCAACCTCATCGATTGAAAAAATCTGCATTTAAATCCATAGCAAACTTAAAGAAATATTTCTCTTAAAAGCGTATATTACTATTTTCCCTTTCAGATCTTAGATGCATATATTGTCAAAATTTTTTAGATATAAAAATTAACCATTGCATAATATCATAAAACTTGTAATGTTTGTTCAACCCCAATACTGATTCAATTTCAATAGAGTGAATGTAAGGATTTTACTAGAAACCGCAACTTATTCAAGGAAATTAAGAATATCTATTCAATTATTATATACATAAATATTTCTACAAAAAAAAATATTTTCAAAATTTCTGAGTAATTCATACCTCTGAGATAGATTAAAACGTTTCTAAATGCAATTTCCGTGAATTGAAGCACTACACTTATCCAATAATTACTATTCGAACATATTTTCAATTTTGTCACTGACGGACTCGCCTGTGGAATTTATCTCCTCATTATTTTAAAGGTCTGTCATAAGCCCCACCATCTTAATTATAAATCCAATTACGAAAAATCCATCGTCAGAATGATGTGAATTTTTCAATCCCATTCCCGTCAACAAACACAAATTGTATCTAAACAATAGCTTTCATGGCAATATCAATTAATTAACTCCTAAACTGTTTGGAGATTCAGCTGCTACGAATATTAATAATTTACTTGTTTGAACACGTCTCAAGTGTTATTTGTTTGTTCTGTTTAAAAAGGCGCAATTACTATGGAATGATAAATTTATGCCTCAATAATTTTATTATTACACAGACAAAGAAAGTCCGGGCAATTATATTTTTCTTAAGTTTTACCCTACTATCACTTTTTGGAGGTTTTCACTTTTTGGAGCATATTTTCTTCAGTTTGAAAGAAATTAATTTTTGTTTTATCTTATTTTATACAACCTGCAAAGCATAATTATGGGTAGTTAGCTCTGCTATATATAGTTTTCATGTTAATGTTACACGAATGAATACCCGACATAGCCTAGGTTATGTACAGTTCAAAATAATAGGAAAGTATTTCGATTCTACATAGTTTAAAAATATCAGAAAATAGCAATTATTACAGTGAAGCAACTTCTAACCAATAACAAGATGTTGTGTACAAGAAAAATAAATGTTCAACTGGTCATTAATCAACATCCATCAACTATTGTTTTGCGTTTATCGTCATCACCAAGCAGTTGAACTCAAAAGCTATTAAACAGAATTTTAAAATATTTCTGGTGAAAATATTTATTTCAAATCCATAGTCATGCCAATCCATAGTCATATTTTAGTCATGTCCATTATTGACAACATTCTGAGCGCTTCGGTGTACAGTGGAGCGACTACTACCCTATTGCAGAACGTTCCATATAAGCACAGAAGAACCCATATAGTCACTCATCACCCACCACCAGTGAACAATGGGTGATCTGCTGAGCACTTTACTTGTATACAACGTTCTGTAATAAAAGAGGCGGTTATTGAAGAGGCCGCTGGGATGCGCGGCACCATTGAGAAAACGCCCCAAATTAGTTTTTAGTTATATATATGTATCGCAATTTCTCTTGAAAAAATCTGAATTTTCAATTTAATTGAATCGAGAATAGTGATGCAATATGTCACTAGATGGCAGTACTACAACTTTCGTGAGAGAAAGGAAACTCACGAAAACTATAGCGCATAGAATTTTCAACACATGGGGGAAAATACGGGGATATTTGTTAAAGCCGCGTCCCTTTCACCGGCTTCTCCTGAGCGAACAAATGGTATGGGAACAATATTAGAAATTTGGCGTGATAAAAAAAAAGACATTGCAGTATTAGCACTCGATATGTGTCGCGTTTTGCGAGCACTTTTCGCCAAAGAGAATTAGAAAAGCAGTAAAACATGAGGAGGAACCTCTCAATTTCGCTAATTTGGCTTCAATTTTCTACATTTAAGAATGTGTGTGTTCTCTTTCTCGTATTTTTTATGAATGAATTTGGAAGTTTAAATAAGCATTTGAACAAGTGAGTGAATTAAATGTATGTGTGGTGGTGGTAGTGGGGATTGTTTATTATTGTTTATTATATCTTAAGAGTTTCTGTCCATCATAAGTAAAATGTCTTGTTTAGGACACTCAGTTTGAGGGATCACTTTACCCAGCTGACTGTCTTACTTATTGAAGTTGTTTCGAATTTCATCATTTCTGATGCAGTGAGTTATGTCCTTCGGGAAAGGGGTTATTTCTGATTTGGGGCATTTCTGTGCTCTAGCTGACCTGCTGATGATGAATTCCACTATGTTTGATTTAAAATTTGTTCTTTAAATGTCAGAGGTTCCTATTTTGGCATACACGGAACCGATAGGCTATTTTTAGTGACACTTTCAGAAATGTGCTCTTTCGGACATTAAGATTAAAGGGTCACTTGACCTACCCAACTGTTTTACTTTTTCAGCTATTTAACATTCAAAATACCTAAAAATTAAAGAAATTCTAAATATTTGTTAAAAGAAAACTTTAAAATTAAATTTTCAACATTATCATTTTATCTAATGCCGTTTCCCTCGAAATTTTGAACCCCGCTGGTGATTATATTGCTCAAATACCCCCTGGGTGTACATCTTACTTGAGGTAGCCCCCAAATATCTTATCTCGGCTTCTAATTAAACAATTTTGATTCTGATGATGGTTATAGTTTCTGAAACCTCTTTACGTGTCACCTGAATATACATATTTTGTGTCAGTCCCTTGGGCGTAACTTTTAGTTTAACTAGCCCCACAATTGTTCATTTGGTTTCCTAATTGAGCGATTGTAGTTCTGCTAGTGGCTATAGTCTCTGCACCATTTGTACATATCATTTAGATATGCATCTTTGCTGTGACAACTCTTTGAGTGTAACTTTTACTTCAGTTAGCCCCCACCCCCCAAATTTCTCATCCACCTCCTAATTGAGAGAGTTTAATTCTGCTGATGGTTGTAGTCTGCACCATCTGCACGTCGTACCTTGATATACATATTTGATGGATATAATATACATGCATTTTTAGCGTCAACTCCCTGAGGGTAACTTTTAGTTTAACTAGCCCCCACAATTTTACATCTCAGTTCCCAAATCAGCTATTTTGATTCTGATGGTGACTATAGTCTCAACAACATTTGTACATGTCACCTAGATATACATATTTTGTGTCAACCCCTGAGTGTAACTTTTAGTTTAACTATCCCCTGCAATTTTACATATATGTTCCTAATTGAGAGATTTTGGTTCTGATGGGGGCTATAGTCTCAGTAGCATTTGTACATGTCACCTGAATATGCATCTTTAACGTGACAAATCCCTGAGCGTAACTTTTACTTCAAATAGCCCTCTCCCCCAATTTTTCATCTCGCCTCCTAATTCACCGATTTTAATTTTACTGGTGGCTAGTCTCTGAACTATCTGTACGTATCACCAGAATATGCATATTTTTTGTCAACCTCCTGGGCGTAACTTTTAATTTAACTAGTCCCCACAATTTTACTTTAATGTAAATTAGGTCTATGTAATGTTTTGACCAGGAGGGATGCATCCACATGCATTCAGAAATCTTATGAACGAGCGAGCAAGTGAAAGGTATGTTATTTTACTTAATACATTCGTCGTTTACTTAATACAATCTTAATACACCCGTCGCTATGAGCAAAATACGTATATGTATATACACATACTTTATATATATATATATATATATATATTACTAACACATATATAGGCATAAATACATAGATGAGCGCCCCCCCCCCTCGACATGTCGCTTACGCGCTGCCATTGTGTAATAGAGTGGAAATCGCTTTACTGTAATCTTGTGCTCTGGGATTTCTTTCAATGGTGGGAGGGGCTAAAATAACACCTAGAATCGTTATGGGATTTGATGCAGATTCTTCTACCAGAAAAATTATAAAATACTTCATTTTATTAATTTTGTGCACTGTAGTTAACTTAACGTCCATCTTCTAAGGCAATTTTGATAACAGTCTAAGCCAGAGATGGGCAAACCACGGCCCGCGGGCCAACTCCGGCCTGCGGATTTTAATTTGCCGGTCCGATGGAAATTAAACGAAAACAATTATTTTATATTTTTTATCCTTCTACTTTGTTAAATATTACTTTTGTTTCCTTTTTTTCAAAGGACTGATGATCTTTTTATATTCTTATTTTTGCTCTACAAAACATAAATCGACAAACATATCAATTACCGACAGCTTTAAATCGGTAAAATGTTAAAAGCGGAAGTTTTTTGTTAGTTTTTGCTGTAGACTGGCGCCAACAAGCGTTATCTCTTTCTCGGGAACAGACAAGTGAGACTCCAATATAGTTGAATTAGACTTCACATGTGGCAGACTGCGCATTTTAAGCTCCAGCCAGCGGCTTTTTCTTTTGACGCAAGTTTTAATATTATTGATTGCGTATGAAAAGATTGCGGACATATAGCATCATTGTGAATAGTGGTGAAAGTATTAAAAGTATAGCGTAGGTGGTGCTTGTTTGGGTTTATAGTAAAATATTTCAACCCCAAAATGTCTACTAAAAAACGTAAAGTTGATTCAGAGTGCCGTGCTTTTAATGGTGAATGGACCTGGAAATATTTTTTTACAGTTGTTAAAGATAAACCAGTGTGTCTCATCTGCAATGAAGCTGTTGCAGTCTTCAAAGAATATAACATTTCCCGTCATTTCACATCTAAGCATAATAATTCCAATTACGAAGAAATGTCTGAATATGAAAGAAAACTAAATGTAGAAAGTCATTGTAAAAGATTATCAGGCCAACAAAATGTTTTCAAGAAAGTAAACACTATTCAAGAAGCAGCTACACATGCAAGTTACATTGTAGCATACATTATTGCTAAAAATAATAAAGCTCTCAGTGATGGGGTGTTTGTTAAACAATGCATGCTCCAAGTTTGTGATGTTTTATGTCCAGACAAGAAAAATAATTTTGAGACTGTAAGCTTATCTCGAAAAACTGTGACTTCTAGAATTGAAGCCACCGATAAAAATTTGACATCACAATTAGAGTCAAAGATTGGCCAGTTTAAATTTTGCTCTATAGCTATGGATGAAAGCACTGATATAAATGATACTGCTCAATTAGTATTATTTATAAGAGGTGTTGATGAGAACTTTGAAATTACCGAGGAACTGGCGTGCATGCGTTCTTTAAAGGGAATTACAACAGGACACGATATTTTTCGTGAATTTCAGGAGGGGCTTTTAACTATGAAAGTGCCTATAACAAATATATGCAATATTACGACAGATGGAGCACCAAATATGACAGGGAAAAAATCTGGATTTCTTGGACTCTTTAATCAAAACTATCCCGGGAACAATGTTATTTTTCTACATTATGTTATACATCAAGATGCTCTGTGTAAATCTGCATTGAATATGAAACCAGTGCTTGATGCAGTCGTGAAGCTTGTAAACAATATTCGATCTCGTGGGCTTACTCACAGACAATTTCGAGATTTTCTTCAGTCCGTGCAATCTGAATACTCTGATGTACTGTATTACACGAAAGTAAGGTGGCTTAGCGCAGGAAGTGTTTTCGAGCGAGTTTGGCAGCTGAAAGACGACATTGTATCATTCTTTCATGAAAAACAGTGTTCTACAGAGTGTGAAATGTTAGAAGATACAGAATGGCTTTCGGACTTTGCATTTTTCACAGATCTTCTTTGTCATATGAACAACTTGAATGTCAAGATGCAAGGGAAAAATCAATTTATTGACGATATCTGGGCCCATCTCAAAGCTTTTAAACTAAAACTTAATCTGTTTGCTGGGCAGCTAACTAAGAACGACTTTTCTCATTTCTCGAGGTTAAATTCAATACCCTCAGTAAGTAAAGAGAAACTTAAGAATTATGAAGATTGCTTAAAAAAACTGCATTTTGAGTTCGAACGTAGATTTCAAGAGTTCAGTGCCATTCAAACAGAATTGGATATTTTTACCATGCCTTTCAACGTAAATTGTAAAGCAGTGAAGTCAGATTTACAGCTTGAATTAATTGAGTTGCAATCTAACAATCATCTCAAACAGTTGTTTCTTAATATGCCAAAGTTGGAGTTTTACAAATCATTATCGAAAGTAAGTTTCCCAAATTTAATATCTCACGCCCAGAAAATCAGTGCTATGTTTGCTTCATCTTATATATGTGAACAAGTGTTTTCAACTATGAACCTTATAAAGAGTAATCTCAGAAGTAGACTGACAGATGAGCATTTAGCCTCGTTCCTTAGAATCAGTGCATCTCACTTCGAACCTCAATATAAGGAACTTTTAAAAAATGAAATCGCAATTTCATTCATCTCATTAACATATTTAAAATGTAGTACTTGTTATTGTTTTTATCTTTTTCGAAAAAATTATCTTGGTAACTTTTTTTAACTTTTTTTTTTCGATTTTTGGCCCGCGACCGAAAAAGTTTGCCCATCCCTGGTCTAAGCCATCATGGCTGTCAATTTTTTCAAGCATCCACTCAGGAAAGGAATGCTTCACATCAAATTTCAATTACAAAACTATTCTAAGAACTTATATTTCCGATGTGGGGATACGTGAGTTTTCTCACAGGTGCCCCGAAAAGAAAAAGCCTTGGAACTTGGAACTGTAGCTAACTTTATTTTTTTTATTCTGGTTCTGAGCATATGATGCCACGGGAACACGGGCATTTTTATTTCGGACTCTCTGATAAAAGCGAGAATTTCTTCTGACGTCACTGAGGAAAGTATGAATAGCACAATTAAAATTCTACGCGTAAGTTAATTACGTCTGTATATTGCCACTTCAAAATTAGCAAACAATTTCTTATTTTAATAATAGGAAAACTTACTGTGTTTTGGCAGCAACTTTCTTGATTCATGATATCACGAATGACGAAATGTTACCCTCGTCGACGTCAGGCTGACAACTTTTTGATTGGTTGCCCGGCTCATAGCCCAACCTTATATTAAAGAACCTTGCATCACCTATCCTGTATTGACAAGCGACAATGAGTATTAACATGATGACCATTGGAGCACCTTCTTGTTTGAGTGTAAAGTATATTTATTCTAAATTAAAAGACAATATTTAAATGCGGCAATCGCAGGTATTTCTGAAAATGAGCGTAAGCTTAAAAGAATCGGCAATTCCGAAGGGAGTTCAGAACATCTGTAGCAAAAGTACTCTGTATTTTTAAATTATGTTGACTGGAGAGCAAACATTAAAAAATCGATAAATATATTTGAATAAAATGGGAAACAGTACGTGAAAGAGCATATACAGTACTCTATATAGAATTCAGACATTACAATATATTGTAAAACTTGAAAATATTGCTCCTTATATTTAAGCCGATTTCAATCAAGGGAACATATTGCTTTTATGAGAGAAACCTCAATTTATCATCCAATTACATGTTATATCTTTTAAAAAAATACTGTAGTAAAAATGTGTTTTCTAATAATTATATTAATTTGCTACCGTTCGGTAAATTGAAAATTTCCAAATTACTTTTGCAAAAATTGATACCATAACTTTGTCTAATCGCAACTCTCATGACATATTTCATATTTTGGTTGCCGACAGAAATGTGTGGGGAATTTCGTCCTCATTATCATGAAGTGTCATAAGCTCAGCATTTTAATTTAAAATCCAATTACTAAGAATTCGTCGTCAGAATGATGTCAATTTCTTCATTTTCACCAACAGAACAAAAATGGTATCTAAACAAAAGCTTTAACCGCAAAATCAATTAATTAAATTCAAAATTGTTTAGAGATTCAGATGCTTCGTATTTAAATAATTAACTTGTTTAGATTCGTCTTAGGTGCTATTTGTTTGTTCAGTTTGAAAGGACCCAATTACGTTAAAATTATAAATGTATGCCTAAATAATTTCATTATTACACAGAGAAAGTTAGTTTATACAAGGATTAATTTTGTTCTTAATGGGGCTCTCTTTTAGAAATAAAATCCGTGTCTGGAAATATTTTTTTACTTAGAAAGAAAATAATTTTGTTTTCAATTTATGTATTTAAAAATATATTTTAGTAAGTATACATTTAACCACCGGCAAATAATGATTATTATTTCTATATTGTTTTAACTTATGACGGCACTCCTTCAGATAAATTGACGAACATAAAACTTTCTTGATTTTGACAAAGACTCTAAAATTTACATATGACGTATACGCAACCCATCTGCGCAGGCGCACATTTTCAGTTCATTCTTAGTTTCTGATAGCTACGTTGTAGTTCTGTTTTTGTAAATAAAGTTATATTTTATATATATCCTTCTGATAAATGCAGTTCTACATCGTACCTTTGCCATTAGCTAACAGACATAACTCAATACACAGTTCAATAAAATAAAATAAAAATCTCTATTTCTGAACAATTTTGTGATTTTCACCACTAGAAAATTATTACATCTGAATGTGCAAAAATTATTTTCCGTACCATCGAGCTGTATCTATCGTTTCTTCAATAACTGATTTGTTTCTAATGTTTTACTACAACATTGTATCAAAATATCAGACAATTTCCTCATATATTTATGCTAGATGCAGAACTTCACATATTTAAATTCGATAACCATTTCTGCTAAAGAAGAGGAATGGGGGTGAGCTTACAAATGAATAGAATTACACATAACAACAAAACGGAGTATATAACAACGATAATAATAAAACTTCCCGACATTTTTTGATATTTATAAAGCATGCTGGCTGGAGAGCATTCTAAACATGCCATTCGTTATAATATCAATATATATATATTTAAAAAATCTGATGTGGGCAGCACATGACTTTCCTTATATTAATGCAATGAAATTACTATTGTTACAGTAAACAAAAAAATAGGTTATTCTTATAGTAGACACTTATATTCTTTACATTGCATTGAATTTTCGTCAATTAGTCGTCATTTTCATTGATTTAGCGTCATTTTTATCAGTTTGACGAGATTTTTGTTAATTTGGCAACATTTAAGAAAATCGCCAAGTTGGCGACATTCCGCTAAATTCGTCGCCAAAATCTCTCCAAGCGTTATGGATGGAGAAATAAGTTATTCTTATAGCAGAAAAATGACTATTGGTGTTCAAAGACAAAAGTACTATTCAAAGTATCTTTATTCATGAATGGAACGAGCTAAATTCACGAGAGTAGTGTCACCAAATTTATCGCATGATATTACATATGAAAAGTGAAAATGTTTCTCAACAGTTAATATTTTTTTTAATTTATAGGATTTTTTTATACATTTATTTAAAAAATGTGCAATATCTCGAGAACGGTTCATACTAGCGTTCTACAATTTGTGTCAATTATTTTCTAATAAACATTACATAAGAAATAACTATTTACGTAACTTTAGTAAAGGTTTTAATTTTTTTATGAATTTTTCAAAATTTCACTCGAAAATTTAGTGGGTTCTGAACATCCGATTGTGTATAAAAATAATAGGCTCCCAGTATTCATGGGTTGTAATTTTTGTACCAAATTTTGTTCGAATCGCTCTATTCGTTCGTCAGTTATCATCTCCACAGACTCACTGACACACACACACGCGCGCCTACTTTCACACACACACACACACACACATACTTTCACACACACACACACACACACACACATACTTTCACACACACACATACACACACACACACACACATACATCATCTCAAAAACGCGTGATTCGTATTCAGGGATGCTTGAAACGTGCTCTTTTCAACCCCCTTCACAATACTTTCCTTATACATTATATGTATATAAGGAAAGTAATAAAAAAATCTGATGTGGGCAACACTTGACTTTCCTTATATAACGTAATGAATTTACCACTTTTACAGTAAAATAAATAGGTTTTTCTTATAGCAGATACTAATATTCTTTCCAAGATATTGAATTTTCGACAATTAGTCGTCATTTCATTGATTTAGCGTCATTTTTATCCATTTGGCGAGTTTTTCGTTAATTTGTCAACATTTCAAAAAGTCGCCAAGTTGGCGACATTCCGCCAAATTTCGTCGCCAAAATCTCGCCAAGCATTATGGACAAAGAAATAAGTTACTCTTACAGCAGATAAATGAATATTGGCGTTCAAATACAAAAGTATTACTCAAAGTATCTTTTTTCATGAATGGAACGAGCTAGATCCACGAGAATGATGTCATCCAATATATCGCATGGTATTACTGAAAAGTGAACATGTCTCTCAAGAGGAAATATTTTTTTTTATTTTATATGACTTTCTGATAATTTTTTTGAAAAATGTGCAATATCTCGAGAACGGTTCATGTTAGCGTTCTAAAATTTATGTCAATCGTTTTCTAATGAAAAATTGCATAAGAAATGTCTACATGCGTAACTTTATTAGTGGTTTTGATTTTTTGACTATTTTTTCAAAATTTCATTTGAAAATTTAGGGGTGTTCTTAACATTCGATTGTGTATAAAAACAATAGGCTTCCAGAGTTTACGGATTGTGATTTTTGTACCAAATTTGGATCGAATCGGTCCATTCGTTTGTCAGTTATCGTCTTCACAGACTCTCACACACACACACAGATACTTTCACACATACACTCACACACACACAGACATCACTTCAAAAATGTTTGATTCGTGATCAGGGATGCTTGAAACGCGCTCGTCGAAAACTCGATTTCGAATTTTCGACCCCGTCACAATACTTTCCTTATACATTATGTATATAAGGAAAGTAATAGGATTTTCTTATAGTAGATACTAATATTCTTTCCAAGATATTGAATTTTCGACAATTAGTCGTCATTTTCATTGATTTAGCATCATTTTTATCCATTTGGCGAGATTTTCATTAATTTGGCAGCATTTCAAAAAATTTCTCCAAGTTGGCGACATTCCGCCAAATTCGTCGCCAAAATCTCGCCAAGCGTTATGCACTAAGAAAAAAGTTATTCTTACAGCAGATAAATGACTATTGGCGTTCTAATACAAAAGTATTATTCAAAGTATATTTTTTCATGAATGGAACGAGCTAGATCCACGAGAATGATGTCACTCAATTTATCGCATGGTATTACATATGAAAAGTGAACATGTTTCTCAATAGGAATTTTTTTTTTTATGTGACTTTTTCATAATTTTTTTGAAAAATGTACAATATCTCGAGAACGGTTCATATTAACGTTCTAAAATGTATGGCAATCGTTTTCTAATGAAAAATTACATAAGAAATGTCTATTTGCGTAACTTTATAAGCGGTTTTGATTTTTTAACGATTTTTTCAAAATTTCATTCGAAAATTTAGGGGGGTTCTGAACATTCGATCACGTATATAAACAATAGGCTTCCAGTGTTTACGGATTGTGATTTTTGTACCAAATTTGGTTCGAATCGGTCCATTCGTTCGTCAGTTATCGTCTCCACAGACTCACTGACACACACACACACACACACATACTTTCACACACACACACACACACACACACACACACACACACATACACACACACAGACATCACTTCAAAAATGTTTGATTCGTGATCAGGGATGCTTGAAACGTGCTCTCCCGTCGAAAACTCGAATTCGAATTTTCGACCCCGTCACAATACTTTCCTTATACATTATGTATATAAGGAAAGTAATAAGAAATAATGGGTGGATGTGTAAAAACTTGTGTTTTTAACAAATAACACCACCATTTTCAAAGACTTATGCTAAGCAGATACAACGCAGTGAAAACAAGTAAAAATTTGATGTGGGCAACACATGACTTTCCTTATATAATGAAAAGAATTTACTACTTTTACAGTAAAAAAATAGGTTTTTCTTATAGTAGATACTAATATTCTTTCCAAGATATTGAATTTTCGGCAATTAGTCGTCATTTTCATTGATTTAGCATCATTTTTATCCATTTGGCGAGATTTTCGTTAATTTGGCAACATTTCAAAAAGTCGCCAAGTTGGCGACATTCCGCCAAATTCGTCGCCAAAATCTCGCCAAGCGTTATGGACGAAGAAATAAGCTATTCTTATAGCAGAAAAATGACTATTGGCGTTCAAATGCAAAAATATTACTCAAAGTATCTTTTTTCATGAATGGAACGAGCTAGATCCACGAGAATGATGTCACCCAATTTATCGCATGGTATTACATATGAAAAGTGAGCATGTTTCTATATAGGAAATATTTTTTTTCTTCATTTAAATGACTTTTTAATAATTCTTTTGAAAAATGAGCAATATCTCGAGAACGGTTCACGTTAGCGTTCTAAAATTTATGTCAATCGTTTTCTAATGAAAAATTACCATAAGAAATGTCTATTTGCGTAACTTTATTAGTGGTTTTGATTTTTTGACGATTTTTTCAAAATTTTATTCGAAAATTTAGGGGGGTTCTGAACATTCGATTACATATAAAAACAATAGGCTTCTAGTGTCTACGGATTGTGATTTTTGTACCAAATTTGGTTCGAATCGGTCCATTCGTTCGTCAGTTATCGTCTCCACAGTCTCACTGACACACACACACACACACAGACATCACTTCAAATATGTTTGAATCGTGATCAGGGATGCTTGAAACGTGCTCTCCCGTCGAAAACTCGAATTCGAATTTTCGACCCCGTCACAATACTTTCCTTATACATTATGTATATAAGGAAAGTAATAAAAGCACATTTATGGTTCCATAAAGCTGACAAAGAAAGGTGCCAAGTTATAAAAGTTCAGAAATAGAGACAATGAACAAGGATCTATGTTGCAGTTTGGCAATTTTATTTAGGACATTTTATGCCAAGTCGTACAGTAGACTTCGATTAATCCAGGAATGATGCAAGGATAAGAGGGAGAATAAAACTTATTGTAAGCAACTATACTTAACCCAGTCCGCAAAGTTCTAGACCAATCATCAAGGAGCCAACGCATATAAGATGTTGCCCCAGGTTAGCATCCCAAGCTAACTGGGCGAAGACAGGGTAAGAGTCCTTTCCGAGCTGATAATATTCAGAGAGAGCAAAACAGAAGTTTGAAAAATGTCTGCTTCAAAGAAGTGTTGGAAAAAACTTCTTCGAAAATTCTAAGTGGTGTTATGAGTTTATCTGTTCAGCGACAAAAACTCGGGACTTCTAAATGGCAGAGTACGGGAGTCTATAGAGAAAAGATTTTCACTGTGACGAACGAATGCCATTGTTCAACAACGCGGAGATTTTACAAGCTACTGTATTCAGGTATTATGCCTTAATATAAAGGTGTGAGGAAAGCTAATTCACGAAAATTAATACAACTTAGGATTTTTATACTTTCCTTATATACATAATGTATAAGGAAAGTATTGTGATGGGATCGAAAATTCGAATTCGAATTTTCGACGGGAGAGTACGTTTCAAGCTTCCCTGATCACGAATCAAACATTTTTGAAGTGATGTCTGTGTGTGTGTGTGTGTGTCGGAAAGTATGTGTGTGTCAGTGAATCTGTGGAGACGATAACCGACGAACAAATGTACCGATTCGAACGAAATTTGGTACAAAAATCACAATCCATAAACACTGGAAGCATATTGTTTTTATACGCAATCGAATGTTCAGAACCCCCCTAAATTTTCGAGTGAAATTTTGAAAAATCGTCAAGCAATCGAAACCGCTAATATAGTTACGCAAATAGATATCTCTTATGTAAGTTTTCATTAGAAAACGATTGCCATAAATTTTAGAACGCTAATATGAACCGTTCTCGAAATACTGCACATTTTTCAAAATAATTATCAAAAAGTCATATAAAATTAAAAAAAAATATTTTCTATTGAGAAACATGTTCACTTTTCACATCTAATACCATGCGATAAATTGGGTGACATCATTCTCGTGGATCTAGCTCATTTCATTCATAAAAAAGATACTTTGAGTAATGCTTTTGTATTTGAACGCCAATAGTCATTTACCTGCTGTAGGAGTAACTTATTTCTTGTTTCATAACGCTTGGCGAGATTTTGGCGACGAATTTGGAAGAATGTCGCCAACTTGGCGACTTTTTCAGAAGTTGCTAAATTAACGAAAAACTCTCCAAATGGATAAAAATGACGCTAAATCAATGACGACTCATTGATGATCACGACATGGAAAATGACGACTCATTGACGAAAATTCAATATCTTGGACAGAATATAAATAACTACTATAAAAACAATCTATTTTTTTTACTGTAAAATTAGTAAAATCATTGCATTATATAATGAAAGTCATGTGCTGCCCAGATTTTTCTATCTTACTTTGAAGTAAGGGCAAAAAATCTGCTCATATAATTATATTCTAAGCCTCCCAAACCATACTTTTGATCGTAATATAGACTACAGAGTCTCCAAATAAGGACTTGTGAAAACAATAAGGACAAATCATGTTGTGCTGTGATTAATTGAATATAAACGATAGTTTTAAAAAAAAATGAAAACTAAAGAAATAAATACTTTTATATTTTAAATTTAGCTCATATCAGTTTGCTTCTTAAATAATATTTACTTTCCAGATTTTATTTCAGGTGCAACAAAGCAACGATTAATTTAATCAGGTAAGAACAAACACAACGCAATAGAATCATTGAGATTATTATTTGGGTACTGAAAATTTAAAGCTATTGTTCAAAATTCAACTTGGATAAATTATATCAAAATAATGTTTGGATCCATTAATTAATTCCTACATGTTTAGATATTTTAAACCAATTATTAATCTGAACATGAGTGTGCAAGTTACATACTCGTTATAGACAATATTATGCTCTTATAATTCCATTCAATTTCTACTGAATAAATGTACAGCTTTTAATGCACAGACATTAATTCATCCAGCCCTGTCAAGAAAATGTATTCAGTTATTATAAGCAATAAATATTTATAATGTATACTGAGTAAGAAAAAATAGTTTCTAATAATTATATTAATTTGTAAAGTGGAGATTGATTAAAAATTTCTACATCAATTTTCCATAAATTGAAACCCCAACCGCTTCCAATAATAACTCCTTTTGACTTTCTTCCAAATTTGTTGCTGACGGACACACGCTGGGAATTTTCTTATCATCATTATGAAGCCCACCATTTTCATTTAAAATCCAATTACTAAGAATTTATCGTCAGAATAATGCCAATTTCTCCATTCCATTTACCACCAACAAACAAACTTAATATCTAAACAAAAGCGTTTACCATAACATCGATTAACTCCAAAGTGTTTGAAGATTCAGGTGCTTCGTGTTTTAAATTATTTACTTGTTTGGCTGCGTGTCAGGTGTTATTTGTCTGACTGTTCTGTTTGAAAAGAACCAATTACGTTGCAGTTAGAAACTTATGTCTCAATAATTTAATTATTGCGGAGACAAAGTCAGTCATTAGAGTTTTTTCGTAATGATGCTCTTAAAAAATGTGCACATTTCAAAAATAAATTTTCAGTTTCTTTTAAGGTAATTTTTTGTTTCATTTCATTTGTAACAAATTATATTTTATCTACCATTCGCTTGAGTGCCTATAAAATTTAATTATCTTTAGTTAAGCTATATTAATAAAATAGTATTTATATTTATTTAAGTAGCAGAAATACCAAAATATTTCCCGGCATATATACAGTTCAAATGACAGCGAAAATTCTTTAACCTAACACAATATCCATTATATATTATTTCATTTGCTGTTGCCGAATCTGTTAAATTTTCCATTAAACTACAGATATTGCATTTAAAACAATCAGTTCGTTTGGAATGTTCTAGATTCAATAGTAATTTAAAATATCAGAGAACGGTGAGAATTTCTAATGATCTTTCAAAGCAATAATTCCTGGCATTCCTGCTAAGAAACAAGAATGAGAGCTAATTTAGAAAACATTATTAGTACCGCAGAAAAACATAATACAGCAGAAATGCTCTGCATTGTCCGGCTTATCTATATTAT
This sequence comes from Amaurobius ferox, assembly GCA_951213105.1. NCBI lineage: Eukaryota > Metazoa > Arthropoda > Arachnida > Araneae > Amaurobiidae > Amaurobius > Amaurobius ferox. The sequence goes on from OX578137.1 coordinate 127,640,601, forward strand.
GTATATTCTGCCTCAAAGACATATACAAATACACCATTCACTGTGAAATCAATACTTACATTTAAATACTCAATAATTCCTTATGACGAGGATACAGGCAGTTATTTTTCCAGTTGTCAAAAATATTTTCATTTGTTGGAAGCAGACTTTCTTTTGATGCTTTCTAATTTCTTTTTCTAGAGTATCAAGACTTTTAATCAAAACATGTTGTTAATCATGATAGTATGTGTGACGTATAAAATAAATTTGCATATTACAATTACTAAACAATGACCGCAATAATCTATCATTGTTTGTATGTTGTCCGGTGTTACCTGAAAATAAAATTGATTAATAGACGTACATAGAAATGTTTAACTTATGAGACAAAGAATAGACCTTTTCATCGCTCGATTTATTATAATTATTATTCAACTTGTGATTATTTTTATTATTAAATTTCGCAATATAAAACATCGAATTTATATTTAATTGTACATTAATTAACACAGTATTTTTGCTGGCAGTAGAAGCGTGATACTAAGTGGCTATAATGTGTGATTTAGATTCAAATTCAATGAACGTCTTCCCTCATAACTGATACATAAAACAGATTTTGCCTTTGCTCTTTTCAATGTCAATTAAGTCTTGGGGTCTCAAACAGCACCTTGAACGATTTTGGTTGTGCTTTGGATACTATCACACTCTCCATTTTGCTTATTTGACTTCAGTCTTAACTACTAAGGGAGTCACTATTTTTCTTAAAAGTACCTACGACATGTTGACCCCTTCTAACAACTTCTGTGTCACCATTCCATATTTCCTGTGTCATTAATGCGCCGTCATTTAATCTTCTTTTCATGTCAAAAGGGTTTTTTTTGTAACTTCGCCCTGGCTGATCACAGGCATCTGTATCGGAATTGGTTCTCAGGCTTCCATTAAACAATATCTAAGAATAATACCTTATTGTCCGAGGAATCAACTCCTCATAGGTCAGCCACCTTCACCGTCTCGAGGTCACCAACACCCTATGCCTGGTATTATAAATCGCTGTCCGTATATCTCATCAAGTCTGGCGCCTTATGGAATTGGTATCTATACATACTAATTGCCAAGTATGGGTATGTCTGTTTTATCACGCTTTGTTTAGTTACTTCACAAGTATATGGAGACTTGCAATTTGGTGCACAGGTCAATCGTTCGATAAAACCCACTGGAAAAATCGAATTTTTCAAAAATGTTCTGTAGAGGGGGGTTCTCCTCACCAAAACGTTCGAAAAGTGAAATGTGTAAAGAACCTTTCCACCCCAACCGGGACTCGAACCATGGATCGCTGAAATGGCCTGTCGGCGCTCTACCGTTGAGCTATTGGGACGGCATTGCAAGTTCTTATCTCTGAAGTGGACTCTGCATTCTCCACCCTTTGTCAGATTAGTGGGTAACTGAAAATCTGCCTGATCACCTCCTTACTATTTTTACCTCAGGTTAGTCTCCTGCCACTACTATTTTTATCCAGGCTAGTATCGTGCTACTACTATTTTTACCCAGGGTAGCATCCTGCGTGGTCGCTATCTTTTTTTAATGGCATTGATATTCCAGAGTCCACTGCATCCGTGCTATTTGTATTGGAGTCACATTCATACTTCCGACATATTTTGCTCTAACCTTCAGGGTTAATTTTTTCAGGCCCATTGTAAAAATCCTGGCCGCCTCAACCGGGACTCGAATCCTGGATCTCCGAACTTGCCAGCCTACGCTCTACCGTTGAGCTATTGGGACAATATTGAAAGTTCTTATCTTTGAAGTGGACTCTGCGAATGATAGGAAAGCATACTTTGCGATGAGATAGAAACTTGAAATTTACTGTATGCGTAGCGTTCGAAAGAAGAAAGTGTGCATTTTCAGATTTTGATTTTTAATATATGCTTCCCTAAGGGGTGCCGCGTACCGAAATGTTCGATTTGCCGAACAAATGAGAAGCACCTGTTCAAAAATTTGATAGCGTCTTGAAATTTGGTATGCAGGCTAATAATGTAATGAAACCGCCTAAGACAAAGGAGTTTTTCAAAAATGTTCGTTTAAGGGGGTGCTACAAAGAAAAACATTAGAAGGATGAAACGATGAAAAACAATGCTTTGAGATGCGATAAAGTTTTTAAATGTGGTGTACTGATAAATAGTTCGAAAGGTAGAGCACGTGCAATTTCAGTTTTCCGATATTTTCTACTTTAGGTGGTGCCGCAAAACCAAATGTTTGATTTTTCGAATAAATGAAAAGCGTCTCCTTTTAAAATATAATACAGGCTTAATGTTTAGTATATGGAACAATCATCTGGTAAAAAACAAAGAATATAGTTTTTTCAAAAATGTTCATCAAAAGGGGTGACTACTCCACAAAAAAACTTTCAGAAAGTGAAAAAACAGAAAAAAAATGTGCTTTTCAATGGAATAGAAACTTCAGATTTGGTTTATAGTTAGATAGTTAAAAGAAAGAATGTGTGTAATAGAAAATTTTCAATATTTGTAATTTTTAGGGAAGCCTCACGCCAAAGCTTTCGAAAAGTGAAATGATAGAAAAAAATATGCTTTGCGATGAGATAAAGACCCCACATTTGATGTATGGGTATATCGTTCGAAAGGAAGAAAGTATGCAATTTCAGATTTTCAATATTTACTACTTTAGGGGGTTGTTGTTGTTGAGATCCAGACCGTCCGACCTACCAGAAAGGTGCTACTTTAGGGGGTGTCACACACCGAAATGTTCGATTTGCCTTATAAGTGAGAAACGCCTACTTTAAAATTAGATTAAGGTTTTTATTTAGTACATGGGCTAAATTGATCAAAAAACAAAGACGAATAGAGTTTTTTATAAATGTTCATTTAAAAGGGTGCTCCATATAAAAACGTTCGAAAGGTGAAATGATTAAAATTTCATGCTTCAGTATAAAATAGTTACTTCAAATTTGGCGTGCAGGTAGATAGTTCGAAAGGAATAAAGTGAGCAATTTCAGTTTCCCAATATTTTCTCCTTTAGAGGGTTTCGAACACCAAAATCTTCGATTTTCTAAATAAATGTGAAATTCGAATTATTTAAAAATTCACGCTATTCGGTGGTTGCTTATTGAAGGATCGTTGATTTTCAACGTGTATTCGGCTACTATATACTAATTGCCAAGTGTCCGTCTGTCTGTCTGTCTGTCTGTCACGCATTTTTAGGCACTTCCCAAGTAGGTAGAGACTTGCAATTTGGCACACGAGTCGATCGTTCGATAAAATCCCGTGGAAAAATCGAATTTTTCAAAAATGTTCTGTAGAGGGTACTCCACACCAAAACGTTCTAAAAGTGAAATGATAAGAAAGCATGCTTGGCGATGAGATACTGATTTCAAATTTGGTGTATATGTAAACCGTTCGAAAGTAAGAACGTGTGCAATTTCAGATTTTCAATATTTGCTACTTGAGGGGGTTCCGCGCACCAAAATATTCGATTTGCCCGAACAAATGAGAAACGGCTGCTTTAAAATTTGATAGAGACTTCAAATTCGGTATATGGAGTAATAATTTGATGAAAACATTCAATCCAAAAGAGTTTTTAAAAGTGTTCGTTTAAAGGGGTGCTCCAGAAAAAAACTAAAATGACGAAAAACCATGTTTCAAGATGCGATAGAGGATTCAAATGTGATGTACGGGTAGCTAGCTTGATAGGAAGAGCATGCACAATTTCAATTTTCAGATACGTTCTACATTAGGGGATTGCTTATTGTAGAACCGTTGATTTTCAACGGGTATTCGGCTAGTTTATTAATAAAACAACTATTACATTTTAAAAGCCACCTTTAAAAGCTAAAACATTTTAAAACCTCGGAATCACAATATGATTTTCGAATTTTTCCAGAAGTTAATTTCGAGATCTCAAATCTAGTATTTGATGTCTAAACAAATAACTAGTCTTTAAAAATTACGTAGTGGTCAATTGCTCTAAATAATCGGAATTTTAAGCAACCTACACAGCGCGTTTTTTTCATATCTGGATAATGTGTTCCGTAAAGGATGGTCTGTGGTTGCGTGCTCTACCTACCTATTTGCATTAGCTGCACAATTCTCGTCGCAGCTTTCTTGATGTCCGGAAGACTTCGCCCTTAATTATTTGATTAAACGAAATAATGTTTTATGTACAATATACTTCTATAATATTACTGGTATATATAGATGTTGCATAAAACAATTTCACTTTTTAGTTTTCGTAATCGTGGACTTAAACGATATACCCATACTGTAGACTTAAAATGGCAGAATAAGTGGAAATATGAATTTCACACCGGAAAGTTATTTCAATTTCTGTATTATTCTTTAATCATTTTAACACCTATGAAGTGATTTAGAACGAAGTTGTCTGCTTAAAAATTTACACCAATACTTCATATTTATTGCAAATAAATACTATTTTACTGTTTTCTTCAAACATTTAACTATTAAGATTGGGAGTGTACAAATATGGGCCTGATAATTTATATGACTAATACATGTCAAACCAGCTATTCACAATTGAATTTTAAAAGAAAATTCTAAATAATGCTCATTTTGTGAAATACAACACAGTCGTAAAGATTTCCAATTTGTTTGCTTGATTCTTTCGTGAGATATCGTCTCCACATATTCACTGACACACACACACAAACATACATCACATCAAAAACGTCTGATTCGTATTCAGAGATGCTTGAAACATGCTCTCCCGTCGAAAACTCGAATTTGAATTTTCAACCACGTCCCAATATTTTCCTTATACATTAGAGGCATACTATGTATATATGTATATACTATGTATTCCTTATATACATACTATGTACATAAGGAAAGTAAAAACCACCGAACATATTTTGCTGAATTTCGTTTATATATTTCATAAGACATATTAAATATTTTCTAAAATTATTTAAGCAATTTGTGAATTTTAAAAAATGTTTGAAAAATTCGGTCACATATGGTTCAATGTAGTATTTCACTTTTTTTATCCCGTGTTCAATCCAAAACTAATTGCGTGAAAATATCCATTTACACTTCTGTCTGTCCCTCAGACCGTCTGAACAACATACTAAAATTTCATTTTGATAAAGTCCTTTTTACGGCAGTTATCGTGCGAAGGGACAGACAGACAGAATGAACAAAGTCATAAACACTTTTCAACTTTGTTGGAAAGTATTAAAAAAGTAAAAAGTGTCATAAAACACAGAAATTCAATTTTATTTTTAATTTTAATTACTTTGTCGTAATTTTGTGTTTATTCTTAGTTATTACGATAATTATATAATTGTGTACCTTTCTCACCTACTGCATATTTGAAGGCAACAAGAATTCAAATACTTTCAGGATCAGACTATTTCATTTTCATCGAGAATTAAACCAATGATGCTGAAAAATCGCTCTTAAAAAACTGTTGATGGCAGTGTGATTAAACACTTAATAATTTAATCTGTCTAGGATACAGACAGTTATTTTTACAGTTGTCGAAAATGTTTTAATTTGTTAAAAGCAAACTTTCTTTTGATACTTGTATTTTGAGGTATAAACAAATCTCTAGTACATCAACCTTGTGAAGTAGTGGACAACTGCTCTAAATAGTTGAAATTCCAATCAGTTCTACACAGTGGACTTTTATGCTACGCAGGACGTTTAATCATATTTGGTCAATGTGTTCTAGTGAAGAAGTTCTGTGGTCTACCCCTTTCAATCAGCTGCTCTGTACCGCAGCTTTTTTGATATGTTACAACCAGCGGGCTTTGAGAGTGCTTATTTAAATAAAATAGAAAATAGTGGAAATGCACATTCTACGATTGATATGAAAATTGAACATTACGAGACATTAAAAACTTGAAAATTCTGCTCATTAAATGTAATCCAACTTCACTCGAGTAAATGTACAGCTTTTACTGCATATTACTTTTAATTATTTCTTCTCGCTCAAGAAAATGGATTCAATTTAATATAAGCAATCAATCTTTCAAAATATTCCTGCAAAGGAAAAGATTTCACTTAATGACATTAATTCGTAACTCGTAAATGGATTAAAAAATTTTTGAATCCAAGTTTCATAAATTAAAACGCTAATCTAGTCCAATCATTACTCTGTGTGGACACGTTTCAAATTGTGTCGCTTGCGGAAATGCGTGTGAAATTTCTTTCTCATTAAAGTGTCAGGAGCCCAGCATTTTAATTTAAAATTTTATTACTAATCAGAAGAATGTCAATTTTTTTTCACTTATTTTTCATCATCAAACAAAAGTGATGTCTAAACAAAAGAGTTTGCCGCAATAGCAATTAATAAATGCCAAATGTGTTTGCATATACAGATCTTTTGTCTTTAAATAATTTACTTATTTGAACGCGTTTTGGGTGTAACTGTTCTGTATGAACAGACAGATATAGGAGTGATAAATTTGTGCCAAAATAATTTCATTTCTACCTGGATAAAGTTAGTCAGTGCAATAATATATTTACTTTCTCATACGCAGTATTGAGAAAATATTATTTTCATGAAAGTTTTCGATTTCGAGCTATTGATTCCACTACATGTTTTAAGACCGCCTGAACGCGTTTTGACTATTTTTGGAGTGATGTCTGTCGGTATGTCTGTTGTTGATTTATGGGGTACACGATAGCGGCCGTAAATATTAATGGGTTTTCACAAAACTTTATATCCCGTTTTATTATAAAAAAAAATCTAGTATTAGATAGAACTATTTTTTAATTCGAGCGAAAACTTCGAAATTTATTTAAAACTTTATATTTTTTTAACTTAACTACATAGGACTAAATTTTACATCATCATGTATAGAAGGGTTTATTTATGGCTTAATGACCACGATACTTTATAGTTTCAATCATTGTCGTGAAAGATGGCCGCGATACAATTTTTTTTATGAAGTCATTTGCTCCCTCGACGGCAAGTTAAACCGCCCCCTGGCGGATACATTGTGAAGTATGGTAACAACCGAAAGATTGCTTTAAGCCTTTTAAAGTGAAAGGTAACACGCTATAATTGTCACACTCTACATTTGGACCTATGATCCCGATTTTTCAAACGAAAACTTGCAAAATTTGAAAAGAAAAAGCTACTAAAAATGAATTATGGTATGAGAAAGTTAAGTTTAGCCACGCTCCAGTTAATTTTAATAGTTTAACCGAAATTGCACCCGTTTCGGAAGATATTTTTTATTTTAAAAGACAATAATTTTGATTTTATTTTATTTAAAGAATATATTACATTTTTATAATTCGATTACCTACAAATTATAATTAGAACTAGTTAATCTATATTAATAAATCATGTTTACAATTGATTTCCCAAGCATGAATACACGACGATGCCAAATTTATATACAGTTCAATAAAATAGAAAACTCCCTCTATTCTATTATAATTTCGTAGCTTTCTCCATTGAAAATCATTTTATGTATATTTACGAAAACGAATTTCTACTTCATGTAAACAATATTTATTAATTTTTGAAAAAATTATATATTTCTGGTAGATACAGAAGTGCACAAATTTTTTTTATTAAGTAAAATAAGTAATTAAGAAACAATAATGAAAGTTAAGAAGGTAAAAAATAATAGCAATACCGCAGAAACTACCAAACGGCGATAATAGAAAAAATACCCGGCATCGCCCGATGTTTTTAAATTATATTAGAACCAGTTCGTTCCAAACACACCTTTGTGTTAAAAACTATACATATCTTAAATAATAAAAGGCAATGTCTGTGTGTCGTATACACTATACGTTTCGTGACCGCGCGTCGGAGAGCTACGAAATTTGGCAATCGGAGACCTGGGGGGGGGGGGGAGGTGACACGTGAAAACTGATTTTTAAAAATTTTTTTTGTTGTTATTTAATGTTTTATGCGATTTCGACCGTTTTTTGTCTTTTTTGCTCTTTTTTCTCCACGATCCAGACGTCGTAGAAGAAAAAATAAATCACACCACTGGAAAGAGCAGACAATTGCGAGTAAAAATATATCAATTTCAAATCTCAATTTCGATTTCTAATATATTTTAAAGATTTTAAAACAAAAGTCAATTTTGGCTCAAAAAAACGATTTTTGGTTTTTAAATTCTTGCATAGTAAAAAGTACTCATAATTTCTACTAATAATTTACATTTTTAGAAAGCTCAAACATCTGGCTTTCTTACAAGCCCAATCTGGACAAGAAATATTTAAAATTGGCCGCTGTATCGGAATTTTAAAGGAGTCATGATTTTAAAATTCATCGCGGCGAGAGAAAGAAGTTCCCATCACCCGCTTCCTCCAAGCACGCGTTTCAATAGCGCCGGTTTGTGTCTAGGTGGGGGTGACGTCAGGGTTCTGAATAGAGCTCCTATACTACATTATAGAGCTCCTCTACTACAGGCTGACTTATCAAGCATATTGAAGCTCATAGGGTTCAATACTACAGTTACAGAAATTATAAAATAATTGTTTAAAATAAATATTTTATATAAAAAAAGAAGTTTCAATTAGAATATTGTAGAACTTAACTCGTACAAGCATGCTCCATTACCGGGTATCCAATTATTTATTAGCCATTGTTTTCATCTTTCTTCGTTTCTAGGAAAACGAAATAGCCTAAAACCCTTTCTAGAATAATTAGAGCAGTTCGGTGCAAAACAACCGCCCATAATTATTTCCAATTATACTTCTTAAAGTGAAAATACGAATAGAACTAATGCTAACGGATTGCGCTTTCAACTTGGGTGGGCTTCAAAATGCTTGATGAGTCAGCTCGTATATAGAGGAGCCTTACTACATTATATAGAGGAGCCTTACTACATTATATAGAGGAGCCTTAGTTCTGAATATGCATAGCGATGGGTGGGACAATAAAAACCGAATTAGTGTTTGCTTTCCCTTTCCCGCGCTTCCGGTTTTAAATGAATTAAGAGCTTAGCATACATATTGTAGAAATTATTATATTTATATTTTAAAGGATGGAACAATATGGATTTTTTAAATGGATATTTTAATTTTATGGATATTTTAAATGATGGAACGATGGATATTTTAATTTTATGGATATTTTAAATGATGGAACAATGGAACGATGGAATGAGGATGATGGAATTAAAAGCTTAGCATATGGTCATTTTAAATTGTAAATTAGCGCTCGGGAAGTTAGCGGTAGGCCCGGGTTCGATTCCCGCCACTGACTAAACTGCTACTGTGCTCACGCGGAGTACGATAACGTTAAACATGTGGGTCCGTAAGTCCTTCCGAGAGTTTGTGGTAGGGGGAGGAGGGTACGGTCCCTGTGGATGCCTCCCCACTGGGTTCCGGTCTAAATTGAGTGAATAAAAAGAAAGTTATGGAGATTGTCGCGGAGGACGCAGTAGCCCAGTGGTTAGCGCACGAGAATTGCACTCGGTAGGCCCGGGTTCGAATCCCGCCACTACCAAAACTGCTGCCGTGTTCACGCGGAGTACGATCACGTTAAACATGTGGGTCCGTAAGTCCTTCCGAGAGGTTGCTGGTAGGGGAATGAGGGTACGGTTCCTGTGGATGCCTCTTCCTCTGGGTTCCGGTCTAAATTGGGTAAGTAAAAAGAAAGTTATGAAGATTGTCGCGGAGGGCGCGGTAGCCCAGTGGTTAGCGCACGGGAATTGCACTCGGTAGGCCCGGGTTCGATTCCCGTCACTACCAAAACTGCTGCCGTGTTCACGCGGAGTACGATCACGTTAAACATGTGGGTCCGTAAGTCCTTCCGAGAGGTTGGAGGTAGGGGAAGGAGGGTACGGTCCCTGTGGATGCCTCCACACTGGGTTCCGATCTAAATTGGGTGGCACTTCCTGGCCGTCCAAACAGTTACCTTACACCTTTTTGGTACCGGCCGACCAGATGGCTACTCATGTCCTTGTCGACGAGTCGGTCGGTCTGGGTCTTCAACACCTTTTTGGTAGGTCGCGCCAGCGAGTTTGCCTTTATTAAACTTTAGAAAATAGGATAAGATAATTAAGCTTTAGAAAATAGGATAAGATCCAAGAATTCTGCTCCTTAAAATAAATCTAATTACAATCAAGTAAACGCACTTGGAGCCAGACGGGACGGGGTCCCCCAAGAAGTATACTTAGCCTGCCCGTGAAAAAAAATTTAATGTTTAGTAATGATATGAAATTTCATCAACATGCCATCCAAATTTTGTATGAAAAATTGCATTTTGAAATTTATTTTTAAAAATTATTTCGTTTGGTATAGTACAGAAATAAGATATGGTTTTAGCTGAATTTATAGTTATACTGAAGATTTTACATATCATACAATTACTATTTATTTACATATTTATTACAATTTTACATTACAATTTATTTACAATTTATTTACATATATCTAAATATATCTAAAAATATACAAAATTAAATTTAGATAATAAAAATTAGGGTACTTTTATATTATTGCATGATATTATTTATTTTATATATGCTAGATATGAAATGTTACAATCAGCTGTACTTCCGCCCAAACGAGAAAAAACATTCAATTAATATGACAAACAATATACTTTTTTTAAATTCCTACAATAAAAATTTTTTAATAATTCTTTTAATTCGCAACTTGGAGATAGATTAAATATGACTCAAACAATTTATTTAAATTGAATCCCTAAGTACTTCAATTATTACTCGCAGCATATTTCACATTTTGTAGCTGAATGGTTTGCCATGGGAACTTCCTCATCATTATTATGTGCCATCGTCACAATAAGCCAATGTCTCTACTTTATTTACACTAACAAACAAAAATTACATCAAAATAAAATCTATTAATTAACTCCAAATCGTAAAATCAATTTATTAACTTGCATTGTTTGGGGATTCTGCTGCTTCATGTTTAAACAATTTTCTTGTCTGTTTGCATATCTCTGGGCTGTTATTTGTTTATTCTGTTACATAGGAGTGATCAATTTATGTCTCAATAATTCAATTATTTTACGGACGAAATTAATCAGCAGAGTTTTTTTCTTAATGATGCTCTGTAGGAAATTGTGTACATAACGAGAAATAAGTTTTTGTAGTTTAAAAAAAATATATTTTTTTCCTTCATTTCATATATTAAAGCACTAGTATTTAATACTGTCAAAAGCAGTATAACTAATGATCTTAATAAATTTCAGCTTTTTTTCAATAGGTTTTATTTTGTCAAAAACGCATGGAGCTTTTTCTCGAAAATAGTTGTTGTGGTTGAAAACTGACTCAGTATATTTCTGTTTCATAGTCGATACTATATTTACTTATTTATTTATTTATCTAAAGTGTACAGAAAATATTACTATGAGAGGGAGAGAACCCAGTTATACTGATTCTGATAATTCAACAAAATCACTAAATAGGTGCAAAAATACAAAGACACACCATAGAAAAACAATACACATTAAATAATCAGATTACACAGGGAAATACATTAAACGAAATTCACATACACTCTTTAACTATACAATCTTCCAATAGTCCTGAATAAAATATCAAATTCATTAAATCAAGTGTTAAAAAGTCTATAAATTTTATTCACAGCAAAAATTACTAGTTGCATTTAAATCATTTAACCTATATAGATTTTTCCTTGAAGACCATAAACTTGCATTTTAAGCATTTTAAACCCACATTCATAACATTGAATAAGAGAATACTCAAAATATGTGGACAATCAACAGCATTATTTAATAAAGTATTAAAAAAAAGACCATTAAAGAAACTCTCCTACTAATATTTAAGGCAACAAAACCAAACAAGTATTTTTTTAATCAGCAGTAGAAAATTAATAACACCCCATAAAATAAATATCTTAAAATCTTTAAGTGGACTCGTTCGATAAATTGACTATGAACAAAATAACAAGAATCGCAAATTAACGAAGCATATTCTAATTTTTGACCTAACCAGATAATTAAACAAAATAACATTGGTTTTACAGCCTCTCAAAATATTTAATCTGAAATCCTAATTTATGTTTTCAAATTTTATCGCGGAATATTTATTCGTTTCACAATTTGGAAAAAACTATACTAATCATCGAATTTCAGATTTTCCATATGTGGTGATAAATTAAAAACATTAACACTCATAATTTGGAAATTTAAAATAACCCAGGAATAACGTGATCGTGAATCGAAACATTCATACATTGCTATCTAGCGTGGCCGCAAAACCCACCATTTGCATGAGTTTCTTAACATAATCATTAAATCAAAATCACTACACATTAAGATCCACATTTTAACCTTTAAAATAAATTACCATTTATTCATTTATCTATTATTATTATAATTAAAATAACATCAACTTATTAACAAACTCTTAAGGAGGGGAAAAGACCAACCAGGTCGTTTGAATCTTATTCCAAAGATCAAAATTCGACCTAATATACATAAAGACTGGCACATACCTCTATATTTCGAGTCTGTAGTTCAGCATGATTGGAATCTTTACAGATTCTTTTGCTGACATTTGAAGTCATACTTCGTATTTTTCTATAACATTCTCATATTTAAAATGACAACTCATTCTGAACAAAACTGCTTGAAAATACGACTCTCTCTCTCTCTCTCTATCTTAACAATACTGCTCGAATCATCCCGATCTCTCTCTCATCACTTTTTGATAATCATTCTGTATAATCACGACGCTCTCTCATCACTTTTTGATAATTATTCTGTATAATCACGACGCTCTCTCATCACTTTTTGATAATAATTCTGTATAGTCACGACTCTCTCTCTCATCACTTTTTGATAATCATTCTGTATAATCACGACTCTCTCTATCATCACTTTTGGGATAATCATTGGATTCTAATCTCTGAATTTTTCTCCTTGTCTCCACATCAATTTGCCTGAGGTCCAGATCCACAATAAGAATGTACTAATGTTATAATTCACGACCACTTTAAATAAGATTAATAATTTAATCCACAAAGGTAATTTTAAAAAAGTAAACAACATCAACTTAATCTATTCACCACATCATAATTTGAAATCTTTCTAAATCAAGTTTATATATTAATTAAAAATCTAATCTTGTGCAATCGTTATTATCCAAGAGTAATTCTAATTGTTTGTTGACTATTCCATGTTACAAATTCCAACCCCATAATTATGAAGATTCTGAGACAAATATTTTAATTTAAAATCTAGTTACAAGGATTTTGTCATTCTAATTCCGAAGTTTATTCGCTTCATTTCCATCAACAAATAAAAATGTAATCTATAGAAAAGCTTTTAATGCAATATCAATTCATTAAATACAAAAGCGTCTGGATATTTAGTCTTACTTCGTATTTAATATTTTTTTACTTATAACTTAGGTATTATTTATTTGTTTTGTCCGAAGGGAAGCAATTAGAAAGGATAAAATTACAGTTCAATAATTTCATTATTAGTCAGAAAATGCTCTTTCTTAATGATACTGCATCAGAAATTTCTAGATTCAGAAGAGTTATTTGCAGTCTGAAATTATATTAATTTTTATTTTATAATTTTATAGTTTCAGAAAATATATTTTATAAAGTGACCTCTTAACTACCAATAAATCATAATTTACGGCAGTTTTAAGAAATAAATATTGTTGTTATTCCCGAAAGATGATTTGTAAGACATCCAATCTCCGAAGTCGAATACATTATACAGCGTTAACTGGCGCGGAAGTATAGTAAAGACGGTCGTTTCTGAAGCGGTAAGATTCCTTCTTCAATACGAACTTTCTTTCTTCTTGATTTGTATGCACTGTGACCGTGCTTTCCCAAACAGTCCGTTTCTTTTTATCTTTGAACCAATTTATTATGTAATTTATTTATATGTTATTGCATTATGTCACAATGTGTATTTAAGGGTTATATTAAGTATGATAAATAGTTATAGCATTTTAGCTGGGCTTTCATGATAAAATAATTTTGTATCAATCATTAAGCAATATCAGCAATATCTCTCTATCTCTCTATATTAAAAAAAGGTAGCGGACGCTGCAGCCGTCGCTATTTGACAAATTTTTCTTTTCTCGAGATTCTATGCTTCGTACCACAAAAACTATTGCATATAAAAATATGAAATTTGGTACAGTTGTAGAAAAAGCTTCGAAAAATACGCTGCAATAAACCGTTTTTTGATATATACTGCAGTTCAAGAAATATTTAATGTTAAAGTCAAAGACAAAATATTTGAGCTGCGAGTTCGCGTCCTGGATAGACTAACAATAGCAAGACCACGCATTTTTGAAGGCAGGTACCTACATGGGTGAATTTTTGCAAGATGAAACTCCTTTTTTTAATTTAAATGTAGTTTTTGAGATATTTTACTTTTTATACACTTCTAAAGTGAACTTTCTTTTTCGTATCGGCGCGTCTAGTGATTTCTATGTCTTGCACCGTAAAAACTATAGCATACAAAAATATAAAATTTGATACATTTATAAAGGAGAAATAATAGGGTAATAAGATGAAATAAACCGTTTATCGATTTAAACTTTAGTTTGGCATGAAATAGCTCGCGTAGCGAGCTCAGGATCAAAGAATTCAGTTTTGGGATTCCCTGGAATATCCCTGCTTTTCCCGCCTACGGAAAATAGGCAGGGATAGAAAAGATATTTTTGAAAGTAGATTTTTTAGGAAAGATAGATATAAAGCGAGCGCAGAGAGTTGGAGGCAAAGCCTCCCGAAGGGGGTTGCGCGAACGGAGCAAGCAGGGGGAAGAGAACCCTTGTTTTTTAAATAATTCCCAAATCACGAAATGTTTACTATCATTCAATTTTATAGTATACTTAAAAACACTCTAATTCAAACGTATATAAACTAAAACCCTAAGCAGGCCTACCATTATTATGCAAGACTTTTTTTAATTTATTTGCTACCTATCCTGTCTTGAGAATTTTCTCCTTGATATTATGAAGCATCTCCGGCCTACATTTTAATTTAAAATCTAAGTAAAGTTTCGGGATTTCATCGTCTACATGATATCAGTTTTTCTGCTTAATATATATATCATCAAACAAAAAATGATCTGAACAAAAGCTTTTATTACAATATCAATTAATTAATTTCAAAAGTGTTTGGAGATTTAGCTGGTTAGTCTTTAAATAATTCACTTCTTTGGGTGAATCTCAGGTGTTCGTATCGTTCGCAAAGACATAGCTGAGATAAATTGAAGTCTCAATAATTTCATTATTGAACGGAGAAAGTCGAAGTCAGTAAGGTTGTAACTTTATTAATAATCTTCTGTCAGAAATTGCACGCTTCGAAAGATATGCTTACCTTTTGAAAGAAAATTAATCACTTTTTTATTTATTTATTTGGCAATTCCTTTTATGAAGTCTTTGCTTCCTTGAATAAATGAATAAATAAATAAATAATCATTTTTATTTATATATTTAGGTATTCATTTTATGAAGCCTTCGTTTTCTTGGATAAATAAATAATTAATTAATAATTTGTTGTTTATTTAAATTTTTATTTATTCCTTTTATGAAGTCTTTGTTTGCTTGCCTTACGATAAATTTTAATATGTTCAGATTTTAATTCAAAAATATTTCTCTTGAACATAGCAAGAAATTTTAAAGAAATAAAGAGGTTTAAGCCGTACTAAGTCGAAAATGTTTCTGGTCTTCATTTGAACTAATTGCATTTCCTTACTTAATTTGGGACTACTGCATAATTTGGTGCAACTCAAATGTTTTCTTCCAGTTCAATTTGCTGTGTATTCATTTACTTATACCATTCCTACAGACGCACACACATGAACTCACACATAACTAATAAAGATTAAAAAACATTAAAATGGCCTATGCAGGAGAATGAAGTACATAGATATTACATTAACACCTGTGAAAGAATTGTGTGCACTCCATTTACGAAATTAATGCTTTTACCACCTTAAATAATTTGCCAGATTTTATCAAGAAATATTAAGCCAACTATTAGGTTTGAGTGTGAACTTTCCCTATTTTATATTTCGTAATATGTGCTTATTACTTAAATACCACTTATCAGCCACTTAAATTTTAGTACAAGCCATATCATTCAGCACCTATTTGTAGCTGTTCAACACTTTTCTCTTTTTAGGTGAGAAGCACATGTCCGCCCCAACCCTCATTTTCTACTACCCGGATCACGAGAAAGAATTCTCGTCGTTGCGGGGGTCGGAGGGGGGTGAGGAGTGGAGTGAAGAGTCTGAAAGTGACCTGGACGACTTTTCCTTTATCGAAAGGTACAGGTATACACATATATTACCGTTGAGTTTGGTATACCATTGTGTATCAAGCCACTTTACATTTTATATCATTTCCGCGCTATGATTATACTAAACAATTTAGTATCAAATAACTATTGACAAAGTATGTGGTTGGATAAACAGAACAGAATGTTTTATTTATCCGTCCATCTGCATGTCTTCAAATACTCATTATTTACTAAAAATGTGATATCATGGGAGGAAATCTATTGTATTTTTGACAGCCTTTAAATTGTGTGACAATTTCCAGTTTCTTTCGATTATGCGTTAAAGTATTCCACTATTCAATCTGAAATGTGGTATCCAGCATCTCATTCTATATTATACGTTATTCTGTGGCACACACTTGACTTACTAGAGATTTTTACATCGGTTTAGATCAAAGTTTTCTCTTATTTCTTCTTCTTCTTCTTGGGCACTACAACCTGGAGTAGGGAAACTTGGACACTACAACCTAACTTGGGCACTACAACCTAGTGATACTTAATCCAGTTTTGAGTTTTTTGGGAACTACTGTGGAACTGAGAATGGTTATATTATGGATTATGGAATTTATCATTTATCTGATTGGATATGGGAGGAAAACTTTTAAGACGGAATTAATTGCTTGGTTGTTATTCGAACTGTATTATCTCGATGCCTTGTTACACTCATTATTTAATTATTTTTGGTGAGGACTGGAAGGTCCATTCCTATTGGTTTTGGAGGGACCAATTCTTATTGCATTTCAGTTTATGTATAGTGCGGATTAGGGAAGTGTGAGGTGAATTTGTAAAAAGGGAATTTTGATGTATGAGTTTGTTTTATATAAATTATTGACCTTCTTTTTAAAAATTTTAATAGTCTGATGACATTGATATTTTATTTAGAATATGTTTTGATTATGAGCTCAGAAATGATTAAGATGCTATATTTTCTACTATATTATTTACAATGTGATGTTGTTATTATTGTAGGCCTTTGTAACCGCCCTGGCTCGGCACAAATAATTTGTTTGTAAGTAAATTTGGGATTCTTTTTTGGGATTTCCTGGGGTTTTTAAGCAGCTATAAGCCTAATTGGGCAAGCCTCCCGGCCTGGAACGACAAAAAAAAAACCCTAGAGTAGGCCTGGACCGTCGCAATCAGTTTCCGCCAGCGGAATCAATCAGTCACCACACTTCTCCATTTAGTAATTACCAAAACCCAATTTAGTAATTACCAAAGTAATTACCAATTAGTTCATTCTCGGCATTGTTGAGCCATCTGGTGGAGGAAGGTATTCTTTTTCTAAAGCCTGTTAGCTTATTAAAAGTGAGAATTTTAGCAAGATTAGAGTCTTCGGATCTAAATAAATTCCCAAGCCATCCAATACGGTATGATTTAATAACTGTAACAATGTCAGATTGTTTATATATGTTATACATTTCATGGTTATAGTGGATGCGCCAGACATTATTTTCAGGGACAGCCTAAAAATTTCTTAGGATTTTTTGTTCAAAGATTAGCATTTCCCGCCTCTTATTCAGTACACGATAATATATCACGTAGGTACCCAGAACAACTTTATAAAGGCAAAAACTAATGTTTGTACAAATCAACTGATGGAAAAGGCGTATACACTAAACTAATTAAAACATTTACACTTTATCATGTTGCATCCATCCTGATCAGAACGATGCAATGCTAAAAAGTCAGGCACCAACAGAAAAACGAAGGACAGTCATTTGGATTAATCAGATATACAGGAAAGTTCTTAGTCACGCCTTTACTTTTCTTTGTATTTTGGGATTTTATCTACTCCTCAGAAAAGACTGGCGATTTGATGACTTAGGCTTACATCGCATCGCTTACGTTTTGCTTAAGGCCATCAAAGAAAACTGGTCAAGTGTGGAGGCGAGATATCCAAGTCAACAATTTCTTGCATAATTATACTACCTTATAATAGGCGAGAAATCGCTTCGCTTACAGTTCATGAACTCTTTAATTTATAGCAATATTTTGTTGATTTAATTGATTTTCCCTTGAAGTGTTTCGTACATGCCACGATCATATGACATCCTTTAACAAACGCGCGCATGAAATTGTTCACAACAATTTACATTCACAATCGTAGTTCTCGTTCAGAATAATCCTATAGACATATCCCTATCTGAGTACATAACGTGATGCTTGTATAGAATATAATTTATGTTCCATAGACAATGCTCGTGAACCAGTTATCCTCTATTGGTAATACTATTGGCATAACCTCTATTGGTGTCCTACATTATTCTACATACATCGCTCTACATAATTATGCATACAATACTCCTACATTAATATCCGAACTCAGGATCTTAATGTAGGGCAGCATTCGGATATGAATTTAAAGCAGCGTATGGTGAAGCATAAACAGTTAATTCGTAGGAAAAAGGGGAAAAACCATTTAAAATTTAGGAGACTTATCACTACAAAATCTATTTACTTGAAACATGACTTTTTGAATAATTCTTATTTCTTATATGGTATGCTAAATAAGTGAGAGAAGAAAACAAGAAGGGAAATATTTTGTTAAATACAAAATTTGATTTTTTACAAATTCAAAATAGACGAGTAAACAGCGTAGCATATGTGATCAGCAATGGTATTTAAATAACATGTAAATAAATACTATTTTCTTGAGGATATAATATATGTATAGCTTTGAAACTATCAGTGTATTTTGGATATTTTTGAATGTATAAGATACGTTTTGGAAAGAAGTAAAAATAATCATCGGTTTTTCGATTTTGGTTGAAAATAAGTCCTCTAAAAGCAATTTACATCGTACTTGCGAGTACTTTATATAGTTTATTTATAATGAGTATGCATCACACAAAAACATTTTACTAGATTACGTGAAAGTCAAACCCTGAAATTTGAGATGCCAGTCTAAAATCATTCTTAGAAGTACATATCATGAATCATTTATACTATCTATATACTTTATACTGAAAGACTAAGATAAGGAATAGTGCATGACTCTTAACCAGGGATGTGTTTATCCAATGATTTACTAATATCAGATATACTATTCTAAACTCAGCGTTTGCAGATTAAAAGAGGTGCTTCTAGGGGAAAACCATACTAGAACTTCCTAAAACGCTCAATTCTCAAAGCTTCTAAAGTTTACCAAAATAATAGAGTTTTGAAAATATTAGATCCCGCTAGAGGCTAAAGTTATGTCCTTTATAGATATTATTTTTTGTAAAGGATGCTCCTACATCGCAATGGCAAGTCTGGTATGTTGCAAGTAGCTATAGCCAATCTTTACTGCAAATTGCACCAGAAATGCATCTTTTAGTTTTTAATATGTCTACTTTACTTTTAAGAACAAAGTTATTAGTATAAAATACTCTATGCTTGTTTATCTAATGGTATCTTCAAAGTTTACATTCAAAAGCAAATTTCAATTGGTGGTATACTCCTTGGAAACAGGTCATCCGTCTGCTGCCGATGGTGGAAGCCGAAGCAGGCGAAACTTAAGGAGCTTGTAGACCACAAATACTTCCAGAGGGGAATCCTCACCGCGATCCTCGTCAACACGCTTAGCATGGGGATCGAATACCATAATCAGGTAAGCAGAAAATACTTTGCAGAAAATTTTATAAGCTATTGTCAGATCCTTTTAGAGTCAATGGCCCGGGCAGCTACAGTTTGAAGTCCTTTGTAAATAATATGTAAAAAAAATTTCACTAATAACACATATTCTATCTACCTACCATGCCTAATGAAACTAGAAATATGAATTTCGATTACAAAAAATAAAATACAATACAAAGAATATCTTCAGAGTGATTCAAAAAAGATGGGCCAAACTTTACGAGGTTGTAGTACACACCAAACCAAGCATTTTTCATTATAGTTTACTGGCTTGAAAATGAAATGTAAAGACGCCAGTGGGAGCTTGATGGTGAAACCGATGAGGTGGGCAAAAACACAATAATGACATAGAAGTTATAAAATGATATTTAATAAGCAATAATTACAGTAATGGCCAAGAGGCCATTACTGCAAGGACAGTTACACCGACCATTTACATTACCAAGTGCAGTTACACCTGTCTTGGGCTTAAAGCAGTCCTATGCCATTCGTGGTGGGCGCCAAGGTCTGGGCTTCCAAGTAATAGCTCAAAAGACTGACCGCCAACCTGAATACACGTCTCACAGCGGTGTTGGAAGAATTGGTGAACTCTGTCGAACAGACCAGGCATGTCGCGCACTTCGGCAACAGCTGCCGAAATTTTGGCGGCGAGTTCCTATTCAGATTCAAGGAGAGCATTATAGATGAGACTCTTGAGATATCCCCACAAAAGGAAGTCAAGACACGACAGATCGGACGATCGTAGGAGCCAAGCTATGCCTCTCCCATTCCATCGACCTGGAAAAGTGACATCCAGCTAGTTCCTTACCTCTCGTCCAAATGGACTGATGCTCCCCATCGTGCTGGGACCACATACGCCTCCAGATGTCTGTTGGACAATCCTCCAGCAATTCCAGCAAGACCTTTTGCAGGAAGAATATGGTGCATTCCCCCATCAAGTCGAAGATAAGATACGGCCCTATTAGGCGGTCGCCGGTGATTCCTGCCCACACACCACGGAGAATCGTTTCTAATGCATATGTGAATAAGTTGCATGTGGGTTTACACTCGCCCGCACATGTTCATTGTGAAGGTTAAATGTGCCATCACGTGAGAAGGAGACTTCACCCGTGGAAAGCACATTCGCCGGGAAATCTAACTGAGCCACAGTCTGTCCCAAAAACAAGCAGGCGAACTCGGGGATAATCCGCTGCAATCATTGCTTGGATTCACTAGAAATGGTATGGGTTGAAGACCCAGACCGTCCGACTGCTTTTATACTTGTGCCTGGCCGAACTGCTACTGTGTCCAGAATCTCCTATTCCACACTTAACGTTCTAGCACTCCTTTCACGACCTGTATCAGATCTAATAACGAGAAAGTATCTCGATTCACAAAGCTGCCGACGCAAGTGTTCGAATGTTTTACGATTGAGCAACCGCCTATGGGAGAAACGCTCCCTGTACACTCGCTGTGCCTCGCTGTCATTCCCATTTGCAACTCCATAGATGAAATGTATATCGGCTTTTCCCCATTTGTAAATTCCTCCATCGTCTCAAAAGTTGGAGCTGCGACTAACTGATGCAAACTGATATGGTCCTACATTCGGTGTTATGAAAATTTGCATAAGGGTTCTTCTTCTTCCCCAGATGAAATTTGCATACGTG
This sequence comes from Amaurobius ferox, assembly GCA_951213105.1. Lineage (NCBI taxonomy): Eukaryota > Metazoa > Arthropoda > Arachnida > Araneae > Amaurobiidae > Amaurobius > Amaurobius ferox. The sequence goes on from OX578137.1 coordinate 127,662,091, forward strand.
GTTTTCTTCTTCAAACAGAATGACGCTTTTCAGTTTGCAGAGCAGCCACTTCCCAGCAGATAAGCGCCCTGTAACGCCTTTACGTTTCATTTCCGACCGGTAACTTATGACGAAAAATGCTTGGGTTGATGTATGCTACCATCTCGTAATGTTTGGCCATCTTTTTTTAAATCACCCTGTATAATAAAATCACCTTACAGGCCTTATTTTTAACAAAGTCTCTTATCGTTTCTTTGAAATCTATATTTCTGTCAACATATGTATTTATATACTGATTTGAAAGTCTATTAAGCCTTTCATTACACATTGCTGCTCTGTACACATTTTTAATTTTTTAACACACTAAGGTATCTTTCTGTATTTGCAACTAATGCCAGTAAATTTTAAAATAATTTTAGAATTATATACAAGCCTGGAAACAATTCAAATAAGTTGGTTTCTAAACTATTTTGAATAAATTATCTTCAGTAAAGTTTGTATGGTAAATTTTCAAAAAAAAAAAAATTCGCAAACTTCTATGGAGACCAACGCATTTAGACTTACGGCGCATTCGATTGCCACCGGTCATCGTAGTTCTAAACTTGAATTTATTTATACCCCATGCGTGTAATTAACCTGTGAACGAGCTATCAACTCCACAATCCTATGTCCTCCATTGAAACCTAATAAACATAAGTTAAATTTGATGTAATTGATTCGTCTGTAGTCAAAATCATAGGGCGTCGTTACACAGAATCGAGCATATTCCATAATTGCGTTTCATTTATTAAGCAATTCCTCCCAGGTATTTATTGTCTCTCTTTACGTCCAGTTTGTTATAGTTTATCATTTCTTTTGATATAATACATCATATGGAACAAACAAATTGCCTAAAATTAAAAGATTCGTAGTAAAACATTCCTTAAAAATATTTTCTTCATCTGAATAAATGTCCAAATACTGCTTTTGCAATCATTGGTGGATTCAACGAAATTCCCTCTCTTAAAATCACTCTCAAAAGCCCTTAATACCCTTTCGGAAGCCTTGTCGAAATCTCTCCTGCAATTTATCGATTTTCAGAAACGTAACAAAAGGAAAGAGGCTTGGAAAAAATGAGAGTCCGCTAATTCATTTAGCTAGTATTGGGAGAAACATTTTCAAAACAGAAATTCCACAGATCCTCTTTGTTTCAAACACCGGTTCGAACACACTTTCAGATTTGCTAATTAGTATTCTTCCCGGTCGCATCGATTTCTGAGCTTTTAATGTACTTAACAAAAGGCTCTTTTAGAAACTGATCCTGGATTTTTTTCCCCCCGAAATATGATTAGATGGCATTTGTCATGTTCCCATTGCTTGATTCATTGATCTCCCCCGCTTTGTAATGTACTTTCCAATTTACCTCTTAAAAGCTAAAACGTTAGAGTTTTGGATTATCTTCTTGTGTATGAAAGGGAATGTTGAAATATCCAGGAGAACATTTAATTTTATTTTTTATTGATGACCAAAAGAATATCCAGGGTCTATTTAGTAAAATATGTAATTAAATTGCTCGTCAACTCGTTTAATTTTACTTCCTTTTTAATTAGTAACTGATGATGATGATTAGTAACTGATAAAAATTTACGAAACAATTCAATATTTTATATTAAAATTGCTGCTATTGCTTTCTATTTGGGATTATTGATATCAATGCTAAAGTTTTAGATAATTGTATATCCGATCCTAAATATAAATATTGCAATTGCAGTAAAACTCTCTGAAAGTACTTTCAAGGGACACTAAAAATTATTCACTTCAAGCAAGGCTCGCTGCAAGCAATTTTTTATTTATGTCAAAAAGTTTAACCTCAGGTTTAACATTTAAACTATGGTTTTTATTTCTTTCACATTAGCAGCAGAACCTATTCTTTGCACGGGAAATCCATACAATAACTTTGTTTAGATTAGACCATAAAAACACTAAAGTCAAATGTGCCACATTTTACTTGAGATGTGCCACATTTTGGTGCACATCTAAAGCTGAAAAAAGCCTTTGAAAATTCCGCTTCGAAAAAAATGCATTTAACCTTTTGCTTATGGGTGGGACAGCGTCCATCCCAAACGAAGAACCTCCCAAAAAGATAGGTATTTGACATACCCTATCCCAAACAGTTCGACCCCCTTTGCAGGCATTGGCGTCCATGGAAATCGTCGACAGAAACATTGCACCTGCTGCAGCATTTTTACCGAAAGATTAACCTCTATACCAGATTTAAAATTTCTAGATTGCCTATAAATAATCAATAAATTCATATAAACTGGCGGATATAGATACAATCAATATCTGTCATAACATTTTAACATGTATACAGGAAAAAAACTGTAATATAACTGTAATGTTATAAACTGTGCAAGTATTGAAATTAGGATTTAATGGTTTATCTGCCACGAATACAGGGCATCCATAAAGCTGATATACATTTAGATACTGCAGGGAGCTATAGTACTACGTAGTCTTTAGTAATACGTACCGAACAGTACTACTTATTGCAAGAAAAGTAAAAAATTCAAGTGCTAAATGAAGTGCTCTTTTGAAATAAAAATTATGGTATTCATAAAAACGATCAGAACTATGTATCATCTGTTTAGATAGATATATTTACAAAGTCCACTTCGAAGATAAGAGTTTGCAATTTCGTCCGAGTAGCTCAACGGTAGAGCGTCGGGTGACCAGCTAGAAGATCAAAGGTTCGATTTCTGATTGAGGCAGCCGATTCTTTACAATTAAAATCCGGGACAATTCAACCCTACAAAGATAATGGAGGTTTAACAGTGACCCTATTTCGACATGCACAGATTTAGCGAACTCCAGGATATTAAGCACCGATTTCAAAGTGAGAGTATAACGGCATGCAGGAAGCTTACCTGGAGGATAAACATAGCATCAGGAGACTAACCTGCGGTAGAAATACCAGGAGGTGGTCAGTGAAATTGTCAGGTACACGCTAATCTAACATTAAAGAGTAGAAAATGCAGTGTCCACTTCGAAAATAAAAGTTTACAATTTCGTCCCAGTAGCTCAACGGTGAAGTATCAACTGGCCATTTCGAAGAACCAAAGTTCGATTCCCGGCTGGGGTAGCAAGGTTCTTTACATATTGTATAAATGCTGGAAAAATTTAAAAATCATATTTTTCCACAATTTTTCTAAGTGCACTAAAGTATTTACCTGCAATAAACAAACAATAATATAAATTCTTATCCAATAGAGTAAAAGATACAATTTACGGAATGCATTTTGTAATTTTTTGTTCATGCCTTCAGAATGTTTAAATAAATTCCTCTTTATTATCGTTTTAGCCGGAAGAGCTTACTTTCATCGTAGAAGTCAGCAATCTCGTCTTCACAGGAATTTTTGGATTTGAAATGTGCTTAAAAATTCTAGCTGAAGGCCTTTATGGATACATCAGTAGTGGTTACAATGTTTTTGATGGTGTAATTGTTATACTCAGGTACGAAACTAGAAAATGTTTTTCATATTTTCAAATTTTCAATTAAAACAGTTGTATATTTAAATAAGATACTTTTCAGCTGATTGGCGATAGATGGTGATATATAACTAAAATCCGCAATCAAATTAGAATCAGTTTATTTTATTCAATAATCAACAATGTACAATAGAATAATTAATAATGCAGCCTTCGTGAGCAGCTTTCACACTTAAAGCTGTAAAAAATTCTTTAAATATCGAATTGAAATACGTAAAACTAGTCAACATATTTATTTTTCCCGGAAATTCGACCATACTTACAGTCAACAATTAAAACTAACAAAGACTGATAACAATGCAAAAGCTCTCACCAATACATTGAAGATAATGCGATTAAAATATTAAAAATCTGACTATAAATAAAGATTCTTGGCAATTTAGAAAACAAATATTAATTAAATATAAAAACATTTAGAAAGTCGGTGAGTTCCGACCCATGTTTGTAAGTTCAACCAATATATGTTTCCTTCTATCAATGCACATAAAATATTGCAATCATCATATACATATGCAACTTTATTTGGTCGCCAAATATATGCACAGCTGTTAAACAGAACGTATTTGCAAGTAAAATAAAGGCTGTAGGTCCGATCAACTAAGTTTAATCATTTTCAACTTAGTAGTCCATGCAATAGCCTTTTTGCCTTTCTTATCACCTTTGCCTGGCATGTTTTATAAGCTATTTTCAATTGAAGCTTACGAAAACACTAACAAGAAAAATCTTAAAGACCTTAACATTAATTTAACGCTATGCTACTCACTGAGAATGAAATGTCAATATACTACATAACAGCCTTGCTACTTTTGCATTAAATTTCTATGTGATATTTATTAACTTAATTACTATTTTAATCACAAAGAAACATTAAAATAAAAGTCATAAGTACATTAATGCAAATGTAATAATAAAAAGAAACAACTAAATACAAAGAATTATGAAACGAACCGTCTTTGAAAACAATCTGATGAAACGTACTTAAATAGCTGCATGGACGGCAGCTTACATAACTTACGCAGTGTACGTTATGTGAAAGCTATAACCGTAAATTCAGTGTATGGTTTCCATAGCAAATTATACGCAGGTATGAGTATGCGTATGTCAAGGATGCGTAAGTTCTGAACATGACTGTACTAGTCGTTTTAAAAATACGTTATATTACAGATTCATTTAAAAATGAGTAATATTAAGACCTATCGAAGAACAAACGAAAGAAAAATATTAACCACAGTTAGGAAAATAATGCATTTATGTTTCTTCCAAAGTACCACAATTGTATTTAAGATTGCCGTAAATAAAAATTCCATATGTAAAATAGAAAAAAATCCTATTTTCGACTACTTAAAACTTACCCGGATGTTCGACATTTCTAATAAAAATATGTAGATTAGAATAAAATGTATAGAAGTTTAACAATGTAATATAATTTTAGGTCTATAAAATTTTCTAAAATGATTAATTTGATGACAAGAAGTTAATTTTGCATAACTATGAAAATAAAAAAAATGTTTATAATTTTTACTAATAGTTTATATATTTAATAAATGTTAATACTGTGCTTTACTCAACGTAGTTAAATACCTGATAAACAGTTTTCCTTTGTTGTAAAATTAAATATATTTAGCTACATTACCTCTGCATAGAGGGCGCGGCATTCAATTTTTTATGCTGAAAAGCTAGACTAATTATAAGACTCCATTTTTAATTGATAAACTATAATTATATCTGGTACTTTGGAATATATTGCTTGACACTAATGCATAATATATTGCTTGACATCAACAGCATTAAGAAAAAAAAATGTGCAGTTCTAACGATTTTTCCCAATTAGACATATGTGTATGTTGAATCACACTCCGCTCAATTTCTTTCATTTGTTTATTTTACCATTTCCAGCATAGTGGAACTGTGTCAGAGTAGCGGCAGCGGTCTGTCCGTCCTGCGGACATTCCGGCTTCTGCGGATCCTGAAGCTGGTCCGCTTCTTACCCGCTCTCCGTCGCCAGTTGGTCATCATGTTGAGGACTGTAGACAATGTGGCGGTTTTTTTCGCCCTGCTCATACTCTTCATATTCATATTCAGGTAACACAAGTCGTTCCCTTTACGATTTATAACCGGATTTTCCCATGTATAAATGATATTTTAAGTGAAAGATGAAAGCATAGAACGTGAATGCAAGCGAAACTTATAACTCCGCGTATTGAGACCTTTCCTCAATGCGGATTTTCCCATGTATAAATGATATTTTAAGTGAAAGATGAAAGCATAGAACGTGAATGCAAGCGAAACTTATAACTCTGCGTATTGAGACCTTTCCTCAATGCACGCAGCGAATTCTATGTATTAAGATAATAGTTCCAACGTGAGTTAATGTCCAAAGTCGCGAAAACAGAAAGGGATTATTACCAAGTGACAGAGCATAACGCACTTTTATTTAAAAAATATTTTACTTTGCTTTGTTTTAAATTTAAGTGCACGGAACAGGTTTAAAAAAAAGTATAGTGGCCAACTGATAAACACAAAATACAAAAATAACTCAATAAAAAGATACAAAAATATACACAAATAAAAAATGCAAATACAAAGACAAGGCAACCGTCAACCAGGAGCAGTCAAGCGTATCAACTTGTATCAAGAAAAGAAATCAATGTCTAATATTTCAAAGCAATGTCCAATATTTCAGAGCAATGTCCAATGTCTAATATATCAAAGCAATGTCCATTGTCCAATATTTCAAAGCAATGTCTAATGTCCAATATTTCAAAGCAATGTCCAATATTTCAAAGCAATGTCTAATGTCCAATATTTCAAAGCAATGTCCAATGCTCAATATTTCAAAGCAATGTCCAATGTCCAAATCAACGACGCCGACTTCGTGGATTCCAGACACGTTTTGAACCCCCAATAATTTTGTTGTGGATTCATCGAACTGCTACTATTTTTGTGAGTATTTTGTGGGGAAAATGTAAGCATATATGTATACATTTTATTATCAAGTTTTTCTCCAATTATTCCCCATTTTACTATAAAATGTGTATAGAAATTTGCCCCTCAGACTATTTATTGCATTTACTGAATACTTTAATTGAAGATTTTAACTCAGAAATTATTAAAAGATATTTTTTTGAAATTTTTAACATTGGTAAAAATACCTACAAATACATTTTACACTTTTTGTTACTTTTACAAAGATAATTCAGTTGGAAATTCACAGTATCTGTAATGATATTTGGGGGGGGAGATTTTTCTTTACTTAATTATAATTTGCTTCATTGTAACATTTCAGGCATCTTATTGTGGCAAATAATCTGACTGAATGAAATCTAAACTTAGACTTTGAAAAATGCTTGGATCATTTGGTTTAAAATTATCGGAATTCCCAATAATTTTTCGAGTCGGCTCCTTTGGTCCAAATAAAAAAATCTTATGTCCAATGTTTAGCTACATATAAAATAATTCGCTCAAACTGCTACCTAAATAAACCGGAATATACGCACTTCGTTAGTAAAACAGCGTTAAGCAAATATTTAAGGGTATCCTATCGATTCTAGAGGCAAAAAATAATTTTATCGGGATAAATAATCTATGTTTCTCTTTTTGTTGAGGTAATAGTTTTGTCCCATTTTGTCCTAATAAAGGTGGCATCTGTTTTTAGCTATGAAACCGCGTTATACTTTTGAATATTTCATTTATGCTGATTTACTGACAAAATGTTTTTCTTAGTTAATTATCAGCATTATTTAACAATTGATTACCTATATCCTCGTATGCATAGTCAAAAGCACAGTCGATGCATGCACTTTTGAAAATAAACAAACGTTTCTATTGCTTTTATGGAGTTTTCTTTCAACAGACATAACAAAAAGTGAATAAAATTGCATTAAGAGTTTCTTCATTTACTCACTTTTTATACTTTAAGTCAAAATCAATTATTACTTTTAGAAACGCATCTCCAGGTGATCTGTTAACATAATGCAACGTATTTCAATTTATAAACATTAGATTCTGAATAAAAAAATATTGAGTTTTTAAAGAGATTTTTCTGTGGAAGCTGAATTTCCCTTTTATAATTTAAATAAAATAATTGCACATCATTCTAAAAGCAGTTGACGTTGAAACGAGTTTGGGTTCGAAGTTAAAACCTAGGACGACATGGCTGCCAAAAGCACTGTATACTTTGAGAGGTTAAATTATTGTAATCAGTTAAGTATTTCTGCAGACCATACGATGTAGTATTCCACAAACAATAAATTGAGGAGTCTGAATCCCTGATTCAGATTATTTGCAATTTAAAGATCTTGTATCAAGTAAAGAACGCATTGTCCAATCAATGTCCAATGTCCAATCAATGTCCGCTAGCAACTTCTGTGTTGGATTGAAGCTCTTAACTCTCAGCTCAGCTCGAGCTTTCAGTCGATGACGACCACATGCCTTGCTATTTTATATAGTAGTCAACTCTTTGTAAACTTTAATTCTTGCACTCGAAAAATCTACATGTGCTGAAGTTTCATTCCGTTAACGCTCACACCACCGTTTTCATCGCCCACGATCATTGCCCATTGCTCAAAGTCTGTCAAATGACGTATCACTATATACCTGTATTTGACTATGTACTTCGTAGTCTTTACATACTTTTCCTTCGTACACTGATTCAGTGATCTAACGTTAGCAATATCTGCAAAGTAGTTATTTTTAATAAAATGATCTGTTAGTCATAATAGTTTGATAATCCAGTGTACATTGATATAGTTAAAGTTTAAATCTAAATAAAATCCATACCTTTAAGAGATCACAACCTCTAATAAATGCCTCAAACAACTATTATTCTCCATTTCTTCGAAAAATAAAATCATTATCCTCGGGGAATAGATGAATTTTGGAAGTCAGAGTAAAAGTGAAAGCTGTTATAGAAGGGAATCTTATATTCACATAATCAATGCATTCACACTGATCAATGCATCACATTGATGAATGCATTCACATTGATCAACACTATTTTCATCAGATTTGCAAAATGCCATAAGTAGTAAATTGAAGTAAATACAGAACATTAATAGAGCATTTAAGTAATTAACAGTAAATAGAACATTTGCTGAGCAAAAATTGAAATTACATGAATAAAAACTTATAGCTTACGTTTTATAGGACATACTTGTGTTTCTTGCAATAGTTTGAAAACGCGTTTAGGAAAATGCTGTCATCTATCACAATTGAAATATGATTTTACTTTTCATTTATAGTGTTTGATGAGTGCGAAATTATTATTAAATCTTAAGATGAGTAAATGCGATAGTTTAATAAAACGTTTTAATTTAAAAATGTTATATTTTAAGATTATTTTAAATATATGTTTTGTAATTATTTGCTTAACCGTAAATTTCAAGTTCATTCGGTTTATATTGAATATATCATTGGTTTTTCTGATTTATTTTATAATTAAATAACAATATTTATAATTAAATAACAATAAAACCACTTTAAATTAAATATTAATATATGTTTGATAATTTCTTTTCATTGTAATACGTATTGTATAATTTATTAAATTTCCAAAATTTGACTAACCGAGTGGCCAAAAGTTTAAATGCTGTATATAAGTTGTTAAAATTATTAAAAGGAAATTTATATTGTTATAATGTTTTTAAATTATAGTGATGATATCAAATGTCAAACACCTTGGCTCAGCATTAAGTCATATTTCTCAAAACAGTAACCAGAAAATTTAAATTATTTTTTAATACAAAAATTTTATAGTCACTGCATGATTTGTATTTAAATATGTATTTTTCATATAACTATAGTTCATCCTAAATTGGTAAGTTAAACTATTTTATGTTCATGAATTATATGTAAAACTGTTTTTTCTTTTCATGACTAAAACTATAACTCATATATTTGAGAATACTTAACTTATGCCCAGATAAAATCCTATAACGAAATTGTATAAATTTTTAAATATTTAAAAATCACTTTTGTATGTTCCAAAAATTCACCATTTTTTCACTGAATGCATTTATTTACCTTTGGAGCACATTAGAAGTAACTAAATGGTGAATTTTATGTTCTTGAATGAAATCAAAATGAATGTCTAAAGATTTCAGTCAGCAGTAGAGCACTGATGTAGCTCCTTATTATGATTAACATTTATTGACAGTTGATACTTGTAGTATGAAATGAAATACCATATCAAGTGATGTATTTATTATTTGTATTAACTCCTTCTTGAGAAGAGGAAGCTCGCTCACTGCATTTGCTTTTCATACACAACCCCTAGATTCCCTTGATATGCACCCAGTAGTACCTCTTTCTTTCTTTATTCTTTCGATTGTATGGCATGATCATCTTCTTTAGTGTAGTAAAGTCCTAGTTGTCTAAAGCCAAGCTTCAACGAAGTCATTATCATGAAAAGGTTGTGGAATTTCGAAATGTTGGTATTTTAAAACATTTTCCCTGTAGAACCACTTATTACGGAAATGTTGATATGTAGAGATTTTTTTTAATATTACGATATTTTCTCAATGCTGACATTACAATGGAAATATGCTTAGACACACTTATAATGCATTTCAATAGATTATAAAGATATTTCCTACATCGGAATTTCACTATATATTATCAACACCGGAATAAAAAATTGCAAAAATTATTGAGTAAAGTGCGCATGTAACGATCTTGCTAATATTAAGATATTTCTCCAATACTGACTTTGTGAAAATACAGTTAGACCAACCTGATCCCAGTCTCAATGGTTCAGAAAGAATTATTAGCTATATCGGTACTTCGCTATGAATTAATAAATACCTGCATAGAAAATTTAGCAAAACATTTAGATGTAGAAATTTATCTAATATTGAATTATTTCTCATAAAACTAACCCTACACCGTAAATAGACAAGCTTATAACGAATTTCAATGAACCAAAGAAGTTATATTTACTGTATGCGTATTTCGTTATAGCAAACACCTATATCAAAAATTGTTGGCCTTATTATTATAGCACACATATTGAATTGTAGAAATGTTGACAATATAAAGTAATTTTCCCAATGCTACTTCTACATTGGAAATAAATTTTTATATCCACCCAACAGAAATCTTAATGGACCAAAATATTTATTAGCTACATCTATATTATAGCTGTACCAGTATGGACCTGTACCAGTATGGAAAATTTACCTTGCTGAACACTAAGTTGTTAATATATTTTAGTGTGCAGTAGAATGTATTTTAATGAATTTTGTATTATTTTTTATTATAACAAGTCGATGATACAATTTTAGGACAAACTTTGAGTAATTTATTAGCAGAAATAGCGTCTTAGTCCATGTAAATACAGTATACACTCATTTGTACCACCAACTTTTGTAAAATTATTTTGTAAGTTCAGCAGAATCTAAGTAGCCGCTTTTGAACGGAATTCTGTTTCATATGTCACATTTTATTTCATCTGCATCAACTTCATCATTTTTATGAGCATCTGCGGTTTATGAGCGTCTACGTTAGATCTGCTAGTACGCTCCTGTTTTTAAGTTCACAATCATTCAGTTCGTTTTGCACACGATAAGCTTATCCAGTCAATGTTTTTTATTTGCTTCTAATTACGAAAATATGACATATAACAAAAATTTGACATATATGTGAATTATGTTTGTAAGCACTAAATTATCCATTGACATTTCGTAATTAACCGAATTTATCTACTTGCATAATAATAAACTAACAGATATACAAGAACTTATTTACTTGCATAATAATAAACTAGCAGATATACAAGTATTTACAGTACCTTTCAGTTTTACAAAATTCACTAAAATGTTGTGTTTCGCAGGTAAGCTCGAAAGACAACAAACTTTCGTTAATCTTTTCGCAGTAACCAATTTTACATCGTAGGCTTTGCATTGAGCGTTAAAGAACACCATAAAAATCCGTTATAATCAATTATTCATCCTGAGTGCATTTCCAGTATTGGCTAAACTTGGTAATTTTTCCAATTAAAGTTAATATTACGGAAATACTAGACATATTTTAACTCCGACTGATAAGAATAGGGAGACGATGAATTTTAATACTATATTGTAAGCTAATATTTGCTTTCTACTGTAATCACATGTATTGCTTCGGTACCTGAAAGTATTTTCAAACAATCATATTTTAATTATTTCCATTACCCTATGTAGACACATTAAATTGGAATTATTAAAAGATACTTAAATAGTCTTCGACATTTTGTCTCATATTTCCAAACTAAGGTAAAATATCCAGAATGTAATTAATTTTAGAATTCTGATAAAAAGAATATTTAAGTGTTTCCTACATCAGTTTGATTATCTTTATTAATTATTCAACATAAGTTCCATAATTCTTTGTATTTTAAGAATCGTTATATTTAAACATTGGCATCTAAAAAGGCATTTTTAACTGTAGAAGACGTAATTTGTAATTTACTATAATCTCGATCATTAATAACGCGTGATGAAATCTTTAATATTAAATACGTTTTATAAAATTATTTTATAAATATTGAATTTTATTATTGATAGCACACTCTTCAATAATATCTACAAATTAATTTTGTATTGATTTAATTTAGAGAATTCTAAGCATCAAGCATTTTTGACTGTAGAAGACGTAGTTTATAATTTACTATAATCTTGCTCATTAATAATGTGTAATAAAATACTTTTCATATACTTTTTGCAAAATTATTTTACAAATATTAAATTTTATTATTGATATCAAAATCTACAAATTTAACTTTGATTTATCTTAGGAAATTCTAAACATCAGGATAAAATGACTGAATATTAAAATAAAACTAAGATGTTTTTTCAATACAAAGTATATTTTCTCTTTTATAAACATGTTTTCTCCTTCATAAACATTCACATATTGATTCATAACAATAATTTACATTTCCTTAACAGCGTATTTCTACATTTCCACTTCATACTACTTAATACGAAAACGTAGATTTTTCTTTAGAGTATTATAAACTTCCTTAGTTATTACCAAAGTATCTGAACATTTTCTAGGTTTTGCCAATGATTTTAGTGCTTCATGTTGATATCACCTGCTTAGTATAACTGTTGCAATCACGTATCAGGACGTTTTAAAAAAGTTTATTTCTCCATCAGTGCAATAATGACTTAATTTTATCTGTCTCACCATGTTAAGATTAATTTGTCGAAATCAAAATATAAATAAATAAAATAAATAAAAATTAAATTTAAAAAAAATAAATGAAATAAAATAAATGAATAAAAATTAATTTTAAAAAATAAATGAAACAAAATAAATAAATTAAAATTAAAAAATAAATTAATTAAAATTAAAAACAATAAATTAAAATAAAATTAAAAATATAAATAAAAACTAATACAAGATATTTTAACACACGCGCAGTACTTCAACACAGTACAGGTATTTTTAGTACTTCTGGATACTTTATCACACTTTGAACAAGTATTTAGAATTTCGAAGGTTGCGATGAAGTCGCTATGTAAATAAAAAAAAATGTCAAGAAATATATATAAAATAAAATGATTAATCAGATAAGAACAAGTAGAAAAATTCAATTAATAAAACTCGGTAAGTTTGCAAAATGGTTAAAACCTTTTGTGAGATCGTCAAGAAATGATATTTTCCAGCTTTCTAAAATGCAAGAGATAACTAGGACTTAACTGTGCTATAATTGTTTATGTCCAAGCAGCATGTGCCACTTGCATGCTATCTTATTCTCTCATGTTTATGTTCTGCAATTCATTCTTCCTTTTTGCACACTTTTTCCAAGCACACATCCGAAGATCGCATATCTTCCATCTCCATATATTTAGATGTGACATAAGCATTGTACTTTTTTGGAAAATCAACCTTTTTCCGAATGTTTGATGCTCTTTTTTTCTCTTCTCTTTTGGATGATTATTTTCTTCATATTTTGTGAAGTTTTCTTTTTTGTGTAACAATCTTGATTTTCGTTTGTATTGTTTGACTCGTGTTCCGTTTTTTTTTCTTGTGTTTTTTTGTTTTTTGTTTTCAATTTCTGTGAGGTGATTAACGTTTCTTCACTCCTGCACTATTAGGTTAGTGTTAGTGGTGATGGAATAATAAGGAGTTGTGTTAAAATGCGTTGGAGTTTAAATAAAAAAATAAATTAATTTTAAGGTAAAGTGTTTTTTTGAGTGAATAATAAATACCAATGTGACTTTTCTACATTTTTTAGATCACAAAGCAAATATTTTTCAGTGGTATTTCTTAATTTATGTTTCTTGTCTTTTTAACAAAATCATAAATTTGCTTACTCATGATTTCTTCTCGAAATCATAACTTTCTTACTATTATCATTATTATCACAATTATTACAATTACTTAATACATTAAATCACACCAAAATCAAATCTACCAATTTCTTTAAATCATTTAATGATCATTTAAATCATATCACTCGTATAATTTTTATTGCATCTTATGAAAATAATATATTTTGCAGTGTGATTATCGCTAAAATAATTGATTAAATGATTATTTTTAACCAAAAATTAAGTAATTAAATTTTATATTTTGCAAGAATGGACAGAATTTTTTTTTAAATGTCAAATCCCCAACATTTTATTTAAAGCTAAATATTCCTTAATTCTGAATAAGTATTTACAAGTTGGCGAATATAACTGTAGTGAAAACACTTTGTTAATAAAACAACGAAGCTAATGTATCAAACGGTTTTGTGAGATTTTTTTCCATCAGAATAAATGAGAAAGAAATAACTCCGTCAAAGGAAGACATTTTCCAGCCTTTTCTGGGGTGACTGTACTGTCTCATTTGATCCTGGTGAAAGAGGCTCGTTTTAGGTAACAAAACCGGTTGGTGACTTAACTTTATTGTTTTATTTTGTTTTACTAGCGGGGATTTAATATTTATTCTTGAATATAATTAAAATTAACATCATTCCTCGATTATCTACACTGAAACAGATGAAGCCTTATTATTCCATCAGAAATGTACTTGCCTGAAATCCTAACTGTACCTAATTGGAGGTTTTGCCTTTTCCGCATTCTTTCAGTATTCTCGGCATGAACCTTTTCGGATGTAAGTTCTGCGAAAAGTCCGAAGATAGCAACAGTGACTGTGACCGGAAGAATTTTGACTCTTTACTTTGGGCCATAGTCACAGTTTTTCAGGTACTTCTAAATTGAACTTTCTCCTGTCCTCTATCTGGAGCTTTATTCTCGGGATGAAACCTTGCTATCTCTTTCTCAGATTTTGCCGCTTAGATCGCTTGGGGATCGGTCTGTTTCAGGCTGCCGACGCTCACTATGCTAGAAATATAATCTCTGCTTAGGGCAAATCGAATCTGATGAAACTGGGGAGTAATTGCTAAAGCGCCATTTTTGCATTATTGTGATAAATTCTATGGTACTTAAATAGCTCATTATTGCCACTACTGTAATAGTTAATGCACTTATCTTATTCATTACAAATGAAAATTAATTTCATAGCTATATATCACTTAATAAAAGAATTAAATAATTACCAGAATTTATTTAAAATATTAAACATTATAAATTTTTTCATTAATGCGTTTTTAATTATTATATTAAATGCATATTCAAATTATATATTCATTATCAGTTAGAATTTAATTATGTGAACAGTTATACAACTTAATGGTTTTTTTCAAGATTGTTTATATGATTTTTCAACTCTGTTGTTACAAGGAGCCTTTTTCTGTAGTTTACAATTTTCGTCCCACTGTTCCATCAGAATTGATTTGCTCTGAGTACCTAATTTAACCGCTTATTCATTCCTACACTGTGCTTTAATTAGTTAGTACATAGAACTGTTTGAAACGCCCTTTTCAGCTGAAATTCCTTGTTATTTATAATGGAAATGGAAAATTAAGTTTATAATTGAATTAGATGCTTTGAATTTTAAAACTTATGGTAAATAAAAGAACTAAATAGTAAATAAAAGAAAAATACTAATTTTGAAAAAAACGTTTAATACAATATACGCAAAAAAACATTTAATACGATATACGTAAAATTGTTATCATTATATTGTATTATGCCATGTATTTCATTTAAATTGATTTTCATTTTGTTTTTTTTTGTTTTTTTTTTATTTCACTTATATATATTTTTCTCATTACTCTACAAACATTTTTTGAAGTTTTGATTTTTGTGATATTTTGATCTTCGAATGCATTTTTGAATTGAAAATAATTTTGCCACCATTTAGGCAAAACGCTTCTTTTTTTTTATATGCAAGTAAATGATCACTGCCTAAAGCAAAACTGAAATCTTAAATTTCGCTGATGTTTCAGTCGAGTGCACACACTGAACTATTGATGTTGTCTTAGCTAGAATCGTAGTAGTCCCACTAAAACTGTATCCTTCTGCAACCCCTTATTTCTTTCATTTTTCATTGAAGCTCAGCACACACACACATAGTTAATGTTATTTTCGATGACTTTCCGCCATCTTGCTTATCCCTCGCTGCTTCTATTTTCTAAGCTCACATATTGCACAGAAATGATAACTCATTATTTATTATCCGTAATGCTTCCTCTTTCTCTATATACAACTGAAGCATTTCAATCAAGCCGTCCTCTATAACTGAAATCACAGCATTAAGAACACGATGAGAGAGGCACTAAAAATGCAAAGTATATTGTAGATAATGTTTATGTTTCTGGCTCATATATGTATTTCTGTGCTTCTGCACAAAACCAGTAGAAATAAAATGTAAAGAATTAATTTTTTTTCACGGGTGATATCTTAAAGCATTCCAAAACTTCTAATTATATTTTACATTTTTAGTTTTATGATCAATAAGGAACTATAGGTTTCTTAATTTATGTTACTTTTTATTAATTAATTTTTTATACTTTTTATCCATGAAATTTAATTTATTTAAATGCTGTCTACATTAGATGCAATAATTTTAATGTATGAACGCTGTTCATGCATTACAATTCCAGCTTTTAAATATATTTATTCCATAAATCCGCTGTTAAAATTCAAGCATAACTAAGAGTACAAAATATAATAATTCGCTCAAACTATTGTTTGAAAAAATCTGAAATAAAAACATTTCGTTAGTAACTGCATAGTAGTCGATTACAAGTATCGACAGTTGATAAAAAGTATCAATTGATTTTGGAGTCAAAGAACAGCTTCTCTCTTGAGGTTAAAAGAACAGAGCAACTATACCACCATATGCAAGAGAACAGGCGCCTTCTTACCTTTAGTGATGTGGTTGTTTTTGTCAATGGTGATGACGTTGCTCTGTCTTTTTATTCTGAATAATAAGCCTGTTTTCTGCCTCCGAAACTGGCTATACTTTAATCAACTAACTTTGCTGTTACTACCGATTCAATCTGAGAGAGTTCCTAGCTCGAAAGCTTTAACTTCCGATTTGTGTCAGACATTAGAAACTATGACATTATTTGAGCAGAATACTCATTTGCTGTTATCATTTTATTTCAATTTTATTTCAAACACAAAATATTTCTCTATAATTGGTATTTATCTGAATAAAAAAATTTTAAATTTCCCCATTATATATTTTAAATTTATTGAAGTCATAATGCAATATTTACACTCACAAAACAAAGTTAAGCTTCCGACTTTTACGTTTTTTTTAACAAATGCCTATAATTATATCCTTTAAAAACATTTGAATAACATTTTATCGTACTTAAATATAATATGCAAGCATGAAAGAAAGAAATATTTTTATACTTTTTAAATAAAATATATTAATCTTACAAACTATTTCACAGAAGGCAACAGCATTTTACAGAAGTGAATGTAAGAACAATCTTCAAATGGAAAATTAAAGTTTCATATTTCACTATGAATTTACCATAATATATATTTCTATATCTTTCACGATCTTTTAAATTGGTTAACGTTGATAGAACAAACAATAAAATTTATATTCGATTTTTTTTTCACCCAAAAGAAATGCATAGAAAATTTTTCAAAACAACAAAATTTGCATTTTGTTGTTTTGCACAGTTGTTATCATCCATAGTGCAAATGATGGCACTCTTTCTTTAAAAGTTATCTTTCAGAATACGACTAGGCTGATAATAAATAAAGATAAAACATAAGGCGGTACTTAATATATTTATATAATGAACTTATTGAAATATCAGAATATTTTATCCTAGTTACACAAAGAACAAATAGTAAAAAATCTCCACGCTTTGCTCAGTAACCATTTATATTATAATACTGTTTGATTATATTAGAAAATCATGTGTGGTAAAAATTAATTCATTAGATAAAAAATGCATAATATATTTTCTAAATGTTTAATTAGTTAAAATTTCCAAGTAATTGTAGTTTAATTTTTAATCAATTCTTGTGAAGTAATTTGATGAAATGAATTAGATTATGAAACTTCTTAACATTTCTAATCCTTGTTTTCGAAAATAATGTTAAAATTTTTTCAATTTTAATTTAAATATAGTGTAACTATTATAAATTGGTCATTTAAATTTAGTTTTAACAAATAAAATAAAAACATTTAAGTACCTTTCAAGTACTGCAGAATTTTATCCTTCTATATTTGGACATTCCAGTTTTCTAGCCCTCAATTTATATCCGTTTTGATTAGATGGATTATTTAGAAATATAGTATAATTTTGTGTGACTGCTCAGTATATAAAAATCCACCATACAAATACAGCATATTTGTTTAGTATATAAACTCAACATAGTATTGCATTGATAAAAATAATAGAAAATATCTCAAAATTTTCCAATTTTACAAGAACTTAAATTCTTATTAAAAATATTAAATAGAATTTAAAGGCATAAATTAAATCTAATACACAAATGTTAAGATTAGTTCTATAATTAATGCACAGTAATATAAAAGGAATAAATAGTATAATAAATAATAAGAATTTACATCATGTTTATCTATTTATTACCATAATAGCGCAAGTTGTCAGAGAATATTTCCGCATTATATTATTTTTATAATAAAGAACGCAGTAACTAGAACATGCATAATCACTATCGTTCGTTTAAAATATTTATTTAAGTATTAAAATTAAAAGTTTATATTATTGGTTGTTAATACAACAGGGTTTGAGCGTTTTTTAACGCTATGTGAAATGCTCTCAATTTTGCAATAAACCTTAGTACTTCTCTAACAGAAGATCCAAAATTTTTACGAACCATTTTCATCTATTTATTGCAAAGATAGCAAATTGCTAAGGAATATCACTGGAATATATACTTTTGCAACAAAGAGAACACAATAACTAGAAGAAAAAATTGTATTTTCATACTCATTTATAATGTTTATTTAAGCATTATCATTTAAAAAGTTTTTTCATATGTCTAAATTTTTTTAATAAACTTTGTGTACCATTCGATTTAGTTTGGTCTCAAAAACTCAATCGACCAGAAGCGCGAATCGAACTTATGTCTTCTGGATTGCATTCAATTATGCTACCAACTACACCCCTCCGGCTTTATAAGAATTACCTTGAATTACTTATGTTACCTTTTTCTAGAAGATCGAAAGCACGACCTCAACCTGCTAGAGCCCCTACCAAGTTAAATTTATAATTCAAAAAAAAGTCGCAAAACATTTAGGCTTATTTTCATCTTGCAAACTCCCTCTCTGTAGAATCCGGATTTGAACACAATAAGTAAAACTACTGCTTGTAAAAAAGTCCACTAATCCTAATAGATGCACTATCGGCTATTTATAAATTTATCATGAAAGACCTTGTAATTTAAATATTTTTATTTTAAATGTCTTATGCTTCTGCACGCTATTAAAATAGTTAAATATAATTTTAATATAATTATTTATTAAAAATTGAAAGTTTCACATTGTTTTCGAATACTTAAAATCCTTAAATTTTATATGAAATATGCAGAAAAAAATCTGCACCATTCCAGAAAATGAAATTTTGAGTAAGAAAATTACTGTCTCTAAATTCCTAACAAAATTTCTGATATTATAAAAGCACAAAAACAATTAATTTTAAAGATATATTAATTCTCCGCATATGATTTGAAATATGTTTATTTTAATTTATTCATAAATCTCTATAAAATTGGATAATTTTTTTTAATTTATTCGCCAATAGAGAGTCATCTATTTATACGGAATTTTATTTGTCTGAGGACAAAGGACGCTCTCTTCGGAGTTCTATTTTAATCCATCTTTAATTTTCCATTTGTGTTCAAGAACTTCCTACACAATTCTAGCCTGAAGGATCATTGGAATTCCACGCGTCTTCTATTATTAACGTCTCTCTCTCTCTCTCTCTCTCTCTCTCTCTCAAAGATTTGCAGACTGGAGGAAAAATGGGATCTCTTCAACTCGGGAATTGAGAAAAATTACCCTCGAGGATAACTCTTGAAGCATTAATCTTAATTTCCAAATTTCCAGCTGTATGTGGGAGAGGGGGGGGGGATAATTAAAATGGTTCAACGAATATAAGATGGTTATCTTCGGTTTGAAACACCAGCACAAAAAGAAATTACATTACATGTCAGAAACAAAATATCATTTTTTATATATGTTCATTTATTTCAATTTTGTTAAAAATATTTTTTTTTCTTCTGTAATAATATTTGATTTTATATTGATATTTTTTCTTTCCTTATTTTAAAACCGTGATTAGGCGATAATTGTTACCCTTATTACGAAAGCTTCAGAATTTTAATTAAAATGATAATCTTTGTAATTAGTTTAATTGCATTTTCACGTAACTATTACTTTCCACTTTGGAATAAATTGCGCATTTTTTTGTTCTGTACTTTGAAAATTCTACCGTGTCATATAGATGAATTAATGAAATATTTTAATTTAACGTGTTCAATGTGTATATACTCTCAGCTGAAAGTTAAAAATCTTTAGTTTGAAATGTTTAAGTAATTACAAAGGTTTCATCTGATTATAAAGCCATAGTAAAGGACTAATAGTCTGTTAGTCTGTACATGTTTTATTTGGAATGTGTGTGATTTTTCGCACATAAGATACAATAAAAAATAATTTATTCAGACTTTGCTGGACAAAAATCTGTTATTTTTATATAATAATGCATAAACAAGCATTAAACTCTATAATTTATACTTGTTCCAATTTTTGCTCAGATATATCTCATGTGTAGAAAATCACAAACATTGAGTGTCATTGGATGTGATATGCATACATGTGGATTATCTATTTATTTTGAAAAATCTTGAAAATTAAATTTTAAAAAGACTTCGAAAACTTAGGTATAAGGGCAACAACAGAACATTAGTAAAATCAGTGGTGTTCTAAGTGCAATTTTGAATGCGAAAAAACAGCCGATGAACATGGCAAACATATTTGACATAACGAAAATAAAATGCAATTTTGGCTCTAAATTTTAAAGGACTATTGCCACAAAATCTCAAACTCGGCTTTCCACACGATAAAATTAAAGCTTTATTTTTTACACACCTCTTCACATACAAGTATGTTCAGAGGTGTACTACATGCGCGTTGAACAATTGCATCTGGAACTATACTCTGATGTTACAAACGCTCTGTTCACTGATATATATTGAAAAAAAAAATGTGGTAGTATGAGCGCAGTCAGCCTTAAAGGAACTCCATAATTATGTGTTTGTACATTTTGCCTCCATCATAGCCTCTTGGGCATGCATTTGTTCGGAGGTAGATTTTGCAGACGTGGCGACGGTAGAGGCATGTGCACTTGTGAGGAGCTGCAGAAGCAGGAAGCCTACTGCCATTGCGACCGAATGAATTTCGACAATTTTCTTTGGGCGACGGTGACAGTATTCCAGGTAAGAATGCAGAGAAAGCTATTTGGTAATGGCATTTAGCTCAGATTTACTTATAAGATTTCAATCCAGCGTTCAATCAGCGAAAGCGTATTCAGATATTTTATATTTTGAAATTACTACCAGTAAATAAACTAAATAAAAATATATATGTATTATAATGATCTAAGAATTATTTTGAGTCCTGTGATTTCCAGAGTTTTGCATTAACTACTGTAAATACTCTGTTTTTCAAATATCACTTCAGACTTTTAAATACTCTGTTTTTCAAATATCACTTCAGACTTTTAAATACTCTGTTTTTCAAATATCACTTCAGACTTTTAAATACTCTGTTTTTCAAATATCACTTCAGACTTTTAAATACTCTGTTTTTCAAATATCACTTCAGACTTTTAAATACTCTGTTTTTCAAATATCACTTCAGACTTTTAATGATTTTATGAATGATTAAAGAAGTAGGTAATGCATAATCACAATGCAAGTGAGCGTTGCTATTTAAATAATGTACACAATTCATGTGTCCTGAAAGCCGACGTAAAAATTATAGGATAGCGGTTATTTAAAAAAAGTTAGGAACACCCCTTCCTCAAATCTGAAAAGAATGGTTATGGCTAAAGCTCAGCTTTACTGACCTGTCAAAGGGGACTGACTTATAACGACCTTGAAGCAATTGTCACCTAATTTTCATATTTTTATTCTTATTAATAGCGTGCGAATCACTTGTAAAGCACAATAAACAAAATAATGTACGACAATAGCATTCCGTATCCATGTACGATTATTACATCCCTGACTTATAAGTATGTAGCCTGTTGAGTATCCAACTACATTTGATATCCCGAAATATGAAGGGGAACCACTGAGCAGGTGTTTCACCGCAGTGAGCCTACCATTAGCATTATCAGACAGCTAATCATCCATAGTGCACCTTCCCAACAATATCAAGATAATCACCATTATCAATTTGAACGATAATTAACAAATAATTTCGCAAGCTGAACCTTACCCTTAACGTTTTTCAATCAATTTGCCGTATTGAGTACGTCTGCCGACTGACCGTCCATTTAACTCTATCGGTACAGTCGCCCCTGATAACCCTCTTTGGGGAAGATATAGGCCTTTTCAGAGCTGACAGACCTAGGCTCTATAACTCTGCCACCAAGATGAGCATGGATCCGTGATGATGGTCTCATGATCAATTACCCGATTTTCTGGGATGTGTGTTCCGAGTGCCACATAGGAACCCTAGGTGGCGTTTTGGGCCTGATTTTATAATCTCTGCCCAACAACTGAAATCTTTGCTTAGCAAGCGTAGCTCTTTTGCAGATAAATTGTTCCATTGACCATGGTTCCTTGGTTGGGGCTTAGATGGAACAGGAGATTATACGCCCTTGAGAAAGAACTTATATCGGTTGGCTGGTTACCATGGCAGATTCCTCTCTTCTCATGTCATCCCTGATTATGGATAAATGTTTAAATTGTTTATGATGAATTTGAACTTTTATTTACAAATGTTAGAGCCATTTATACATATGTTTTCATGTATAAAAAAACATTGATTTTCTCTCCTTCGGTCCTTTGACAAATAATACAATCTACAATTTAGGTTCGAACAACAATCACTGAAATTTTCAAAAATGATGCGGTTGCAAAACCAAAGCTATTTACCAAAAACAAATGAAAAATATTCTCAATGTTAATATCTAATTCAAAGTATGTGTTATGTTTATATTAGTCAGTGTTTAAAATTTTTAACTGAGTTTTAAACATAATATTTTATTTATTAAAAGAAAATATACGTGATAATTCCCCTTTTATAATTGAATAAAAATTAGCTTCTAAATTTTACCATTTCCTTTTGCATATTTATGTTCATGTAAAGTTCATAGTAATAAATCATAACTTTTATTTCAATACTTAGGGTACCGATAGTGAAGGAGTTAATTAGAAATGTAAGAACCTACCTGATCAAAATAGATTGTGCAATCTAATAAATATTCTTGTTTCGATATCTTTTCATTACGAATAAAACTCTATACTAAATTATTTGTGACTAATTTATTCGATAAATTTTTACTAATATATTACTAATATATTAATCGTTTTTAAGTAAAAAAATTAAAAATCTATGAACAACACTTATTGATAGTAATTTTAGATATAGTATTTATCTACTGTCTAATTGGCTAATTTACATATTAATGTAAAAAATAGGTCTAAAAAAACAGTTAATGTAATTTCTTTCATTTTCTTTAATTTATAATTATTTAAGTTTAAATATTGTTCCCGCATATATATACTTAATTGAATTTAACAATAACTTTGTAAGTGCTTGGTGTATTTTAGCCGACTCAACACCAAAAGCATACGCCGTCACAAAAGACTTAAGTATACATCAATTCTTTTTTTAAAATTCATAAACAGCTTGAGAAGCTTTTTACATGTATAATTTATTTTCACTTTTTCGATTTCAAGATTTTGATGCCAATATATGTTATAAGACCTCCTGAACACGTTTTGAATGTTTTTGGAGTGATATCCGTCTATCTGTCTGTCTGTCTGATGTATATGACCGATGTCTTGTGTAGACGATAGATGCTACAAATATTATTGGATTCTCACAAAACTTTATATCCTGCTTCAGTTATCAAAAAATCTAGAACTACATAGAATTTTTTTTAAATTCGAGAAAAATGTCGAAATTTATTCAAAATTTTATATTTTTTAACATGTTACCATAGGACAAAATTTGATATAATTATGCATAAAAGGGATTATTTATGGTTCTGATTACGATACATGATAGTTTTAACCATTGTTGTCAAAAACAGCCGCGATACCATTTTTGTGTTCATGACGTCAGTGGTCCCCTCGAGGGGCAAGTTACCCCACCCTGGGGGTACATTGTCAAGTATGGTATCAATCGAAAGATTTTGTCATGCCCTTTGAAGTGAAGGGTAACACGCTATGATTGTAATAATTTGGATAAACAATACTGATTTTACAAAATTTTACATGAAAAATTTGAATAAAAAATTTACAAGCTATTTAAAAATGGGTTATGATATAAGAAATTCGAGTTTATCTACACTTAAGTTAATTCTATCTTATTAAAACAGCGATAAGCATATAGAGTATTTGTATGAAGGTATCCAAGAATTATTAAATTATACCTCATAAAATATTTATTATTGATATTTTTAATTTACGCCAGTATGACAGAAAACTGTCAAAGGTTTTTTTACCCACTTAAATTGTGTCAATTAATTTCAATGTCGCTTCCCTCTGTGTTACGATAAACATCTATACAATAAATTAAAAACAAAACACGCTACGATAGTCGGCTTTATTCCACTTTAGTTGAATGAAGCATGCTTGGTATAACTGTAGCAACAACGTCCTTCCTGCGGGCATTTTGATTCTAAAGGTTATTGATCTGGATCTGGTAGAAAAAGTTTTTGGCATAACGGCACACAAAATAAAGACTATAGTGGTTAAATCTGTTACTGAGCTCTCTACGATCTTGATCTTGCTCAAACGCGTGAGCGGATGTGTGCCAGTTGACGTCACATGAAAAAAATTGTGAAAGATCCCTCTACTGTAGAGTAAAGCAGTAATTTATATAATAAATACTTTCCTAGATACACTTTCATTTTTTTTATATATCTATCGTCAGGACACCCTATACAAGTGGAGAAAAATTTTAATATAATTAACATTTCTTTAGGGAAATTCTAACCGCCACTTTATCTTTTGCATATTTATGTTGATATAAAATGCATAGTAGTAAATCATAATTTTGTGCACTACTAAACAAATAGTTCGTGTCGTAATAAACGCGTCTGGCGAAGACTACTATAATCCGTCACATCTTTCTAACAAGATCCTTTGTTATTTTATTATAATGGTTCTCAATGAAAATAAATGAATTTTAATTATAAATTTCAAGAAACATTTAATAAATTTTAAACATTCGCAAGGCATTATTTGCAATGTTACCAATGCAAATAATGCCTTAATCTTAGTACAAGTACTAATGCAACCTTAATTTCTATTGTCCTAAAAATTAGGATATACCTGTTGTGAAAATGATAAGATAAATTTTAAGCTTTATCACCTTGGATTGCTTAAGACAAACATTTTTGAATTCACTTAAATATTAGAATCTTAATTAAACCTTTCTATCGCGATAGTTTGCAATGAAAATGAGTTGCATTAAAACCTTGTGGTGGGCGGAATAACTATCATTTAAATGAGTACTTGGTGTATTGGTGTTCAGAGCATAATTATAGTTGAACACCCATCTTTAAATTAATCATATTTTCTTGAAAATTATTTTGATAAGATTTTCGCACAACTCGGAATAATAAAACAATTCCTTTTATTTCAAATGATTCGAAAAAGTCGACAAAAAATTATGAAATAACTGTGCAAAAAAGTATCAATTAAATGCGTGTTGTGTATGTAATTTTTTATGCCAAAGTGAATAAAGTCACCCTCATTATAATAAAATATACCGTTCTTGAGATGTTTGTGGGGACGTGATTTGACGCCATTTTAAAAAGTGCCAAGTCGCCAAATAAAGTAAATAGTTTTAAAACTACTAATTCGATTTAATTTCAAATAAGTATCCAGTCCATATGTTATTTTTTATAAAACTAAATTTATAAACCTGTTTATAAAACTAAACATATATAGATAAAGAACAAAAGAAAGAAAAAATGAATTTGAGTCAGTAGGTAAAGTCAGGTGCTACCTCTTTTAATTTTTTTTTTTTTAAATTGTAACCAACTACATCGAGTTGTTTTTCTGTTTTTCTCTCTTTTTCCTATTGAAATAACTTCATCTATTGTGAGTAATTTTGCTTCCTCCTTTCAGATTTTAACCCAGGAAGATTGGAACATCGTTCTTTTTAACGGGATGGAGAGAACGTCTCATTGGGCAGCGCTGTACTTCGTGGCGCTCATGACCTTTGGGAATTACGTTCTCTTTAATCTTCTCGTTGCTATCTTGGTCGAGGGTTTTTCTGCAGAAGTAAGTGACTTCCGCATTTACTCGTCGCTTTCTGGTTTGGTGAAAATATTAGATTAGCCTTAAAAGAGATTGGGATTCTCCTATAAGAATGTGAACTGCTGATGCCTTAATTTAATAAAAGAGCGACGTGTTTTCGGTATATAAAGTTTAAAATATGAGAAAAAAAATTGTATGAAAATATCTCAATTGCGTTTTAAACCTCGTACCAATTCGTGATTTTTGCCACAGACTCTTATAGAGAATATTTGTGAGCGTTTCGAAATAAAATCAAAATATGTAGTTTATAAGAATATGGCAAATATGATACAGGAATGGAATTGCACTATTTATTTTCGCATTGTTTCTGAAATAAAATAATACTTTGTTATGCCACTCTTGCGAATATGGGTGTTTCTATTAAGTAATACGCTAGAGTTGGAATTTAGTAATTACGCTCCCAATGCAACATTGATTTCACTACTTCTAGCACACTTCACGACCGAGCTGTCAATATCTGCACTGGCAACAAGAAAACTTGTTATATGCAGCAATTTCGTGAACCGCTGTGAGTATCAATGAAGTCAGTTATACCACACATTCCCCTTACCGATCACTCAGCCTGCTACTCATACCTTAGGGTAAGTCGAGTGACCTGGCTCTTCAACATATTCCCCTTCGTCCGGTCGCCTAAACAGCTACTCTAATCCTCGGATGAATCAGGCAGTCTGGATCTTCAACATAATTCCCTTCAAATTAGAAATAGAATCAGCTCAATCTACATTTGGATAGCCTACAATCTTTCAGCCTCTTATTAATAATTTTTGTGACTATAAAAATGAACATTACAGTCTAATTCAAACCGAGCTATATCTTCGTATCTCCCCTGCATGGTGTAATTGTCTTCACCGGTATACCTAGATGTTCACAAAATTGCTGCATATAAGCATTTTTGATTGCTGCCAGCTTTTATCGACTGTTTGATGCTGAAAAGCCTAACAAGCACAGAGCCAAACTGGCAACGCTGGTCGCTTCACTTGAAGAGCGATTCCTCACTTTGAGAATGTCTGCAATTGGTTTTCTGACCAAATAGGTTATACAGTGTTCTGTAAAAGTCCATAAGCACCAAGAACTTTGTAAGGAAAGGTTCGTGAGTGCACACATTTGATACATCAGTTCAGCCGAATAAAAGTGATTGCCGCACCCCCTAGGGAAGAATTTAAAATTTTTGGATCATGAATTCGACAGCGAAGCAAGATAGACGAAAAGGGCTGTAGAAAGAGATTACATAGTCTAATGAGTAGGAATCGACACCAGGAATAAACGAAACGAGTACACGGAAGGCAATAAATATCTGACAAAGTTTTTATCATTAAGGCCTCTGATGCGGTGACACCTGCAATGCTTGGCAAAGTACTCGGTCATATTATTTCTTGAATTCAAATATGCATTGTGTCTGGGCATGTTAAATCGGATATACACAATTGTTCGTTCCTGAATACTACAGAAATTCGCCCTTAACCATATTGTGTCAAATAAATGTCATCTGTAATACTTTTATTGTTGATTCCTACTCATTAAGTAAAGCTCTATAACTTTTTAATTGGTGAGTTTTGTCCATATCGCTTTGTTCCAGAGTTCGTTGTGCTACCATTTTAAATTATCCGCTGGGAGCGCTGCAAACCCTTTCATTCAATCGGGCATATATATATATATATATATATATATATATATATATATATATATATATATGTATATATATATATATATATATATATATATATATATATATATATGGTCACGTTACTATAAATAGACCTAATATGTACACTCGTGGTCCTTTCCATACAAAGTCATTTAATGGGGTTCTAAGGACTTTCATAGAAACCCTGTATTTTATTTATTTCTGTACATTAGACTTTATACAAATTATATCTGTTATTTTTTATAACTAATATTTTTTTATTTGCATTAATAGAGTATTTAAGTGCCTTCAGATATATTTATCAAGGTCTGTAAAACGATTTTTTTGCTTAGTGGATCTGAAAGGGAAATCCTGACTACCTCTTAGTTTCTCAATTTACATATTTAGCACTTTCAACAATAATGTGTATCCTTCTTCTGAAAACTTAAACCCTTGACGAGAACTATCGGTGCCGATATCCAACTACATTTTGAGAATAGAAAATGCTTATTAGTATCCCTGTCTCTCATATCATGGATATAAAAATGATGCGGATATTTTAAACAGTTAATAAATATATTCTTTAAACAATATAGTGGTTATTTAATAAGTTTAATGTTATTTTGCCTGCTATATATACCTCCTTATAAATTCATCAAGAATACTTAAAGTAGAATTTAAAGTAGGAGCTATGTATGTTAATTTATCAAAATTTTTCAAATATTATTTACAATTTGCAAATTTGCTACAAATTATAAAATCCATTAAAACGGACTCGGGTTTCAAACATTACATATTTTCAAACATTCTCATAAGATGCTAAAAATGGCATTATTATTGCTTGGAATTCTCACTAGGTAATCTTATTTACATAAAACTATTGAATTAATTAAATACTGTAAAATAAAAGCTTTTTTCCAGACCTTGATAGAGTATCACTAACTGCGAAGATTATAAATAAAATATCAGAGATCGTATTAAGTTCTCCCCATTTACATCCATGTATTTACTGTAAAATTGCTCGTAAAGCAATGCTACAGCAATATCAAACAATACTATAACAAATACATGATAGCTATATCATGCACTTATGATAGCTAAAGCATGCACAACATAGCTAAAACTATACATGCATGATCCAAGACTTAAACTGGAAAGGAATTACCTTGAGCAAATGAGAAAACGACTAATGCAGAAATCAGGTTGGTCTAATATTGGTAGAAAACTGAAAGAGAATGATCTCAATTTACGATACGGATATGCACTGCACTCTAAATTGTGCACATTTCAGTCATGGTACGTGACTATCTTGTGCATGGTCGGAAGTAATTTACTTAAGAAAAAGGTTAGAACAGTTTTTCTAAAACTGTGCCTCTAAAGGTATTCTCAAAGAACATATATGTATAAGCATACAAGGTAAAAAATCGAAGTTCAAAAATGCAAAAAAAAATAGTTATTTATAGTAATAAGTCCAAAATTGTGTGTTCTGTCTAAAGAAAAAGCTTATGTGCTAGCTATCAATACTTCCTTCGCAATAAAGGAAATAACCTACAACTCACAACTAGTGGTACTCTCTATTTAAAAAATTGGGTCCTGTGTTAAAAATGAGAGTGTAGAAGAAACAAATCGTTAAAATATGTACCATAATACACGTATTTTTAAATAAAAGAATGAAAATACGTTTTGAACAAAATCAGATGTTTTAGAACCATCCAAATCATCAAAATTTTTTTGTACTTAATGCCATTTCTTTGTATACTCACGGCCACGATATTTAAATTTTTCTTAATTGATCGATGTCTACAGGGGCTCCCAAAGAACTATTAAAATATTTTAATATTTTAATTGATCAATTAATTTACATTCCCCGTTATAAAACTAGTGTCATAACCATGTTTATTAGTGTTTTAGGCATTTTTATCTATAATATAACATTAAGTGTATAGTGTTATTAGTGTTTTAGGCATTTTTATCTATTATATAACATTAAGTATACTAGTAATCAAAAGTTAGGAATGTATATAATAAAAGTATTCAACATTTTCCATGGAATAAGTGTTGCAATGCCTCTTTGCATCAAACGCCAACGTGTTGAAGACCCAGACCGTCCGGCTCGCCCTGAGGGCTTGAGCAACCATTTGGACGGCCGGAAACGCCAACGTGTTGTTGTTGTTGAAACCCAGACCGTCCGACCTACCAGAAAGGTGTAAGGTAACTGTTTGGACGGTCGGGAAGTGCCACCCAATTTAGACCGGAACCCAGTGGGGAAGGCATCCACAGGGACCGTACCCTCCTTCCCCTACCACCAACCTCTCGGAAGGACTTTCGGACCCACATGTTTAACGTGATCGTACTCCGCATGAACACGGCGGCAGTTTTGGCAGTGGCTGGAATCGAACCCGGGCCTACCGAGTGCAACTCCAGCGCGCTAACCAATGGGCTACCGCGCCCGGAAACGCCAACGTGTGAAGATGTGCTACCATGTTGCCTCATATTACTACATAAGAAATTGCGAAAGATTTTACTTTCTTGAGATAAAATTATAACCTAAATTACTTTCAATCATAAATGCTTAAAAT
The DNA here is from genome assembly GCA_951213105.1 of Amaurobius ferox. Classification (NCBI taxonomy): domain Eukaryota; kingdom Metazoa; phylum Arthropoda; class Arachnida; order Araneae; family Amaurobiidae; genus Amaurobius; species Amaurobius ferox. The sequence continues at coordinate 127,692,681 of OX578137.1, forward strand.
GGAATAGAATATGTAGCATACATTTCAATAAACCTGTGTCAATCCGTTTATACTATTAAAAACTGCCATATTTATGGATGGAATTCAGGTTAAATCAAGTTCACCCTCTTTTTCTGCTTACTTCACAATTAATATTGTAATATTAAGACACACAGTGTTGAAAAAGGAAAATTAAGCGTAAGCTGTATTATCAACAGCAACAGTTGCACAGTAAATGCAACAATCATTTAGTATGCATAAAACATTTTTCGTATTATATAACTGAAACAATTAAGTGCATAACTACAATCTGTTTGCTGATATTAATTGAACTTTTTCATGAATTCCCAACAGGACGAGCGAAAGAGAAGTGACGAGTCTATTAACAATGAAGAAGAGCGTGAGCAGGTCAAAAAAGATAAGTCGCCAAGAAAAGAATCCCGATCCTCACGCCATGGTATAACATTTTTTGCACACAATGCTGAATATGTATTTTCGTTTATACACTCTATAACAAAAACGTCGACGCACCAAGAAGGAGTTGTCCGATTGTGATAAAAATTGGTGGATGTAAAGAACATACATAGAAAAAGAAACGATTAGAATTTCAGAATTTAATGATTTAGATTTTGACCGTGTACAAAGAAAGGAAGTCAATAAGGCGTTGGTCCACCTCTGGCCTGGATGTAAGTTGTCACCCGGCGTGGCATAGACTGATAAAGTTCACGGATGATATCCTGCGGAAGGTCTTGCCAAATTGTCTCCAACTGTCGGGCTAAATCGTCAACATTTCGGGTTGGTTGCAATCGCCTTCCCATAACGTCCCAAATGTGCTCTATGGGAGAGAGATCAGGAGACCTAGCTGGCCAAGGAAGTGTTGGGCAAGCTTGAAGACAATTCATAGCAACACGTGCCGTGTGTGGCCGGGCATTATCTTGTTGAAAAGTAAGTCCAAAGTGTCGCAAAAAGAAACAGTAACACAACCGGTCGTAGAATGTTGTCTACGTACCGCTGTTCTGTCAGTATGTCAGAAATTACTACCGGGTCCGGCTATCTAAGGAGATGGCACCCCAGACCATACCCATCTGCAAATATACACCTGCTGAATGCGCAGTTCCGATGCGCTGGAGCTCCCACTATTTATTCACTGGACACCAAATTTTATTCATTTGTATGTTTGCTCAAAATGTCTTTGCATACGAAATTTCATTACAATCGGACAACTCCTTCTTGGTGTGTCGACTTTTTTGTTATAGAGTATATTTCAAATAAATACAAAATACAATTTTTGCCTTTTAATTTTTACCGCAAATATCTTGTGTTTTCAACCTTTACTTAAACTGCTGTATCATGTAAATCTCAATTGTTAATTTATGAATTTGATTTGGTGCCTCTACTTTTAAAACGTCCTTCGCAATGCCATGACCTTCATCAGCCACGTTATTTATCAGCCATCATGTACAACATTCATGTATATCAGCCATCATGTAGAGTAAAGTGTTGTACATTGGACCTAGTATATGTACCTTGGACCTACCCTTATTCTAACGGTATCTATAGGGTTGTGCAAAAACTAATGAGTCAGCATAACTCCATACATGTGCCATTAGAAATCACTGTATGCCATACATGTCCCATTAGAAATCACTGTATTCCATACATGTGACACTAGAAAAAACTATAAAGTTGGTTAAGATCTTGCAAGCTGTGCTGTGTATCAGAAATTTAGTAAAAGCAAAATTAGCGATAAAAAAACAATATTTTAAGTTACTGCTTTTCATTGTATATCTTTAACATGTATAATTTGTGTAAATATGAAAGTAATGGCTAATAGAGTATTGTTTTAGCAACAAAAATGTGCATTTCAAATCAAATTAGACTTAGCCACTGAAGCATGAGCTAGTGTTGTTTGAAATGTAATCACGTGTTATACCTTGAACCGATGCAAGGTGTTGTATTTCGGACCAATCCAAGGTGCAACATATTTATGGTCTACAATGGAGCACTATTATATATAATTTGTTTGGATATATTTCTTCTTAAAATATATATTTCTTTCATTTGTTTAAATACATTTCGGTTTACATATGAAGATTCTTATTATCCTCCTTATAAAACTTCAACAGAGAAAAATAATACATGAAGGTAGAACTTTTAAAATGACATTTGCATCCTGTAGCTCAATTTCTTATGGGTGCATATAATTTTTCTTTTGCAGAGTAATTGTTAGAATACATTTATAGACTTACCGTTGGCATCAAATAAAATTCCATTGCCACAACGTTAAGCCCAATTATAGCAGCAATAGTTAATTTAAAAACCATCTTTTGTGTTTATGAAACGTAATCTGGTTGACCTACTGCACGTCCAATTCACATCCATATATATATATATATATATATATATATATATATATATATTTATCTATCTCTGTATCTATCTTTCTCTATTTATCTATCAATCTATATATATTTCTCTGCATCTATTTATCTATCAATCTATATATCTATCTCTGCATCTATCTCTCTCTATTTATCTATCTATCTATCTATCTATCTCTAAATTATAACATATTAGTGTCGCATTTTAAATAGACATTTAGTAGAGGTTTCGGGAATATTTTCTTCTACAATAGCTGAAAACAAAAACTTACAATTTTATTGACATTGATATGTTTGTAAGAGGAGGTTGGTACCCCATCCCTCCCATTAAATACGTCTCTAATAATATCATATGTTAGCTACAGCTAAAAGTCGATCTGTTGCTTTCATGCATATCAAAGATCTTGCTGCCCCAAAAGCTGGCCATCACCGATCTATTCGCATAATGAATGAAGATATAATGTGAGTAAAAAGATACTCGAACTTTTTACAACGTACCCAATTTGGATTTATATGCGGGTTATGTATTATTTTAATAATATATAATACATTATTTTTATATTTCTGGTAATTAATGTTAATTAAATATATGAACTCTTTCAAAACCGATATGAATTGTTAAAAATTTCATAAAATACAGCACGGTCACAGATACATTTTGTAATGAAATCTGAAAAATCAGTTTTTCAAATACTATTTCCGAACAACTAAAAGCTGAAAATTTTTTTACGATTTCACATAAAACATTTTACTTTTTCCGTTTTAAATCTGTGGAAGAATAGGAAACGTCAATCCAATGGCAATTCCCTCAAGATTCCAATCATTTTTTTTTTCTTTTCTCATTTTTCCTTCTGATTTTTCCTTCTGATTTTGATATCTTCTCTTATTGCTCAGCTTCTTCAAAATGAAAAAAAAATTCCATTTATTCTTAAACGCTTTTTTACTTCCTTGGGTTTTATTTGATTGTTTAAATGTATAAATAAAATTTATATTGAATAGAATACAATTACTTTTAAAGATAATATTTTGAAGTTAATATATATAAACAGTTAAAACTCCCTTGCATGTTCAACAAGATATCTACCATAGTGCTGCAATATTCAACTTCAATAAGTGGAAGCTGCTGAAAAGAATAAAACAGTTTGACTTATCGAAAAGTCAGTTTATTGCAATTAAAATTATCAATATACCCCTGAAAGTAGAAACTTGAGTCTTCAACATAGAGAATATTTCAAAATATCGAATTTCGATTCATCGAAATTCCAGTGTATCGAAATAATATTTTTTCTAGAAAATATAGAGAAATATTCACGTAAGTATCAGTGAAATCTTTCAGCTCGACCAAGAGCCTATTTCTATGACTGAAGCACACAGCAAGTTTTAAATAAAAATAAAAATGATAAGATATATAAGATATATAAGATCCATAAGATAAAAATCTGTATGAAATAGCATCATTCTTGCACGGTCTATCCAATATCAACCAAACTTAATACCCCCTCAATAGGCAATTAGTAATAAGCTGGTTTTTGTCTAAAATGTATTTAAATCTTATATTAGATTTAATCTTTGTGATTTTTTTTCAAACACAATACTTCATTATTTTGAATCTATTTAACAATACAACGGCTTCATGTCGTATGAAATATTATTTCCAATATTCAAATGTATTAAATAATATTACAATGTTATTTTCCTAAAATATGTTTCGATGCATTTAAAATCCTTGCATTCTTCAAGTAACATCAGGTTTTTTAAAAGACTTCACCCATACCTAATTGTTAGAAATAGTTCCCAAAGTGTAAAATGCGCAACAAATGGAAATATAAGATTCCATGCAAAGGTCAATCAAGACAACCACACAAAGTGTTAATGACATTTAAGATCACAAACCAAAATTACAAGTTAACATAATGGTATCATATACTATAAAAAAGCAAAATTAGTTATCGAACTGTAGTTGCAATCTTGCAACGGTCATCAGCCACTGGATATACAATAGCCCGAAAGTTTCTGGTACCACACTTTTTCAAAATACACTTATTGTGATTACAATTATTACAATCTTGCAACGGTCATCAACAATTAGACACACAATAGCCCCAAAATGTCTGGTACCACACTCTTACAAAATGCACTCATTGTGACTACAGTTAAATTGCAATTGTGACCGCAATTGCATTGGGTTTAAAAAAGCATCACGGGAAGTGTAGAATTTTGTCAGTGGCGTAGATTGTTCATTCATTTTAATGAAAATGGAATTAGTGCTGCCAGATCCGGAAAATTTTTACATAGAATGAAAAAACGTTTACTGAAAGATGTATATGTAATACGCCAAAATGGCGTATATTCAATGTGCATGATACAAAGGAAATTTAACGGAGTATTTTACTACATTTTATCTTATTACAGAGAGTTCCATGAATGCACCTCTCCTGGTTAATATAGTCAAACCAAATCCTTTTCTTATACAAATCTATATTCCAATTAATATAAGTTCAATATACTTCAGAACATGCTCTTTTTTATACCTTTCGTTTTGTTAGAACGTTCGGAGGAACATAATGGGTTAGGTTGAGACCACTGTAGAACGGATCACTCAGATTCTGACCACTGAATAAGAAGAAAGGGTGCAGTAACTATTTAATGGTATAAATCAACTACTTGGCAGTAAATGTTAACAATACGTGACGTAATTTAAGGTACAGTTAAAGTACCAGCATTAATGGACAGTGAGCAATTTTCTTTTTTTTTTTTAAATAATATGACTCGCCAGTTGGAATTTTTAAATTTATTTATTTATTTTACTTGCTTAATTCTTATCATAGTTGGAATTTGCATATCATAATATGGTTTGAATAATTGAAATACTTCGATGCATTTGTTTTAAGATGTTCTGTTAGGAGGTTAAATTATTGAAAATAAAAATTATATTTCGTATTGAAAATATAAAAGTCAATTATGATCGTTTATATATATATGTCTTTCACTTACAGGTCGTCGTCATTCATCTAGGTACTCCCACGACCACGGTGCGGGGGAGGGCAAGGATGCCCTTTGCTCTCCCCCCATCATAACGCACACGGCAGCAACCCCTCAGGGCTCGCCTAATAATACTCTCGAAATCAACCTGATGAAAGACCTCAAGGATAGACTTACTCCCCTAATGGCCTTCCACGTTCCGGGGCAATCCTTTGAATCCATAGATAAAACATCGGTAAGTTCATGGTCATTGTCCTCGTATTTATTCCTTGCCGATAATGATCATAGAGGGTATAACCTCGATGTATTTTAAGATATCTGCGGAAGAGGGTAATGATGCCTCATAGATGGTATCATTTACCTGTCGATGGATGATATGCCTTTTACTCTTCCTCCTATCATAACGTATCAGCCTTATGTACAAGTAAACCTAGAATTTAATGCTAAGCGTACGAGATACATAATGTAAGAATACCTGGTTTTCCTTTCTGTGGTAATGCATACATTCCTTAATGAGTTTCTCCACGGAAGAGAATTTATGAAGCCAAGCCTACTTCCATGGCAGGATCCCGTAGATATCCTATTAGAATAGCGTTACTCTTCCGATCTTTCAGAATATTAGCAATCCAGAGGTAGCATGTCATTCTTAACTCTAATTCTGTGCATTGTTTTGACGAGAAGATGTCAAACATCTGATAGGCTAATTCTGCTTGACATTCTTCTCGTCAACTGTTAATCACTTTATGTTCAGGATTTCTCTGCCTGCACTAATGGCATATAACTTTGCCTCTTGCATCCGTGCTCACCCAACTAGTCACCCACTTGAGCCGTCAGAAGCAATTTGATCCTCGACTGCCCGTGCTGATCGTAAAAGCCGATTTATTTCCCGTCTTACCTACGAAATTAGGAGGTCTTCTGTTTAAATCCAATCCACAGAAGCATCCTTGAAAAAAAAACGAACTTGTATCGGGAATCCACCTAACTAAGATATCCACTCATAGTCCCGTAACAAAATCCCTTATAAAGAACTGGAATATTAAGTTTACTTATATATACATAATCGATGTCATAACGCAGACTATACAGCAACCCCTCAGGCCTCGACTAATAACATTCTCGAAAGCAAAAGATTTCAGGGACAAACTTACTCTCGTAATGGCCTTCCTCGTCCCAGGGCAATACTTTGAATCCATAGACAGAACATCTGTAAATTCATCGTCATCGTCCTTATACTTTTTGCTTTCCGACATTGATAGTTTTAGAAGATATAACACATTTACTTAATGATGTGTGGAAGGAGGCGAAGGGCAAAATATTAAGAAAGATCTTTTTATCGGTATTATTCTACCGCGAATCAATTATAAAGTACTCAAATAATCGTAAAAAGGGAAGTCATTAAATTGGTATTATAAGTCAGTAGTGAGGTCTTTCCTGCTGGAAGCGAGATACCAGCTGCTGATTTCTTAAAATTTAATTCTGAGTAATAACCTCCTGGATTTATTTGAAATAGCTAGTGGGAAAAAGGGGAATGACATTTCATTATGTTTATACTAGATGGGGGTCATTCCCTTTTCTTAGCCCGTCATATGGCTGGATGCATAAAGTTATGTGAATCATTTTCCACGAACAGTAAAACTCACTATATTTTTATTCAGGAAAATTAAATTAATAATGTCTAAAATTATCAAAGGTATAAAACTTACTTTTTTGCGAAATTGACTTAGCGAAATATGGCAACATTTTCCAGAACTCACCAAATTGGCTATATTGCGCCAATTTTGTCACGAATGTCACCAAATCATCGTTAAAATTTATAATGTTAACTCATAAAGAAAAATATTGATATTCAGTGCAACCGCGGTATATATCTGTTTAGTCTATACGGAAATATATATGGAAAACTGTGACCTCAGACAACAGTTACGACAGACAACTCACGATTAAAGGAAACCACAAAGATGTAATGAAATTTGCAACTCACTAATGTACCACCAAGGGGCATTTAGTTCTACAATCAGATTAAGCCAAAAGCGTAAAATGATGGATGTCAGACATAAGAAACTGATGACGAATAACCAATGAACTTAATTCTTTAATAAAGCCAAATTTATACTATTCTTCTATCTAATTAATTGCGAATTAGAAGAATAATTTAATGGGGCTTTCATTCAAACAACTGTACTTTAAACTTCAATAAAACTATTTTGCTCAATACACGATATTCACCCAATCTATCCCAGATTTTTTCAATCTATCCCAGATCTTTGCTTTTCTTGGAACTAAAAATAAGCAAAAAAAATTTTTGCCTACAAGCAATAGGTAACTTGCAATATTTGTAACAGCATTGGCAACAATTTAATTTCAATTAAGTTTTGCATAAGAATTTCCAATTCAAATTTTTTGTTTTCCTGAAAACTTGTCATTTCGGATTTATATGACTCTTGCGCCCACCCCTTCAATTGAGGCACATTACACATTTTCTTGATGCCATTCAAGTATTCAGCTATCCCATGCTGACAAGAGCATAAAAACGCAAAATTCGTCCATGAATCCAGGTGCTGTTATCAACAACGAACGATCAATTTTATCAAAATATCCTTTTTAAAAGAGTCTGTGTTTAAATCACTTTCGACGCATAATCCTATCATGTCGCCACGTAGCATGTTTTATTCATTAATCACAGACACAGAACTGTTTTATTCATTGTTCTCTCTGGGATTTGGCTACCACTTCATCGAAATGTTTTTTTCTCTTGCAATAGTAATAAATAAATCTAACGCATGGTTTGATACTTTAAATCATGACTAAAAATGTGTTCATACTTACAGAACTCTTCCATAGACGGAGTTCCTAAAGTTAGAATCTCACTTCAATAGCAGATAGTAGTATTTATGAATACTCTCTTCACGCTTATTACGAACTCATCAACATGAAATAGAGGATTGCTCAATGGTAGCGATAAAACTACATGAATTTTCCACCATTTTACGCACCACTGTGGAGACTAACAAATTGGCGACTACCACGTAGTTGTTTTCAAATTTTTTTGAAATTGAGCTTAGGCTAAACGAGAGTGCAACGGCCAAGTTTATACTCGCATAACTCGCTTATAGGGGACGTTCTCAAATTTCTGGGAACGCTCTTCAAAATTCTGGAAACTAAATATTTTGAATATAAACATTAAAATAAACATGGTAAATACTGACGTTTTCGACCTTCATAGAGGTCCTCAAAATTGGGACTCATAGTACTCACCTTTGATTAAAACCTTCTTTTTAAATTTTCGCTGAAAGACATCTCTCCCTGAAGAAGAGAGGGAATAAGGCAGAAAATCAAATTAAACACGTTGACCATGTCCAATTGATCATGGCCATAGCTGAAATAAATATGGTATCATAGGCAAATCGTTAATAAGATTATTGAAATTTTTATATTTCTCCTAGTTATGGTTTGACTATGTTTAATTTGATTTTATCTCTGTCTTATCCCTCCTTTTGAGCCCATTTTCTTGACTTTGTCATTCTACTCTTCGCATCCATTCTTTGTGGTTTGTTCTATTTTTTTCACATTATTCTCACTAGTTGGCCTTACTACTACTGTATTCAAAGAATCACCAGAACGTTGCAAGTGCACTTGGTGAAGCTCTTGGAGCTCGCTCGCACCGAAGAGGAAGCTCGCACCGAAGAGGAAGCTTGCGCATTAAACTTCCGATCGATCATCCAACACTTTCTGGATTTCATCGGTTTTTCAAAATGGAGTAAAAGACGAGGGAAATAAATTTCAAACAAAATAATTCATAATAAGTTTGTTATTTATTTGCCTAAAATAGCACGTAGACTAGATTACACTGTACAATACTTACCATTTAAATTAATTTTAAAATTAAAAGATAAACTTTGATGAGCAGAATTATGCATATAAATCATTTTATTGCAATAAATATAATTCAGTACAAACGAACGGACCTGAATGTCGTTCAAGAGGCGTGCCGAATTATTGGATGCCGGATTAACGGATGTTCGTTCTAATATGTTTTCTAAGTGATATCTGCTTTTTATTTACACAACATTTTGCGTTGTGGTTTATATTCATTTTAATGCATTTAACCCTATCTTGCTACTCAAACGCCACTGCTACTTTGGGTGAACATACACCCATACTTTTAATAGTTCTAATTATTGCTAATGGCATTTAAAAATTACTGCCTTTTATACAAAGAAGGAAAAGTGTTTTTTAACACTTTACAACATAGTTGAAAAGTGTTTATGACTTTGTTCATTCTGTCTGTCTATCTGTCTGCCCGTTAGCACGATAACTGCCGTAAAAATGACTTTATCAAAATGACATTTCAGTATGTTTTTCAGACGGTCTGTGGAAACTATGGGACTATAAATGAATAATATCACTCGATTAGTTTTAGATTGAACCCGGGTTGAAAAATGAAATACATTGAACCCTATGGGACCTAATTTTTCAAACATTTTTAAAGCGAATTTAAAATTCCTAAATTGCTTCGAAATTTTTAGAAAATATTCAAACTATCCCATAAAATATATAAAAAAAAATTCAGTAAAATATGTTAGGTGACTTTTTAAATAAAAATTATTTAATATAGGGAGAAAAACAAATTCAATTAAATTCTGACTCTTGCTATATCCTCCAGAAAGAATAAAGAGATATACTATATAATAAATATCTTTCCAGTTGTTCAATTATTTTATATGTAAGAGAGGTTACATATTTTAAAATAAATATGGTAGATAGCAATTTTTCAAATTTTTTTAAATTGTATATAACCCTTCATGATATACTTATTTGATGGTATTTTTAATGCACTTTCCTACGTTCTAGAGAGTTGAAATTTGGTACACAGCTTAAATTTATAGAACATTTTATTCCACAAAAATTTGGTGGATCCTCAAATATAAATCCTACATTTTTTTTTAAATTGCCTGCAAATAATTCCCGTTCACTTCTATGAATCATTGTTGTAAGATGGTTAAAAATTCTGATGTAGGCAGCACATTACTTTCCCTGCAGACTCATATTCACGTTCTCTTTATTTCTTCAATAATAATTTGAGTTTATCTGCACAAAATAACACCCATAAGTATTTTAAATGACACTGGATTTGCACGTTAAACTTAAATTTGTTTCTCATTTGATGGCTGGGCTTATTGTCAAAGATGGCGTAGCGAAAACGCAAAAAAACAAAAATATCTCAAAAACAGCTAGTCCTAGAGTAATGGAGTTAGTCTTATTCTTTTTGTTGTTAAAAATCATGTGTAAAATAAGCATTTAATTGATATAATTAAGCACACATAGTCTTTTATTTTTATATTTAACGATTTTTGCGGGCCATTTCGCAAAAACATCCCGTCCCCTTTTTCCGAATCGTACCAGAATAACCTACAAGTGATTTATATACCAAATTTTGTTAAATTTGGTCCATTAGTTTTTAGCTAGAGTGGATAAAGACAATTTTTGCCGGCCAGTTCGCAAAGAAGGCAGATTCTTTTATTACGAATCGTATTAAAAGCTAATGAACATCAGGGTTTCCCACACAAAACTTACCTACCAAATATTATGAAATTCGGTCCATTAGTTTTTCAGTTATAGTGGATGCAATATCCTTACAGACACACACACAGATACATCCTTACACACACAGACGTCTCCCTAAAAATAGTTTTTTCGTGTTCCAGAAGTCCCAAAACGTGTAGATCCTTCGAAAATTCGAGTTCCGATCTTCGGCACGATTCCAATACTTTGAATACATACACACACACACACACATATATATTATCTGTGTATCTGTGTATTATCTGTGCGTCTAAATTCCGTGCCTACGATATTACAATAGTTGTGATTTTAAATGATCCCTAAACTTTTATTATTTCTACAACGAAGCCTAATTTTAACTTATGAAGAATGCAAATATCTCAAGCGATTGCAAGGTGAGTTATATAAGAATTGCTGAATTTTTTCACGCAAAATTAATTAGCTCTGGAGTCTGAAATACAAGTTATATGAATGAAATATTCATTGATTTTGCATAGAGAATCAGACGATTTATATTTCGATGAAGTTTTAAATATTTAAGTATAATAAATTACTGTAGTACTGTGATAATGCAAAATATATCACCACTGAATGTATCACATTTTAAAGATTTTTAAATAAAAGTCCATTTCAGTTGGAAAGTGTTTCATAATCAATGCTTATGCATGATTGATCTTTCTTTTTTCTTTCTGGAGAATATAGCAAGAGTCAGAATTTAATTACATTTGTTTTTCTCTGTATTAAACAATTTTTATTTAAAAAACTATCTAACATATTTTACTGAAATTTTTTTTATATATTTTATGGGATAATTTGTATATTTTCTAAAACTTTCGAAGCAATTTGTGAATTTTAAATTCGCTTAAAAAATGTAACAGGTACAACACTCAATATGAATTAAAAAGAGCTTTAAAAATCACGATTTTGAGACAAGATGGATGCCATATTTCATTTTGAAGTGAGTCACGTGATCTCTTCATATGAAGGTCGCGTGATCGTTTCATATAAGATGTGTAATTATTATTTTAATTTTTATTTAAAAAACTACTAAATATGTTTTGCTGAATTTTTTTTATATATTTTATGGGATAATTTGAATATTACCTAAAATTTTGGAAGCAATTTGTGAATTTTAAATTCGCTTAAAAAATATTTGAAAAATTAGGTCCCATAGGGTTCAATGTATTTCATATTTTCAACCCGGGTTCAATCCAAAACTAATTGGGTGATATTAATCATTTACATTCCCATAGGTCCCACAGACCGTCTGAAAAACATACTAAAATTTCAATTTGATAAAGTCATTTTTACGGCAGTTATCGTGCTAACGGACAGACAAACAAACAGAATGAACAAAATCATAAACACATTTCAACTATATTGTAAAGGGTTAAAAACAGACGTACTATTGCACAAGCCCGTTCAGTGGATTGAACTAAAACACAGAAATTACTGGGCGATATATGTGAACTTTGGTATTACTCATAGTTAAACAATACTGACTGATAAATCTCACCGACTTTCATCAGATGATGCTGGTAGGCCTCAGCATGATCTACAGTTGTACCATCCTATAGCAACATCAGCTGTATTCCTCTCGTATACTCAACACTCATCGCTAGGCTGTGGTTTAAACGTCTAGCGATGAGTGTTTACACGTCTAGCCCGTGGGGGGCGCGGTAGCCCATTGGTTAGCGCGCTGGAGTTGCACTCGGTAGGCCCGGGTTCGATTCCAGCCACTGCCAAAACTGCCGCCGTGTTCATGCGGAGTACGATCACGTTAAACATGTGGGTCCGAAAGTCCTTCCGAGAGGTTGGTGGTAGGGGAAGGAGGGTACGGTCCCTGTGGATGCCTCCCCTACTGGGTTCCGGTCTAAATTGGGTGGCACTTCCCGACCGTCCAAACAGTTACCTTACACCTTTCTGGTAGGTCGGACGGTCTGGGTTTCAACAATCAACAACAACGTCTAGCCCGTGGATCCAATGCTTCACTCCTGGAATAATGGCGGCTCACGCGAATACGAATACTTATTCACCATGAAACAAAACTTGTTCTACTATTAGGATCGCAGAAACTTGTCATTATGCTCTGGATTGGTCTACATAACCGAACCAATAAGAAGTTGTTAATGCAAAATAAATCATAATTTAGATCATGATGTAAATGATGGAAATATTATAATCAAAAGGTTATATAGACCTTTTACCTGTTGAGAATAAATCTATTGTTTAATCATTTAATGAAGATATGTTAATTTGGGGCTATATTCTCATTTGATTCTACCGCTAGGTGTTTCTTATTAAAAAGTACACTCTAAGACAAAAAAATCGACGCACAAAAAAAGAATTATCCAAATTAAACAAAATTTGGTACGTGTAATGTGGATGTATAGAAAAAGAAATGATTAAAATTTCAGAACAGTTGGATGATTTATTGCATTGAAATATCTACACAAAATGGGCACGCCAATATGACGTTGGCCCACTTCTAGCCTTCATACAAGCTGTAATCCGACGTGGTATTGATGCATAAAGTTGCCTGATGGTGTTCTGAGGGATGTCGTTCCAAATGGCCTTCAATATGACGAACTAATTCATCTACATTCTGGGATGGTCGTCGCAGGCGACGCCCCATCTCAGCGCAAACGTGCTCAATAGGCGATAGATCTGGGGATCTGGCTGGCCAAGGAAGTGCGTCGTAAGCACGCAGACAATCAATAGAGTGGCGTGCCGTTTGTGGCCTGGCATTATCTTGCAGAAAAGTTAGCCTGGGGTGTCGCGAAAGGAATGGCAATACAAAGGGTCGTAGTATGTCGGCAACGTACCACTGTGCTGTAATGGTGCCACGGAGAAATATCAAAGCGGTCCGGCTATCAAAAGAAATGGCACCTTCAGAGCATAGCTTCCTGTTGGCGGGCCGTGTGGCGTGTGAGAGTAAAAGCAGGACCCTGGCGATATCCGGGCTGTCTCCAGACACGTCTGCGCTGGTCGTCGGGACTCATTTCGAAATGGGACTCATCACTGAAGACAGACAATTCGTTCTCAATTAGAACAATTCCACGTTGATCGGGCCCGGCACTATTGCAATCGCTGTTGACGGTGCATACTGGTCAATAATAGACGCCGCAAGTATAGATTCCGCTGCCATAGTCTTCTATTAATGGTCCGGGTGGTCACTTCCGTGTTTGTCCCACGTTGGATGGCTGATAACGACGAATCTCGTGCTGTCACACCTGCTCTAACAATAGCTCTATCTTCTCGTTCTGCCGTCGCTCTAGGCCGTCCGCTGTCCAATTGCCGCTGAAATCTGCCATTCTGGACCCACTCCTGCCAACATCGACTAATTTCTGCATCGATCCTACCCAAATGCCTAGCGATTCGTTGGTGTGCCCATCCAGCCTCATGCAGTCCGACCTCACGCACTCTTTCAAACTCCTTCATATGTTCGTAGTGGTCGCCAATTCGCCGGCGAGGCATTGTTACAATCAAGGTACGTAAACGCAGTCGAAATCCACTGCACGTTTTGTTCCTGAAAGCGTGGTTTGCTCCTTATATATACCATCATGGTGCTCAATTTCAATGTGTTGTAGTTCCGATTATTCATTCATTGACTGCGAGTTTTTGATCATTTGCATATTCGGTCGAAAGTGTTTGCATGTAAAGTTTCATTACTATCGGATTATTTTACTGCGTGCTTCGATTTGTTTGTCTGAGAGTATACATATACAATATAATGGGACATTTCTTACCCCAGGGCCACCTTGAAATATTGTTTCAAATGATTGTGGCGTTTTTCAATATAAAGTCTTAACTCTTTCTTTTACCTCCATGGGGTAGATAAGAACAATGTGAATACATCAATTTTTTATCGGTATCAATAAGCCTATTTTCAGCCAGATAAAGTTGCTCATTTATAGAAAAATCATAACTTGCACACGGATTTATTTTTATTTAAATTAATGAAAAATAAAATAAAGATTTTTGAAATTCATTAAAATTTGAGCTAAAACATTTTAAAATTTAATTTTCTCTGAAGTAAACGAAGAAGCATTCACCTCAACGCCAAACAAAATTCTTAGAGAACCTTGGTAACGTCACATACAGAGGAGACAATGAAGATCGTGTGACTTAACAGCGTTACTTATGAAAGTCCAGGTGAACCTCACTGAAAATTTATGTATATCATTTATTGCAAAATCTCATTATTGACATATGAGTAAAGTAAAACAGAAATTAAAAATTAATTCATTACCAACAAAGGAAATCTTATTCTACTTTGGGAACCTGAATCGTGCGTAGTCAAAGCTGACTGGATTCGAGTTGGTCAAAATTAACAAGAGAAATAATCTGAGTCGGTTAGATTCGTTGATGTCGATGGAGGTAAATTTAGTCCATCTGAAATTATTGGTTTCGATTGAGCCAATGAAATTCACTTGAAATGGATGGCTGGCGGCAATTTGTTATATTGAAATCCATTAACTCACTGCCAGACATACCACGTTGGTTTCAACTTAAACGACTATAACTAACTTATTGATTCCAATATAATCAATTACTACCGATAGGTCTTACCCAGTTGTCTTCATCTGAAAATGACTGATAGGTAATTGACTAATTGGTAGCAATAAGTTAATTGGAGTCGTTTAAGATGAAGACAACTGGATAAGAGCTATCGATGGTAATTGTTTATATTGGAATCAATAAGTTAGAGTCGTCTAAGTTGAAACCAACGTGGTATAATTGGCAGTTAGTTGATGGATTTCAATGCAGTAAATTGAAGTCGTATACATTGAGTTGTGGAAGGCAATAGTTTAATAGGAGTCAACAGATTCGATGGCGAAAATTTGAAATCATTCGTCGTCAACCGGATCATAATCGACACAAATTAATTCCATTGAATATCTTTGATTGAATTAGATTCAGGAAGTCGAAGATTATTAGAGCTTGAGGAAGGAACCCGGGTCCAACACAGAATCGAATGCATTCGGAATTGGAGGATAGAGCGCCCTGGTATTTGTCGTGCCGTCGATAAGGTGAATAAACGGAGGAAGAGGTGAGGTATTGAAAGCGAAGGGACGGTACAAACACGTGTGTCAAATGCTGGAGCGCTCGTGGTTGGACACTGAATGCATATCTAGAGGAAAGCGTTCGGGCTCTTATAATTTTGTCTACTTTAACCAGTATTTACTGAGTTTTGAAGTGAATAACATCTATGGTTGGGGTATCCGTCCAAATTTGGGTCATACGAAAAATTTAAAACACTTTGGTAGCTTTTACCTCCGAATCTAATAGATAGAAATATTAACAATTTATACTTTTCTCAAAATTATAGTACCATTTAAGAATATACAAAAATAATTTTAATATGTTAATTTTTTTAACAATTTTTTTTTTCGAAAAAACAAAAAAGCTTTTTCGTCTGAGCGAGTTTTCACTACAATGTCTTCTACCCTATAAAAGGTAGATACAAGCAGTAAGCAACGGATATGTTTGGGAATAATATTAAGGAACAGATTTTAGATCCATAATTTGTTTTACAAATCTCTTATAGTTTTTGAGCAATTGTGTTGTCAAATTGTAGACCATAGTAACATTTCTATTTTTAAAGTTTATAATGCTTTTATCCCAAAAACTGAAAAAAATGCTAGCTTTAAACAGCAAGAAGTAATTTGTAGCACTTTGAAAATCCTACCAAGATATAATATTATGTTTCGAATCTCGTTCGTAGTTTTCGAAATATAGTGGTATCCTATGAAATCTACCAGGCGTAATCAAACTTATATAGACTTGGTGAGAAGTATATATCTTACTTCATTTACCAAAAGCATGTTTTATTGGTTGTAAACGAAGAAAACAAGTAATAAACTTCTTAAACTTTATTGGAGTTTTATAACGTTTGTAGAAAACGTTATTCACTAAAAATAATTTCGACTCAATCGAACACAAGCCACCAGTTGATGGAGTCGAAATAGCTGAAATTTTTACTTTTCCCACTTACATAATAATATAATTGCAGGAAAGTACTGTGACATGGTCAAAATCTGAATTCGACTTTTTGACAAAATAGCACGTTTCCATCCAGCATCCCTGATCCGAACGTATTTAACGTATTGCCCTTGTCTCTGAATATATGTCAGTGCATGTGTATATTTATTAATATCATTATTAGTGTGTGTGTCCGTGAGTCTGACAAAATGATATCTCATTAACGAAATTAACAATTTGAGAAAAAATTGGTACTGTTATTATAATCAGTGAAAACTGGAACCCTAATGATACCAGAGTGAATAATCCGAAGACACCCCACATTCCGATTTTTTTTTTCTCCTTTTTTTTTTTTTTTTTTGAGAAAATCATTTGAAATTCATATTGTTAATCATTTTCTACGCAATTCATCATTAGGAAAATATATGGCACCCACTTTAAAACGTTAGCATGAACCGTTCATAAGATATAGCACGTTTATATAACCTTTTAAAACGTTACATAACATTAAAATTCATGGCAATTATCCTTTAATAGCATGAGCGATAGATTTGACGGAATATCGCTAACTTGGTGATATTTTGAAATGCGACCAAATTGACGAAAATGTCGCGAAATTGGCAAAAATGACTCCAAAATTGATAAAAATTCAATACTTTTTAATGACAAAAATCATTTAATATACAGACAATATTGCTTCAATATTTCTAATTTTCAAGTTAGTATACAGATTCTGATGTATTTCTATGTTCATATAATATAATCAATTAAGTTTTTAATACTTTACAACATAGTTGAAATGTGTTTATGACTTTGTTCATTCTGTCTGTCTGTCTGTCTGTCTGTCCGTTCGCACGATAACTGCCGTAAAAATGACTTTATCAAAATGAAATTTTAGTATGTTGTTCAGACGGTCCTTGGGACCTATGGGAATATAAATGAATAATAACACCCAATTAGTTTTGGACTGAACCCGGAATGAAAAAATGAAATGCATTGAACCCTATGGGACCTAATTTTTCAAACATTTTTTAAACAAATTTAAAATTCACTCATTGCTTCTCCAATTTTAGGAAATATTCACATTATCCCATAAAAAATATGAAAAAAATTTCAGTAAAATATATTCAGTAGTTTTTTAAATAAAAATTTAAATAATAATTACACCCATATTATATAAAGAGATCACGTGACCAACTTAAAAAATATGGTATCCATCTTGTGTCAAAATTGTGATTTTTAAAGTTCTTTTTAATTTATATTTAGTGTTGTAACTGTCCTAAAATCGCTTTATTTTTCCTTAAATTCTGTGCATCTACATTCTGAAACAACGCAATTACAATATATTTGAGTTTAAATGATCATCAAAATTTAATTATTTCTACAACAAAGCCTAATTTTCACTTATGGGGAATGTGAACAAATAAAGATGTAGGATGAGTTGTATAAGAATTGCTGAATTTCTTTAAAATTATTTAGCTCTGGAGTCTGCAATATAGCTGATATGATTTAAACATTCATTGATTTTACATAGAGAAGCAGACGATTTTTTCGATGAAGATTAAAGCATAGAGTTAAATTACTTGTACCTCCATGGTTTTAAGTTTTTAAATAAAATTAATTATTGTAGTATTGTGATGAATGAAAGGAATGGAATAAAAGTGTATGAATTAAATATTTACAGCTTTTACATAGAGATCCAGACGATTTATATTTGAATGACGTCATTTGAATAAAGTTAATTTTTTTCGATGACATTTCAGGTTTTCAAATATAATAAATTAATGTAGTATTGTGATAATTTTAAAAATATTACGGCTGAATGTATCGCATTTTAGAGATGTTTAAATAAAATTGCAATGCAATTGGAGACTGTTTCATAATCAATGCTTTATGCATGATTGATCTTTCTTGTTTTAATTTTGCCCTTATTTTAGCAAAATATTCTAAAATTTGTTCCAATTAAAATGATAACATCTATTAGACAAACGTTAAGATATATTTTGCAATATGCATTTCAATTTTAACAGTAGCAAAATAGAGTTGAATAAAATTATTCTTTAACTAAGTACAAGCTATATGTAGTGTTGCGTGTTACCTAAATTCCAATAGAAAATGATCTAAGTGACGTTCTGTATGTTTTAAAAGGACATTTTCAATTCAGCACTTGTTTTCTAATATTTCTATCTCACAAAAACATGACTTCACAGTATAAGAACTCCCTGTCATTTACAAAAAAGAAAGAACCTCCTTCCAAAGATGATTTGCACCAAGTTTCCCCAGTATCGAAGCTATACTTACCGAAGAATCCTAACCCTCCACGTAATCACACGTAGCCCATTTTAGTCGTTGTCATATTTTCAATTGATTATGACTGAAGAGGATTACGTGTGATTTAAAGGATGGTTAAGGTCAATCGGTAGGAAGGTGTTTTTCATTTTTTGTAATTAGGAGTTTTTTACAATGAAGTGATGTTCATGAGAGATTTCTATTTTTTGTAAAAATATTTATCAAACCGATTATGCAACAATGCAGACATTTTAGATTTTACTTTACCGCTGAGTACCATTTATTAATGTTTTTTTCCAGTTTTGAAAGTCTGTATCGAATTTACCGTCAATTTTTAAAAGGAAAATATGTGCCTCCAACCAGAAAATACAAAATAAGCCATCATTGATCAAAATCGGTACGGTAGTTTAGGCTGCAGGTCCGTAAACACTGAAGAAAATGGCCAAAAAATCATATTTCTTCAATTTTTGAAATTCTGAATCAAATGTATCAAGCTTAAAAAAGAAAGTTTGTACCTTCCCCCAGAGCACACAAAATGAGCAACACAAGAGAAAAAAGACCGGACCGAAAATCGTAAAAAGTACACCACTTTTAATTTTTTTTTTACTGAGTGCTCCCGCACCAATTGTTTTTTGTTTTCTATTTTGCTTTTTGTTAGCTGTGTGGTAATATTATATACAAAAGATCAAGATTATAGATGTCTTGAGGACTAAGTTACAGACCTGCGAGAATCGGGTTTTGTCAAGTCACGTATAATATACACAACACATGCCAGCTGCAGACTGGGAAATGCCGACTTAACAGTGACTTGGCTGTTCGAAATGTTGTCACCACGTTCCCAAAAGAACTAGTTTAACTATTAAATGCTCAAGATACAAAATTGTCATGCTTATTGATTTTTATTTATATTTTAATCTATATAAATAAAATTGAAAATCTGTCTGTCTGTCCCATCATTACGGGAGAACGGCTGAACCGAATTTGATGAAATTTTGTGGGTAGCCTCGAAATAGCCCTAATTAAAATTTAGTCCATTTTTGGAGTTTCTACGGCCAGTGGTTCTCGAGATATTAGTGAAAAACAAAACTTTCGTTTGTCTCATCATCACAGGAGAACGGCTAAACCGAATTTAATGAAATTCTGTGAGTGGCCTTGAAATAGCCCACCATAAATTTAGTCTACGTTTCGAGTTTCTAAGACCAGGGGTTGTCGAGATATTAATGAAAAACGAAACTTTTTCTTAAGAGTTCCACTCTCTGACTCCGTGGTTTATCCAAACGAAAAGGTTGAAAATCGTTTGAAAATGAATTAAAACTTTTTTCTCTGAGTTTGGTGGAAGATTTTTTGCGCTAATTGGTCACTTTCTGAAAACATGAATTGTTTGAAACATTAATTTAAATTGAAAATCTAGCTCCATGGTTTATTTTTCACAAGCTTTTACTCAACAATGAAAAGTATAAAGAAATCGAAATGATTATTTAATTTCGCAGTTTATATGCAAGATTCTACCTTATATCATGCTGCTCAGAAACGCAATTAAATTAAATCTGCATATTAATTTTAATTATTATTCTTTCGATTTGAATTTCGCAGTTTATGAGGAAGATTCTATCTTATATCATGTTGCTCAGAAACGAAATTAAATTAAATCTGTCTGTTAATTATAATTATTATTTTTCCGATTTGAATAATAAATAAATGGATATAAAAAAATATTTTGAAAAAGAAAGGTTTGATTTTTCTTTTAATTATATTAATTGCGGACTGCGTACATCACTTTCATTTATTTTGGCAAAGAGTTTTTAAGCTTATATATTTTGTTTAGCTAATAAACTCATATATTGTGTTTACCCAATAAATTCATTTATCCGATTGTTGAAACAGAAAAAGAGTAGAACGGGTACATCTTCTACTACAATTTTACTGTTTTCATTTAGTATATACAAACGGGATCAGGATGTTTTATTCTTCAGATATGCAAATTCAGAGCTACGAATTTAGCGGAATGTCGCAAACTTGGTAACTTTTCTTAAACTTTGTCAAATTGTCGGAAATGTCGCCAAATTGATAAAAACGACGCAAATCAATGAAATTAAATTTGTTTTTTTAGAACAGAGTACTGAAATGTTGTTTCGGTAGCATTTGTCGGTCAGTCCATCCATCCATCCTACATAGTAACATATTTAGCGAATTTTTAAGATATCACTAAATTGATAAAAATGTTTGTAAATCCATAAAAATATCATGAAATTGATAAAATTGTGCCTATTAAATGAAATTAATTGTGTTTTGTTAGGGGGTAGTATTGTGATGATGTTTCATCAGTTTGTCGCAAAATGGGACTATCAGTTCTACACTCCCACTTGGCGATAAATTTGGCGATTTTTTAGATTATCGCTAAATTGACGAAAATGTCTCCAAACCTTCTATGGAGATAGAATTATTCAGACGATATGATTTACATCAATTTATTTGAAGCAAATGATATCTTGTCGTTTAGCAATGGATGTAAATCCAATGTGTTATGCGGCTTACAATTTTTATTAAATCTTTTCCGATTTGAATAATAAAGATATATATATATAAAATAAATTTCATTGACATATCAATGAAAATATCAATGATCATGAAAATATCAATTTTTGACTGAATAATATCAATTACGGTCTTCAGGTTTAAACATTATTATTATTGATATTTTTGGAGATTATTGATTCAGGGATTATTGATATTTTCAAGTTAATAGGCCATTGTTTTATTATGACAAAAATTGTTTAAACTCATATATTGTACGTTGTACGAGTAATCTACAAATGCACGGGAGTACGAGTAATCTACAAATGTACTTCTAATCTACTAGAATATAAGTAGTACAGATATATTGGCATATATTTTGATATATATTGACATCAATTACGACCTTCTGGTATAAAGATTACGGGGATTATTGATATTTTTAATTTATTACGTCATCTGTTTTATTTTGGCAAAGATTTTTGAGATGCATATTGTAATACGTTGAACTTTCTACTAACACACTGGCATGCTTTCTAAATTGCGACAATATAAGTAGTACGGGGATATATATATATATATATATTCCCATATAATTTTAGTGCTTTCGTTCTGGCAGATATTGGAGTCAATTACGGGTTTATTGATATTTTCACTTTATACATATAATGTACTAATACAGGTTATATTTTCTAATATTCGCGAATATATGTAGTACGGGTCCCATACAATTTTAATGCTTTCATTTTGCATATATTGATTCAATTCCTTTTTTTTTTGTAAATTTGCTTATAAAAGGGGTCAGGATATTTTGTTCTTCAGATCTGCCCGTGAAGGTAATTTTGTAGAGCGAGAACAGAGATTCTTAAACTTATTTTTAAGAATATTGTATTAAATATTTTAACAGAATATTTGGATTAAAAATGCCATTTAGTATACTATAGGAATTTGCACATAATTGTGAATTTTTAGTTTCTTTATATTATGTACTCCGTACGAAGAACGAGTATGCTGCTAGTACCACTAAAAACTACTACTCCATCATCATTCTACCATCAATTTTAAATTTGCATTTACATTTAAATTAGCCCGATTCCCGCGTGCTGAGACTGACTCTGTGCAATTTTTAGAATCCTAACTTATATCCTCTTGCGCATCACATTTCGTATATTAAGTGCATTTGATCTGAAAATTTGAAAATAAGATCACGTATATTTAGCCAATCAAGACCTTCACACAAAATATACTTGTCAAGTGCTGGGGATTGATTAAATACAGTAGTGGTCTTCTTGCGCCATCTAGTGAGAGGAAGGAAAAGAAATAGAGTAAGACCAGAACCCAGTGGTTGTGGGCAATCCTGATACTTTCTATGCGTAGCAAGTGGACATTCTACCTCTGAGCCAAATCATATACATTTTTTTTCAACATTAACATCTGTATAACATGCGCAATGCACCAAAATTACCCCAAATCGCTTCATCTAGTTTTGAGATTACGAAAGATCATGAATTTGACATTGTTTAATACCTAAACTAATTTTCCATTTTTTTTTTCTACGTTCACATCTAAAGAATATATGCAGCATACCATATAAATTTGATTCAAATCGTATCAGCGATTTTTATGATTACGAAAAACCAACGATTTTGTTAAAATCCAGTTTTATAAATAAACAATATGCATTATTCGAATTTTTCTTTCTACATTCAACAGTGGCGGCTCGTGACTTCAGGAATGGGTGAAAAAGATTCAGCTGCGGTATTCCCTCCTCATCAACGAACATGATCAAAACACATCACGTTACTAGCACAAGTGTTATCAAATTTTATCTAAATATAGCCAAACGAGTCTGAAAAATTATCCAAACAACAATAATAATAACCAATTCAATCGATAATTTTAAGTGAAGAAGCGTTTCCTGCATCACCTGCTTCACCTCACAAGCCGTCACTGAATTCACATCTACATAATATATAAAACTTGTCGTCCAAATTTGATCCAAATCGCTTCATTGGTTTTCGAGATTACGAAAGGCTAACGATCTGACACATACTACTACCCCACCCCCACCCCCACTCCAGACACACAGACAGTAAAAATCATTTCTGGAATCTACGGATCCCACCTATGTATTTATAGGAAAAAATCCACTTGTGAACAAATCGCAATCACCATATTTTTCTTAGGTTATAACAGTTAAAGTAAAAACGTCCTTTAATCTACTGTTAAAAGCATATCACGAAAAGTGGTACTAGTCCCAGTCAATATTACTATACTTTGGCTCAGAGAGAGAAAAGTTAAAAATAGAGACGAAAATCAAAATGAATTTCTAACTTTCACCTACGCAGTTTGAAAAATCTTAATTCCTGTGTAATTTCAATTCCAATATGAATACTAAATGAATTTCATACGCAAATTGAGAAAGGGAATTAGATTTTGTGTAACACAGCAGAGTTGACAAACTTTAACGCAATTGCTCAATTGACAAAATCCAAATATTGATCTTATTTATAACAGCATTTGTATGATTCAGAAAAGGCAAAATTGTAAACAATATAAGCATCTAAATGCGAGGAATATCACAGTAACAACAATGCACTACAAACTCACAGTACTTTTAGACAAAGATCATTTTTGAAGTCAAACGCCATTTACTTAATGATGCGAAGCAGAGGCAAAGATAAGAATATTCGTCTTTTTATTTGACTTTTTCCCACCACACATCATTAATAAAATTTTTGAGTTTTTCAATAGGGAGTCATTAGATTGCTATTATAAATCAAAAGCTAGGGCCTGCTGAGCGCAAGATTTCAGCTGTTGATATAACGCATTTTATATCTTAATATTGACCCCCGTGTTTTATTTGAAATTGTTGGTTTTAGAAAGGAAAAATGCCATCTATTTCCGTTTCTTTTTCACATTTCTACTCAAAATATTTCTTTCTGTTGGAAGTGTTTGGGGTTTAACCTTCTCTCAATGTATAATGTAGTCGTTTCAGCATGTGGCATGTTTTATTCATCATTCACAGATATGTGGGTCTGTATTTATTGTTCCTCTCCACATCTAGCTGATATATATATTAAAATAAGTCATGGGAATATTTTTTCCTTCGGCAGTATGAATTTAAAACTTGATTTTGTGTTTCAAATTATGAATACAGATTATTTTTGCATTTGTGATTAAAATTAAACGTATGGATTATAATTTATATATTTTATATTTAACGAAAATATATTGTTTTTATTTGGGCAGAGCAGCGTCTACAAATTGTAGGTCTTCTGCAAACATTTATCACTGGTCCCCCTCTATTTTTTCCTCTTGTAAATCTTCTATGTCTTCCCCTCTCTCAAAAATAAATTAAAAACATAAAATCAGGTGGTCGGACCCTCTGATGTCCCCCAATAAAGTGGTATCTGTTGCCCCTATGGGGGGGCCTTGATTTGAGTATATCAATTATAGATCTTTAAGTTATCAGCCATTCCCCACCCATATTGCATCTATATAATCCTATGCATCCCAGTTCTCAGCTAATAACCAACTCAAAAATACAAACCACATATCAAAATAAAAGACAGGGCATGTATAATTATGCACATGCGTAGTGCATAATTTTTATTGGAACACGGATTTTTTTATACATTTTGTCTGAATAGCAATATTTGACGGAATTTCAATCAACAATTCAAGTTTTGTCATATACAAAAACTAGCATTTACATGTTTTTTAATTAATTACATTCTAACTCGCATTGTACGCTGTTTATATAGATAAACTCCTTGTCACATCAATATAAGTATATAAAAGATTCAAATGAAAATAAAAACCCAATACAGTAAAAGAGACTTCTACCCCACTGTCCAATTCGGGTGAGCTGATAAAGGACGCTTACGTTTAAATTTTCGATGCATCAATCTTTTTCAAAAATTTATAAATATTGAAAATAAAAAATTGGTTCGATAATTCAGATGCAAATGAAGGAAACGTGTAAAAAGCATGTGGAAATCAGAATAGAAATGATAAGACAATTTTAGAAATATATCGGTTTTTGAAATTTCAACAGCTCACCACTTCACTCAACCCTTTTAGAGTCCCTCATACAATGGCGTCATCAAGGGGGTGGTTATTTGATGTCGTTCCACCTCCCCCAGGAACCCATTGTCACCCATTGAAGTACTAAGTAATGATGAACAAGATATTTGGTTACTAACACCCAGGGCCGATCCTAGGGTGTCGGCCGCCCGCGTGCAAAGACCTAATGTGCCGCCCCTCTAGAGAATTTTTCATATTTTGACTAATACTTAACGTTGACGTTATAAATTCATCTACCTGTATAAGAGTAAAAAGTAAAACATTAATAAAAATGCAAATAAAATTTGAAGTGCAAAACTTTATTTTTTGGCCAGCTAATAGTTTATAATAGCGACAAAATACTTTAACAAAATAATAAACAAACAAAAATATTACCTTTTAAATAAAAATAGACATTTTATAATTAGAAATGCAAAACAACAGTATTTACTCAGAAAATATAATCTAATAAAGAAAAGTACTAAAGCATAAATCTCGTGAAACGAAAAGTATATAAATCAGTCCTTCTACAAAGACTACCTAATAATTAACTATAAAATAACTTTTCTGGCTTTCTGAGAAGCAAATTTGTCAATAATTTCGGTGAAATCAATTTTTTCAGAGATTTCGGATTCAATAGAGATGATGCCCAAATCTGAAAGCCTTTCTTGTGTCATATTATTTCTCAAGTAATTTTTAATAATTTTTAATTTACTGAAACTTCTTTCACCTGAAGCCACAGAAACAGGTAAGGTTAAAAAAATTCTTATTGCTAGAGCAAAATTTGGAAAACAGGGAATGAGATCATTTTTGAGTATAATTCCTAATATCTCAATTGGCTGTTTTTTACCTGGAAAAATATCTTTGAATGAAGTTATTTCATTAAAGAGTTGTATACCGTCTATATCTTTCCCAATACTTCCTTCCTCCTGTACCTGTAACTTAATATCTAAGTCCATGCAGGCTTTCATGAGATCATCATTAGAAATGTTATGAAACTCATACAGAAAGCAGAATATTGAATGGCACTCAGATAATAAGGTAAATCTTTCATTTACCGAAGAGATCGCGTGATCAAGAATTGCAAAATAGAAAGCAGTCTTGAATTGCTGGAAGGGATTTGAAACTGGTTCATCACTGCCCTCGTAATCAAATAAATGGAGCTTTTTCCTGAGCTTCGACATGGGAAATTCGGGATCAATACCTAAATCTCTAGCAAGTGTTGTTGCTGAATCGATAAATATTTTAAAATTATCGTCAGATCTTTGGGAAACTAAATATTTTTTAAGATTATCTAAGCCTTCAATGCATTCCGCGATGTTTAATTTAAGATTTTGAAGCATTTTACTCAATACATAAATTCTTGATAATAAATCATGCCAAATTAAAATTGAACACAAAAATTTAAATGTTTCAAGACTTTTAATTATTGATTCAGCACCCATTTTTGTTTTCGTGTCTCTGGTGGTATCTTCAATTAAGGCATTCAATGCGGTAATAATGTTTTTTAGGTCTTGTTTTAGAGGTCTAATAGCATTGATACGACTTTCCCACCTTGTTTCACTTAATGGTTTTAAAGTTAGACTTTTCACTTGCTTTTTCAGTAAATCCCATCGATATGGGGACGCAGAAAAGTAAGTATATACCTCTTGTACCATATCAAAAAGACCAGAAATTTCACCACTGGAGCTGGCAGCGTCATTAACAACAAGATTTAATGTATGAGCCGCACACGGCACGTATAATGCTCTGGGATTGATATCGAGAATCCGTTTCTGAAGCCCTATATTTTTCCCCTTCATGTTCGATCCATTGTCGTAGCCCTGACCCCGTATATCTTTAACTTCGAGCTGCAGACTAGGTAATAGCTTCTCTAATGGAAAATTGCACAGACCTTCTTCAGTGGTATTAGTTACTGGAAAAAATCCTAGAAAAAACTCTAAAATATCTATCTTACCATCAGTAGTTGTTCACACATCTAATTACAAACATTATTTATTCTGTGTGGCTAATATCTGGTGTAGAGTCGAGAATTATAGTGTAATATTTGGCTTTTTTGACAATGCGTGTTATCTCCTTACGAATAGATTCGGCTAAAATATTAATTATTTCATTTTGAAAATACTGCCATAAGTAGTGTGGAATACGTGTTTTGTTATCTTTGTATTTACTGACATTATTAAGGTGTTCTGAAATAACTGGATCAAATTTGGCCAACATCTCCACTGCCTTTAAAAAATGTCTCTATGATACAATTATCTCTATGATACAATTTCGTACTAGTTCCTCTGAATGCCAAATTTTGACTGGCTAAAAATTGTACTACAGCAATCATTCTTTCAATGATGGCGGGTCATCGCTTTTCCTCTCGACATTTTGTTGTTCCGCGTCAATAGTACAATTTTTTTCCAGCCTCGTCTTTATTTCGCACCACGATCTTATAGAGTTTGTTTTAGAGTATTTTCATGCTTATTAAGGTAATCCAAACAATGACGACAGTCAGAAAAGTCAGTTCTTACAAGTTGTGTTGAACTATCTTTATCAAACAATTTACATGCAAAACAAAAAATACGATTTAGTTTTATGGAATATCAGAGCCACGCGCGATTTATTTTCTCCCCGTTCACTAAAGTTTTGTTATAATATGAACAGCTAAATTTTCTGCCACTCTCATCGACCGGAAATTTAAAATTTGCTACTTGTTAGGCACCATGTTCTACCAATAAATCAATATTTTTTTCGTTAAAATGTTTGGCCAAGAATATTACGTTACCTTCATTTTACTCTTGATAGTAATGCCCAAAAACTAGATAAATTGAAACCCGTTTTAGATGCACTAGTTTCAAAATTTAAATCTATATACACTCCTGGTAACTGATTTAAATCAATATACACTCTTGATTAACTGATAACTATTTTATTCAAGGTAAGTCATTATTTTTAATACGCTAAAATTTTTAATATTTTGATAAAAGAAAATTTGAAAGAAAAAATATACATCAAATAGAAAATAAGAATTTCCTTTATTCCTGAAAATAGTAGAATGATGTATTGAAAGGGTGATTTTTAGTGAATTTTTTTCGAGAGTTAGGCTTAGCGCAATAAAATTGCCGTCTCCTGGGAACAGTTCGAAAAAGAAGCGCTTCGTCCTTTGGGCCGCCGCAGTTCCGGAATGCAGCCGTCGCGAAAGGGTTAACTTTGCCGAAATAATTCAGTTCTAATCTACAAAGGAGACCGCTAAAATAAAGTTTCTTTTGACCATTGATCTGCGAGCCGCGTGCCGACCGTGGTATACATAAATAAGCTGCCGCACAGTGGAACGAAACATCCTTAGGCGTCTCAAAAATGTGCCCCTTGGTTATTTGTTTAGATAGAAATTTAAAATTTTGTATCCTTTTCTATGCCGTATTGCCGGCTCTGCCACGAATTTCAAATGAAGGATATGCGCTATCAAATGAAGGATATGTGTAAAGAGTAGACATTAATGGACAATGGACCAACACACTGTGCACTAACATTCTATTTTTCTTAAACTATGGGACTTATTTTGATTTTTCAATAACTATTTAAAATTCAGCATATTTATTCGACTTATTATAAGTTTTAAAAAATTTTGCTTGATTGATAGAACTATATGCGGCCTGCTGCCGCCCCTTGTTTTGGCCGCCCGCGTGCGGTGCACGCGCTGCACACCTGCTAGGATCGGCCCTGCTAACACCAACACCCCCCCACCCCCACCCCACCCCAGAATATTTTTCTAGAGAAGCTGCTGCTCTCATAACCCTCTATATAGACAACCCTCATCTCTACAACATTCCATAATCTATCTGCTATACTATGAAAAATAGCACTTGAGTTGCATAGTAAACTTACATAATTTAACTAGCACAGCATTATCATCCTTTTTTCAGAACGAACTGTTAAAAATAACCATGTTGATTTTAAATATAAAATAGCACACAATAAGTACATGGACATTTAACCTATTTACACAACGGATTCAATATAATTTCTGAAAATTAGCAAAGATGTGAATCAAGTTAAAAATATTAATTAGTACTAAACACTATAGTGCATAAAGCAGAAGTTCAGGAACTAATATCTCCATGTTTCGCCCTCAGACTGCCATGAGTCTTCCCGACTCAAGTAGTGCTTCATCTCGCAGCCAGAGGACCAGCATCGGGAGCGACATCCTCATGTACGTGCCAAACTATGCAGTTCCTAACTCCCCCATGCAAGGAGACGCAGATTATCTAAATGTCACGCTGCAGGTAAGTTAATCTTAGTCTAAAGTCAAATTACACCTACAGTTCTTCTGAGGCAAATAACCGTTTAAATATGGAATCAAATTGGATGAAGCAATCAATTTTAATTGCAGCAATCCTTATTGCTGATAGTGATTATAAAAACCAATAATAAGATATGAAAGCTAGAGGAACTAATCACGTATGACTAGCTTGTAGATAAGCAAAATTACCACGTAAATGAAAAACAAAGTTAGACATTCAGACAATTATTGTTAGATTATCTTCCAATTTAACATTCTCAGAAAATACACTTATTAATAAGCTAAATGGATTCCAATCTATGAATAGCAACCCAAATTTGAGTCTCATGAGGCTTTTTGAGGGTCGCCCATCTACTATGCTAAATATACAAACTTTGGGTTGCGTTGCAAATGAGATTTGAAAATTTTAGTGGAGAGCAAATAAGCTTGGGAACCACTACTCTAAAGTCAGATGGCTCGTTTGGTATGGGTACTTTGTTTATGGGTTCGTATGTTTGCGCGTATTCTTATTAATAGACGTTTACTAATTTCATTATATAACTACATATTTCACACACACAAGTTATACTTATAACATTAAGGACAATATAGAGTGGAATTAACAAAATGTTTTGATCCAAATTTCAAAGAGTACCTTACAAATTTTACAATTGTGTCTAAATTCAAATTGAATATCAAATTTTGTGTTTTAATGTGTGGAAGCATTTGTATGCTACTATTTGATGCTTTCATACTAGATTTGCACCATGTAACTAATAAAATTTAGTTTAAGGCAAAATGCAATAAAAATTAGCAGTGTCAACCGGTTTCAAAAGTACAAAACAGTCCTCTTTGTCAAGACAACCCAGTGGCGCAACCTTCACTCATTAAAGCAAGATCCACAACTGCTGTTAAAACAGCAAACGTGACTAAAGCAGGGTAAAGGTGTTGCCATCGGCAGGAGGAGATAAAAAAAAGTAAAAACCGAGAAAAAAGATCGATTAGTAAGATACTATGAATGAACGGTAACATATCAAAGAGGAAAACGAACTGTCAACAAGAGATACAAAGCCCTTGTTCAGTGAGCAAAACTAAGATAATAATTAGTGTTTGATAGAGCAATTAGGTTCATAGTTTTACTCGCTTAGACTGAATAAATGCTTTGAATCGCTTGTTGAACACTCACTTTCCTCTTTGGTATTTTGCTGTTCATTCACAGTACCCTACTGCTCTCCCTTCTTTCCCGCTTTTTACCATTATGGCAGAAACTTTCTTTGGTGCATGGTACAAAGTGAATTTTACTGAGCTTTTTTCTTTATTCTGCATCGATGGAAGCGCCTTATGCGAAAACACTGATAGGACTACCCTTGCAGCAACGCTACTTTTTACCATTCCTTTTCCTCCTCTCACCATTGCCAGCGCTCTTTTCCTGCTTCAGTCGCACTTGTCATTCTAACAACAGTTGTCGAATCTTTTTTAACGATTTAAGGTTGAACTACTTGCTTTTTCTGACAAAGAAGACCGTTTTTACTTTCGAAACCAGCTGACACTGTAATATTGTGTTAGATGTTACCTTAAATGAAGCTTTATTCAATATATTGTATTAACAGCAGATTTAGCTCTGCGTAGATTTGTATCGTTTTGATTTGCACACATTGAACTTCTAAAGGGTAAGCAACAATATGACTTATTAATTTAGATCAATAAGCCTTGTTACTATTCACCCCAAAATTTAACATTGATTCTCTAATTTTTATTAAAGGCTGTAGAGAGAATGCCATGCCAAGAAAAAAGTGATGACGAGCTTCAAGAAGAAAACTATCCGAAGGTAAAATTGAAAGATTGTGACGATGGAGACGTTTTCACTGTAGAGGAAGATCCACAGTGCCCGGATGCCTTAAAGAGCTTAAATGAAAATAAAAATCTAACACGGTAAGAAGATACTTCTGCTTCAACCTCCTACTCTTGCCTTTTCGAATGAATTAAAATTCTGATGAAATAATAAATAACGTAGTAAGTTTAAAAGTTCAAACTTTTGATGCACCAATCTTTTCAAAAATTTAAAAATAATTAAAATAAATAATTAGTTTGATAATCAAAATGCAAATGAAGGAAGCATGCAAAAGAGATGAGGGAGTTAGAATAGACAAGTATCTTTGTATTCGATAACGTAATGATATTTTCAGTCAAAAGACAGAAAGAATTCGCTTAGCATTGATTTCTTTAAAAAGGATCTTTATCTTTCTTCTGCCTTGAACTTTCCGTCAGTTTAAAATTTAAAAAAATCGCCGAGAAATTAATTATCTAAAGACTTTGTTGATATATATTTCATTTATTCAAATTTAATGAATAATTTAAAAAATAGCTTTGCTTTTTAAAACTTTGCTTATCAACCATATATCCTATGTACTTTTCAAAATTTTACTCTCTCCTCTACATAAATATAATATTTTAGTCAAAGAACTATTTAGAAAAAAGACAGTATTGCTTAGTACATGACAACCAAAATAAATCCCGCTTAAATATAGTAATAAAATGTATTTTACTAGGTCATTATTTTAATAGAATTTATTCTTGTCTATTAGAATACACGTATTTAACCACCGACACTGCAATGGTGGAGTGCCTGTTCTGAAGGACAAGAGCTCTGTGATCTTAAAGGACACTGAAGTTTATTTGACACACAAGGACGTAAGTCCTCAGTATTCTTTAAAGAGCCAAGACTCTGTCCCTGCCGAGTGCCACTTAACAATACGCCGAGATTCTATGGAGACCAGAGGTACTTGCAGTAGCAGGCACAACTCTCTCAACAGTGAGACATTATACCCTCCACTTAGTCGACAGAGTTCTCTTACCAGCGTCAGTCTTTACCCTAGTAGGCAGAACTCGGTGAGTGGAGGTTCATCAAAAGAACCACCGCCGTGTGATGCAGGTCTAGTGGTGCTAGAGGAAGAGGTAGTTCCACCAGCTCCAAAATCGGACTGCAAGAATGACAGATGTGAAATAACAGAAAAGGTGAGTGAGACTATACATTATTCAAATTAGGTTTATTCTACAATGACATAAAACTACACTCATTGCCATAAAAATTTAAGCACCCAGAAAGAGTTGCCGGAATCGAACGAAATTTTATATATGTGAGCGCAACGTTGATATAAGTGATACAAAATCAAAGCAAAAGGATCATTTATTACAAGAAAAACTACAAAAGAATGGAGCTTCTAGTACCCCGTTGGGCCACCTCTAGCGTGAATACACGATGCGATACGGGTGGGCATTGAGGCATGCAGGTCCTGAATGGTGTCCTGCAAAATCTCATTCCACAGTTGTTGTAAGCGCGCCTCTAGTTCAACCAAACTCATAGGCTGTCCAACTTACCGTCCCAAGTGGTCCCAGATATGCTCGATCGGTGACAAATCTAGGGATCAGGCAGGCCAGGGAAGAGTGGTAATGTGGCGGAAGTATTCCTGTGCCACCCTTGCTGTGTGTGACCGACCATGCTTCTGTTGAAAAATACCTCCTGAGAACCCTGCCATGAGTGGCAAAACATGTGGCTGAAGGATGTCACGAACGTACCGCTGGACTGTCATAGTTCCGTGGATCAATATTAGAGGTGACCAAGTGTCATTTGCGACAGCACCCCATACCATCACACCAGCTGTGGGAGAGGTGTGCCGCTGTAAAGCGAAGGCAGGATTGAGGCGTTCACCACAGGGCCTCCACACACGTACACGGTTGTCATCACTGCCCAAATTGAATCTCGATTCGTCATTGAAGACGACCTGGTTCCATTCGTGTTAATAATGTGAAACAAAATATTAAATCATTGATATGCTTAAAACGCACACAAATTTTATATATTACATATTAGAAAATGTACATGGCGTTGCCCGAGATTTAAAGCAGAGGTTAAATGTGTCAATTCATTCATTTTTTTCAAAGCATAGTCACACTCCTTCCTGTTTTTAAAACCAAAAACCAAATTAACTGCAGTTCAAACCGTACATAGCAGAATCCTATAGTTTCAATCCATCTGCAGTTCCGCTCAGCAATTTACTGCGCATGAGCACAAACGTCTACTGTTCCTCATTACAACGCCTAAGTTATCAACCACCAACCAGAGAAAGAACGAAATCGAGAATCTGGATTTTTTATGCTTTTGGTTAAAAATTAACATAAAATCATAAAATAGAGTAATAAAAAAAAAAGTTAAAATGCGGAGCTATACGCCCATATTTTGCTAATCTTCCTTTTTACTTTCCTTATATACATAATGTATAAGGAAAGTATTGTGACGGGGTCGAAAATTCGAATTCGAGTTTTCGACGGGAGAGCACGTTTCAAGCATCCCTGATCACGAATCAAACATTTTTGAAGTGATGTCTGTGTGTGTGTATGTGTGTGTGTGTGTGTGTGTGTGTATGTGTGTGTGTGTGTGTGTGTGTGTATGTGTGTGTGTGTGTGTGTGTGAAAATATGTGTGTGTGTGTGTCAGTGAGTCTGTAGAGACGATAACTGACGAATGAATGAACCGATTCAAACCAAATTTGGTACAAAAATCACAATCTGTAAACACTGGAAGCCTATTGTTTTTATACGTAATCGAATGTTCAGAACCCCCCCCTAAATTTTCGAATAAAATTTTGAAAAAATCGTCAAAAAATCAAAACCGCTAATAAAGTTACGCAAATAGACATTTCTTATGTAATTTTTCATTAGAAAACGATTGGCATAAATTTTAGAACGCTAACATGAACCGTTCTCGAGATATTGTACATTTTTCAAAAAAATTATGAAAAAATCACATAAAAAAAAAAATTCCTATTGAGAAACATGTTCACTTTTCATATGTAATACCATGCGATAAATTGAGTGACATCATTCTCGTGGATCTAGCTTGTTCCATTCATGAAAAAATATACTTTGAATAATACTTTTGTATTTAAACGCCAATAGTCATTTATCTGCTGTAAGAATAACTTTTTTCTTAGTGCATAACGCTTGGCGAGATTTTGGGGACGAATTTGGCGGAATGTCGCCAACTTGGCGACTTTTTTGAAATGTTGCCAAATTAATGAAAATCTCGCCAAATGGATAAAAATGATGCTAAATCAATGAAAATGACGACTAATTGTCGAAAATTCAATATCTTGGAAAGAATATTAGTATCTACTATAAGAAAAACCTATTTTTTTACTGTAAAAGTAGTAAATTCATTACATTATATAAGGAAAGTCATGTGTTGCCCACATCAGATTTTTTGTATGTACTTTCCTGTACTAATCTTCCCTTTTTGATTTGCGGCGAAATAACAAGATAAATAATAAAATATGGGATGTATACAAGATTCGGTGTATTTATAAATAAATAAATAAGTAAATATAGTTATACGGATTCGATTCAAAAACCATTATAAAAAAGAACAAGTAAGGAAAAAAAAACAATAAGAAGGTCAAACCAACGAAAATAAAAGTCGTAAGGTTCCGCGACATTTTACGAAATACTTTAAGGGCTCCAAAGAGAAAGTTTGGGAATCAGTGATATAGATATTGTAGTTAGTCTTCTACGTTGCAGTTCATTAATTTGAATATTAAATAGGCTTTTCTTAAAACCTTTTCTTGAAGTCTCCCAGGGCACAGCGACTAGACTAAGAATATACAAGAAAGATTAATCATGCATAAAGCATTGATTATGAAACACTTTCCGATTGCAATGCAATTTTAATTAAACATCTCTAAAATACGGTACATTCAGCGGTAATATTTTTAAAATTATCACAATACTACAATAATTTATTTTACTTTAAAACTTAAAACCATGGAGATAAAAGTGCTTTCTAACTCCATGCTTAAAATCGATCTAATGCTATAAAATCGTCTACTTCTCTATGTAAAATCAATGAATATTTCATACATATCACCTATATTCCAGACTAAATAATTTTGCGTTAAAAAAATTCAGCAGTTCTTATACAACTCATCTTACAGCTTGATTTGTTTACGTTCTTTATACGTTAAAATTAGGCTTAGTTGTAGAAATAATCAAAGTTTGATGATCATTTAAATTAAAAAATATTGTAATTGCGTTGGCGCAGAATATAGATACACAGAAAATATACAAAACAATAAAGCTGTTTTAGGACGGATGCAACACTAAACATAAATTCAAAAGAACTTTAAAAATCATGATTTTGACACTGGGAAAAAAAATGGATGCCATATTTTATTTTAAAGTGTGTCATCTGATCTCTTCATAAATGCGGTGTAATTATTATTTTAATTTTTATTTAAAAAACTACCGAACATATTTTGCTCAATTTTTACTTTCCTTATATACATAATGTATAAGGAAAGTATTGTGACGGGGTCGAAAATTCGAATTCGAGTTTTCGACGGGAGAGCACGTTTCAAGCATCCCTGATCACGAATCAAACATTTTTGGAGTGATGTCTGTGTGTGTGTATGTGTGTGTGTGTGTGTGTGTGTGTCAGTGAGTCTGTGGAGACGATAACTGACGAACGAATGGACCGATTCGAACCAAATTTGGTACAAAAATCACAATCCATAAACACTGGAAGCCTATTGTTTTTATACGTAATCGAATGTTCAGAACCCCCCTAAATTTTCGAATGAAATTTTGAAAAAATCGTCAAAAAATCAAAACCGCTAATAAAGTTACGCAAATAGACATTTCTTATGTAATTTTCCATTAGAAAACGATTGGCATAAATTTTAGAACGCTAACATGAACCGTTCTCGACATATTGTGCATTTTTTTTAAAAATTATGAAAAAGTCACATAAAAAAAAAAAAATTCCTATTGAGAAACATGTTCACTTTTCATATGTAATACCATGCGATAAATTGAGTGACATCATTCTCGTGGATCTAGCTCATTCCATTCATGAAAAAATATACTTTGAATAATACTTTTGCATTTGAACGCCAATAGTCATTTATCTGCTGTAAGAATAACTTTTTTCTTAGTGCATAACGCTTGGCGAGATTTTGGCGACGAATTCGGCGGAATGTCGCCAACTTGGCGACTTTTTTGAAATGTTGCCAAATTAATGAAAATCTCGCCAAATGGATAAAAATGATGCTAAATCATTGAAAATGACGACTAATTGTCGAAAATTCAATATCTTGGAAAGAATATTAGTATCTACTATAAGAAAAACCTATTTTTTTACTGTAAAAGTAGTAAAATAATTACATTATATAAGGAAAGTCATGTGTTGCCCACATCAGATTTTTTTTTATATATTTTATGAGATAATTTGAATATTTCTTAAAATTTTCAAAGCAATTTGCGAATTTTAACTCTTCTTACAAATGTTTGAAAACTTAGTTCCCATAAGGTTCAATGTATTTCACTTTTTCAACCCGGGTTCAATCAAAAACTAATTGGGTGATATTATTCATTTACATTCCCATATGTCCCACAGACCGTCTCGACAACATACTAAAGTTTCGTTTTGATAAAATCATTTTTACGACAGTTATCGTGCGAACGAACAGACAGATAGACATAATGACCAAAGTCATAAACACTTTTCAAATATGTTGGAAAGTGTTAAAAACGCTTTTCGATCTTTCCGATGATGTCAAGCTGGAAACTCTATGACACTATTTTCGATAGCTAAAGATCCGATTTGTGTGAAAATCGTTCAAAATTGTGCTTCAATACAAAATAACTAAAAAACTATTTTACATTTTACAAAAGTCGATGCCTGTTGTACCTCTACTAACTGATTGTCAAATTTCACGGATATTTTCCTCTACAGACGACACACACAGAGACAGACATTTTCCTTTATTAATATGTATAGTAAGATAAGCCTTTTTGAAAGCTATATCCTTGATGTTTGAAACCTTTATAAAATAGTTTATTTTTACGTTTGAACATGTTTTCTCTTGTCACTGGGATAATTAAAAAAAAGAAAGATCAATCATGCATAAAACATTGATTATGAAACACTTCCCAACTGCAATGCAATTTTATTTGAACATCTCTAACATGCGATCGATACATTCGGGGGTAATATTTTTAAAATTATCACAATACTACAATAATTTAGTATGTTTGAAAACTTAAAACTCCATCGAAAAAAAAGATCTTTATTCAAATCTTTATTCGTCATTGGAATAAGAATCCCCTGGCTCTCTATGTAGAAGCAGTAAATATTTCATTCATACACTTTAATTTCATTCCTTTCATTCATCACAATACTGCAGTAATTTATTTTATTTTAAAACTTAAAACCATGGACCTAAAAGTACTTAAACTCTATACTTAAAACTGCATCGAAAAAGTCTACTATAAAATCGTCTACTTCTCTATGTAAAATCAATGAATATTTTTCATATCAGCTATATTGCAGACTCCAGAGCTAAATAATTTTGAGTTAAAAAAATTCAGCTATTCTTATACAACTCATCCTGATGTGTTTACATTCTCCATAAGTAAATATTAGGCTTCGTTGTAGAAATAATCAAAGTTTGATGATCATTTAAGCTCAAATATATTGTAATTACGTTGTTTCAGAACATTGATGCACAGAACTACGCAAAAATAAAGCGGTTTTAGGACGGATACAATACTAAATATAAATTAAAAAGAACTTTAAAAATCACGATTTTGGCATAAGATGGATGCCATTTTTATTAACACTTTACAACAAAATTGAAAAGTGTTTATGACTTTGTTCATTCTGTCTGTCTGTCTGTCTGTCTGTCCATTAGCACGATAACTGCCGTAAAACTGACTTAATCAAAATGAAATTTTAGTATGTTGTTCAGACGGTATGTGGGACCTATGGGAATATAAATTAATAATATCACCCACTTAGTTTTGGATTGAACCCGGATTGAAAAAATGAAATACATTGAACCCTATGGGACCTAATTTTTCAAGCATTTTTAAGCGGATTTAAAATTAACAAATTGCTTCGAAAATTTTAGGTAATATTTAAATTATCCCATAAAATATATAAAGAAAATTTCAGCAAAATATATTCAGTAGTTTTTTAAATAAAAATTAAAATAATAATTACACCTGTTATATGAAGCGATCACGTGACCATTGTATGAAGAGATCACGTGACCCTCTTCAAAATGAAATATAGCATCCATCTTGTTTCAAAATCGTGATTTTTAAAGTTCTTTTTAATTCATATTGAGTGTTGTATCCGTCCTAAAACCGCTTTATTTTTGCTTACATTCTGTGCATCTAGATGCTGAAATAACTCAATTACAACATATTTGAGTTTAAATGATCATCCAAATTTGATTATTTCTACAACGAAGCCTATTTTTCACTTATGTAAAATGTAAACAGCAAAATATGTGGAATGAGTTGTATAAGAATTGCTACATTTCTTTAACGCAAAATTATTTAGCTCATGGAGTTTGCATAGCTGATATGAATGAAATATTCATTGATTTTACAGAGAGAAAGACGATTTTTTCGATGAAGTTTTAAGCATAGAGTTTAATTACTTGTAACTCCATGGTCTTCAGTTTTTAAATAAAATAAATTATTATAGTATTGTGATGAATGAAATGAATGGGAAAATGTTTATGAATGAAATTCTGCTTTTATAGAGAGAGCCAGGCGTGTTATATTTCGATGGTGTCATTTGAATAAATTTCAGTTGTTTTTGATGACGATTTCAAATATAATAAATTTTTGTAGTATTATGATAATGTTAAAAACATTACCGAGGAGCCAGGCGATTTATATTTAATTGACGTCATTTGAATGAAGTTCATTTTTTTCGATGAACTTTTAAGTTTTCAAATATAATAAATTAATGTAGTATTGTTGTTGTTGAGACCCAGACCGTCCGACCTACCAGAAAGGTGTAAGGTAACTGTATGGACGGCCGGGAAGTGCCACCCAATTTAGACCGGAACCCAGTGGGGGAGGCATCCACAGGGACCGTACCCTCCTTCCCCTACCACCAACCTCTCGGAAGGACTTACGGACCCACATGTTTAACGTGATCGTACTCCGCATGAACACGGCGGCATTTGTGGTAGCGTGCAAATCTAGCGCGCAAACCACGGGGATACCGCACCCGAGATGGCCAACAGCACGCGGTGTTCCGAGGTGGTCACCCACCAAGTACTAACCGCGCCCGATGCTGCTTGACTTCGGTGATCTAACGAGAACCGGTGTTTTCAGCACGGTACGGCCGTTGGCCCTAATGTAGTATTGTGATTCTTTTTAAAATATTACCGAGGAATGTATCGCATTTTAGAGATGTTTAAATGAAATTGCATTGAAGGTGGAAAGTGTTTCATAATCAATGCTTTATGCAAGATTGATATTTCTTGTTTTATTTTGAAGTGGGTCACGTGGTCCCTTCATATAATATGGGTGTAATTATTATTTTAAATTTTATTTTAAAAACTACCGAATATATTTTGCTGAAATTCCTTTCCTTTTTTAAGGGATAATTTAAATATTTCAAAACTTTCGAAGCAATTTGTGAATTTTTAATTCGCTTAAATAATGTTTGAAAAATTAGGTCCCATAGAGTTCAATGAATTTCATTGTTTCAACCCCGGTTCAATGCAAAACTAATTCCGTGATATTATTATTTTATATTCCCATGTGACCTACAGACCGTCTGAACAACATACTAAAATTTCATTATGATAAAGTCATTTTACGGCAGTTATCGTGCTAACGGACAGACAGACAGACAGAATGAATGTCATAAACACTAATAACCTATCATAAACTATCATAACCTATCTTGTAAAGAGGTCATAAACTATCTTGTAAAGAGTTAAAAATTAGAGATAAAGTCAACGAGAAATTATAAATATGCCCCCTTCAACTTCAAAATAGTCCAAACAAGCATTTTCAAGTTTGAAGATAAACACTTAGAACACTAGTTTCTCAAGAAGCCGCAGAAATGATTACATAAATTTTTATAAGAGTAGACAATTCTCTTCACATTCTGCTAGCTTTTCAGCTTTTGTTTCACTGAATCTCATTTCATAATTAACTTTTATGGTGACAAATTGTTCAAGACCTGAA
This sequence comes from Amaurobius ferox, assembly GCA_951213105.1. Lineage (NCBI taxonomy): Eukaryota > Metazoa > Arthropoda > Arachnida > Araneae > Amaurobiidae > Amaurobius > Amaurobius ferox. The sequence continues at coordinate 127,733,759 of OX578137.1, forward strand.
ATTCTATATTCTCTTTTACAAAGGAGTAAAAATTATTAGCCAGTGTCGTCATTTTAAACAATCAAAAATATATGACTAAATCTATAACAATCGTGTGGCGTCGTTAAGAAGAGTTAGAGTCATGATTCCTCCATGGTCTACGTAACCCCATTGGCTATAAAATATCTACCACAGGAAGTCAACTGTCGACCTTTTACGAGACCTTGACTATGCTTATGACGGCAGTAACTCATAACTAGAATCTGAATTTTGCCCTATTTGTTTATTTTTCTCCTGACTATAACATTGTACGATTCTAACGCATATATCCATTTCCGGCTCTAAGGAGCACACTCACTCTCAATATCTTATACTGCATGTAAATGATTATTTCAAGGGTTATCATCAATAAATGGCTATTTCAAGAGTTACTGCCTATGTATATCTATTTTAAGAGTTTAACAAAGTGTTAATTTATTTTCCCTGCTTTTCTTGGTCAGCAAAATTTATGCCGTACAACTATTGGGGGTTCGCTAAAGATTTACACTTCCATTTCTTTCTCCCTTTTCCTGTTCAAAATTTTTCTTTTTACTTAAAATGTCTATTTCTTGAATTTGGCTGTAGTTAGAGCTTAGAAGATAAATGATACTGTTCAGCATCTAATTCTGGGGACGTTAGGGGGGGGGGGAGGAGATCACTATTTTCACTTCCGGTTCTAGAGATGTCACTTTCGATTTTAAATACCCTTTTATGACATTATGATATCATGCCGTGTGGATCTGGCTTATCATATCATAAGAACATTTTGACAGACAGAAGATGTTCTTTTATACCAGCAAATATTGAAATTTATTTGGAAGTAACTTGTCAATATTAAATAAATGAAAATAGATAATGAAAATGGATAAAGTGTTGTGTTTAAGGTAATTTTTCAGGTTAATAAATTGCAGTAAAGTGTGTGTGTGTGTGTGTGTTAATTTCAAGATTTGTAGGTAAGCCGATTTGCTGTCTTCTACAACAGAACTATGTATGAATGAGACTTGATGAACAATAATTTTTAACTTGTGATTGGACTGTTTTCGTGTCCTTTTTTACTTTATAAATTACAGCCTTTTTTATCTTTGTTAGTTGTCTATTGTGCCTGCCTAGTTCAGAGATTGTTGATGCCTATAAATACTAGCTCGAGTCATAACTATAGCATCTGTAGTGCATTTATATTTCCAAAACAAATACTTTGTAATTCTCCGTTATATGACTTCCGATTTCAAACGAACACTATCTCTGGAATTTTTTGCAACTTTAATTTTCTAAAAATAGTTTTCGGTATACAAATGTCCGTAATCATAACTACATTTATTTATTTTAATAAATTTTATAAGTGAAGTCAATATAGAGCTTTGCACCATGTTTTCTTACATGTTTTTTTCCATGTTTTCTCATGCGTTCTTCCATGTTTGCACCATGTTTGCATCATTTTTTCCTCTCGTCTTCCATTTCTTGATAAACTTTGAAACCTGAGATGGTGTTTCCATGGGTCTCAGCGTTTCTATCATTATACTGACTTCCAAATAATGTCCTTAAGCACCTCAGTAACTGTGTAAGGAAGAGTACATGAGTGTGCACGTTAGGTCTGTCTATAGAAAAGTGACTATACCCGATTGAGTAAAAATCATTGCAGCGTCCCCACCCTAGTGGAGAATTTGAACTGTTAGAATAACGAATTCTGTAACAAAGCGAGATAAACGGCTAAAGACAATCACAAAATGTTTGATCATTGTGCAATTATATTGACATTATTAGAGCACCAGCGTATTATAAAAGCACCAGCGTATATAGAAAGCAATAAATATGTGTCATATTTACTGATTGGACAAGAAACCTTCTATCAAGAGTCGTGACAAATATATTAATTCGCATATCCTTTCCTACACGTGCTGCCATTTATCTCACAAATGGGAACTACGTCACTAGCCTTATTTGCATACGCTCATGAATAGTTCGGCAACGCTTAAAAATAGTGTAGCATGGCTGCGCATCTGGCAAACGATTAAGAATAACTAACCTGGTAATTTATTGCCTCCGTATATTAATTTCGTTCGTTACTGGTTTGGATTCAAACTAATTACAGAATGCTCTACAACTGTGTAATTAACTTTTTTCGGCAATCTCGCTTTATTGCTGAATTCGTAATTCTAACTTTTAATAAATTCTCCACTAGAGGCACTGCAATCCCTTTTATTCGATCGAGCATCGTCAATTTACCATAGATAGAATAAAAGTGTGCACTCATATACCTTTCCTTACAAAGCTGTTGTGGTGCTTAAGAACTTTCCTGGAAGCTTTATATATTGTCCGATACGAATGGTTTATCATCTAGGAATACTTGGTCCAATTCTACATACTGAACATCTTTCGCTCAAGATAATGTGTATTTATTACCTCAATTTATTTTTCTCTCAAGATAATGCGCATTTATTTCCTCATTTTTTTCTCTCAAGATAATGTGTATTTATTTCCTCAATTATTTTTCTCTCAAGATAATGTGTATTTATTTCCTCATTTTTTTTCTCTCAAAATAATTAAGTGTATTTATTTCCTCAATTATTTTCTCTCAAGATAATGAGTATTTATTTCCTCAATTTTTTTTTCTCTCAAGATAATGTGTATTTATTTCCTCATTTTTTTCTCAAATGTGTATTTATTTCCTCAATGTTTTTTCTCTCAAAATAATGTGCATTTGTTTCCTCAATTTTTTTCTGTCAAGATAATGTGTATTTATATCCTCAATTATTTTTCTCTCAAGATAATGTGTATTTATTTCCTCAATTTTTTTTTCCCTCAAAATAATGTGTATTTATTTCCTCAATTTTTTCCTCCCCAAGATAATGTGTATTTATTTCCTCAATGTTTTTTCTCTCACGATAATGTGCATTTATATCCTCAATTTTTTTCTCTCAAGATAATGTGTGTTTATTTCCTCAAATCTGTTTTAATCGCAAAAAAAATATTTTTACTTTAAAGAGGCTTTTGAGGAAAATAAATTATTATATAATACCCATTTTAATCCAAATAATTAAATTCCTTGTCAGGTCTTCCTAGTTGGTAAAAGGTATTTTAAATGCTTTAAAAATGATTAAACGTTTTATAGAATAATTGGGTTTATTTTTTTTCAGGTGTGTTGGTTTATCGAACCAAAAGGCTGGATCAAAAGAAGGGAAAATTTTTCCATATTCTTATTTCCTCCTTCAAACAGGTACGTAAAAAAATATTAAGCTCACGGTATTTTGAGAGAGAAAATATTAATTGCATTTTTTACAGATACTTAACCTCTTCATTCAAATCAAGATATTTTTTTTCTTTTATGAGAAAGAAACTAGTTTACGAAACTTTTTATTCTTCCTTCGTGGAAAGTATTTTGAATTTTGCAGTTTTTTTACACTCTTGATTACGAAGTAATTTTCCAAATATGAAGAAATTCTTTAGAATTCATCAGAGAGAAAAAGTATATTCTTCAGTTTAAATAAAGTCTTATCTAAGTATTTTTCCTTGAAACAAAGATAAAAGAAATAGTTGTGTAAAAAACATATTCTTTTACTAATGGGAAATATGTTTTTCAAAACGAAACTTTCCTATATTTATGTCGTAAAATATCGCTCGTATATGCAGATTAATGTCATCTAAATGTTATGATGAAACTGGAGTAATTTTTAACTAGTTATTATGTTTTTGTACATAAATTATTTTTGCCTTTCTATAAAGCTTGAGAATAAATACTTCATAACTCCTCCAAAAATAAATGTAACGCTCAGGTTAATCTAACATTGGAAATTTACTTTAAAACTTTTAAAAATGTTTTTTATATATGTAAAAATATCTACACTTTGTGCACTTAATAACATATTTTAAAAAAAACATTTTATTTATGCATGGAACAAACTGGTCGCAGTCCATGGAAAAAAAGTTCCATCTTAAGACTTGTCTTAAAGAAACACGAAAAGCACTGCAGTCAAGTATTGCATTTAACATAGTTCATTGCTTCTAATATACTTAACGATTTTTCTCTCAGATTGACTATGAGAGTAAAATCTATCCAGCAATTATGTTTGATGTAGTGGGGATGCAACTGCAAATTGTGGACTACCTTTTTCTACTAGTTTTACAACTACAAAGTAATCCTAACTCAATAACATAAAGACTTCATAAATACAGCATAAACACAAATATAGATTAGTTTTAGTCAAATGTTGCAGTCAAATATTGCATTTAACATAATTCCTTGATTCTAATGTACTTAACGGTTTGTCGCTGTAGATTGACTCTGAGGAGAGTAAAATCTATCCAGTAATTATGTTTGCTGCTGTAGGAATACAATTGCAAATTTTGTACTACCTTTTCCTACTGTTTTTTCTACTACAAAGTACTTCTAACTCAGTAACATAAAGACTTCATAAATACAGCATAAACACACATATATACTGGTCAATCAGTTTCATGGACAGAAAACAGCCTCCTTCTTCAGGCCCAACAAGTGCAAGCTTGAGTGAGTTAGCAACTGCGGTAAAATAGCAAGCGTTGTTGAAGGTAGAAAAAAAGTTGACAGCGTAGTAGGAGAAATAAAAGAAAACCAAGGAGTCAGGAAAGCTAGAGGCAGGATACTACGAATGAACGATAAAAACCCCGGAGGAAAAAAATAATATCACAAAATAAAGAATGAACGTAAATAAAACATGATGATAAAGTAAGAAATATCAGAGCTAATAGAAATAACTGCATTGTTAGTAATCTACTAAAACGGTATCGAAAAAATTACTAATCTAATATAGTATACAAATAGTTACGAAATAGTAATCTTAATAATCTACAAATAGTTACGAAATAGTTAGTAATCTGCATAGTTATTAATCTACTAAAACGGCATCGAAATAGTTACTAATCTAATACAGTATATAAATAGTTACGAAATAGTTAGTAACCTGCATAATTAGTAATCTACTAAAACGGTATCGAAAACACATAAGACATTTACACCATCTTTAAAAAATACAAATAAAAAAAAATTAGTAGAAATTATTTAAAAACGACGGCAAAACAATCAAAATAGAATGGAAAAATGAAATTCAATTATGAAGGAGCCAACTGGTTTCAGAGCCATATGAAGTAACTTCTTCAAAAATTGCGAAAAGTAACCATAATCAGCCACTTATGTTATTTTACCGAATTTACTTGAATAAGTGAGGCTGCGCTTTTTTTAACCGTGAGGAAGCTGTTTTCTACCTTTGAAACCAATTAACCACTACAGTATTTACGTTTATACTGTATTTACGAAGTTTTATATTATAGTTTTTATTACAATAGTTCTTTGGGCTTTTCTTAAAAGCAATTCTAGTTTATTCACAATTTGGTTTCATCGTACGACTATATCCAAATTATGCATCAATGCTGATTCCGCGACGTAAACTCTCTTGAACATTTCCAATATTAGCGTCTTGAAGAACTTAAAGCATGATTTTAAGTCATATTTAAAAGAATTCTTCAGCTTTTGAATCCTCCGATTGTAGCTGCAAAGAGGGATACCTCTATCGTAGTTGGTAAGTTTCCCTCTATATTATAACATATTCAAAAAGCTGATTGTCTTCAGCAATTATTTCTAAGACATGTAGAGGTACAAACTCTTTAACTCTCATGAATGCACCACTGCTATCAGATTTTATGTGGATATGATATGCAAGCATTATGAACTAGGTAGCATTTCTTATAATTCGTTCGCATTATTAAAATTCGAATTAAATTTTCCTTGGGATTTTTTACTATGGAATAATGTAATAATTCGCGGAACAAGAGTAATAGTATATGTGCAAGGAAGCAATCGATTGAACCGCAATATGGATGTAAATGATATTAAAATAATATACGAGTAAATTATCATAAATTAGCCAAATGCATCGTTGGTTGGTTGGTGTCTTTACCGATTTCAATTGGTGTCGAATTGATTGTTCAATTTCAAATGGTTGAGAATTGGTGTCGTTGCTAATTTCAAAATTGAAACTTTTAAAGATTTAAAAAAAAATTCTAGAATTTTTTTAAATAAATTACAACCGAAAGTTTATAAAAAGATCCATGTTTTTCATCCTAATACCAATTGGAATACAAACAGATCTAAAAAATCTGTAATATTAATGTATGAGAAGGTCGACTGGAGTCCCACACTTCAAATACTTTTACAATGTAAAAGCAGTTGAGACAGAATATTTTAAGGAAAACTGTTTATGTTTGTTCTTTTTGTTTTAGATTTCGTCAACTGTGCAACACCATTGCCTCTAAAAAAGCATTTGATTACGGTGTTCTGTTTTTCATATCTCTAAACTGCATCACTCTAGCCATGGAACGTCCAACCATTCCTCCTGGAAGTTTAGAAAGAACGATTTTAACTGCCGCAAATTATGTGTTCACTGTCGTCTTTGCAATTGAGATGTTTATAAAGGTAAGATTCGATACGAGCGGCTATTTTATTATCATATTTATTACTCTATATTGATGATTTTTTTTAATTTTTAATATTGTTTGCAATCTAGAAAGAGCTTGTTTCGAGTAGGAAACATTTATTAGTTGTTCAAAAAATGCTTATCTACGGAAAGGACAATAGCGTAAAATAAAGCAATTTTCCGTTCATTATATATTAAGAAATTACATCAATTCCGCATAAAATCATAGAAATCATTTCTTATTTTAATGTTAAACCTCTAGCAAATAATATACGAAATAATAATTTGAAAATTAAATCATATAAATTATATGAAAAACGACATAAAATGATTTGCATTCGTGTAAATATTTATAAAAATATAAATTTTATTCCTCAATTACATCTAGCATTCTATACTTTCAAAAATCGAAAAGATAAAATTGCATTTGGTATAAATAATAATCAAATTGGTATCACGTCTGTTTTAACTACATAAATTAAGGACACAGCATTGTTAGACGAAAGGTGATTTAATTAAAACAACCTAAAGAAGTACAAAGTTTTCTTTTTTTTAAATTTTGTACGTTTTTAGAATGTTTTTATTAAATGACCTTCTGCCTAACGATGTTGCAATTGGTAATTTGCTTATTGCGTGTTGCTATTTTATTTACATTTTCTTCGCATCTATTGCTAGTTATTGAATGTAACTGTTATTAATCAATTTCTACTTTATTTTCTATAAGGTGTTTTCTATAAACAACTATCTTTGTTTTTTGTAAACATCTACTGTGATATCAGTATAATGTTTTCTTGTAAGGTTTTTCCTGTTGCTATTTTATTTATATTTTCTTCACATCTATTGCTAGATAGAGAATGTAACTCATGAATCTATTCCTACTTTATCTTCTTATCAGAAACACTATGATATCAGTAGTGTTTTATCTGTAATTATTTACTGACTCTAATTACATTTGCTGCTGATCGACAACATAACAAATTTAATGTTAAAAAAAGAAGTTTTGAGCCTTCTAACTCACCCATCGATTTTATTAGTAATAAGACTCCTAAATATATAGGCTGACGAAACCGCCACCAAACCGGTCCAGTCAGTAACCGCCTGACTGTGCTATATCAACGGTGCACACATGTTACATGGCTGGTATTTGATACAATTTAGCTGTAAAATACTATTGCCAAAACATTATACTAATTATTCAAAAAAGAAGTCTAGAATGCTTATATTTTCTGGAAATCCCGAGAAAAGGACAAGAAAGTAACCACCGTTTTCGCCATGTGTAGCCATTTTCTCGACTGGAAGGAGGAACCTTAATTCACAATATAAATCAGTCATTCATACATTGACTGATAAAAAATAAATATGTGTTATTTAGCTTAATCTTCAATATTTGTTATCATATCAGAAAACAAATAAACTATAAATGAAATTGCAAAATCAGTCTGTAAAAAACTGGATTTTAGACACAATTAGTGGCAAATTTGCGACACCTTGTTTTCACAGAGGTGTCACTCTGCCAATGTGCTAAAATTGCAGCAAACTAGTGAGTTTAGAACCCATATAAACAAGTACTTCTCTGCATGGTAGAATCGGGGTGGGACTCCAATCAATGGGATGTTTGCATTCTGAAAAAATATAACTTCGTTGATGCGGCTTTCCAAGATGCTTATTTCGTTTCAGAAATACCATATTCATACCCTTTCACTCGGTTGAAAGCATGTACGGGAACCACGATTTGGTACGTCTCATCCGAAACTACATCAGCTGGACTAGCCATCTTCTTTAAGGTCTCAAACTGATCTACTACAGTTTTATATCAAGTCTGTCCCTTTTCTATATCTCGACGCATCTTCGTATATATAAGACCTAGCCGTTTTAATACCACCCTGAAAGATATCTCAGAATCCTCCATTATCATCTGGGATTCCCAGAAGGCGATGTCTTCTAAGAGAAAAAAAAGTTTGGGAATAATCTTCGCACAGATTCGCTTCTTTGTTTTTTGAATTCCGTGCCTAGTACCTTTCGTGCACAGTGGTATAGGTCTTTGAACTCCCAATACAGCTCGTCACAAATCAGTGACAAATCTTTCATGGGTTACTTACAAAACTGAAAACAAAAACTCCACTCAATGAATAAAATGCTATTTTCTTATAGAAATTTCAAATTTTTCTTTCTTAAATGATAGCGCAATACATTTAATATAAAGCTTCCTATAGTTTTAAAATACCAAGAAAAAAATTAATATTTCTTTACTCTAAAGGATAATTGCGGAATCTTTTCCCTAAAAATAAATATTTTTCTGAGACAAAAAAAACACTTAAACTCGTAAGTAAGTGGCAGTTTTGCGAGTTTCAAAACTCACTTGTAGTCAAACGGTTTGTACTCGGACTTTAAGATCCATACGAATTGGATATGAATACATGCTCGTAGCGATTCGGGTTCACTTTAAAATGTAGATCCTAGTCAAAATAGTCCTGTGCTTAAAAGAATAGTAGACCGACAAAATAATTTAATCCAATCCAATTCAAAAGCTGCAAACATGAAGAAAGTTCATTTTCTTTTAAAGTTTTTTTGTTTAACAAGAATATGTTTCGCATCCAGCAAGATGCATCACCCTATAAGACAGTTGAATGCATTTTTTTTACAACTGCAATATTCCTTTCTCATGTTAATGCCCTTCCAGCAATGCACTGTGAAATTATTACCCATGATAATTATGTACTTTTCCAGGTGATTGCGAAGGGTCTGTGGTATGGAGAACGAGCTTATTTCAAAAGCGGTTGGAACGTGATGGACGGATCGTTAGTGATCATCTCCCTAGTTGATTTCTGTCTTTCCTTCATCGCAGACGGAAGCCCGAGGATATTTGGAATCCTCCGCGTCTTCCGCCTTCTCCGATCGCTCAGGCCACTAAGGTATTTACAAGATTTTGTCTTTAAATTCTAGATAGTACTTCTATTTGCAAGGATTTTTCTCTACTTTCCTTCTAAAAGATTGTGATGTGAAGGTTGCTTGGTGCTTTTGTAGCAATCATCGGCTATAATTGTGATGAAGGCGTAATAGATATCTATATATATAAATATACAACTTCAGTGTGCTATTAAAAAAATTCGATAGAAAAAATTTACTTTAAAAGTCAAAAATTGTGGCAAGTGTTAAAGTTTGTTAAGTTAGATGATTGGTGGCGTTAGGTGTCTCATGTAATGAAAAATATCGGCGAACACGGAATGCAATAGACATATCTTCCCCAGTGGAGAAAGCAGCATGTGTTTTGCTCTGCGGAGTCAAAATATCTAACGACATTTCAACGTAATTTCAAAACGGAGTACAAGAGGATATTGTGTACAAGAAAAAAGTTACATCTATCACTGAGCTCAAAGAACGCATTACTGCAGCTTCCTCTTTGTTACACCTCACATTCTGTAGCGTACGTGAGTGGAGACATCTTGCAAACAACCAACAAAGCACACGTGGAGACCTATTGATATATTAAAAGAACTTTGACTGTTATCAAGTGTTTCGACACTAAAAGCATCTTGTTATTTATTGTAGATTTTTTAATGGAATACTGAAGTTGTATACTTCATTTATGGACACTCTGTATGTCCATGGAATATGTCTATTGAAAAGATTGAATCTCGGGGCCTTCAAAGCTGAGACGAGACAAATGTGCTATCGACTTAACAATCTGCGTCAGCATTGGGGAGCTTTGCCTTCTAGCCTCCGAATCAAAGACACGCTCCGAAAATAAATACATTTATTTCAGATTCTGCATATTCGATTAATATGTGACCGCATCTTCAAGAGCTGAGCCAATAAAAACGTGCCGAATCACCTACGATAATTGAAGTTAATCGTCAGCTCCGGCGATGTTTAATCGCGAAATTTTGGCATGATCGTCTAATGGAGCGTGACCGCGGTAAAGTGGGGATTTTCTCAGATACGGGAACGTCACAGCCTATTATAAATCTCCAGACAAGAGTTTAAAAAGCATAACTATATTTATTACCTAAATTTGACGTCATGGGCCTCAGTGACAACAGAGTTCCAAATACTTGAACCCGCTCTCAATAAACCCCGGTCGTCCCAAGTGCTTTTGTAGCAAACAGTCGATACTGGGATTTCTCAATATACCTTCTAAGTTAAAGTTGAGTAAATATTTTCAGGAAAAGTAAGTTTTCTCGTTTTCATTCAATGAAATAAATATAAAAGATACATTCGATCAGCAAGGAGATTCGACAAACCAGCAAGATGAACAAAAATATATTCCTCATAGAAACAAATTAAATTAAAAAGTAATATTTGAGAGTCTCACAAAATTAATTTTCACAGATATATTTCTATGAAATATGTCTACGAAAAAGAATGGATCCCGGAGCTTTCCCTATTCGCCGTCAACAATGGACCTGCAGCGAAGACAAACACACTGATCTGAGACAAGACAAATGTGCAGCTTACGGTCGACTTAGCAATCTGTGTCAGCATTGGGGAGGGTTAATTTCTAGCCTCTGAATCAAAGACACGTTCCGAAAATAAATGTCTTTATTTCAAAGGTTACATATTTGATTAATATATGGCCTCATCTTCAAAAGCGAAGCCAATAAAAACGTGACAAATCACTTACGATAATTGGACTTAATCACCAGCCCGGTGATGGCTTAATCGAGAAAAATTGGCAGGGTCGTCTAATGGAGCGCCACCATGGCATAAATGGAATATGTTCGGATAAAGAAACGTCAGGCCCTGTATAAATCGCAAGACAAGAGTTCAAGACGCTTAACTACCTTTATTACCTAAATTTGACGTTAAATGCCTCAATGACAATGGATTCCCACGTACTTGATGGTCGAAAGAATGGCAGGTCACTTTCAAGAAATCGCGGTCGCCACTGGTACTATTTAAGCAAACAGTCTATACTATAATTTATCAATATAATTGAGTTAAAGTTGGGTAAAATTTTTCAGGAAAAGTTAAATTGCTTGTTTTATTCACTGAAATAAATAAAAAAGATACGAGTATCAAGGATATTCGACAAATCAGCAATATGAGCAATAAGATGTTTCTCATATAGAAACAGAATAAGTTAAATAAAGTAATATTTAAGAATCTTACAAAATAAATCTTTGCGGCTTTCAACATACATTTCTTTTTGTGTACACAGAACAAATTACACGTATACTGTTAAAATGTTATAATATTTTTCTTTCAGAGTAATCAACCGTGCCCCTGGGCTTAAACTCGTGGTCCAGACATTGTTATCCTCGCTTCGACCCATCGGAAACATCGTGCTGATATGCTGTACATTTTTCATCATTTTTGGCATATTAGGCGTACAGGTAACACCAAATATCTTATTTTACGTTATAAAATCATATTTCTGGTTGTTAATGGGTTTTCTGTATTCTTTCAAAATCGTGTTACAAAGAATATTTTTATTTATAAAAATGTCAAAAGTATTTTCTACAAAACCACAGTTTCTAGTCTACATTATCTTTCTTACTGGGAAAATTAGATTTGTCTTACTTAGCTGGTTAAGTTTTAACTAAAAGGCAAAATAGTTATTATCAATTTCAGTAAAATCTCTTGTAACAAAGACCGTATGTGTAGCAATCCCAGTCTATTTTTCCTTTTACTGATGTTCTTATAGTATAAAATTTGCTTTTTAAGTAATTTTAAATAGTACAAAACTTATTATCTTCAAGTACGAATATTATAAAACTCCAATCACTTCTAATAGTACAATATTCTATTCTCTTGTCAAGGCTAACTTGAATACGTTGTAGACACTACGAACGGCTAATTTTAGTTTTGTGTTCATACGCCATTTTACGTATATTGGTTTCCATGACAACAGAATTCATTTTGTATCTCATTTTAGAATAATTTTATTATTGAAATATGAAAAAACATTAATATAATTTTGGATTTTAATTATAGTAATCGGTTGATTTGAACTCAAATCATCGGTTTCATACAACAAAAGTTTAGTGTTTAATTTTTAATATTGATTAATACATGAACTAAACTCATTTGTAAAAATTGCAGCACCATGAGGCATTTACACTATTGAGATGAAACTTACAGTAATTTCAAATCAGGATGTGTTATGCGAAAAATTAGAATTTCAGAGTCACCACGCATGTGTGAACTGAGCAGCGCCCTCTGAACTGCTGTTTTAGCCGTATAAATAGCGAACATTGAAAATAGTCTATGGTTGTCAGCCAGCGGTAAAGTTTCATGAGAAGTCACTATGCTTCTACGACGACAGAAGGCGCCATATTGAACGGGGGCCAATGATCGACCTTCATAAAGGGGGTTTTCTTGTCGTACGTTATGACTTTCTTAGCAACTGATACATCAGAGAAGTTCGGAAGCCCGAAATCGTACCCTTCCTTCAACTCATTCCTGGAGCTGTATTTCAGCAGGATAATGCTCGTCCACATGTTGCTAGGAATGTTCCAGACTTCTTCTCAGCACAACATATGCAGCTTCTTTCTTGGCCTGTCTATCCATCGGATATGTCGGCTATTGAACATATCTGGGATTTCGTCATCGGCGTCTCGCTCGTGACACTCGACCCGAAACTAATACAGATGAACTTTGGGTTCGGATAAAAGCAATCTAGAATGCTCTTCCTTGGGTACAAATGTAAAATCTGTTTGATTTGATGTCACATCTTATAGAAACACTTATTGCAGTGTGGAAAAAAGTTCATTCAATTCTGATGATTCCTTTATGGTGTTGCAATTTTTACAAATAGGAGTTGGATAAATTGGCTGAAGTTTATAGTTTTTCCTATACCTTTTTGATATCAAGTTAGATTTGCCGCAAGTTTAGGATTAAACACTAAAACAAGCAGTCTTAGAGAAAATGTCCTACTCAACCATCTTGAACTATAATACCCCATTAGTTCGAATAAGTTTTGTAGTGAGTGTTATTTTAGTTAAAATCGTCAGTTTAGGGTACACCATCTTTGATTATCGCATTCCTATTTCCAAAATGTTCATGTTTGTTTTGCCCTTGAGTTAAAAGTTAGTTTGAACTCCCCCTAATGTTATACGCCATTAAAACAGCCGAAATTCTCTCTAAATACCACAAATTCTTTGCTCTATTTTTACGGGATGTCGTGTATTATGCAGAGTGTCATTTAATAGCCTGCCGTACCCTTATTGCACTAAAATTAATTCTACGTGAATACCCTTGTGTTACTTGTAGAGTGTTACTAATTAGATGTCTGTCCTCTGTATTCTTCATTAATCAATCATGTTCTTAATTTCTCTTGTATTTTTACAATTTCATTCTCTCTATTTTGTAAAAATCAAATAACAAGAAATTTTTGACAGTTTTAGCGAAATATTACAAAACAAAAAATAAAATAATGCAATAGAAACCAATAAACATGACTGGTCAATTGAAAACAGTCACCAATGAATTATTATTTGAATAAATTACTATTTATTACAAGATTTTCAGATTGCTGAACTCTTAATATATCCTTCCAGTTGTTCAAAGGCAGTTTATATTATTGTGAAGGGCCTGATATCAGGAATGTCAAGAACAGAACTGACTGTGAAGCAGATATTAGAAATCAATGGGTTAATCAAAGATATAATTTCGACAATTTGGGCCAGGTAAGTATATATTTCTATAGGCAAAGTTTATATCCAATTTATTCAAGCTTTTCAAATATACCTATCTAAAATCTTGAAAATTTTATTTAGAATAATGCTTCTATTTCAGCGACTGCTTTCGGAAAACTGGTATGGCGCTCATTGGTGATCTTCGGCGCCGAATAAGCAAGAACTGCACAGTCCGCTAGAAAGCTTTGAATGATCCACAATTTTATAAACTTATGTTGTGACAGACAGTGTCAGGCAGGGCAGGATAGCCCGGTGATAAAGGCACGGGATCACACTCAGAGGACCCTAGTTCGATTCCTGTAGCAACGCAAACTATCCCTGTATTTATGCGGAGTGCGGGCACGTTAAATCTGTGGGTCCGAAAGTTCTTCCAAAAGATTGGTGTTAGAGGACAGAGGGTACTGTCTATGTGGATCTCACCCTGACTGGGTTCCGGTCTAAGCTATGTGACACTTTTTCGACCGTCTAAACAGATATCTTACGCATTCGAATAGGTCTGACGGTCTGGATTTGAAAGATAGAGAAACAAAGTCAGTTATACCTTGCAGTCAACTTACAATATATGGAAGATAAAATTGACTACAAAACATTATGGTATCGTGCCGTCTGAATCGATCTTGTATTAAATTGGTTCGTGGTATGTTTGATTTTGCTAGACACCATAGAAATCATAAAATTGCAGTACATAGAACGTTTTCTTGTTACCAATGCAGTTACCAGCAATTAGTTGTCAAAGAGTAAGAAACAGGTCCGAAACCGATATATGAAGTCTAGTTGTCTCACTGATAGCGTGATTTTATCAACCTGTTTTGTTACTGTTACTTATTTTTTATAATAGATATATAGATTCTATAGAAAGTTAAGGCTAAAACTTCTGAAAAATACCATATGTTTTTAAAAGAGTCTTGTTCACAACACTTAATCAATGCATTTATTTAAATTTTATGTTTCTACTTTCATGATTGTTGTTATAATTTTTTAATTTAAATTAATTCTTTGAATTCTTTTAAAATTCAAACGATTTTCGTAGTTAGTCTATCAACGCTTGCTGTTGCACTGGGTACTTGTAAATATCGAGAACACCTTTTTTTCTGCTGGTATTGTCACTAGTACTATTTTTTATGATGAAGAGATATATATTCTATATAAATCCTTTCCTTTCTATAGAAATCCTATATTTCTATAAAAAGGATTTATACTATAGAAGGATTTTATTCTATAGAAATCAACCTGGTTCTTGCACTGGGTACTTGCAAATATTGAGAACGCCTTTTTTTCTGCTGGTATTATCACTAGCACTATTTATGATGAAGAGATATATATTCTATAGAAATCCTTTCCTTTCTATAGAAATCCTACATTTCTATAAAAAGGATTTATTTCATAGAAGGACGTTCGTTATTTTATAGAAATCCTTATCCTTTTAAAACATCAAAAAACTAGAATGTATTTAAAAAGAGTTTTATATACAGCAATCAATCTTTACTTGTATTCAAATTATGTTTCTACTTAAAGGGTATTATTTTTAATGTTTTGATGGTATAAATATCCCTTCAATATTTAAAAAAATATATTTATAACATGCTAAAGTATAAATTAAACGAGTTTACCTACTCTTCATATAACTAATACATCAATTATGTTGAAAAATATTTACTATATTAAGTAATATAATCGGGTAAATGAATAAGCTGAAATTTATGATATGTAAAAAAAGCTGCTTTGACTGTTTTTTAGGCCCTGATGGCACTCTTTGTACTGTCTTCAAAAGACGGTTGGGTGAACATCATGTACACTGGTCTAGATGCGGTAGGAGTAGATCAACAGGTTTGTAGTTCTTATGATCATATATAATTCTTTGCCACCATCTTGCACAATATCCTAATTTTATTCAATGTTTCTAGCTCCACTTATTAACCGCAATTTCCATTACATTTCTTCCTTTTCTTCGGTAATTTTCGAAAAGGCTTAAACTTGGGAAAATGTTTACTGTTTAATGTATAAGATTGATATAAAATATTACTATATCTAGAAACAGACAAATTTTTCATTTCTTTGTGTATTATACAACTCTCTGTAAATTAGCAATGCTGGATTAAAATGGAATCAAAATTTATCTATATAAAAGAATAGTCATTTTCCACGTGTACTCTGCAAAATGATTAAAGGTCTTCTCATCGTGACAATACAATTGTAAGTCATATAATATATTTATAAGCGTTATTATAAAGAATAGTCATTTTCCACGTGTACTCTGCAAAATGATTAAAGGTCTTATCATCGTGACAATACAATTGTAAGTCATATAATATATTTATAAGCGTTATTATAAAGAATAGTCATTTTCCACGTGTACTCTGCAAAATGATTAAAGGTCTTCTCATCGTGACAATACAATTGTAAGTCATATAATATATTTATAAGCGTTATTATAAAGAATAGTCATTTTCCACGTGTACTCTGCAAAATAATTAAAGGTCTTCTCATCGTGACAATACAATTGTAAGTCATATAATATATTTATAAGCGTTATTATAAAGAATAGTCATTTTCCACGTGTACTCTGCAAAATGATTAAAGGTCTTCTCATCGTGACAATACAATTGTAAGTCATATAATATATTTATAAGCGTTATTGCGACATAATAACCCCTTCTCTGTGTATAGAATTTTTGTAATCATCTGCGCTCCAGTTTCACAACTAAGCTCTCGTATTTCTACTCAACTACTCTTAATCTTTATTTCTCGTTGAAAATTTTTCAAGTTTCAATATATACCACCTTGTAGGCATTCTTAAACTCCAATTATCAGTAACTTCGCAAATGTATTCATATTTCTTTGCTATATTTTATATTCCCAGTAAGCAATCACTTCACGACTGTATACACTCTATTAAATGAATGGCATGGTGCGAATTAAGTATAACTTTATTAGAGCTTAAAATTTTGCGGTTCACAATTAAATAAACTTATCAACCTATACTCCACTCACAGGCAAACTAGGCAGCGCTGTAAAACGTACTAGTGGTATTTTACTAAGTTTTTCTTACATGCTCTGATTTTACATACATCGACTGGATGGCTACCATAGCAACATATTCGTCTTAGGATACTACGTAGTGCCGTACAAGACAGAGCACCAGGCGCGAAGCGCCTTTAATCTCCAGTTTCAATATGTGGTTCTTATCGTCAAACTGTGACATTAATTCAGTGACCCTAATTGGAGGTTCGAGGTTTTTATTTACTACTTTTTATTATTTATCCTAGCTCCTAGTGTGGCAGTTTGTTGCACATTTAGAGTTTAAGCAGTTTGGGGGGTTGATGCAGATCTAAGGGTTACCTAGCGTTTTGGCAGTTTAGTGTTTAGAATATTTTTTTTTTTTTTATAAAATAATAGTCGCGAGTTTTATTTTAAAATCAGATGTTTGAGGTGGGATCATTTAATTCCGATTATCGATGTTTAGAACAGCGCGGGGTCTCTTACGAGATTTGGCCTTGCGATGATCATAGTCATGCAGATTGAATAACAGTTCGTTTGGAACGGATGGCAAATTTCTGTAAAATTTAAGCGCTAGCTTTTTAATTTGGGCTCTAACAGTTTTTATTTTGAAGTCATTCCTAATTACCGAGTTTCTTAAGTACCTGGGAGCTTTCCTGATAATCCGTAGGATTTTGTTTTGTTTTGTCTCTAGGAGGTCTATTGTAGTTTTACAGGCATATCCCCATACGGGTGCTGCATACAGCATTCCCGGGCGGATGACCGATTTATAAATTAGGAGTTTATTTTGATAACTTAGATTTCCGTTTCCTATCATTGGGTATAAGGCTCCTGTGGCCATATACGCTTTTTGATTAAGTTCGTTACGTGCTGTTTCCAGGTTAGGTGGGAATCTATCGTTACACCTAGGTATTTAGTAGATTTTTCCGCTTTTAGGGCATGGTTGTTTATGTACAGAGGCGGCGGAGGTTTACGTTTTCTTGAGAAATAAATCCAATGACATTTATTGGGGTTTAATTTTATTCGCCATTTTTCCAGCCAAGTTTGGAGTATGTCTAAGTGTTGTTGTAGGTGTCTGTGCATTACTGAGACATAGGGGTGTTTTGCAAGTATCGCACTGTCGTCTGCATAGAGTGCCAGCTCTGTGTTTGGAGTCCTAGGGATGTCGTTCAGGTATATGTTAAAGAGTGTCGGGCCCAGGATAGAACCTTGCGGTACACTACTTTTAATGAGCTTGGGTGTAGATATGTTACCTCCTACTCTGACTTGAAAGTGTCTGTTATTTAAGTATGAGATTAAAAGTTTGACAATAGCGTCAGGGACTTTTAAAGTGATCAATTTGTACGCTAATCCACAGTGCCATACTTTATCAAAGGCTTTTTGTATGTCCAGAAAAATCGCAGCTGTGGGTGTCTTGTTATTGAGACCAGAAGATATGTACTCTACCACTCTCAGCAATTGATGAGTGGTGGAGTGCTTTGGCCGAAATCCAAACTGCTCCGGAATGATAATGTCATTCTCACTAAGGTGCGTGTTCAGTCTCTTAAGAATAATTTTCTCAGTAATTTTACTAAGTGTCGGTAGCAAGCTAATTGGTCTATAGTTGGCTGGAATTGTGGCATCCTCACCAGGCTTATGGATTGCTATAATTATCGCTTCCTTCCATTCTTTGGGAAAATAGTTTAGTTTTAATATTTTATTTATTAAGATTGTCAAGTAACATATTACGTTTAAGGGTAGGTTTTTAACCGCAATATTTCTGATTTTGTCGTGCCCTGGGCTTTTACGGTTTTTGAGATTTTTAATGATTTCTACTATCTCCTGCGGGGTGGCTGGGCTAATCTCAGCCGTTACCGGGGAATTCCTGAAATTATTTAAAGTTTGTCTGACCATTCTTAGGGTGTCCTGACACATTAGATCGTGGTTTGGTTGGAATTGTTTTTCATAATGTCTTGCGAGCGCCTCGGCTTTTTCCTCGTCTGAGTACGCGATTTTAGCACCATCTATTAGTGGCGGGAGCTTAATTTGAGGTTTCCTGAGTCTTTTTGCGAATTGCCAGAGCGATACGTCTTCTGGGCTAAGGGATTCGATTAGTTCTTTATACTGTTGCTGCTTTTCTGCGACAATTTTCCCCCTGACTTTGCACGTGAGTCTGTTAAGCTCCCTTTTTAGGGCGGGGTCTCTGTTAGCCTGCCATGTCTTACGTATTCTGTTTCTTTGCCTGACTAATTGTTTGACATGGTGGGAAAGTGTGGGCATTTTTGGAGACTCACGATGTGTTGTGGCAGAGGCAATTGCTCTCTTGATTTCTGTTGTGAGTGTGTGCGTGGCAGAGTCAATATCCGCCGTGCTCATTATGTTAGGTACTGCTAAGTGCGGCTCGAAGAGTGCTCTTTTGAATACTTCCCAGTTGACCCTCTCTTGTCCCAAAGAGGCTGGAAGAGGTGTGTTCAGGTCGAATGTCACCAGTACCGGCAGATGATCCGAGTCGAATTCATCCAAGGTACTAATAGTGTGAGCGTAATCTATGTTTCGCGTTAGGACAAAGTCTATAAATGAGCCGTTGGCGCCTGAGAAGCAGGTTGGTGTCGACGGTACAATAATGTTAGTGTTTGTCGTGTTCAGCAGTCTGTGTATCTGTGTACCGCGTGAATTGGCTCTCCTACAGCCCCACGCTCGGTGGTGCGCGTTGAAGTCGCCTGCGAGTATAGTGTTTGGATATCGCGCGAAAAGCAGTTCCAGTTGCGCAGCTACATCTACTCTACTCATATTTTTGACATATGTTGAGGTTAGGATAAACGGGCTAGTATTATTAATTTTAATTTTTATACTAGTATTTTCTATACCTTGAAGATTTATGTTGTTTAGTTCCTCGTGGGGAATATTTCTTTTAATGTATACTGCTGTTCCTCCATGGGGCGTTCTAGCATTAGTATTTGAGCTAAGATTATGATAGCATATATAGTTGGCTATGTTTAGTTTTTTACTTTCTCTAACTTTAGTTTCCTGAATTAATAAGGCGTCTACGTCATTTTCATTTACATAGTTCCTAAGTTCATTTATTCTTGGAGATATGCCGTTCGCATTCCAAAATATTATTTTTAAGGATTCTTTTTGGGACCTAGCCATGACGGGTTTGATTCTCACTGTTATTTTTAAAGTCCGCGATTATTTTAAGGGCCTCAAAGACCATTACCATAGGATCGCTCTTTTTTTGTACTAACTCTGCGAACTGCATCAACAGATGTTTTATGTCGTCTAGATTGAACATGCTAATAAATCCTCTGATGAGGTTGATGATATCCTCCATCTTTTCAGCATCAGATTTATCAGTCGGTTCAGTCTCAGCTTCCATTTCCTCAGCCTCAACCGCGGTTTGCACTTTTTTGTGAGTGTCCTTTTGGAACTCGATAGTTTTTTGCTTTTTTTCACCCGTTTTAACTAACGGCTGGGTTTGCGCGATCTCTTCATCCCTGACTCGTTTATTTTGTTTCCAATCCTCAACCTTAATGTCAAGCCTATCCTTTGCCTCCTTTGCCTGTCTGGCTTTTTCTATTTCCGATCTCTTTTTAATGGCAGCTGTAGCTGCTCTTACTTCCTCCAGGGTCAATTCTCTGGAGGTCGATGATTTGGGGGCCTGCTCTTGCACCGATCTGGTAGGTGCTGAAGGTTGGTGTCTTTTTTCCTGTGGCACTATGTGCGAGGAGCCCTGAGGGGGTGCCTGGGGGTTTAGTCCGATGGCCTTTTGCCTCCAAGGTGGTATCTGATTTTTTGGGGGAGGGGGGGCATACTCCGGTGCCTTTCCTCTGTTCCAGGGGTTCTTCGGGCATTGCCTGAAGTTCGCTGGATGGTCTCCATTACAATTTGCACACGTTGCCTTCTCTGTCCTGGGTCTCTGGCAGTCCCGTGTGAAATGATCTTGTGCACACTTCAGGCACTTTGGTGGCATGCTGCAGTTCTCAGAGGAGTGGTTGAACTGCTGGCACCGGTAGCAAATCTTAAAGCCCCGTGCTCTGAAGGCCTCTACCTTCACAGCCAAGTATCCTAACCTTGTCAGTCTGTAAATCCTCTGCCAGTCTTCCATGGGCCTAAGGCTGAGTAAGAAGATCGGCAGGGGTAATCTTGTTTTTGTGTTTCTCAATTGAGAAACCCGGACTACATCTAATCCAACGGATGTTAGCGTCATTTTAATCTCCTCAATGTCATAGTTAGTTGGTAGCCCCTTCAAAACTACCTTTTTTGGCCTTTCAGTTTTTAGGTTTAAACTATGGAAGGGGATTTTCTCGCTAGTCAAATGGCGCTGAACAACCCTATAGGAGTCAGCGTCATTGGGTATGAGTTTGAGCATATCTCCTGAGAGTTTGCCAGATACTTTATTGCCTGTAATTTCATTTAGCTTTTTAAGGAGAGCCTGGTAGTTGTCTCTAAACTTTATGAAGAAACATTCTGCTTTTGGTTCTTTTTTTTCTACCTCCATGATATTTTCTCTAACACTATTTTCAACCGCTTTAGGTTTAGGTGCACTCTTAAATTGAACCGGTTGCGCGGCAATTTCAGCATAAGTCTTAGTTTTAACTTTTTCATTTACAGTTACAACATTATCACTAACCTTTTCATTTACAACACTATCACTAGCAGCATTACAGTCCATGTTATCATGGTCATTAGATTTTAATTTTACATTTCCATCCTGGTTTTTAGTAGGAGTTCCCTCAGTGTGAGACTCCTCTATCCTAGCCCTTTTACATGGATTTACAACCGTTTCAGTTTTGTCAACAAGTTTAATTTCATTTATTAGTCCTAACTCTAACAGTTTAGCTCTAATTACTCTATCATTATACTCCTCAACTGAGTTAAAGATCACATAAATATCACTATCACAATTTCTAAATTTACCAATGTCACAGCAGAACAAAAAAGAATTCACAAAATTGAACGAACCTAGAATCCGGGAGACTTGGTCCTTGTCCTGTCCGAGGAGTCCACACTTGAGCATATCCTGGATATGCAGTGTCAGCACGTAGATCACCATTCCACAATAGTTCACCGCATCCTTCACTTCCTGGGTCTTTGCGGCAAGAAGTCCAGCGTCCGGCAGGCGTCCAAGATACGCATCCATTGCATCCTTGAGAGGCCGAGCATCGTCACCCTCCAGCTCACTAGCAACTTCCTTCGTCTTCCCCAAAAGGTCGTTGTCAAGATCCATCATAAATCAGGGTCAAATAACTCGAAGTACGAAAAGCACAACCACGTGGGAAAAACACACGTGGCAATCCAAGTTCGAACAGCACAAAATGGCGATACACAGAAAAGATGAAGATTACTTAGCCCGACGTGCTCTATCGTAACTAGATATAACACGCCCAAGCGTAAGTAAGAAAAGTCACCACAAGATAAAAACAGCAGCTTCGCAAAATCACAACCTCAGACTTCGAAGTCTGAGCTCCGAATGAACGAATTGACTCAAGTTCGAACATGATGACGTCTTAGGATATTAATTAAAAATGTTTTTATTATTAAAGTTATGAAAATAAAAGTGGAATTTAAAAACTTAATTGCAGGAATTATGAGATTGGAACTTAAACCAAAGATTTTATTTGGTAAAATTTTAGTTTTTAGAAAATAATACAAAATACCTTGTAATCCATGGACCATATTGCCTAGCGGGGGACTCACAGTTTCCCCTGCACCTCTCTGTCTTTGCACAGAATATAGCTAATTATTTTCGTTTTAAAATTATTCAGAACCTGTTAGATACCACTTGATTAATTGAAAAATTGCAAAAGAATAGAGAAACGGGGCAATATCATGAAAAAATATTTTTAAAAGTAAATTTGCATGTTTTTGCATTTGGACTTAGCAAATTTCGTTTTTCATATTGCGTATCCAAAATATATGCACACTTTCTTCATATCTTACCACATTTAATATTCAATTTCATGCTCACTTTTTAATAGTTATCTGTACAGAAAATATGATAATAACATAATGAAAGCAAAATTTTAGAAAATTACTTGACTTTGTTAATTATGACATATAACGCAGTTATCACACTTGCTGGTACACAAGACTCGCGTACACCAAAGGTGATATTAATCAAACTAAATTTTTTAGACAAATTGTGCATGCACTGTCTGCGCACGATATTGTCGAGTAATAATGTAAAGAACCTCAATTGTGAGGTCCTCACCTCAAATTACCTTAGAATAATAAAATGGGCTTAAATTCGATAACATCATGTAAATTACAAAATGTGCATGTGTATTCTATGCATGATGTAGAGATCTAATACCAAATTTATAACCAGTGTTTCTTTCAGACATACCTCCAGGGGGGGAGCGAAGTCTCCCCGGAGACATTTTATGTTAACCTAGCTTCTATTTGTGTGACACAGCATATAGGTATATGTATATAGGGCAAATAGAAAACATGCCCCTCCTAAAATTTTATTCGCCCCCTCCCCCCCCCCCCCCCCCGTCCAAAAAGTCCTGAAAGAAACACTGTTCAAAAACTTCCGTCTCGATTTCCTCTTGTCAAATTACTCTATTATGCTATCTTGTCAAATTACTATCTTATCAAATTGCTCTATTATGTCAAATTACTCTATTATGATATTCCTATAATAATTTTTTAAACGACGCATGCATCGTTTCCGCGGAATTGTAACTATAACTTCATATTCGAATGTCCGATAAAAATTAACTTTAAATACTAAATTTGGTGCAATTCCAGTAAAAAATTTCTCTTTCAAAAAGTTCATGCTCAAACTGTAGCCGCGTGGATACATTTTCCTGAAAATTATGAGCACATGTTTTTATATATGAGAATCTAAATTTGCCTTAACTTCAGTTTCAATCGGTTACATAGCTTCAGGGTGGGGGGGCAAACAGTTAAAACAAATTTAACTAATACCTGTCGTAGAACCACTAAAAAGCGCTCCTAAATCGCTGGTGACAGTAATCGATAACATATTAAATTTTACTTCATTTTCATAGAAGTTATTTCAATGCCTTCAAATGAATAGTTCATAACATTATATTGAAAATCTTATATTGAACATTTCCCAACAGATGGAGCTAAACTTGAAAAGGGTATCTCACATAAAATTGGCATCATTGAAAAAAAATCTTTCTTCTCATGATTACTAATTACTATACATTTTCGGAAACTAGACGTTTCTAGGATGCACTCACTGTTCTTGCAGTAGAAACGATGTAAATAACTTAATAGACCGATAGATGGCGCTAATACCATTAAGCGTTGCTCCAAGAATGTTGAAGTCAATGAACAAAATATTCATTTTTAATGGTTATTACAACTTTGTCTAAATTAAACCTTCCTGGGATGGATGTTTATGAAATGGAGGTTGAGGCTAAACATAACTCTAAAATTCTAATTTATTTGTAATTTACTTGACGAAACTGAAATACTAATTCATGATCTGATTTAATTGGCGAAACTTAATACTAATCAATCTGCTATTTAATAAATATAACAATACTATTCAATAGGCATCCTCTACAGAGATCGAATACATACTCTAATACATACTCGAATACATACGCTTAATCGAGTTAGATTTAATCATAAGCAGTCCCAGAATCTGTTATCTAATATAATATCGTACATTAACATACCTTAGAACAATTAGAAATGTTAATATCAGTCAATTGTGCACATTAAAATCAATTATATATATATTGCTACAATATTAGATATATAAGATCGGTGTATCCCAAACTTTGGTAGGTAAACATCTCTGGGAAGATTAAAAACTTAAAAGGAATGCGAGGTGAATTTTTACCTTTAGGTTTTTACAGACAAAATAAATTTTTGCTGTCGGGGAAATGTATATTACAAAAGAAGCAGATGATAGAAAGGTAGGATTTTCACCAATCACGTGCTCTTGCAATATTATACAACAAAAGAAAAAGAAAGCATGAACAATTTTACTGAATTTAATCACGTAAACGTTTGCTTTCCATAGAATGATTATTAATTTCAAGGATATATATAATTGTCAGCTGGCGAATTGAATATAAATACAATGCATAAAAATTTAAAGGTTATGAAAAAAAATGACATTTGCTGCATAAAATAGCCATTATATATATATATATATATATATATATATATATATATATATATATATATATATATATATATACCTTTTACATACTTTGAAATATCCTTTCCAATAATTCAAATATTATTCAACTATACAGTACAAACTTTTTATTAAGTACTTCGTTTTAGTGTCGCCATCTATGAACAACAAAAGTAACTGTGTCAAAAAATGTTTTATGTTATGCCGTTCTTGAGAAATTGCAGATTTTATTTTTACACAGGTAGTGCACGATATCTCGCGAAATAATCAAGCCAATTACTTGAAATTTTGTATCTTTTTTTTAAAATAAGCAACAACCTACTGAGTTTTTGAGAAAACGAATTAGAAGAAAACTCTAATTTGTGTTCATTTTTTCCCACAATATCAAAGGTTGTTAACTTGCAAGAAAATTAAGTATCTAATTACAGTTTTATAATTGTAGAGTCCGATATTATTAAAAGGTCAGCTTAATACATGAAAACAATTATCTCTATATAAATCACGTACTTTTGAGATTGAATTATATATAGACAATGTCTAACGATGGAAACCTTACTTGCATGTTCGTTCCTTCATCGATCGTGCATGAGCCTTGATCTAGGAAATTAATAGCTTCTGGAGACGTATGTTAAGGACTTCAAAGGCCTCTTCATTCCATTTCCTAAATGCAGAGACATTAGCTTAAGTACGAATATTCCATTTCAAATGCACACACACGCTCCAAAATAATCATTTTAGTGTTAAGAATGCTTGAATGAAAGGATTACATAAGCAGATAATTATAATGGAATTAAAACGTTGATTTGGTTGATAAATACCATTTGAAAATCAGTTAAGGTTCACGTAGAATAACAGCACGAATGTAGACATACAAATATTAGAACTTTCAAAGTAAATTAATGTTTGTTTACAAATTATAGGACGTTAAAATACATAAATACAGATGTTTCCTTTGGGTTTTCGAGCATATCACAGTGTCAAAAGCAGCATTATGATCGTCTGCTGCAATTTTTCCTCATTTTTTCCCCCCCACTTATAGTTTGGAAACAGAGTCCAAAATATTTATATCTATGGTTACATATTATCGTTTTATTTTTTATCTTTATTATTCTGTAATGAAATGAGTGAAAACAGTGGATTTGTTATTATAGAACTAAAAACTTGTAAAAATGATGGAATCTTGTAAGAAATGTTGTAATCTGGTGAATTCCAAATAAAAAGCTGTTTCCTTTAGCAAATGATGTCAATTATTAATATATATGGAATCAGAATAAAAAAAGGAGAACGACAGAATAGTTTTCTGGGAGATTCTCATAACAAATACCCCTTCATTAGAGTCATATGACGTACAATGGAATTATAAATACAATCCAATTCAGAATTTAAGATTTACATAATATCACATTCGTAATTTACACTATATCCATTCGACCACAAAAAAAAATTCAAAAAATTGAGCAAATACAAAACATAGATTCACAAAGATAAGAAGTCAAAGGCCGTGGAGGTAGACAGACATGCAGAAATTTTTATAATTATATTTAAAATTTCAAGTATGTAGATAATGGTTTAACTCTTCATGGAATCGAGGATGAAACTCCAGACGAAACCATGTTTTTGTATAGGTTTGAAATTGCAGATAAAATCCCGATAAAGATAAATGAACAGGGATTCATGAAGCAAGATAATTATAGGGTTATTACTGCGCATTAAAATGAATGTCTTAGTAAATAAAGGAACAAACGTGTTTAAGTATTATATAATAAAAATCTTGGTATGGCTGTCTACCTGCACGACTTTCGATTTCTAAATCTATGTTTCGTCTTTTCCTCCAAATTTTGAATTTCCTTGTAGCAGCATACTCTCCTAAATAAACGCCCGCTACTTAAATAATATAGATACAGATAACATCACTCAGTTTCCAAATTGGGTGTAATAATCATATAAGTTTTGCAATACTATTACAAAACTATTACAAATATGACTTGCATAGAAACGGGCTATATCTACCAGAATGATTTTAGCAAATAGCGATAGTTAATAACTTTTTTTTTTATCTTATGGAATTTGTTTCTATAAATTTATTTTTCAAACATGCAATATCTTGAGAACAATTCTTGCTAGCTTTCAAAAGTTCATGTCATTAGTTATCCAATGACATATTACACGAGAATTTTGCTTTTTTCATAATTTTGTTCGACAATTAAGGAATTTTGCAAATATGTGATTGCTTTTAAATTCAATGGGGTTTTAGTACTCACTGATTGTAATAATCGTATTGAATTCCTTTCGAAATAATCCATTCGTTCGTGAGATATCTCATTCACAGACTCGCAGGTACACACATTAGCATACATACACACTAACATAGATACACACGCATATACACTAACATGCATACAGACGCATACACACAGATACATACACACTAACATACAATACACGCAATCGAACATACATACACCCACACAAACGAACATAAATGCATGCACACACAAGAACATATGTACACATACACACTAATATACACACACAAACGAACATAAATGCATACACACACAAGAACATATATACACATACACACTAATATGCACACACACACATAGGTACATCATGGATGCTTGTAACGTGCTCTACAGTTGAAAACTCAAATTTAAATTTTCGACCTGTCACAATTTTCTTACATTATACTATATATGTAAGAAAAGTAAAAATACTATTATGTTATATAAATCAAATGCAAATTATTGCTGCTATAAAAATGCGATATACTGATTATGGATTTAAATCTTGCTTTGAGATAGGAATATTTTTTAAGTATTAAAATATTTTATTAAAAAAAAGGTGGATATCATTTAATACAAAGTGATACACATTTTAAACATGATTATTTCCACAGTATTATTTGAAAAACAAGATCTCTAATTAAATATTTTTTTTATTCATGTACTTTTGCCTGATAATAAATAATAAGCGCAAATTCTAAAGAAATTTTCTGAAAATGTTACCAGATTTTCTCTGACACAATCGCATTAATTACCTATCACATACTTGAAATGATATGAAACAGTGCAGATATCTGCAAACATAAAATGATAAAATAAATAAACAAGCAAACTTAAAACTGATTAAAATTGATTGAAAAGGACATCCACATTTGTAGCTTGAAATGAAGCAGCCACGTTGACTTACAGGCAAGCCTTGAATAAGACGGTTGATTAGTTCCGTGTCATACAAACCGTGTTATACGAGACTTAGAATTCATACGGATGTTGTTCCGTGTTATTTGATGCTCCATATGCATACAAAAATTGACATTCAGTTCCAGATGCTTATTTTAAAGGTAGAACACTATTTCTAAGGAAAACATAATGTTTATTACCGACTTATATATTTACATAACGTGTTTTTAATTATTCTTCATCACTGTCACCATCCAAAAAGCGAATTATTTTTCTTCGATTGAGTAGACATAGAAGGTTCTCTTCACTGGAAAAACTTTGATTGTTAAGATCACTGGCGTTAGAAAATGGTTATTCTTTATTGTGTAACGTCTTGAAAAGTTTTAGGTACAGAGATAAACATTTTGTTAAATTCCTCTTTAAAATTATTCTGCGTAAGAATGAAGGACCGTTTTGCAGAAAATGAAATCCCAACTTCTTTACCAAATCTAAACATTCTTTTTATGTTAAAAAAAACTAGAGCAGCGAAAATAACACAATAATACAGCATACAGCTGTTTCGATGATACGCTGGATCCTCTTCGTGAGTGCAAGAGAATCAAATAACCCGAAGTCCAAATGAGGAATGGGCGCGAAAGGAAGAGGCAGGGGGTTTATATACCCAAGATGGATTAAGAGAGAGCTAATCAGAAAGCAGCATGAAGAACAGTCCAACCAATCCGAAACGAGAAGTAACAACACAAGATTGGCTTGAGCCAAAACACGAGAGGAGTATCCCGACAAGACAAATTAAGTCTGAACACGAATAAATGAGACCCAACATAACGAAAAATAGATTAAATCTGCTAATAAGAGCACCAAAATATATAAAGAACAAAGTGGAAAAATTTTTTTAGGGTACTCCGCGAGAATAGCCTGTTCTTCATGGACTGTTCTTCATGCTGTTTTCTGATTGGCTCTCTCGTAATCCAGGTCTAAAATATATAATCTCCCTGCTTCTTCCCGCGGACACCCTAAGAATGGTTAGGCAAACACTAAACAATTTCAAGAACTCCCCGGTCACGGCTGAGATTAACCCAGCCACCCCGCATGAGATAATAGAAATTATCAAAAACCGTAAAAGTCCAGGGCACGACAATATCAGGAATATCGCGGTAAAAAACCTACCATTAAATATAATATATTTACTTTAATTTACCACTAAATATATTATATTATATTTACTTGACTATCCTAATAAATAAAATTTAGAAGCGGTAATTATACCTATCCATAAACCAGGTGAGGATGTCACAATTCCAGCCAACTACTGACCAATTAGCTTGCTACCGACACTTAAACTGTTACCTTACACCTTTCTGGTAGGTCGGACGGTCTGAGTTTCAACAACGACTTAGTAAAATTACTGAGAAAATAATACTTAAGAGACTGAACACGCACCTTAGTGAGAATGACATTATCATTCCGGAGCAGTTTGAATTTCGGCCAAAACACTCCACCACTCATCAATTGCTGAGAGTAGGAGAGTGCATATCTTCTGGATTTAATAGTAAGACACCCACAGTTGCAATTTTCCTGGATATACAAAAAGCTTTTGATAAAGTGTGGCACTATAGATTAGCATACAAATTGATCGCTCTAAAAGTCCCTGACGCACTAGTCAAACTTTTAATATCATATTTAAATAACATACACTTTCAAGTCAGAATTAAAGATAACTTATCTGCACCCAAGCTCATAAAAAGCAGTGTACCGCAAGGATCCATCCTGGGCCCGACACTTTTTAACATATACCTGAATGACATCCCCAGGACTCCTAACACCGAGCTGGCACTCTATGCAGACGACAGTGCGATACTTGCAAAACACACTTACCTCTCAGTTATGCACAGACAGCTACAACAACACTTAGACATACTCCAAACATGGCTGAAAAATGGCGAATAAAATTAAACCCCAATAAATGACATTGGATCTACTTCTCTAGGAAGCATAAATCCCCGCCGCCTTTGTATATAAACAACCATGCACTACGTGCGGAAAAATCAACCAAATACCTAGGTGTAACGATAGACTCCCACCTAACCTGGAAATTGCACGTAACAGATATAATCAAAAAAGCGCATATGGCCACAGGAGTCCTATACCCAATGATAGGAAACGGAAATCTTAGTTATCAAAATAAGCTACTAATCTACAAATCGGTCATCCGCTCGGGAATGCTGCATGCAGCACCCGTATGGGGATATGCCTGTAAAACTACCATAGACTCCTTAGAAACTAGACAAAATAAAATCCTTAGGTGTATCAGGAAAGCCCTTAGATATTTAAGAAACTCGGTGATTATAAAAGACTTCAAAATAAAAACCGTGAGAGCCCAAATTAAGCAGCTAGCGCTTAAATTCTACAATAATTTGCCATCTGTTCCAAATGAACTATTATTCAATCTGCATGACTATGATCATCGCAAGGCCAAATCTCGTAAGAGACCCCGCGCTGTACTTAACATCGATAATCGGAATTAAAAACTCAAACAGCTGAAATGAAATAAAAATCGTGATCAATGTTTTCTTACAAAAATATTCTAAACCCTAAACTGCCAAATTGCCAGGTAACCCTTAGATCTGCATCAACCCCCCAAACTGCTTAAACTCTAAATGTGCAACAAACTGCCACACTCTGAGCTAGGTCAAATAATAAAAAGTAGTAAATAAAAACCTCGAACCTCCAACCACGGGTCAATGAATTAATGCCACAGTTTGATGATAAGAACCACATAATGAGATTGGAGATTAAAGGCTCTTCGCGCCTGCTGCTCTGTCCTGTACGATATTCTTTGTCCTTCCTCCCTTACCACATAGTAGTCTTTAAAGGACTTCCCGTAGATACTAAAAGTGAAGAGATTAAATCTGCGATTACCGAGTTTGGTTTTAGACCAATGAGAGTGTCGCAATTGAGGAACCGTGAACCTCTGCCCATATTTCTCGTCTACCTTGAGTCGACAGAGGAATGGACACGATCGAGTTGATTCTCAGCATGAAAACTAAGGTTTAAGTATTCAGGCAGAGAGGATTTAGACAATGCTATAATTGTCAGTCATTCAACCACTCTAGTGATCTGTGCAACTTACCAGCGAAGTGTCTGAAATGCGGAAAAGATCACTCCACGAAAGAGTGCAAAACACCGAGGGACATCCCATCCAAGTGTTGTAACTGTGGAGGAAACCACCCAGCCAATTTTGGAAAGTGTCCGAAAACCCGTGACGGAGAGCCAAGACTAAAAAATAAAAAGATAGCTAAGAGCTAAGCCCCTAAACAGAACCCACCACCACCCTTGGACGAGAAAAACTTCCCTCCCCTCCCCAGTTGCTCTAAAGCTGAAATCGCCGCCGAGACAGTAATCAGAAGACCCGAAGAGCGTGTGGTCGCCTCCAACGTTGAAAGTGTTGCTGCTGCTAGTAGCCTTCAAAACCCCCAATGAACTCTTTGAATTTATCAAGTTCTTTAAGGAACTTGAAGAGCACTTCCAAATTGCAAACATTATTGCCTTCCTAAAAGACGCATTGAAAGTAAGTCCTTAAGTCAGAATATGACCCTCTGACCAAAACTTACAAACTTGTGGAAATGCTCTCAGCCAATTGCAAGAAAACAAATCCATAGGCTTGTAAGCTCACCCCTTTTTAGATAGATTTACTCTGTAAATCACCTAAATACCTATAATCTCTTAATTTTTAACTTTTTAAATTATTTTAATATTTGCCACTTAAACTCCTTATTCTTAAATTTTAATTTTCATATCTTAACTTATTTCTGCTCTCATGAAAAGCATTTTTCCCTGACTGGGGTCACTCAACTAATATCAAAACCTCAGATAGTTAATAATTCAAGGACTTCCATACCGGAGACTGAAGGTGCAACTGCACCTGCAGCTCTATCCAGCAACTGACCAACGTACGTATAGTTCTCTTGCACTGACGAAAGGGGTCCAACGTATCCACGAAACATCCGTATGCTACATTTTTGTGTTATTTGTGCTTATTTACGTTGCTCTAGCTTTCCTTATCCTTTGCACAAAGTATAGTTTACTTATTGGCTTTTCGTATGCTGTTGATGGGGAAAATTGAGGAGGATTCTTCAGCTAAATCTTGCTTGCCATAGTTTATAATGTCTGAATCAGAATCATTGATTAGTTCTATTAACTCATCTTCAGTCAGTGTAGGTTCCTGAGCACTCAGTGATTTAAAGGAAATTTGCACTTAAACTTGCATTAAATAAAGTTCACTCTCTGGTTTTGTTTGTAACCTGAATTCAAATGAGGTCACCGTTGATAACAGCAATAAATAATGACACTGTACTTGTACGTTGTTAACTATATGTTACTTGTATTCGAAAAGTTAAATTCGAAAAATAATTCTTCTTAATTTTTAACAAGGAAACTTTTAAAAACGAGCAATTGAAGTATCACATTATTCGAGAGTGGTGCAATTTTTGACCGTGTTATACAAATTTTCGTGTAATTTAAGTACCGTACTATTCGAGAGTTGTTTGTAGTTCGGATAAAGTCTTTTAGTCGTCTTCATATCGTGTATATTATCTTAAATCGTGTACTGTTGCATACAAAAAATATTGTTTACTTGAATATATTCAAATTCGAGTTTGTGATGAAATTATACGATTTAATACCTTCTGAGTACGTTTCGAGCACGTTGGAAATATATCCACCTATGAGTGTGTCTCTCCGTAAAGTTTAACAAAAGTAAATTAAAAATAAATGCGCATGTCAAAATGAAATTTTACATTTAAATAGATTATGTCACATGAAGGTGAAATTTTATATTTAAATAGATCATGTAAAAGTAATACAACGTGATAGACTTTTTTTAACTTGTATAATTTGAAAAAACGTTATTCATTTTACTAAAAGTCAATTGAAATTTCCGTGAACTATTTTTAAATACTTTATACTTTGTTTTTGACCATTAAAATCGTATGATAAAACTTAATAATCTAAAATGCTATAATTTATCGACATGGCTCGATTTTTTTTTCAACTTCGAGAAAAAGCATTTTAAAACGATTTTAAAAATAAATTTCTTGCGAATGAAACGTTCTATAAAGACATATTTTTTTTTATTTTAATACTCATTATAAAAATGGACCTGAACTTTATGTACCTGAACTCTATGCACCTGAACTTTATGTACCTGAACTTTGTGTACCTGAACTTTATGCACCTGAACTTAATGTGCAAGTAAGACTTAATTTCAGCTGAAGCCTTTTGAATTACCCAGCATAATACAATCTGCACTAATTCGGCCATGTAAGAAGTTATATAAAGTTGCATAAAGTACAATAAAACATATTTTTACGCATGCGTTATGGACCTGAACGTTATGTACCTGAACTCTATGCACCTGAACTTTATGTACCTGAACTTTGTGTACCTGAACTTCATGCACCTGAACTTAATGTGCAAGTAAGACTTAATTTCAGCTGAAAGCAGCACTCGGCTGAATGGTATTTTCAATATATTACATGTAATTTTCACCTTTCTTTCACGTCATATTACATGGTTACAATATATATCTGCAAATTTGCATTTTTGTCGTATCTCATGGTTATTATTTTACAGTTACATTAATTTGTACTGTTTTTCCGTATGATTTAATTAAAAAAAGTAATATTTTTATATTATCTTTGTACAAATATATTATTATATATGTAAAGAATTAGTTATAATCCAATGTGGTTTAATAGACGTATTATTCGCGTAAGATATTAATTTATATTTGTTGTATAGTGTCGCATGTTTTCCCTTCAGTATGTTACTATAATATCCGTTTTTTTTTATTACACCACTCACTTGTTCTTGTTCCTCTTTAGGAATTTTTTTTCTCTGAAAAATTATAATTTTGTGTTTTACTGTTCTGTATAATCACACTTTTTCGCGGCGTAACCTAATTTAATTGCAAAATCTTAGTATATTTTACACTGATCACGTTGAGACAAATGTGTTGTAGTAGATTCAAGAACAAGTCTTACTTAACTGCAAATCCTATGGGTTCGTTCTAAGTAAATTAAAATGAATTACCCTGTAGACTGAGAAGCCAAACTATTATGACTAGCAGACTTGTACGTCTGCTTCTGTATCAAATACTGTACGTTAAGAGGTCATTTGACTGGTTCTTGATTCTTACCATCTGTAATTGAACAAATTATCACCCTTCTGTGGAACTGAACTAGTCTTTCAGCTATTCATCCAGCTTGAGAATCCAGTCACCGTTGACAACCACTCACATTGTATTCAAACCCGGTTTTTATGTGGTTAACCACTCTCTATAAACTCCAACAACTACTGACCTTTAACAAAACACAAGTGCAACCGTTTTGTTAATGCTCGCACCATTGCTTCAAGCACCCGCGATCATTCCACTTTTTAAATCCCCAGATCGTGTCCTTTACTCAGTATTTCTTGAGAAATATGTGCATTTCTTCAGCTTTCACTTCTAGTAACGCAATCTAACGTCATCAGTATCTGCCGGATATTTACTTTGCATAAAATGGCCTGGTGATCATAATAATTTGGCCACTCAGTGTATATGGACCATAAATGCATGAAGAAATGAAGTGGAACCTTGCACTGCAAATAGTTTTACAGTTGCTTTTTAACACTTTCCAACGTAGTTGAAAAATGTTTATGATTTTGTTCATTCCGTCTCTCTGTCTGTCCGTTCGCATGATAACTGCCGTAAACATGACTTTATCAAAATGAAATTTTAGTGTGTTTGTTGAGACAGTCTGTGGGACATATGGGAATGTGAATAAATACTGTCACCCAATTAGTTTTGGATTGAACTCGGGTTGAAAAAATGATATACATTGAACCCGAAGTTAAAATTAACAAATTACTTCGAAAATTTTAGGAATTATTCAAATTATCCCATAAAATATATAAAAAAAAATTAGCAAAATATGTTCGATAGTTTTTTTAAATAAAAATTAAAATAATAATTACACACATATTATTAGAAGAGATCTAAAGTATGGCATCCATCTTTTTTCCCAGTGTAAAAATCGTGATTTTAAAAGTTCTTTTAAATTTATATTTAGTATTGCATCCGTCCCAAAACCGCTTTATTTTTGCGTATTTTCTGTGCAACTATATTCTGTGCCAATGCAATTACAATATTTTGGAGTTTAAATGATCACCAAACTTTGATTATTTCTGCAACGAAGCCTAATTTTAATGGATACAGAATGTAAACAAGTGATTGTAAGATAAGTTGTATAAGAATTGCTAAATTTTTTTCACCCAAAATAATTTAGCTCTGGAGTGTGGAATAAAAGTGATATGAATGAAATATTCATTGTTTTTCCATAGAGTCAGACGATTTATATTTCGATGACGTCATTTGAATAAAGTTCATTTTTTTCGAGGAAGTTTGGAGTTTTCAAATGCAGTAAATTATTATAGTACTGTAATAATTTTAAAAATATCAGTGCTGAATGTATCGCGTTTTAGAGATGGTTAAATAGAATTGCATATCAGTTAGAAATTCTTTCATAATCAATGCTTTATGTATGATTGACCTTTCTTGCTATTTTCCCTTCCAATACTAATCTTCTCTTTCGCGTTTCAGCCTATCGAGAACTACAACGAATGGCGCCTGCTCTATTTCATCTCCTTTCTGTTGTTGGTCGCGTTTTTCGTGCTCAACATGTTCGTGGGGGTGGTGGTCGAGAACTTCCACCGCTGCCGTGAGGAACAGGAGAAGGAGGAGAAGGCCCTACGTGCTGCTAAACGAGCAAAGAAACTCGAGAGAAAAAGACGAAGTAATAACGCTGCCGCCGGTTCGTACTCCCCTCCCCTGAGTCTGGCTTACAACTCAACAAGGCTGAAGTCACACGCGCCGAAACGTACTATGAATATAAAATAGATTCGATGAAAAAATTGCTTATGAATAAATTACAATCTTTGTCAATAAGTGACAGTAAACAAACGCTTAACGCTATCATCCGTTTTTGGAGGCATAACGAACTTCCTTTCTTAATAGCAGTGATACCAACCATGACGGATAATCAGTTCAGCCATTTTTGATGCTATGCATCATTCTACCATCTTATGTTCCTGAAGCCTAGAAAAGTTAAAGAACTCATATGTCTACAGGAATCAAATAACGGTTTTTGGATTGGCCAGTCTTGTCGTGTTGGCCAGTGGAAGATCGATTGTTCAAGAACCGATTTCCGACTGGCCACACGACACGCGAGCTATTTAGAAGATTATACATTCCTTCTGTATTTGAGAAGGATCATGTAGAAGGAAGTATGTTTTGCTTCCAAAAACGGCCAATGCAATTATATTTATATGGCTATAATTAGCAAATATATTTCGTCCACATACTGTTAATAGTTTACTTTTAATGTGTAAAATATATTTTTAAACAACTTTTCTCCAAACAATAGTATTACTTTTGTATGCATTCAATGAACTGGAGAGCTAGATCTTCAGGTCAATAAAATAATTGAATTTTAGAGAAATTACATACTTTGCTTAGGAAATTTTAAATACTGTGAGATGTTTCCTTGGGAATATTAGGGATAATTCCATAAGGATATTAGGGATAATTCCATAAGGATATTGGGGAGATTTCCTTAGGGATATTTCATTTATTACAAAGTAAAGCTCCCTTTTAATACATGCAGAATATTTCTATTTGGTAAAAGAAAGCTTTCTCAGGGACAAAGCCATTTAACATGTTTGGTCTGCAGTTGCAAATTCGGACATCGTTGATGTATGGCCACCAGCACCGTAGAGACAAAAAAAGCATAAATTATTTGTCCAAGAAAAGAACCTCCAGGTCAATTATAATTCTTCCCACAAAAATCTATGCATGCATTTTTAATGTTAAGATAGATGTTTGAATTTCTGAAGGAAACACAACTCATTTTTGATTTTAAAAAATAGAAATAAAAATTGTAATTTAAATGTCCCAAGCAAGTCGTCCCCAAGTCGTTTCGACATTACTCTTTACTCCTTTAAATGATGATTAAAATTAAAACATTCTAATAGGTTGTAAAATACTAAAAATCAAGTAGTTCTAAATATGAAATTGATTTTAGATAAAACATTTTAAATCATAAGATAGGTTGTTCCAAATAATTTTCAAGTTTTGCTATATTTTCTCCTAATATCTTAACTGGATAACGAATTATAATAATTACACTACTGTTATGGAGTTACGTTACTTTTACCACTGTATACATCTGTCTGCAGATCAAATTTATCAATTTGGTAATTATTGGTAATAATCATTGAAAACTTTACATAGAAGCATATAATTTGTAATAGGACACCCTCAAGAAATAATAAAGAGGGTGAAAAGAAATGTAACATACATGTTTTGTTGAAACAAATAATTGACGTTCATAAAATACTAATTTCTAAATTATACATTTCTAAATTACTTAACTGAATCTTAAAATTGAGATCTAACCGTCTTCATTTAAACAAATAAGTTTCAATATATGATTTATTTAGATTCATATAATAGTCATGCTATCATTTAGTGCATCTTCGGAAACATGCATAATAAATATTAATATCTATAGGAAAATACAGCAATACCAGAGTAAATCTGCTGAATAATATATGCCTCATCAACATAAAGTTTCGATTTGCTCTAACGAAGCCATGAAGAACTTTTTTCCATTTTTAGGTGGAGCTTTTGAAGTACTATGAAATGCTTCTTAATATGAAATAAAAATGACAGAAACTTAACACATCTATATGAATATTGAATCTAGAATACATGATATCCGCCAACTTCGCGGCAACAGCAAATATTTCTGTTAATTCTGCATTTATTCTCATATTTTGCCTTAATTTTATGAATACAAATAAAAAGTTGAACTTCACATCTAGAATAACCTATAATTATAACTTGTATCATATTACTTCTCTCGGCAAATGTAACATGGCATGACCAAAATATTATTTCTTTTACTACGTAAGAAATATATATTTTATCCTATTTTACTACCTTAAATACTTGTCTAATTCTAAAAATATTCGATGTCCACCTTTTGATTAAGGTTTCTTAAAAGAAATATAGTCACGCAACATCCCCTACTTACTCTTTTAGAATCTTGCGTGACTTCTTTTAAATTCTTTTACTCAAAATATGCTTTCAGATATCAACTGATCATTCGAATTTAACTTCATTCATCACGTTAAATTCGAAAATCACCCTTTTGCTTAAATTAGCTATTCACTACAGTTCACTTTTTTTGCCTTTCGACAATTTGAATTGTGAAATTTAAACTATATTGTGTGCTTAGACTATATGGTGAACTGGCAATTATGTAAACTGAATTTTGACCCGAATCTGAAAAGACTTCTTTCAGAAGAGTATATTGTGGAGCATTAAACCTATTTTTGAGAAATATGCCCAACCAGCCGAAATTTTATTCGTCTATAATCCAGAGCATTTGAAAACTCATAAAGTAACAACAAACATAGTAGTCATAGGGCCATAGTAATAACTTACCAACATTATTCATAACTTACAAACATTTTATTTTTACATTATTTCAGACACTTTACATCTTTCTTAACTATTGCACTTTATCTAATAGTTTACATCACATGCGTTTCCTTTTTAAACTCCTTAAGCTTATTACGTGCTACAACATATAACAACTGCTTATCTCTCTCATGAATATTAAAATGCATTCAAATTATCCATTTTTGTGATATTTTATGTGCACTGGTTTTTTATTCATATTTCTGATACTCGCATAGTCTGCTTTCATTGCAAAAGATTAATATTTACAAAATAAGGGAGGATATTCTAATAAGAAAGAGGCATGGCGTATGATTAGATCAAAATTCCAAATTCAAAACAGTGGAACATATTGCCAGTGCTGAAACCTTTTATGGAAAGCTTTCTATTGATGGTTTTTATGTGACATCGCACCTGATGCAATTTCTGTATAATTGAATAAAAACATACCTACAAAAGCTAACCACGTCTTATGTCATATCTACTTGAATAATCTACAATATGCCCGGCGATTTAAGTGTAGATGAAACCATTAATAAGATAAGTGTTGATTAAAATTTTAAGAATATAAGGAGCTCATTAAATAGTTTTCTTTCTAAGCAAAATTGAGCTCCATTTATGCAGTTTATAACATAAAATTTTATTAATCAATATTTCACCACAGATAGTATGAGCTAAATTGCTTTGGCTTAAGATTTCTAACACTAAGCTTGCTAATTCTATACTGCCCTCTATAGCGTGCTCATGTTATTCTAACAGGATTTCAATTCTCACGAAAATTAAGCACGCATTTCTTGAAACGTGAAAAGTCATAATTTTAATTCTTGTAATTAGATAATAATACATATTAAATATTTGAAGTACAACATGTACGTATTAATTACACTTCTTAAAAATGTGACTCATGTGAAGCATTAGATTTATTTTCATCTCAAAACTCACTCTGTCGGATCCAAGAATTGAATTTTTCTATCTTTTACAGCCCAGTTATGTTAACTACTCCACTCTGTCCATGTTAGAAATTTCATTTAATTAACTCACACTCTTTCTCTTTGAAACAAGTGACCTCATCCCCCTCAAACCAACACAATATTACAATTCCGCTTGTGCACCAACTGTATTACAAAATTTTATCTCAAAAGCTCGCTAGGCCGTATTGAAAATCGAAACCGAACCTTCTTAATTGCGCCCAGTTACCAACTACACTACTTCGATGCAAGAAATTCCGATGAATGCTTTACACTTCTTAAGAATTACTTAAAATTAGAATAATCTAATACACTTTAAAATTCTGTTATACATCAGAAGTTACAATCACAA
This sequence comes from Amaurobius ferox, assembly GCA_951213105.1. Taxonomy (NCBI): domain Eukaryota; kingdom Metazoa; phylum Arthropoda; class Arachnida; order Araneae; family Amaurobiidae; genus Amaurobius; species Amaurobius ferox. Next base: position 127,774,024 of record OX578137.1, read on the forward strand.
TTTCTCTATCAACGTTCATTATTCAAAACTTCTGCTCTTATTTTATAAAGCTACCACATTGCTATAAATTACATAGATATTTTACATGTGCATTCTTTAACTTTTTCCTATTTCAATATAAATTTAAAATAATATTACTGGTAAAAAAAATTTAATACGTTCGGATATTTGAATTGGAGAATAGTTTACATCCAATTAGTATTTGTTATTATTTTTTATTATAAATATCAATATTTTAAATTTTAGTGTTTACACAAAACATTTATTATTAATTCTAGCAATAAAATTTTTATGAATGAATTTTGTAAAGACAATTTTAAGTGTTATACTTAATATAGTAAAGAATATTAATAATCCAATTAACTAATAATTGCACTTCTACAGATATTTTTTCTCTTAAACGCACTGTTTTGTATTTTTCTGATAAATATTTTGTTAACATGCCATTTTTTCCAAATAATCTGGAATTATAGATATCCAGCTGTCAATTCCACTCCATCTGTCAGTAGTCCACAGTGAGCTTTAACCAATTATACTCAGCCTTGTCAGTTTTGTGCATTTTATTTATTTATTTTTATTTTTGTGAACCTTTCATAGAACCTTGATGTAGTCAAGACTTAGCTCATGGAGTTAAAGAGAAGGAGATAAAAGTTCTATGGATGAAAATCTTGAAAATGCCATAACGCTTTGAGAATTATATCTAGGTGTCGCTAATGTTAGTTACTGAAGCGCCCTTTGTTTCCATTTGATGCAATAGAGAGGTATATCATTGAGTATACAGGGTGTATATAAACTGTTTTGACAAAATGAGAAGGGTGATAGTAGTCATCAAGACGAACAATATTTACTATGGAACCTAGGGTTGCATTCCACTCTGAGTGTCAGAAAAGAGTAACTTCGAAACACGTCCAACAAGCACAAGTCGCCACTTCGGACGACATAGCTGTCGTGCAGGACAAGTATCACATCTCCAGAACATCACCGTCAAGCATGTACTGTATGCAAATTTCCAGTGACAAGAAGCAGCAACGACAGTTGTTGCTGATTGCCTGATTGGACGTAGTAGATCTGTGGCTTGGCCTCAACTCTCACTGGACCTCAACCCACTGAACTTCTTCTGGAGGCACATAAAATCATTGATGTACGAGACGCTTGTGGACTCCGTAGAAAATCTCGTCGCAAGAATCGTTATTGCAGCAGACAGGATAAACACGATACCAAGTATCTTCTAGAGGGTGCTCCAGTCGTTCATTCGCCGGTGTGAATTGTGTAACTGCACCCTTAGCCGTCACTTTGAGCATCTACTTTGAGTCTTTCTCTGGTGTAAATAAATGGGATTGTGCAACTTATGATTACGTTAATACTCCTTATTTTCACTGTTGAAAGTTCAACTTTAAACTTTTCTGACACTTAGAGTGGAATGCGACATTCCATTATAAATATTGTTCGTCTTGATGGATACTATCACCCCTCTTATTTTATCAAAATAGGTTATATGCACCCTATATATATTTTTGATTATTTTTTAATAAAAATTCGGTGATTATGAGTATAATTTATCAGTATTTTTTCACAGTTGAAGGTCAGATCTCAGAATATAGGAAGGAAAAAATAAATGGAGAGGTAAAATAATTTTGAATGCGTAGGAATCTTCTTTATTGTTTCTCTATTTTGAATAGCACTACTAATTTATTTCTACGAAATTGACAGATTAAATAAATATTTTAGGCCTTTCACCATAGAAATACATACAATGCAGGGGGCGCTTATCTTATCGTAGCGCCACCTGAATAATTGTCTCAAACGATATTGACGTTTTGTTCATAAGACGTTTTAACTCCTTACTTTTACCTCCATGACTTAGCCCTTATTCAGTGACTTTTCAGTTCCGTACAAAGCCAGTCTCAGAATCCGTGGACTACATAGCCTCCTGTGACGTGTTTGTATAGTGGCATTGCGTACCGTGCTCTGCTGCATGCTTTGTGAATCGCAAATTATAGCTTTTGTCTCTAGTGTGTCGTATGCCTCGCATGAATTTTGAATGTAATGACATACGTGTAAACGCTCCATATGCTTTTAGTCATGTCAAATACTTTCAGTATATTGCGAAGCATGGTGTTTAGTATTAAACTTGTGGCGCTTTAAATAGATGAAGTTTACTAATTTGCATGTTCTTTTTGACTGAAGGTGACATGTTTCGTAATATAAAAAGTGTTTATCGAATACTATAAAATGTGACTTCTTTTACATCATAATAAATTACTCTCTAAACAATGTATACTTTAATTGATATAGTTAATCTAATACCCGCATTGCTTTTTCCAAATCTGTTTCAACTGTAGTTATTCGTCCAAATACAATTTTATCTATTTCATTTTAATAAAATTCATTAAAATAAATCTAAAATGAAGTATACAGATAGTGATCTGAAAATACTGAAGTAATTTGAAATACATCAAAAATCTCGCTTCGAAATAAAGTTAATTTGTCAAAATATAAATCAATTGTTTTGTCAATCAAGACTGGGTAAAAAGAGATAAATTTTGTTACTTTTTTTACCTTCATATAATTTTATAGAATAAATAACACATTTTATGCTGCAGTCCTATTTTACTATAGGACAGTAACTAGTACTCCTCAAAACGTGTTCATTTACTTAAAATAAAGGTGATCCAAAAGTCTCTGACACATTTTAAAATTGAATATAAACTCAAGTAATTTCCGTACGATAGTGAGTTTTGGACTAAAATGATTTTTATGTTGAAAAGTTTGGGTTAAGCAAATAACAAAATTAGTTCTAAACTTTGCCCATAGATGGCGCTACTTGTTCAAATGTTTGTATATCTGCGTTGGAAATGGAGTACCGTTTGGATGTGGTTCGAACTGCAAAGGGTGCACATATTGAAATATCGTAGTGGATAAAAAAAAACACTCTGTAACTACTCGTCTTGAGTTTTTATGCTTTTTTTGGTATTTTTAAGGCACAACGCCATCTATGGGCAAAGTTTGGAACTAATTTTTTTAATTTGCTTAACCAGAACTTTTCAAGGTGGAAAGCATTTTAGTCCAAACCTCACTACCGTACGGCTATTACTTGAGTTTATATTAAATTTTAAAATGTGTCAAGGACTTTTGGATCACCCTGTACAATTAACATTCAATAATTTATTAATAAGATTTTATATAAAAAAATCCACCTAACAAGATTATTATTTCATTCAAATAATAAATCTCTGAATATTGACACATGCCAGAGGTAGAAGCTTGAAAGTTAGGAACTCACAAACCAAATCGCAGATGTAAGGAACATTCTCAAAATTTAAAAGACAGCAGATATCAAATCCATGAACCTAGGTTCGTCTCGGCCATGACAGACCTAATCATTTTTACCTGGCTCTGTGTGTATGATGTCATGGGAATTAAGAGCACGCGCATTCTGTTCTCGGGATCTCAACAGAGACCGAACTTGTTAAACGCGACTATCATTTTACCCCACATACGTCACTAAGTTTCCTTGAACGTCACTGGATCCTGTGTACACAACACATTCTAAAATATCTGCGAAAGTTCTTTACGTCTGGATATTACCACTTCAAAATTAACAGAAAATTTATAGCTCTAATAAAGCGAAAACTTTTTGTATTTTAGCAACTCCTCTCAAAATTTACGAAAGACCGTTATATCACGAATGACGAAATCTAACTCTCATGACGCCAAGCTTCGTTGCTGGGCTGCCCAACCTTATATTAAAGAACCTTGCATGGACCGATTTCGGACTATTATTCGCTCGTCAGCATGGAATAACCGATATCTGCAATACAGCAAGAAACTTGCTATAAGCCACAATTTTCGTAAACTTCTATAGAAACGACAATTTCGGTCCTTCCACGTATAGCAATTTAGCTCGGGCCACACGAAGCTGCAAAGGCAAAGTTCATAAACACAACAAAACCGACATCAATTTGGATTGTATGTTTATGAACTTTGTCTTTGTAGCTTCGTGTGGCTTGTGCTAAATTGTAAATTAATTTTATGCCGGCCATGTAGAAGGACTGGAGTTGTCAGTTCTCATAGAAATTCGGAAAAATTGTGTTCGCAAAAGTTTCTTGCTGTCATTGCAGATATCGGTTAATTCATGATGACGAGTGCATAATTAAAACGAAACCGGTCCATGAATAATGTTATCTGCAATAGGAATGTCTTACGAACGTTTTATATAAGAAATCAATGTAGTTTAATGTTTAAAACGTAAGCGTCTGATTAATACTTTAAATGCCGTTTAAGTACGCTTTCTGTACAAAAAATCAAATATTGTCCCACCTGTATTGTACATTTCATTTTAAATTAGAGAAAATTTAAGAAAAATTCTGAAATTTTACGAGAACTTAAATGCAAAATTTAAAAAAAAAAAATCAAATATTCGGAGTATGATGAAACAATATTTTTGCAAATCGTAAATGTCCACATTTCTATCGGAAATTCAATTTCATCTTCAATCAACTTTCAATAGTAAATAATCAAAGACATGTGCCTGTTCCGTAGATACCACACATTAAATTTCTTAACCATTAAACAAATATTAATTCTAAAATTTTCAATTTATTTTATTAAAAAATTTTTATTATTTTACTGAAAGTTAAAATCCAGTAAAATAAAATTTCTAACAAACAATATTGCTTTCTATACATCGAATACTTCTTTATTACGAACTATTCTACTTTCTGTTTTAATTTAAAATGAATAATTTTCTATCTATTTTTCAGAAATGAGAGAACCACCCTATTACATCAACTACTCAAAACCACGTCTTCTAACCCATAACATCATCACTAGCAAATATTTCGATCTAGCTATTGCTGCTGTAATTGGGCTTAACGTTGTGACAATGGCAACGGAATTTTATATGATGCCACCGGTAAGTAGATATATGTATTATTACATAATGAAATTTATAATATTCGTGTTTTTACCAGGTCTGATACTATTATTTGCATTTATAATACCCTTGTTAAACCAATTTTAGAATATTGTGCAGTGATCTGGGACCCTGTTTATTGTCTGCATTCTCATCGAATAGAAGTCATGCAAAATAAAATTTTACGCGTTATAGATTACAGATTGACTGGCTATTATCCTTATGATATGCACACGAGTGACCTCAGACAAAAATATAATTTAATGTCTCTTTAAAAAAGATGAAAATGGTCCTGCCTCTTGTTTTATTATAAAGCCTTGAATAACACTATTTATTGCCCCACTGTACTTTCTTCTATGGAATTTCATATACCTGTAAATAATACTAGAAAAAAAACTTTTTCACAATACTACTGTTAAACACAATTACATGAAATGCTATTCTATCTATAAATTTGTTGATCTATATAATACCTATTATACTGATATTGATATATTTAATTTGACTCCTACCTGTTTTAAAAGAACCTGTTTGGATGTGCTTGACATGTATACTACTTAGTATTATTGTATTTTATGTTCTGTTCTTTTTATATTTGTGTGGCTACTGTAACTGGATTTCATCTGTAGTGCCACGTAAATTGAATAAAATAAAATAAAATAATATTTTTAATCTTTTTACATGTATGTTCCGTACCTATTTAATAGGAAACATCTTAGGGCGCAGGATAGAATAAATCTTGAAAGAAATGTGCATTAGAGATGAAACGGAATTATATGGATGTGATATCATATTGCTACGAATGCGTAACAGAAAACTACTGCTGTTAGTTAAAGGTCTGAGTCAACTGACCCTGGCGACAAAACCGGTGACCTTGTTTACTAATTTAGAGAAATCTTTCCAACTTGACGAGTATTAATGACTTGAAGAAACTTCTCGAATTTTGTAAATTGATTAATAATCTTACGAGTTAAGTGATTTTCCAAGAACTTTCCACAGAGGACATATGTGCTGATCATCGTTAAATTGGATTGTTGACGTGATACGATTAAAAGTATCTTCCGACCTCAATACTACCCAATATGCATTGTATCTTCTGATTTCATATGCTTTTTAAGCCGTATTACAAAATAATCCTGGTAGAGAAGTGTAAAAAAGTTAATTTATTTATAAAAAAAGTGTCAAAGCATTTCCTTATGTAGCTTGTACCATTAGAAGTATGCAAAGAATGCGATGTTTCATAACAATCATTAACGAGTAACATTGTTAAGTAGAAAATTTAGTTTCTAAATTTATACTTATTTTTTTTGAAAAGCTCCTATAGTTTTCGAAAAATAGTTGTATCAAGCTGAAAAAGATTAAGAATTATCCGTTTGTCAAGATTGTAATGCTTATATCTCAAAAAATTAAATTGTTAGCTATGAACTCTAACACTGATAAACACAAATTTTGGCACTCGGAACATTTGTAGTATTTCGAATGTAACTTTTTACGCTAAATTCAAATATGCAATCAGAATTTTTCCATCAACCACAGTTTTTGTACAATGAGATTTTTTATTATTGCCTTTTCAGAAATTTAGGTACATTTTCCCAGGGATAACAAATGTACGTATAACAACATTTTAACTAATTTCTAACATAGGGTGGTCACAAACAAGTCAACATTATGAAGGCACTAGCTATATGTGCTCTGGAAAACAACGCTGCACAGTGAGGACTTACCTGTACTACATCATCCTATACATGTTATAGTACTAGCTGAATCAGAGCATGATTCAGGTACAGAAGTTGAAATTGAGAAGCAAGATGACCATACGTTTGAAGCAAGTACCTCTTCATATGACCCCATCTGTTGTTAACTCAAGGCGAATTAAACAACCTTGTTCAGAATTTGAAATTTTCAAAAGAAAACCGACCGAACTCTTGGGTCCAAGACTGAAAAGCTGGAATCTCCTGCAGAATAACACAAAAATGTGTTTTTGTCGCAAACGACAGGAAGACATTCAAGATTTCTATTAGCGCAATAAATGAGTCAGTGCATTGCCATAATATTTGCTCTGTGATGGAGGTCTTTGACAATGAGGTAGCAACAGAGTGGAGACTGTTCATTGGCTATCCGAAAAGTAGTTTGGAGGCGGTCCTTTTGCACAATGGAGACCAATTTCCTTCTGTACCATTAGCTTATGCACACACACAACTAGCATGAAGAAAACATAAAAATGTGCAAATACTGTTGGAGAAAATTCAGTTATGTATTATTGTACCATTTGTTACGATTTGAAAGTCATGGTGTTGTTAATGTGTTTGGAGCTCGGTTATACAGAATTTTGTTGCTTCTTGTGCGAATGGGACAGCAAGGACAAAAAAACAAAACATTGCATCAGGAAGGAATGGCCAAAGCGCGAATCACTGATGCCTGAACAGAAAAATGTTGTACGTCTCCCACTAGTCAACTACATGATTCTTTTACCTCCACTTCATTTAAAGTTACGGCTTTTCAAAAACTTTAAAGGCAATGGATAAAAATGGTGAAGAACTTGTTTATGAAGAAAAAATTTCTTGATGTATGTGATGATAAAATCAAGGAAGGGATTTTTGTAGGGCCCCAAATAAAAGCTATGATTTCAGATGAAGAATTCGAGAATCTGTTACGCCAAGTAGAGATATCAGCGTGGTTGAAGCATTTAAAATGCATTTCATGCCATCCCACCTGGATTTCTCCTTGACAAGCTGAGTGCCGTCAGTGAAGAACATCGAGAGCGTTACCACCAAGACTTTTCTGCCATGGAGAAAGGGTACGAGGGACAATGGAGTCAAAAATGCTTGCTGATTACTGTTGGACGCGGAAGAGGGATTCTCCAGATGCCAAACACAGAAGGAAATCAACTACAGTCACATTTTAAATGAGTTCAATAGTGTCCTGAATGTATGTAAATATACACATTTCTTTTACATTTAAAAGAAGTGTCACAACAAATCTGTGGGTGATGGGGAAAACCACCTGCAATTTTCATTCAGCGTGCAAAATTCTGTTAGAATCAGGCATTTTCCCTCAACTGCCAAGGAAAAAGTTTAATTTTGTTTACCAGTGAAGCAAGAATTCCAGAAGCCCTACAATTACATCCTATCCAGAAGCCCTACAATTACAGATAATTGGATTTCAGATTGTGCGCTTAATGTTCGATCGTGCTCTTAAGTATAGTGGTTAAGATTTAGTTATTTTAGTTCTTTAACCTGGGTTTTCTAATGAATGAGAAAGCTGTAATATTTAAAATGAGGTTAAATGAACTTGGTGATTCTAAATGCACTATATGGCCAAAAGTATCCGGACACTGCTCCAGAGAAGTGGATGTAGCTATGTGCGTCATAGCACGAGATAAAAGTGTGCACCGCAGCCTCAACAGGCCATAAACGTGCGTTAAAAACACAATGAGTAAGTCGGCAGAGCTGTGTGAGTTTGTACCTAACATGATAATTGGATGCCATCGTTGCAGCAAATCGGTTCGTAACATTTCGGCATTGGTGCAGGTGCCTCGATTAATTTTAAGTGATGTCATTGTGAAATGGACACGTATGAGATCTATAACTGCAAGGAAACGAAGTGGTAGGTTGCAGAAACTCACAGATCGCAGACATCGAACCCTTAAGATGGTGGTGCTGAATAATCGCAAGGCCTTGGTGGCAACGGTCACTGGTGAGTTCCAAAATGCATCTGGCGCCATCTGTAGCCCTAGGACTGTTCGTAGGAAGTTGAAAAAATAGGTTTCCAAGGTCGTGCAGCCGCTCGCAAACCCAATATTAGCACGGTCAATGCAAAACGGCGGTTGCAGGGGTGCAAAGCTCACCGCCATTAGACTGTGCAGCAGTGGAAACACGTACTTTGTGGTGATGAATCCCCCTACACTTTCTGATAATCCGACGGTTGTTTCTGGGTTTGGGTGCTGCCAGGCGAACGCTTCCTGACCGAGTGTATTGGACCAACTGTAAAGTTTGGTGGCGGTGGCGTCATGGTTTGGGGCTAGTTTTTGGGCATGGTTTGGGCATGGTTCGGCCCCTTTATTTCTGTGGCGGGAAACATGAACGCTGCGATGTATGGTGACATTCTTAACAACTCTGCACTTCCAACACTCTGGTAACAGTTCGGGTAATGACCGTTTATGTATCAACAGGATAACTGTTCTGTCCACACAGCGAAGGCTGTGCGGCCGTGGTTTACAGAGATGGGTGTTGAAAAATTAGACTGGCCTTCACAGAGTCTCGATCTGAATCCCATTGAACTGCTCTGGGATGAATTGGAACGCAGAATACTTGCCACGCCAAATCGCCCATCTTCTGTGGCCGAACTCACTGCAGCCCTCATCTACGAATAGAAGGAAATTTCTGCTGAAATATTCAAAACGCTGGTAGAAAGTCTCCCCAGAAGAATACAGGTTATGATTGATGCAAAAACCCAACGTTCTATTAATATGTGCAACATGCCTCCCTAATTCCACAACGGTATATGTCCGAATACTTTTGGCCATATATAGTGTATGTATAATGAGTGGTTCGGCTTTGTTATCAAAAAATGTAGAACCAGATAGAATTGTTTTTTAAATTCGAGCGAGAATTTCTAAATTCATTTGAAATTTTATATTTTTTTAACATGGCAGTATAGGACAATATTTAACATAATCATGCATAAAAGGATTTATTTAGGGCTCAATGATTACGAGACCTTATAGTTTCAATCATTGTTGTGAAAAATAGCCGCGATGCAATTTTTTATTTGGGACGTCATTAACTCCCCTCGAGGGGCAAGTTGACTATAAAATAAAGGCGGGTAGCTCAAGAAGAGCCTAGCACATCGACCAGAGGTCTATTGTATTGCCCCAAAAAGCATAGAAGATCACTAAGAAAAGATACCAGTAACCGCTGCAAAGATGAGCAGGCAATTGACAAGAATGTCATTCAGCTCCCAGGGTTCAATCACATATCGACCTAAGTATTCAAATCTGTGAACAGAGTAAACCTCACATTCACAGAGAATGTGAGCAGCAGTTTCTTCGCAATAGTTGCAGCCCCTGCAGAGCGAATCTTTAGTGACACCTATAATATTAAGGTTTTCTTTTAAGGGTGCAGTGCCCAGTAAGGAGCCCGACAACCCTTCTAATGCTAGTTCTGCTGAGCTTAAAAAACTCCTTCTGGCGTGCACTAGGGCATTTGCAATTGAGTATTTTCGCCTGTCTTTGATCCTTAATATTGAGCCAGTTCTTGCATTGAAGCTTTCTGAAGATGTAGTAAACAGTTCTTCTGGTAAGTTCATTGGGAATACCCAACGCCGGCTCAGGACCAATAAAAGGAGTACAGGAACCTTTCCTAGCCAATTCATCAGCCAACTCATTTCCTGGAATGCCCGAATGACCAGGCACCCAGTAAATGATGACACTGTTATTGCTAGCAATTTCACAGAGTGCATTATAGCACTCCCAGACAAGGGAAGACGTCAAAGTGGGCTTCCCAAGGGCCATAAGAACAGCCTGACTATCAGAACAGATAAGTATTTGGTTGCTCCTGTATTTTCTGTCATAGCAAATTCTACAACACATAAGAATGGCAAACACCTCAGCCTGAAACACAGTAGCGTAACTGCCAAGCGGATATGACAGTTGTGTGCCATCGTCGGGACAACACACTCCAGCACCAGTATTGGTGCCTATCTTCGAGCCATCCGTAAACCAAACAATACAATTCTGTTTATTGTAGGTAGGAGTCCTCTTCCAATCATCCCGTGAAGGGACCTGAATTTCGTAAGGCTTGTCAAAACTATATTTGACATGAATGTCATCAGATGCCATATGGAAGTAAGGGTGACTAATAACCTTGCTGTTTAGATCATCACAGGATAAATACCTAGAGTAGTCTTTCCAGTGCTTTAGATATTTAAGCCTGTTTATGCAAATAAGAGCCTCAGATTCAATGTACATGTGAAGCGGATACAACCCAAGTAAAAGTTCAAGAGTTGCAGGAGTGGTTTTCATGCAACCAGAGATTGTAATGCACACCATACATTGAAGCTTAATAAGTTCTAATTTAGCAGTTTCACATCTAATTCTAGACCACCAAATAATAGAGCCGTAGGAAATGATAGGACAGATTATCATGGAGTAAATCCAATGGATAGCCTTGGGATTCGAATCCCAGGTTTTCCCAATAGCATTCCTACAATACCAGAAGATTCTTCTAGCTTTAGTTGTGCAGTAATCCAAGTGTCTCTTCCAGTTGAGTCCCTTGTCAAAATAGATTCCTAAGAATTTAACCTCCTTACAGTAGATACGCTTCTGTCCAAAGAAGCGAATGTCTCTAAGATTAAGAGTGCGTTTTCTAGTACACGCAACCATAGCAGTCTTCTGCGAGTTAACAGAAAGACCTGCATTATTACACCATGTCTCAACCCTCCTAAGAGCTGTGGACATCATGTCAGAGACAGTATTGTCATAGTTTCCCCTGGTAATAACAACGTCATCTGCGTATCCAACACAAGATGCACCAGAAATATTGATGCTCTCCAGAAGAGAGTCAACAACAAGACACCACAGAATTGGTGAAAGCACACCTCCTTGCGGACAACTTACCAAAGCATGCACCGTCTTACTATCACCAAGTACAGATGCACAGATATACCTATTAGATAAAAGGTTCTTAATCCAACAGGAGATCGTACTATCAACACCTTTCCTATCAAGAGCTTGAAGGACGGTGTCAATGGGCACCTTATCAAAAGCACCTTCCTTCAATGTCAAGAAAAGTGGCAAGAACAATTTCCTTAGCATTAAGGTTTCTCTCCAGAATAAAGGAGAGACTATAGAGGGCAGTATCCGTGGATTTACCTGATTGATAGGCATGTTGAGAACTTAACAGAGGCATAGCAGCCAGAATCACTTATCTTATATACCTGTCGATGAGCTTTTCAATAGTCCTTAGAAGAAAAGACGTAAGGCTGATAGGCCTGAAAGATTTGGCATCGTAGTAGTTATCCTTGCCAAACTTAGGAATAAAGATTGCCTTAGTATACCTCCAGGCAGATGGTACATTCCCAAAGGCTATACAGACCCTGTAAATACTGCAAAAAGTGGGAGCAAGCACCTCAATTCCCTCCTAGAGAAGAATTGGAATGATGCCATCAGTCCCCGGAGTTTTGTAGGGTTTAAGAGAGTTAATAGCCCATTTAACCCCATCCAGAGTAACCACAATCCTAGCAATGCTCCAACTCCTGCTATCACATGTAGCAGTGAAGCAAGCAACAGGTATGTCACTATTGCCATTTGAATCAGAAACCGGGAAATGAACCCTGAATAATTCAGCCAGGGTCTGTTCCCCAGTACTAGAGAAATCACCATTAGGCTTCTTGACAGTATTCAGATTACAATTCTTACCCCTTGCCATTAGCTTAACAAGTTTCGCAGTGGCTGAAACATCATTTATGCTTTCGCAGTAAGTTCTCCAAGAGATTCTCCTGAAGTCTCTGGTCGCTTTGTTATAGGAGGTGATTTATAGACCTGCCATTCTCCACTCTTTTTGGCTCTATTAAAGACCTTCCTACACTTGATTCCTACCAAGACCTTCCTACACCAAGATTCTGCCATTACAGGTCCAAGGCTCTTGAATTACAGAAATATCAGCTCTATCGTTTGTCAGTCTTTTGCTAAGAATAGCAGAGGCAGACCTACTGTGGTGCAGATTGATTTGCACAACATTTAGACAACCCATAAGCAAAAGCAAAAAGGGCAGCGAAGAAAAACTAGGAAGAATTAATCTCCCTAGTGAGATGAGAATGATCAGTGTTAGACATAGTATCATTCACAAAATCCTGCATGCGTCTTTCTAGCTCATCATCAAAAAGCGGCAGATTAGTATACAGTGTGTTATCAGGGCTGGAAGCAATTTCCAGTTCAACAAGCTTAGGTAATATAGTATCAACACTAGTGATACTTACCTGAGAGGAGATAGCCTGATCTTCTGGCTGTACCTCCATCTCCAACTTCCCTTTGGACCTTTCGTTTGGATCCCGTAGAATCTTGAATACTCCACGGTCCATACCGGTGTAAGCACCAAGGTCAGCTTTGCGAATCGCATCCGCAGCCTCCGAATCCACCTCGAAGATCCATCTTACGGAGAGGGGTTCCACAAAGTTTTGCAGAACACGCCACTCCTCAGACTTCAACTCCGAGTTGAAACGGTTCAGCCGTTTCAGCAAAACGCTCGGCTTCTTGGTATAAACATCTTTGGTCTTGAAGGCCATCTTGACAGGTTTAGGTAGATCATTGGCACTCATGACTTTGAGTGCCTCACCTAAAATCTGTCTGTTATTGTAGAAGGTTTTCTTAACCCATTCCACAGTGTTAGCATCATTGCACTGAAGAACCAAGGCTCCAGCATCGGGGGGGGGGGGGACAAGTTATCCTCCTCCCGGGAGGTACATTGTCAAGTATGGTATCAATCGAAAGATTTTTTTCATGTTCTTTAAAGTGAAGGGTAACACGCTATAATTGTAATCATTTGGTCCCATACCAATTTTTCAAAAATTTTCTTGTAAAATTTAAAAAAAAATGCTACTAAAAATGGATGATGATATGAAAATTTGAAAGAAAACTGCTAATAATGGATGATGATATGAAAATTCGAGTTGAGCCACACTACAGTTAATTTTTATAACAGCATAACCAAATCATATGTAAAAAATATCTGGTCAAAACTAAAATCGTCATATTTAAACTTCAATAAGAAACAGTCATTTAATGTAAGTGAAAATATGTTGTTTAATATTAAAACTTTTAAAATGAATATATTTTTCTTTAGGAACTTGTATATGCGCTAAAGGTTTTTAACTACTTTTTTACTGCTGTCTTCATTTTGGAAGCAGCAATGAAAATTATTGCCTTGGGTTTACGCAGATACCTCTATGATAGGTAAGTTTACCAGCAAAAATTTTATAGATTCAAACAATTATATTAAATTAACATACATTTACCTTATCCTAGATGTTGCATGCAGAATACAAACCATGTCAATGTGCGTTTTATAAACTTACTAATATCTTTTTTCTTATAGGAATATAGAAAATAGTCAAGATATAGCCTATTTAATTTTACATTACATTGTGTCTAAACAATAGATGGTGCTTTACTACACCGTAAGGCATTTCCATGACACCACTACTGGGCCATTTCCATGACACCACTACTGGGCCATTTCCATGAAACCATTACTGGGCCATTTCCGTTACTAGGCCATTTCCATAACCATTTCCATTACTGACATAGTCAGTTTTTTTCAGATTAGACACACAAAGCTATCTGAGTCAGAAAACGGGTTAGTAAGAGATATTCGTAGTCGACATTCGTGAGATATTACGTCCACTGAGTCACAAACACACACACGCACACACACACACTGATATCACTTCACAAACGTTCGATTCCAGTTCAGAGATACTTAAAAGGTATAAATGTGTCAAAAACTCAAATTAGAGTATCCGAGTTCCTTACAATACTTTTCCTGTGCATTATACTATGTATATAAGGAAAGTAAATATACGTATTACACTATATATGCATGGAAAATATTAAACAGCGAAACCTTGTAAAATGAGACGGAGACCTCTTATCACAACTCAATGATGTAAAGTTGCATTATTTTATATAGTATAATATATGTACTCATTTTCAAATAAAGATTTTCCTTTATTTTTTTACTGTCCCAGATGGAACCAATTAGACGATATTTTCTCTCTTCTTGTTATTTTCTCCGTAATTGGTATCGTTTGGAAAGATGTAGAATCCCAAGTTATACCAATTAACTATGTGTGTAAGAAAAGTAATATACTCATTACACTATGTACGTAGGGAAAGTAATAAATAGTGAAAACTATCAAAATGAGATGGCGACATCTTACCATCAATGGTGTAAAGTTGTATTCTTTTACAGTATAATATGTGCACTCATTTTCAAATATTAAGATCTTTCTTTACTTCTTTACTGTCCCAGATGGAACCAATTAGACGTTGGAATAGTAATTCTCTCCGTAATTGGTATCGTTTTGGAAGAAATGGAATCCGAAGTTATACCAATTAATCCGACAATCATCCGTGTCATGAGAGTGCTTCGAATCGCAAGAGGTAATAATTATTTTTAGTCATTGTTTATTAGAGTATAGACACACAATAAATGATTTTAGTTCGAGTTTGTATTAGTCTTCTGTTACGCTGCTTAAATCTGTTTCCTGTAATTAAAATACACTTTCATATACACATACCGTTTTACCGCTGTTCTAAAATATGTTCAATATGATAGCTCCGCATTTGTTAAAGTCAAATCTTTTGTCACGTGTTGTTGAAACGTTTTATTCTTCGCATCTTTTGGCGTAGAACAATAATTTGCAACGATAATCAAAACATGACGTCTCATTATGCTTTTCTATTGACGGTTTTAGCTTTTCAATTCTTTGTTTTCACTAAGCCTAAACTATCTTCTCAAAATGCATTGATAAATATTAGAATCATATCTTCCGAAACAAACTTTTTATACAAAATTATGTCTCTTATCATGCTTTTATTATTTATTGATTTTTTTTAAATGACAAAAGAAAATATGTTGAAATTACAATTATGCTATTAAAATTATTGAAATGTTGATGAATTCTGAGTGAAAACAAAATAGGAATATGAAAATTATTTCAAATCAGAAATTATCAGATCAAAATGATATTAAGACTGTTCTAATTTGGAACTTATATGTCATCGAAATATCCAACTAATTTGTTGTTGCTATTATTTTAATACAGATACAATGTGATCTTTAGTACGAACTGACAAACTATCAAAAATTAAAAAATATCTTGATACATAAGATTGACGGGGGTAAAATAAAAAAATACAAAAATATATTACAATGAAGTGACTTCTGCTATATAAGAAACAAGGTGTTGCCAAAAGTAGGAAAGGGCTCAAATGATCATCTCTCACCACCTGTGGATCATAATTCAGCGGTCATTGCGGCTTGTTTGTATAGTGAGCACAACATTTCGTAAAGCAAGGATTTTTCTAGTTAAAAAATTTTATTCGACCCCTAAAAAATTCTTCTATCGGAAAAATTCTAAAATCTGTGCTTTTAGGAGTTTTGTTCTCGCTGTTATTCCCATCGGCTGTCTGTGCTGTCAAACGGCAATGATCGTCAAACCGTGAGCCATGGGTGGTGAGCAGCGATTGGGCTAAAATTTTTCTAGAAAAGTAAAAATACTCCCTGACTTGATTTGAAAAAGTATTTTGCTTTTCAGAGACGTAATTTTTAACACATGTACAATTATCCTCCAATATCCATGTATTTATTAAATTTGTTGCATTTTGTTTGAAACAAGAGATGCACTATCCTCTTTATTTGTGTTAATAAACAAAATACATTGTATATCTGATAGCATAATTAATATACCTTATAAACATTATGAAATAAGTTTTAAAATGTTTAACTTGCGATTCTAAAGAATATTTTTCTTTCGTTTTTGTTTACAAAATCTGTGCATAAAAATATGCATGACTTAATTTATAAAGCGTATTTGCTTATATTTTATAGCGTGAAATAAGCGTATAGAGGCGTTATCTCGATTTTTGGTGGTGAGGTATGATCGATTGATCATTGAAACACCGAGTTTGTGCAGTTTCTCGTCAAACTTGCTCTTATGACTTATTAATACTAAATCTATATACTATAACTGCTACTAGCTCGTAAGATTTATAAAGAAACTGCTGGTGTAAATCACTATAATATGTGAAACATTTCTTAAATCTATTTACAATACATTTCTAATTTATTATAAAGGTTTAACATTAAAATAAGAAAAATTCTGTTTTACATCAGCTTTAAAATGCATCGCAAAAAATGACTGATGAATAATCATGCTTTTATTTTCCATTTAACTTACAGTCTTGAAATTGCTCAAAATGGCAAAAGGCATTCGAGCCCTCTTAGACACTGTTATGCAAGCTTTACCCCAAGTTGGAAACCTTGGATTACTTTTCTTCCTCCTCTTCTTCATATTCGCTGCCTTGGGAGTTGAGCTGTTTGGCCGCCTGGGTAAGAAATAATATTATATTTTTATGTTTTCAAGATTTTGTGCGATAGCCAACGGCTCTACCGTGCTGAAAACACCGGTTCCCGTTAGATCACCGAAGTTAAGCAGCATCGGGCGTGGATATTACTTGGGTGGGTGACCACCTGGGAACACCGTGTGCTGTTGGCTCATTTAAGTCGACGTGGTGGCCGAACGGTCAAGGCGAGCGTTTCCAGCGATCTATCGACCGCCACGTTGTGGGTTCGAGTCCCACGTAAGACATGGATGTTGTGTGTTGTGGGCGCAGTGTGTTCCGCCCCCCTCTGGTACGCCTGGGGCAACGTCTTAGGACGGCAAAGTGGTTCACGATTTCGGCCATACATAGGGCAAACGACGACCCTTGTAATCAGTAAGTCGACATACAGTCTAGTGCCTGGTCATTGGAGAAAAAAATTTAAAAAAAAAAAAGATTACGTGCGATTTGAAAGCAAATCGATCGCACCACAGTCAATATCAAGTTTCGTTAATTTAAAATGTTTATTATATGAGAGTAAACTGACAACTATGACTCGCGTCGAAAACAAAACCTTGGAATATAGCTTACATTTTAATAAAAGTATTTCTGAAAAACTTTGTTAAATTGAAAAAGTTAAATTAAAATTTTAAAAATGAGGAATATTTCTAGAATTTCTGCATAAGATAATATAAATTACAGATATATTCATTAAAAATGCATTATAATATTTATTGAAGAACATGTCCCACGTTCCGCCACTGAAAATAACCTAAGTCCCAAACCGGCTAATTTTATAATACAATGTAGGATCAAAAAGTTTGGAGACTATACTGATATCTTCAACCCTGACTGGAGGAAAGGGGAACTAGTTTACCGTGGCGTAGAGACACATGTGACGCGAGATGTGAAAAGAAAGAAGAAGGTGTTTTTCCAGACATTGCGTGTCAGTGAACTGTAATCATTCGCATTTCTCAAAAATAGAAATGGCGTTTGAAGAACAGCGTGCGAATATCAAATTCTGCCAGCGTTTGGAGAAATCACCGACAGAAATATTGCACCTACTGCAGCAGGTTCAATGTTTCTGTCGACAGCAGGCAATGTTCTGTCGGCAGCAGGAAATGTCAGACATGTTTCCGTCAGCAGCAGCACCTGCTGCAGCATGTGCAATGTTTCTGTCGGCGATTTCCCCAAACGCTGGCAGAATTTAATATTCACACGTTATTCTTCAAGCGCCATTTCCGTTTTCGACGAACGCGAACGACTACAGTTCACTGACAAGCATCGTCTGGAAAAACCCTGCACTGCGGACCTGCTTCTTCTTTCCACATCTCGCATCGCATGGACTTCTACGCCACGGTAAAATAGCTCCCCTCTCCTCCAATCAGGGTTGGAGATATCAGCACAGTCTCTGAACTTTTTTGATCCTACCTTGTATTCCTAATGTTACCGCTTTGTAGTAATCAGTAATTTCAAGGCATAAGAGACACATTATCAAATAACATTTGACTATAAACTTCAAACACATTATAATAAGAAGTCGGTGGAAAGGGAAATTTTCGTATGTACAAAAACGAAAAATCATTTAAAATGCGATCTCAAAGTGGGCATATAAAACATTTTTCCAAAAAATTTTAAGACTTATACTATATAAATTTCGTATTATCGTTTGTATTATCGGAGATCGAACTGCGAAATATTTGTTCCATATCTCCCACACTACAGATTAAGCTATGGACCCCATATCAGTGATGAGTAGTATAACAATTAAATAACATCTCAAATTCTCAAACCACCTCTATTAAAAATGTATAGTTTTATGGTAAAATCAAATACATCTAGAAAGCATCAGCTTTCGAATAAAAAGAAAAGATTCGAATAAAATAAAAAAAATTAAATTCGGTTCGATAGATTGTGAGATATCAATGGACAAAAGAAGTCTTAATATATAATTTCTGCGTATTAAATGTTTGAATTGACTTATATGCGCTTTGGATTAGTCTTGTAAGTAGCAAATATTTTGCCAGACTATTGCTTTTCCTAAGATTTTTCTGAAACATATATCTCTCAGAATCAACTATAGGTAAAAAATAGATGGTAACTGATATAGATTCAGCACCAATTTCCGAAGAAAGTGGGTTGTTTTACCGTTTCGGCTCAGAAATTTCCATTTTACTTGACACTATATTTCTCTAGATTTGACTATAAAGCTTATTTGATAACTGGTATGAACTTAGCATCAATTTTTAGAGAGGATAGAGGGATTTACTGATGATTTTCAATTTGGATTCTGTTTTCACTTCCGGTTCAAGTAATTTTCTTGAAACATGCAGTTCTCAAAATTGGCTATAGAGCTCTAATATTGACTGATAGGAATTTAGCATGAAATTCTGGAGGAGGTAACAGGGTTTACTAAGGGTTTGCACGTCCTGTTTTTTTACACATTCAATATAAACATTTCCTTAAAACATACATATCTTCATAATTGGCTATCGATGAGGCTTAAAGGATAACTGAAATAGGTACAGCATCAAATTCCACTTCAGTATGGATTCCCTAAGAATTTTCATCTACAGTTCTGCAGATGTCACTTTCGGTTTTCCAAAAATTAGCATAACTGTACATAAATTGGAAAAAATAAAAAAAAATGCGTAATAGCTTGTAAAGAGCCGTGTTACCCCAACCAGAAATCGAACCCTGAATCTCCAAACTGTCCAGCCGATGCTCTACCTTTAAGCTACTAGGAAGAAATTGCAAGCTCTTATCGTCGAAGTGGACTCTGCATTCTCCACCCTCTAATGTCGGATTGACGGGCAACTGACAATCTGACTGACCACCTTCTGTTATTTTGGTTAGGCTCCTGCTACTACTATTTTTAACAAAGTTAGTTTCCTGCGTGGCCGTTATCTTCTCAATTTGAAATCGACGCTCAATCTTCCAAAGTCCACTGAATCAGTACTAGTAGTATTAGGGTCACTTTCAGACCTCCGACATTCTCCAAAGTTCGTTCAAATCCCTCTTCAGTAGATAAAGTTAAAAACTGTATTCTTGTTGCCATGGAAATTTCTAATAAAGTGACCTAAGCTTTTAAGTAGATTCTGCTCTCAATTAATTTTGATCAATGAATCCTTTTATTTCATTCTTATTAACTTATATGAACTTATTGTGTTCCCCCCAGATTTTCTTTAAAAAAAAAAAGCTATGTTAACTGTTCTTATTTTCTCGGTTCTTTCTTTTTCTTTTGACCCTTTTTATTTGTATTTCTTCTCATTTTTCTTTACTAAATTTTATTCTAAATTTCTGTTTTTGTTTTTCATGTGCCTAATTTTTTTTTCCTTTTTATATATTTTCTTTTTACATATTTTCCAAATTTTACTTTTAAAATTTTATAATTTTTTATTAATTTTAATCTATTTTTCATTATGTTATTATACCTCACTCTAAATTTTATTTTTCAATGATCTTTTTATCTATATTCGCAATGAACCTTTTCCCATTTTTGGAAAATGGACGTACTTGTCAAGTTCAAATATAATGTAAAACTCTCTGTTTAATCACAATATTTTTCATCAATTGTTATCTTTTTAGACCTAAATAAATGTTCGTTTGGCGGGATGGTAGACCTTGGGTGCCTCTTGAGTGCAGGAGGTAACCTTTCCCGACCGTGCAGCTAGCTACTCTAAACCCACTATGTGAGTCGCACGGTCTGGGGTCTTCAGACCTCTGACATTTTTGCACTAACCTACAGGGTTGATTTGTTTGGGCGCCATTGTAAAGAGCCTTGCTGTCCAACAGGGAATCGAACACTGGATCTTCGAACTTTCCAACCGACGCTCTTCCCATTGAGCTACTGGGACGAAATTGCAAGCTCTTGTCGTTGAAGTGGACTCTGCAAATTGTATTAAAAATGAAATGCCTACACCATTTTTACCATACGAAGGATCCTTCATAAATTTCTTGTTTATACTGTCTTTCAGATTGCACTGATGACTACCCGTGCCAGGGTCTCGGTGAACATGCTCATTTCCGGAACTTTGGGATGGCATTCCTTACTCTTTTCCGGGTGGCTACCGGGGATAACTGGAATGGTATAATGAAGGTGAGAACTTGTTCTTCGGCTCCATTTTCCTGTACATGGGGATATCAAGCGCATTTCACTTCTTCACTTTCACCGAAATACATGGTAATGTATAGGAAAAATATTGGAATCGTGTCGAAAATCGCAACTCGAGTTTTCGATGGATCTACACATTTTATAAGCTCTAATAAACAAAAAAAAATCTGATGTGGGCAGCACATTACTTCTCCTGCAAACTTATATTCACGTTCTCTTTATTTTAATTAAATTTAATTCACTTTTAATTCAATTTTCGTTCTCATTTGGTAACTGGAGTTATTTTCAAATGTGGCGTAGAGAAAATACAAAAAAACTAAAATATCTCGAGAACAGCTATCCCTAGTGTAATAGGGTTGGTAATAGGTTGGTAATTCTTTTTATCGTTAAAAAATACGTATGAAACAAGCATTTAACGGATATATTTGAACTTACGTAGTTTTATTTTAAATTTTGACAATTTTTGCGGACCATTTTGCAACAAAAGGCAGGTTATTTTTTTCCTAATCGTACCAAAATCTAATCAGCACCAGGGTGACCCACGAGTGACTTATCTACCGAATTTTGTAAAATTCTGTCCATTAGTTTTTCAGCTAGAGTGGATACAGGCTTTTGAGGGCCATTTCGCAAAAAAAAAGGCGGGTTCTTTTATCCCGAGTCGTACCCAAAACTAATCAGCACCAGACCCGCCCATAAGTGACTTACCTACCAAATTTTATGAAATTCGATCAATTAGTTTTTTAGTTAGAGTGAATACAAAATCTGCACAGACACACACACAGACGTCACGCTAAAAATATTTTTTTCGTATTCTAGAGGTCTCGAATGCATTACCATGTATTGCAGGGAAAGTAAAAAGTCTGATGTGGACAGCACATGACTTTCCCTGCAGACTTATATTAGCGTTCTCTTTATTTTAATTAAATTTATTTCACTTTTAATTCAATTTTCGTTCTCATTCGGACTTATTTTCAAAGGTGGCGTAGAGAAAATACGGAAAACTAAAATATCTCGAGAACGGCTAGTCCTAGTGTAATGGGCTTGGTCTTATTATTTTCGTCGTTAAAAATTACGTATTAAACCAGCATTTAATGGATATATTTGAGTATACCTAGTTCTTTAGTTTAGATTTTGACGATTTGTGCGGGCCATTTTGCAAAAAAAGGCTGGTTATTTTTTCCGAATCGTACCAAAATCTAATCAGCACCAGGGTAACCCACATGTGACTCATCTGCCGAATTTTGTGAAATTCGGTCCAGTGGTTTTTCAGTTAGAGTGGATACAAGCTTTTGCGGGCCATTTCGCAAAAAAAGGCGGGTTCTTTTATTTCAAATCGTACCCAAAACTAATCAGCACCAGACTCGCTCACAAGTGACTTACCTACCAAATTTTGAGAAATTCGGTCCATTAGTTTTTTAGTTACAGTGGATACAAAATCTGCACAGACAGACAGACACGCAGACAGACAGACAGACAGACACACAGACACACACACAGACGTCACGCTAAAAATGGTTTTTTCGTATTCTAGAGGTCTCGAAGCGTGTAGATCCGTCGAAAACTCGAGTTGTGATTTTCGGTATGATTCCAATACTTTCCCTATACATTACCATGTATTGCAGGGAAAGTAAAAACTATTTTAGCATGACGTCTGCATGTGTGTGTGTGTGTGTGTGTGTGTGTGTGTGTCTATGTGTGGGTCTGTCTTTCTGTCTGTCTGTGCAGACTTTGTATCCACTCTAACTGAAAAACTAATTGACTGAATTTCATAAAATTTGGTACGTAAGTCTTTTGTGGGTGACCTTGGTTGCTGATTGAGTTCGGTACGATTCGGAATAAAAGAAGTTGCCTTTTTGTGCAAAATGGCCCGCAAAAATTGCCTGTATCCAGTCTAGCTGAAAAACTAATAGACCAAATTTTACAAAATTTTGTGAATAAATCACATGTAAATTAACCTGGTACTGATTAGATTTTGGTACGATTCGGAGGAAAAGAGACTGCTTTTTTTTAGCGAAATGTCCAGCAAAAATCGTTAAATCTAAAAATAAAAAACTACTTATACTCAAATATATTAATTATATATGCTTATTTTATACGTAAGTTTTGACAACATAAAAGCAGAATAGCCCCATTGCTCTAGAACTACCCGTTCTCGATATATTTTATTTATTTAGCATTTTTGCTACGCCGATTTTGAGAATAAATCCAGTTACCGAAATGAAAGTGAAGGTTATATCAAAGGTGTAAATTTAGTGTAATTTCAATCAATTGCACGTGTCATTTAGTGCAATTAAACTCAATATAATGAATTATGAATGACATGAAGAGCAAATGAACTTGAATCAGCAAAGAAAGTCATGTGCTGCTCACATCAGAACCCAAATGTCCCCAAACCGTTTTTGTTCTAACTATATATATATATATATATATATATATATATATATATAGTTAGAACAATATATATATATATATATATATATATATAACGTACATGGTTTCAGAAATGCTTTTCATATTCATTTTATTCCGTTTATATTCACTAGATTCCATTTATTCAATTTCCAAACTTCTTCCATAGCTCATCGTGCTGCACTAGGCTTCTGATTTGCAAAAACCTTCAGTTTACAAGCAATTTTCTTTGGTATTTCTCGGGTATATATATATTACAAGTACTCATAAAAAATCTTCAATTATATATATATATATATATATATATATATATATATATATATATATATATATATATATATAGTTAAAAGAGCAAACATCGAAAACAAAATCAACTAAAAATAAAATTCATGAAAAAGATGACTATTATTGAGAAAAGAAGAAGCAGTAAATCGAAAAATAAAACCAGAGATTTCCAAGCAGAAGAAAAGGAAAAGCAATTATCTCCAATAAGGAAGTATATCTGAGAAACAATCGGGAAACTTTTAAGAAAAACTAATTCAAATATGGAATTGGGAGTCAAAATGATTTTAGCTTCCGGAAAATTTAAAACATGATTAGAGACCCAAGAATTTTCACCAATTGCTGAATAATATAGTTTGTTTTTTGATCAATATAATGAACCAATATGATTGAGTTTTTGCCATATAATGGTCATAATAATAATATTTTTAATTATTGTAAAAAGGTGATTATAACTTCAATGTTTTAATATTTTGAACTATTTTAAAAGATTTTATTTCATAGAACATTATTCGCGTAAGGTAAATTCGATTCTTTTGGACTGAAGCCACCTCTGCTTTTTTAAGAATTTCTGTGAAACATTTTAAAAGAATAACTGCCTTATAAAATGAACTGGAGTAAGGCTTAAATCGACTTTCTCGTAATAGAAATAATTTCTTTTTTTCCAAATTTTACAAGAATATTTTTTTTAAATCGGTACCATGGGTCCAAATGATGACAACTATAATAAAACGTATTGCCCTTCACTTTAAAGGGCTTGCAAAAAAAATCTTTCGATTGTTATCACACTTAACAATATACCCCCCAGGGGGGTAACTTGCCCCCCAAAGGGTGCTAATAACATCAGGAGCAAAATAAAAATCGTATAGTGGCAATTTTTCACAACAATGATTGCAACTATTTCGTCTCGCGATAATTGAGCCATAAATAAACCCTTTTATGCATGATTGTGCTACATTTTGCCTCATGCTGACATGTTGAAAAATATATAAACTCTCGACGTTTTCACTCGAATTTTTAAAAAATTCTATCTAATTCTAGGTTTTTTGATAACAAAGACGGGTATAAACCTTCGTGAAAAGCCATTAATATTTGTCGCAACTATCTTGTACACAAAATCAACCACAGATATCAGATAGACAGACAGACAGACGTTCATCATTCCAAAAATAGTCCAAACGTTTTCAAGAGGTCCTTATCCATATATTAACATCAAAATCTCGAAATCGAAAATTTTCGTGAAAACAATACTTTCTCATCACTGCGTATAAGAAAGTAAAGATATGACTATTTGTATTAATCATGATACCGTGGACTAATTATGATGCTAATTATGATAATAATTATGATATAGTGGACTTAAACTATATGAAATGCGAATATATGAAAAGGTGCAGGGTAGCATTATACACCAAAAAATTTTCCTTATATTTATTTTCTTGTTACATTTCTCCCTAGAGTAAGTAAATATTTTTCTGACAGTTTCAATTCTAGACTCATCAAGATGTGATGATGGTTTCTGAAAGTGAAACCTTAATGCCCCTTTTACTTTCCCTGCAATACATGGTAATGTATAGGGAAAATATTGGAATCATGCCGAAAATCGCAACTCGAGTTTTCGACGGATCTACACGTTTCGAGACCTCTAGAATACGAAAAAACCATTTTTAGCGTGACGTCTGTGTGTATGTCTGTGTGTCTGTGTGTCTGTGTGTCTGTGTGTCTGTCTGTGTGTCTGTCTGTGTGTCTGTCTGTCTGTGCAGATTTTGTATCCACTCTAACTAAAAAACTAATGGACCGAATTTCACAAAATTTTGTAGGTAAGTCACTTGTGGGCGGGGCTGGTGCTGATTAGTTTTGGGTACGATTTGGAATAAAAGAACCCGCCTTTTTTGTGAAATGGCCCGCAAAAGCTTGTATCCACTGTAGCTGAAAAACTAATGGACCGAATTTCACGAAATTCGGTAGATGAGTCACGTATAGGTCACCCTGGTGCTGATTAGATTTTGGTACGATTCAGAAAAAAATAACCTGCCTTTTTTTGCAAAATGGCCCGCAAAAATTGCCAAAATCTGAAATAAAAAACTGGGTATACTCAAATATATCCATTAAATACTGATTTAATACGTAATTTTTAACGACGAAAAGAATAAGACCAACCCCATTACACTAGGAGTAGCCGTTCTCGAGATATTTTAGTTTTTCGTACTTTCCCTACGACACCTTTGAAAATAAGCCCGGTTACCGAATGAGAGCGAAAATTGAATTAAAAGTGAAATAAATTTAATTAAAATAAAGAGAACGTTAATATAAGTCTGCAGGGAAAGTCATGTGCTGCTCACATCAGATTTTTTCTGTTGGTCGACAGTTCTATCCTCGAACTTGATTAATCATTTTTTTTTTTTTTTTGCAAAATTTTTTAGCCATCCAAAAACAAATTTTATACTAAAATTCGAGAATTTTACACTATTTTACTTGGATAAGGGAAAGTCGTAAGAATTTTGAAGCGTGGCCATTGGTATTTTGCACAGTAGTACATGCACATCTAGCAATATACTGGATTTTTTATTGGCTTTGCATGAAATTTAAGAAACACCGTAATTTAATATGAGGAATTTAAGAGGAAGTTAGATTTATCAATGCTAACATTGTTGAAATTTGTTTTAAAACATTTATTAAACAAGAAAGATCAATCATGCATAAAACATTGATTATGAAATAGTTTCCAACTGAAATACAATTTTATTTAAACATCTCTAAAATGTGATGCCTTCAGAACTGAAATTTTTTACATTACCACCAGAACCTTTCACCTTACACCTTTCACCTACTGTTACCTTACACCTTTCACCTACTGTTACCTTACACCTTTCTGGTAGGTCGGACGGTCTGGGTCTCAACAACAACATTACCACAGAACTGCAGTAATTTATTATACTTAAAAATTAAAAATTCATCGAAAAAGACAATGCTAATTACACAAAATGAATATTTAAATGACGTCATATAAATATAAATCGTCTGCCTCTCCCTATAAAATCAATGAATATTTCCTTCATATCACTTGTATTCCTGACTCTAGAGCTAAATAATTTTGTGTAAAAGAAAATTCAGCAATTCTTATACAACTCATCTTAAAATCGTTTGATTTAGTTGCATTGTGTATGTTGTAGTTTAGCTTTAAAATTAGGCTTCATTTTAGAAATAAAGAAAGTTCATTGATCATTTAAAATAAAAAATATTGCAATTGCGTTGGCACAGAATTTAGATACACAGATAATCCGCAAAAATAAAGCTGTTTTATGACGGATGCAACACTAAATTTTTATTTCCAAAACTACCCAATATAGATTGCTGATTGTTTTATAACACATTTCATGTAACAATTTGAATATTTCCAAAATTTTTGAAACAATTTGTGAATTTAACTCCTCTTAAAAAATGTTTGAAAAATTATGTCCAGTAGGGTTCAATGTATTTCATTTTTTCAATCCGGGTTAAATCCGAAACTAATTGGATGATATCATTCATTTTCATTCCCACGCATTCCATAGACTGTCTCAGCAGCATAATAAAATTCCATTTCCATCAAGTCACTTTTACGGCAGTTATCGTGCGAACGAACAGACAGACAGACAGAATGACCAAAGCCTACTTTTCAACTGTTGGAAAATGTTAAAAATAGCGAGATGCATAAATTTACACCACAATGTCATTAAATTTACATAAAATTTTACAGAATCATTTATTGACATGTCAATACCTGTAGTAACGCTTATAGAAATAGTTGGAAATGTGAAGCTCTGCTCGATTTCATGTATTCATATTTCATACTAGCCATTATCGCCCATGCATCGCGCGAGGAAAGTATCTAGTAATCACTAACTGTGACACCTACAAACCTAATAAAAATTCTTAATATCAAAATATGTTAATATCAAAATACGTTCAAAAGTGACGCACATATTCTAGGTGTGTTAATATGGAAAATGCGATATGTAAAACAATATTCCATCTCCAATTACTATAGACTTATTTTCAAACGTTTCAGACATTTTAGTCTAACAATCGATTAATTATAACATTAATTTTTACTTTCCTTATATACATAATGTATAAGGAAAGTATTGTGACGGGGTCGAAAATTCGAATTCGAGTTTTCGACGGAAGAGCACGTTTCAAGCATCCCTGATCACGAATCAAACATTTTTGGCGTGATGTCTGTGTGTGTGTGTGTGTGTGTGCGTGTGTGTGAAAGTATGTGTGTGTGTGTGTGTGTGTCAGTGAGTCTGTGGAGACGATAACTGACGAACGAATGGACCGATTCGAACAAAATTTGGAACAAAAATCACAATCCATAAACACTGGAAGCCTATTGTTTTTATACGCAATCGATGTATTTTATGTTTTTATACGCAATTTTTATACGCAATTATTATGTTTTTATACGCAATTATTATGTTTTTATACGCAATGTTTTTATACCCAATCGATGTATTTCTTATGTAATTTTTCATTAGAAAACGATTGACATAAATTTTAGAACGCTAACATAAGCCGTTCTCGAGATATTGTACAATTTTTAAAAAAAATTATCAAAAAGTCATAAAATATAAATATTTCCTATTGAGAAACATGTTCACTTTTCATATGTAATACCATGCGATAAATTGGGTGACATCATTCTCGTGGATCTAGCTCGTTCCATTCATGAAAAAAGATACTTTAAGTAATACTTTTGTATTTGAACGCCAATAGTCGTATATCTGCTGTAAGAATAACTTATTTCTTCATCCATAACGCTTGGCCAGATTTTGGCGACGAATTTGGCAGAATGTCGCCAACTTGGCGACTTTTTGAAATGTTGCCAAATTAATGAAAATCTCGCCAAATGGATAAAAATGACGCTAAATCAATGAAAATGACGACTAATTGTCGAAAATTCAATATCTTGGAAAGAATATTAGTATCTACTATAAGAAAAACCTATTTTTTTTTACTGTAAAAGTAGTAAATTCATTACATTATATAGGGAAAGTCATGTGTTGCCCACATCAGATTTTTAATAGTGTGATTATAAGAATAGCCAACAAACCATTTCAATATTTGAATCCTGATTCGGTTACCGTAGTTATTACAATGGAATTAAAAACTTTAAAGATTCAATGTTGTTGTTCGCGTGTCCATGAATACGCAATATTGCAGTGGAGTAGTGGTCTAGATTCCTTCAAAAGCATTGATCACAGTCTCTGCCAATGTTGGTGCATCCCAGCTGTAGAGGATCTCCCGCAATGAATCCCTGAGTGGAACTATGCCAATCTTCAAAAGATGCACCGCAACAGTTGGACATTCCCAGATGTGGTTGGGCGTGAGCTGGACTTCGGGGCAGTTTTTGCAAGGGACATAGGTTCTTGTTTTGTCCGGATGGATCTTCATGCCCCTATAGTGCTCAGTTCTTAGCCTGGCAATAGTGGATGTTATATTTCTGGGACAATCGAGTTCTGTTAAAAGGGGTTTCTTATACGTGAGAGTCATAATTCTATATCTGGCCACTGCGTTAGCATCAGCAAGTGTGATGGTGGTGCACTTCTGATCTCGGGGGAGCCTGTGACCCCTAGAGGGCGCGTCCTCAGGTGGCGGATAGAGGAAAGCCTCTCCATTGGATATTCCTTTGGGTGGTAGAAGGGAAATAAAATACCTTCCGCGGACCAATAAGTAGAAGTCCAACCTCTTCGGTGGCAATGGCACCCTTTTCTATGGATAGTGCAATATTATGTGATAGATATAAAGATTCAATTATAGACTAAAATGAAAAAATGTCTCCTATAACTATAAATAAAAATCTGATGTGGGCAACACATGACTTTCCTTATATAATGCAATGAATTTACTATTTTTACAATAAAAAATAGGTTTTACTTATAGTAGCTATTTATATTCTTTCCAAGAAATTGAATTTTCGTCAATTAGTCATCATTTTCACTGATTTAGTGTCATTTTTATCCATTTGCCGAGATTTCCGTTAATTTGTCAATATTTAAAAAAGTCGCCGAGTTGGCGACATTCCGCCAAATTCGGCACCAAAATCATGCCAAGCATTATGGATGGAGAAATAAGTTATTCTTATAGCAGATAAACAACTATTGGCGTTCAAATACAAAAGCATTATTCAAAGTATCTTTTCTTATGCGAGCAAGATCCAAGAGAATGACGTCACCCAATTTATCGCATGATATTACATATGTAAAGTGAACATGTTTCTCAACAGTTAATATATTTTTTTTTAATTTATGGGATTTTTTGATAAATTTATTTTAAAAATGTGCAATATCTCAAGAACGGTTCATGCTAGAGTTCTAAAGTTTATGTCAATCGTTTTCTAAGGAAAAATTACATTCGAAATGTCTATTTGCGTAATTTTATTAAAGGTTTTGATTTTTTCAAAATTTCACTCGACAATTTAGGAGTTCTGAATATTCGATTACGTTTAAAAACAATAGGCTTCCAGTATGCACGGATTGTGATTTTTGTACCAAATTTCGTTCGAATCGTTCCATTTGTTCGTCAGTTATCGTCTCCACAGACTCACTGACACACACACATACTTTCACACACACGCACACACACAGACATCACCTCAAACGTGTTTGATTGGTGATCAGGGATGCTTGAAACGTGCTCTCCCGTCGAAAACTCGAATTCGAATTTTCGATCCCGTCACAATACTTTCCTTATACATTATACATATAAGGAAAGTAAAAATATCTCAAGAACGGTTGATTGTACACCAATGAGTCAATTAAAAAAATTTCAAATATTTTTAATGCACAGGATGGCGTAAAAACAAATTTTGTGTATCTAGCTGTTCTTGAGTTAAAGTTGGAAAATTGTTGCAACAAATAATTCCAAGATTGATAAATTTTTCAAACAAAATTGTTTAGATCCATTCGTATCCCAGTACTATACAATAAAAGGTGTATATTTTTATGAACTTCCGTTAGCAAGTTATTCTTTAAAAATTCTTAAAGTATTTATTTTTCAATTTGACAACAGATCTTTTAAGCTAATGAATTGGAGACAATTTTAATACCTTTCATATCCGCA
This sequence comes from Amaurobius ferox, assembly GCA_951213105.1. NCBI lineage: Eukaryota > Metazoa > Arthropoda > Arachnida > Araneae > Amaurobiidae > Amaurobius > Amaurobius ferox. The sequence continues at coordinate 127,804,948 of OX578137.1, forward strand.
GCGTAATTGAAACTATTATTTATCCAATTCCATCATTATATTGCAAATATTGTTGTTTTCCGTATGAAATGAAGTTAAGGAATCCTAAATTTGTCTTTAATCCACGCAAAATGCAAAACATTCTATAAAGTGCTAGTTTTTTTACATAATTTGTCCAAACAAAATTTTATGACAGAACGTTCATTATTTGTCCTGTTTCGTATTCACCGCTTACAGACACACAAAGATGCCATATTTCCCTAAACGTATTCGGGATATTTTAAAATGCACTTTTCTGTCACAAAATCTCGAATTAGAATATTTTCTGGAAAACAATACTTTCTTCATACAATAATTTGATGAATTAATAATAGTACGATTCTTTAAACAACTTCAAACTTTCCATAAATTTGTCCTGACATCACGTGACAAAATGATTGTCATCGTTCTTTCTTTCAGGACACTCTGCGTGAAAATTGTGACCCATCCAGTGACTGTATCAGTAACTGCTGTGTCTCACCAATCATCGCTCCACTCTACTTCGTGGTTTTCGTGCTCATGGCCCAGTTTGTACTCGTGAATGTCGTCGTCGCAGTGCTCATGAAGCACCTCGAGGAGTCTCATAAGCACATGGACGACGATATAGAAATAGATGCTGAAATAGAAAGACAGTTGGCTGCAGAACTAGCCGACAGCGTTAGAAGAAAGGTAAGAATCTGTTAAGATATACGTAGCTGACACTTCTTCTATCGTCATATCTCTTTCGATAATTTTGTTTATTATTACATACATTGAAAAGATAGCAGAAATATCTTTTTGCTAACAAGACAATTAAGCTGTTTCTAAAGAAAACTGTATATATCACCCTTAATGTGGGGACAATTTGAATTTCCAAATTACTTTCATTTAATTATCGAATTGTATCCCAATTCAGCGCAATTATACTATTATTTCAGCGCAATTATACTATTATTTTAGAGCAATTATACTATTTTATGCAAAGTCACGGGCAATCAACAGTATTGGAACGGTTTAAAAATGTTTTCCAATATTGTAAACATAAGACCTCTTCTCCCAAATGAGCTATCTAAGTTGTAAAAGAACCTTGCAAAACGCTGAGATCCTGGCATCAGCAAGAATCGAACATGCTTTCAAGCTTCCGAAATTGAATGTTATAAATGCGACAACGGCGCTTGGAACATTTTGTTAACCTAATCATAAGAAAAGATAGATAATTCCCGCAGGAGAATATATATTAATTGGAGTTGAATTCCCCCTCTCAATGAAAAAAGGAATATATTTCCTTATGTCAAAGCCGATCTTTTAATATGAAATTTACTTTCTGTTAATGTGCATATATAAGGCATAATAAAAAAGTTTTCCTTTCAACGTCGTTACAAGACCAGGTATGATATAATCGTTTGCAAAAATGATGTTATTTATAGGCGGAACCAGTTGAATTGTGGCACAGCGCGTTGTTTGTTGAACGTATAGTACACATATTGATGGCATCATTGTTATCGAGCGCATCGAAAGCAGATCAATGTTCTAAGAAAATCCTAAGAAACGTATAAAAGCACAAATAAGACAATAATGCGGTATACAGCTGTTTCGAGGATATGTTGGATCCCCCTTCGTCAGTGCAAGAGATCCAACAAACTCGAAGTCCAAAAGTGGAATGGGGCGAAAGAAAGAAGCAAGGGAATTATATATCCAAGACCTGGATTAAGAAAGAGCCAATCAGAAAACTGCATGAAGAACCTCCCAGCCAATCTAAAACGACAAAAACACAAGATTGGAGTGCACTAAAACACAACAGGAATATCCCGTCAAGACGTGTCAAGTCAGAACAAGAATAAATGAGATCCAAAAAGTCTAAAAAGGTTAAAACGATACATAAGAACCCCAAAGGAATAAAACGAAGAAAGGGAGTGGGTTACAGGGCATGCTGCCAGACCACTACAAAAATAGAATACTGGACAAGTCTCCATTTCAGATTGGCTATTCATGCTGCTTTCTGACTGGCTCTCTCTTAATCTAGGTCTTGGGCATATAATCCCCCTGCTACTTCCTTTCGCGACCATTTCTCTTTTCTTTCAATCACGCTGTAAAATACTTGGGCGTCACACTTGACGCTCACATGACATTCAGCACCCATATTTATTTAAAAACCCAATCTGCCAACAAAATTATCACTTCCCTTCATCCCATGCTCTGTAGGAGGTCTCCTCTTTCCCTGGAGAACAAGCTTCTCCTTTACAAACAAATCATTGCACCTATGATTTTGTACGCATGTCCCATTTGGGGAGCTGCTGCAAAGTCACATATTGGGAAACTGCAAGTTATCCAAAATAAAATCTTACGTATGATAACCAATTCTCCTTGGTTTATCCAAAACGAAGTCATACATCATGATCTTAAAGTCTCTGGCATTGAAGAGCATATTGGATTAATCACCCAAAATTTCTACATTAAAAACTTTGAGAAACCTTGTATAGCAGATACTGATCTCAACTACAATCTTAAACCAGCGAGCAGAAAACGCAGACCCAGACACATCATCTCTGACCCAAGAAGAACTTACGAGCCCAGAACTAAAAGAGCTCGGCTGCCTGACTTGCCTGCTCTGCCAACTACTATGTAACTCAAAGTTTTTTGACCTTGAGACGATAATGTTGTTTACATTTATCGTCTCACCCTTTGACCTCGTCACCACTGAATTGAAACTGACTACAATGAGTCCCGCGACATTCACTTGGATCCCATCTTCTGTCAGAGAACCTGTTTTTTCTCTGTTTGCTCTCCTTTTCAAATTTAGTTTTGTCTACCTCTCAACATTGGTGGTCCATCTTCCAAGGTATTTTTGATCCCAGTCTAAGCCCAGTCTAAAAAGGCACTAAAAAAAGGAATGAAAAAGGCACTAAAAGGACGTCGGGTCCAGTCGTACGATGACGTGAAGCAGACTATGTTGAATTTTCGTACGCAACAGACAACAGTCTTCTAATGCAAGGGCATATTCAGCATTGCTCGTGAATACGACGATTGCCTTAACGCCTACGGAAAATACTTTTAAATATCTTTAACCTATCTGAACTTACCAACTTCAAAACCTTTTGATTGTGCCACATAATAAATGCCTGTAATTTAAAGACATACACCAAGATATTCTCAAAAACCCACCTCATAAATCAATCTGTGTATGCACTGTATAAGCCCATTTTTATAGCACCTGACTATTTAACGTGAGTTCAATATTTTCATTAATTAATTAGTTATCATATTTGGGCGTTATATGTGGATGCTCTGAATGTTTACAATAATGTTTACAGGAAGTCATTGGGAATCCTTCTTCTTTCCCCGTATCTCTGCATATGGTTCTGGCTTAACACCGAGAACGTACATCAACCAAACCAATTATTCTATTCATCCATTTAGTCCATTTTTCCAATAGTGTTCACGTCAAATACTAAGCTCATTAATATTTATGTGATATCAAAATCTTGTTGACTCTGGAAGTTAACAATTGAGAAACTTTGTCTCGAACTGTATACTTTTATTCCCAAGACGAACAACCTATCTTTAAACATTAAAAGTAAAATAATTACATTGCAAGTGGTTGTATGCATGCTTTTTGTATCGATGTAAGTATATGTGATGTGAGAATGTTCGCAGGATAGGATGTTATTTCATTTTAAATGGTTTAACATTTTGCTTACGGGTAGGACAGCGTCAAGCCGGCAATGGGGATCGAACTGTTTGGGATAGGGTATGTCAAATACCTACCTTTTTGAGAGGTTCTTCGTTTGGGATGGACGCTGTCCCACACGTAAGCAAAAAGCTAATACAGTGTGACAATTCAGCCTGCGCTAAAAAAAAATTTGTAAATATTGTTATACTGTTTAGCACTTTAAATACAATGATACATTTTATGAAATTTCATCCAGTTTGCTGAATAATTCTGCAATCCTTATTCCAGGGCCGTGATCGACGCAGAGAAGCTCGCAAGCAAGAAGAACTAAAAGAAAATGCTCATAGAAAATTAATAAAAATGTCCTCGTTGCCAGCAAACTTCATTTTTCGATTTTCGGAAGAAACAGATGCCAAAAGTAATGTTATTTCATATGTTTTGTTTTGCTTTTGTTCTTCAGCTTAGTAGTTCCCAACAGGTACTTTGAGAAGCTCTTTCTGGGAGTTGGCATAAAACATCCTGAAATAACTGTATTTTGTTTTTTAATGAAACTGTAAAAATCCATGTACAGTAGGAATTGGTTTGCAGAAAATGCAAGTAAGTATTAACTTCATACGCAGTTGAAAAGTTATAAAATTTGAATACCAGATTCCCTGAGTTGCGAACAATGAAGTTTGTCAGTTCGTGAAATTTAAGTTAAGGGCTTCGTAATCACAATATTATAAGGAAAGTGGAACATAGAGGAAATGTTTCATACAAATTGGGCTGAGCCAACGGCCCTACCGTGCTAAAAACACCGGTTCTCGTTAGATCACCGAAGTCAAGCAGCATCGAGCGCAGTTAGTACTTAGGTGGGTGACCACCTGGGAACACCGCGTGCAGTTGGCACATTTCGGACGCGGTAGCCCGGTGGTTTGCGCGCTGGATTTGCACGCTGCCACAACTGCCGCCGTGTTCATGCGGAGTACGATCACGTTAAACATGTGGGTCCGTAAGTCCTTCCGAGAGGTTGGTGGTAGGGGAAGGAGAGTACGGTCCCTGTAGATGCCTCCTCCACTGGGTTCCAGTCTAAATTGGGTGGCACTTCCCAGCCTTCCAAACAGTTACCTTACACCTTTCTGTTAGGTCGGACGGTCTGGGTCTCAACACAAATTGGGCTGGCAACAAAAGGTTTAGAACCACGGCAATAAATGAAGGATAAATCAACCAAATGATTGGACTATGGAGGCAATATATGGAAGGAGTTACAATACCAAGTTAGTAGAACGCCAAAATTGTTTGAAACAATAATTCAAGTGGCGCTAGGGTAATACAAATTCCATTGCATTGTATATACTTTTATGGCAAAAGACTTGTATTAAGTTAAATAATATTTATTTAAACTATTAATTTTTGCAGAAAGAAATGATCAGTGCTATGCAAATTAGATTCCGAACAAAAGAGGATATTCCTACGTATTCAAATGTATTTTCCTTTCAATTTATTTTTGCCTCTACATATTCTGTGTCCTGTTGTACCATTAGTAAAATGTACTTATTACGTCTCATAATTAAATTAAAGAACTTTTATTTTGAAATATTCAAAAATATATATAAACTAAATACTACACCGTCCAGTTGTATCATATGAGAACAAATGGGACTTGTGTGCTAATACTAGAGACACCTACATACAATCCTCAAATCATTATGGTATTTTTAAGCTTTTCATCCGCGGGAATTTCATCTCCTTCTCTCTAACTTCATGGATCGGCCAATGGTGAATCAGCGATTGCTAAATATGCATAGCATTCAAGCATATAAGTGGAGTAAGTATATTAAGCTGTAAAATTTCGACTGCCAAATTTCAACTTCATTATAAATTTAAACAATTTTTGTCCACCAAATTACCAATTTTAAATTATTACTATACAGTTTCAGATTACTATAAGTTAGAGAAATTCTGGGAGCTCCCAATTCTAAAAGATGTTTACTCTTATAAATGCCAATCATGATGAAGTAGAATTCATGAGTGAATTGTGGAACACTGTCAACTTTATAAGAATAAAACTTTACAATTTAAAATGAAGTTAATGAAAATTATCCTAGAATTTAATATTCCACAATTCTCGGACAAAGTACCTTATTGGTTCAAATAGCAATGTTGTACATAAGTGTACACATGGGGCCAAGAAATGATAAATTAGTTGTGTAAAACTGCAAAAATTTGCAACTTTCAATTACTAAAGAAGTAAAAACTTAAGCTTATGCAGTATGAAAGTTTATAACTGCACTGTAAGAAACAAAATCAACAGCTGTACTTCAAGCTTTTGCAACGTTAAATGTAAACTAGTTTTAAAAGTCGACTTCAATCGCATTTGATCTGTCACTCTCACTTGCAAATCCCCACTATCTCCGCGTTTTTAGTCAAATCACTCTCTAATAAATTTACTAAAAGTATAAATTAATCTATGCTTCAATTCAGTCCTCGCTTTCTTTTTCTAGACATTGTTGAGATGAAATTATATTATTTGGGATATAGATGAAAAGTTTAATACATTCATAAGCCTACTTTCTTTGGTCCTTTTCTTTAAAAATATTATAATTTAGTGCCTTTATGGGGTTTAAAGCAAGGGGGGTTTAAAGTTTGGGCAGTGTATTAGTGTCTTGCATTAAAATATTTTAATTTAAACTCATTAAATGTAAATGTAGCACAATATTTCTTTATCAAACATAAAGGAATATTGTTCAACATCAAATATTATTAAATGGAATTGTCGGAACAATATTGCTTTAGCAAACGTAATGCATGTGAGTAAATGTTTTTCCTGTAAAAAAAGACGCATGATAATTTACACTTAATTTCAAATTTCACAAATGACTTTATTTTATAAATTATTACATGCATTACCATTTTAGGTCTGAGATACTTTATCATATATAATCGTTTTGGTCTTAACCACTATGACACACGATGCTGAAAATTTCATACTTCAAAGATAGTGGAAGGAAATGGCAAAACCGGGTAGGTGGATCAACAAAGTACCACTATTTTAGGCGAAAGTAGTCCTGCCATCTGATGGCTGTTCTATAAAACATATTCTATTAAAGTGTTATATTCTTTATTTAATTAGCTATGCTTTAGTTTTGCAACCAGCGCCGCAGCAATAAGGGGAGTGCGAGCTGTGCTCCTGCACCAGGCGTCGCGGTGCCTCCATCAATATAGCTCATAGGGAAAGAGACCCAATCAACCTTCACATCAGGCGCCAAATCGAATTATTGCGGCAGTGTTTTCAACTTAAAATAAAATATATATTATTTATTTAGTATCCACTTCAATTTACTGTTATTTTTTTAGAGTAATTATAATGAGAACAAGTAATAATAATGAGAACACTATATGGAAGACAGTAAACATAAAGTTTATGAATTTCTTTCACAATTTAGAAAAAGTACAGATTGATATTTTCAATTGTTAGCAAGTTTTGCTATGACTTAAATAGGTGCCCAATTATAATTTGACACCGTAAAAATATATTTCTTATATTTTCGAAAGCTTTGGTCCTTATAATCATAAAATGGCTGGACTTCATAGCGAAAAGGAACTAGCTATATTCTCCAAAACTGTTTTGTAGCAGGGAGGTGCATTAGCAACCCAATTTTGTCCGACTTGCCTCTTAATAATATTAATACATGTTTTCAGTACTTCCATTTGCACACAAAACAATACAAAATATCAAAATGTATGACAGACGACAAAACTAAATCTAAACCAACCACATAGACTAAACTAGATGCGAGCATATATCAATTTCATCATTTCTCAGTTTCATATTTTATTTAATTGCAGATTCTGCTGCCATAGATCGAACTCATGGAGCCCATTACAGCCCACTGGCCACTATATCGGTACACGAAGACAGCGGTACTTCGCCAACATTGTCATGGCCTGTTGCGTCCACCAGCGATTGTAAAGGTCATCGCCATAAGCTGCAGAAAACGGACTCTGAAGAAAGAAAGCCAGCTTCTCAACTCAGCCCAACACCCTTGGTGGGCAGCGTTATCAGCCTCTGTAGTTCTGGCATGTCCGATGGAGGATCCTACCGTTCGCCTACCAAAAAATTAAAAACACCAAGTGCACAGGTAAAAACAAAGTACATGGGACCACCCATAAGGATGATAAGTGCCGAGTCCAGTGACGATGCAAGTGCGCCATCAGTTACAGTAATTCCTGTTGACAATGACGATGACGAAGATAATCAGGCATGTGGTGGAATTGTGGTAACGGAAGTAAAACATCCAATGGAAGATGAGCTATCCATTTGTGATGTGCAATTGTCTGAAGATTATGATGACAAAGATGAAGATATTGACAATAGTATGTTATGGTACGTTGAAGAAGAAGAGTCAGCCACTTCTACGAATGGACTTTTAAGAAACTATCCTGAGTTGCGGTCGCAACCGGGACTAGACACTGTTTCCTGGACTGCTTCTGACGACTTCTCTTCCACTACAATTTCTGGAACACTTTCAGGAGCAGAAGCAGTCCCAGAAGACAGTGGAGGTCAAGAAGTGGAATCCTTGAATCCTCCTCAACCATCATCATCCAGTCAATGCATATCTGTGTCTCAATCCTCTTCTCTAAGGATGCTAGGACTGGAAGATGTAGAGGAAGAAGAGGTAGAGGATGTGCTTGTAGTAGACCCCAACGATCAAAAAGCTGTTCTTATAATTGGAACGCGACGATGTAGTGGTATGCCAGTAACAGGAGATGATAATATCGGCCACTGTATAACAAAACCACCAGATCAGTGCTAACGAATGTGAAGGACAGACCTGTAGTAATATTTTTGATGTTTATGAAGAGTAATTTATAATTAGATTAGTAAAAAACTTATTTTCGATAAAATTATAAATACACTTTTTCATACTTTGAATGAAACAGCGTTTACATTTCGACATAACAAACTTACTATTACAATAATTATCAATAATGTTAGAACTTATTGGCAACGTTTCTCTTTTTACCAGTTTTATAATTAACATTTTTTCAATAGAACAAAAATTGTTTTAAAAATCTTTTGCATTACTGCGTTTTGCACTTACACATAGAAGACTCCTCTAAATAAATATATCATAGAATATATAACTTTTAATAACAAACTGTCAAAATCAATATTATAAGTGCCAATTTCAAAATGACAGTTTGTTTACACAAGCATTTATTAGACGTTTTCAAGGCATCTAGTCACTTTTAATATATCTTAAAATGTAGCTTAATTTTAAATAAAGCACATCGAACGCAAAAAATGTTTTTTAATGAACCGTTTTAAATTACGAAACGTTTAGGTGAATAGGTTGCATCATGTAATATTTTTAATCATACGGTGCAAAGCCAGCCCAATCAACAAGAATATAGCTACAGGTCTGAAAAAGGTCTTAGCAAAAATTAATATTAAAGTAATTTCTTTTTATTTCAAAAATGTACAAAACGATGCTAAGCGGCGGCGCATCTTTTCTATGTGGTGTTGTATTTGTACGTGTTCCCACTGTAAATAATGTAAGTAGCAAAGCACCATCTAGAATTTTTTAGAAAAGGCATCAATAAGTTTCAACTGTTGCTACTAAGCGACAGCTGCGTTACAAGACTGAGGATGAAGGATCAGATCGATATGGAACAACATTCTTTCACGTGTTACCTAAAATATATAAAAATATAAATATATATATTATATGTATGTACATAAGATATTTATTGAAAGCTATATATAATTTTTATCCTCTATGATATGTAGAGCAGCTCTGCCTTTTTTGATCTTTTCTCACTATTTGGTAAGAAAAAATTAAAAGTCAATTATATCACACATTAAGCACCAACATTTAAAACTCTGTACATACACTTTAAAATAGTATTAACACTCTCATGAGATTTTCAAAACTACATTTTTCTTTTAAAAACAAAATCCTAGGTAAATTTCCTTCTATTTCATGCCTAGAAATTTATTCACACCTTTCCATAATAATAATAATAATAATTCTTATACATAAAAGGTATTTATCTGTGTACTTTAAAAAAATTATTTTACACATCAAATGGTTTTTTAAGTTTGACAAGCTTCTAATTGTACTTTTTAAATCTATGGTTTCATATTTAAACTTAATTTTATTAATTTTTATCTAAGTCACCTATATAGTCACCTGTTTGTATACAAATGACTTATTATGAAAAGTTATAATTATTAGTTTTAATTTTTTAAATAATTTAAATATGTTTTCAAATAAGTAATAGTTTTAATTAGCTTTTATTTTCGTATTAAATTTATAAGTTTTTATTGAAGTAAAAATTTCCGTTACTGCAATCAATAATTCTGAAAGGTGAAAAAACAGTGGATAGAATTTCCTTATATTGCTAGTTAATTCAAGCTTTATAATTTAAATTCAAGTAATTTAATCTAAAATCTTCATAATATCAAACGAATTACCACCAAAACTTTATATTGAACCGAATAACTTTCCGTAGTTGAAGAGTTTGCATGCAAACGATTTTGACTTTTGAACATTTACTCTTCAAAAAAAAAAAATGCTGTATAAAAGGTAACTTTTATATACCACTATTCTTTAAATATAACTAAATATTTATATTAAATAAACAAATCTTTAATTTAATCAACTACAGTTGATTCTAATGAACAATATTCGATATGTATAACAGTAGAATATAGAAAATATTTCCCAACAGTTGATAAAAAGGGAAATCCGATTTTACTTAAATAAATTTTGTCATAACTTTCTCTTCAAACATGCTTTTCTTGCACAGTAAAGTTTTCAACAATTTGAGATTTGTATATATCATAGTAACCATTTTACATTCGAAAAAATGTAGGTCAGCAAGTCATACATAAAAAAAGTTCTTCTTAAGAAATTATAATTGTTATCGTTTCGAAAAAGAAAGATTCTAATATTCTCAAAAGGATAAATAATTTAAAGCTATGCACCAAGAATTTATGATAATGAATTTTATGTTCTGTTTTAAATTACATTTCGAACAGTTTTATACCCAAAATTAAAAATAAATTTTAGTCTTTAAAATAATGGCGTTATTAATTGTTTTCGAGATTTTATTAGTTTAAATTATCACTCCAGTAACGTACACGGAGAAAACAAATACTTAACTATCAATACATTTAAAAATATTAGGCAGTCATATAAATTGTAATTGTAATTTCCGATAAATGAAAGGTTCAAATTCTCTTGAATTTTCTTCTTTCTAAAACGATCTCTCTCTCTCTCTCTCTTTCTCTCTCTTCGAATAACTATATTTTCATATTTGTTGCATGTCAGAAAATCATTCTAAAAGTAAGATAAGGAAGAAATAAGTTTCATTCAGTGTTGTATTTATGTAAAACATGGTTGATTTAAAACAAATTTAGAATGTCACAGACTTTTATATCTCCTGCCAAATAGTGGAAAATGAGACCTAGAAAGGCTGAAAGAACAACGCTTCTTTCACTTTAAGACTTGTCAGCAACTACCAGAAATTGATGCAAATTTATCAATAAATTCTCATCACTCTTATTTCTGAATCATATCTGAAGTAAGACGTGAGTTGAAATGCATTTGAGAAAGTAGTATGATAAATATAAAAAGTAAGCATATGCCAGACATGCTATTGCAGTATTGTGCTTAAAATTTCTATAGAATTTCATTTTTCTACAGCAATTTTTTATACAACATCTCACAGTTTGTCAATAATTTCGATCATCTGCATTTTCTCTGTGCATTCCTGAATCCATGTTAATGACCATAATCCATCATTAGCAATACATTAATATAGCACTTTCATGGCCACGAAATAAATCAACAATGAGTGACATGTTTAAATATTGAAATCAAAAATTTAGTCAAAGTATGTACAAGTGCCACACGGTTTCTGCAACGATTTATTGAAATGTAGCAATAGCAGCACATAAAGATTTTTCACATCAAAAACAGCATTTTAATCTCAATATTTAACATTTTTAATCATTGACCTAAACATTCATTTTTTTTAAATCTCAACCTCAGACATTTAAATATTTATCTATCTATCTGTTTATACATAATGAAACTTTTGACGCAGAAACTTTGAATAAAATCATATCATATAATCCTTCAGATTTTCAACAAATTCCACAAATGTTATCATGTGACTAACTGTACGTATAATAAAAGTATTTTAGTCAACATATAACATGCTCATCTCAAATGATTCTATATGCACTTTACCTTAAGTAAAAATTAATTAGCGAAAAAAAAACAATTTTACACTTTAATTTACGCAATATTCTCTTAAAATCAATTTTTTCTCTTAAATACAAGATATTGTTATAAAAATTAGGTAAATTTGAAATATACTAACTCTTTCACAGAATATTTTTTAACTTTCAGCAAGTGAAATATGTACCATGGAATTTTTCTGAAATATTTTTTTCATACATACGACTTTTTAATGACATTTATCACTAGAATGAATTTTATATATAAGAAAAATGTAGTTATTTATTAACGCTTGAGTTTTTTTGTGCATTTTGTCCCAATTTTCCAGTTGAGATGACTTCTTATTAGTAAAATATGCGTTTTTTATTAATAAAATAACTGCCTTCACATTGATATAGGATAGTCGTATAGACAATCGGAGAATTTATAAATAGAATTTTGAGAAGTGGAACATTCTCACAGGTTAATCTCTTGACCATATGCGCCGATTGGATTTTTATACGTGGAGATTTTATCGGTCTCCCTAACATCTCTCTGCTTGGGACAATTTGCACAAATTGTTATTTTCAGAATTCTCAAAGTATTTGAATTCTAATTTAAAATTTGACTTCACCAACATTATATTACTCACAAAATGTCCATATTCATTCACATCACTAATACTATTTATTAATGCTCCCATTGGGTTCCTGTCTAAATTGGGTGATATTAGACAAAAGTCAGACTTCTACCATGGAGTGCCTGGGTCTTTGGACCAACAGAAACTGCAATCTCTCTCCCTTTTCCATGACTTTGGTCTTATACCTGTAGCTTTGTTTAGGCCTAATTCCAGACATCATTAATTAATACAAAATCCCTATCATTAATGCATGTCTAATTGAAGTTTTGAACTTTCTATCTTTACATATTCGGTAAGCACACATACACATCCTACGTCTTTTAGCTCAATATAACCAAATCAATCTCTCAGCCAAATATAATCATTAAAATTTAACGATAGTGTGTATGACATTTCGTGATTTCAAACATGATAATACTAGATATAGTTTAATATTGTAATTGAATCTTGTGGAATTAAATCAGCACGGTTTCTTCAGTAAACCTCAGTACAACCAATCAAAAACCAATATGGCATCGAATATTGCATCCATATTGGCATGTAGACCTTTTGCCAATTATACCATTATTTGTAATACGTCCCATTTATGGGCTTAAGATCCTCAGTATTTTTAATATTTGCTTTATTTGGTCAATATTGGCAGCTAATTTACAGTCAATGCTAGTCGAATATAATTATTTACCCAATACTTAATATGAAATGAGTATCAAAAATATATCAAGGAACGAAACACCACTGTTGGGGTAATATTGCGTCTGCAATATCGGCTCAATGTATCATAATATTGACAAAGCATCTGCATATGTTTAGTGGTCAATATTGTACGCCAATATTCTTTTACTAGAAAAATAGTTATTAGATCAAAGTTCTGGTGGAGGGAATTTTCCTTACGAACTTCTAGCAGCATATTAAACTGTTAATTGTAACAATCTTCGCATCGATTAAACCGTTTATTTTGAAAACTATAAGAATATATAAAAATTATGATATTTTCATGTCTACCATTAAACGTTGATAGTGTGAAGAAAGAACAACGTCTTTTTTCCATGACGATGTAGTCTATCCGAAGCGCAACAAAATATTTCGACGCTTGACGATTCCCGGAAATCCAAGCAATAAAAACCATAAAATCCAATATTTTATTTATTTTGTTGCCTATATAAATAAAAATATTTAAGCTTAAAAGTTTCAAATTTAGATTCTAAAATGGCAAAATATTTAAATATTTTGATTTAAATATAAAATCAAAAGTTCTGAAATAAGCAAAACGTTTTCATTTTAGTAAAAATTGCGTCACTTACAATATTTTATTCATTTTATTGTCTACATTAAAAAAAAATATTTAAATTTTAAAATCTGAATAAAACCAAATTGAGATTCTAAAATCGCGAAAGATTTTAATATAAAGTCTTTGATATAAGTATTAAACAAAAAGTTTTAAAATAAACTAAAAAATTATATTTAAGTAAAAAAATTGCAACACTTTCAATGAGCGAACTACGCAATAGCACCGGTCGTAACAGCCTTGTTACAAATTTGAGTACAATTTAGTTCCGTACAAAAAATTTTGTTTTATTAATAAAAATTGTGTTCTTAAACATTTAAAATTTTCTTAACTGGAATTGAAATTCATACAGCGCATGAAGTCTGATGAAAATGTAACAGTTTCAATTCAAGTCCTAAGCAGTTGGAAAAGTTTGTTTATCATCGTTAAAGTTGTAATATTCTGATTGTACTAAAATCACCAAATTTGCTCACAAGTGCTAAATATTATACATTTTATTGAATATTCATCTTTACTCGTGAGATATGAATCCTTAGCTTGAATCCTTAGCTTGAAAACTCCATATTATAAATATATCTAATTTTGTTGATATAAACTTCGTTAATAAAATAAACTTATCAGACTTAAGTATTCAAGTTAATTTTCAATATATACATAGTTATAAACAGAATTATTTTTGGAAATAATAAAGTAACATTTAACTCATTATTAAAAAATACATAAATACTACAAAATATACAGTTGTGTATGCTTTCTTCCACTAATAAACGTAACACGGATAATCTATAGTTCAGTTTTTTTTTTGTAATTAAAAATAGAATTACTTCTGAAAAAAATTTCTGATTTGCATTTCAACTCATGTCATAACAAAATGATACTACTATATGTGCAATATACATTAATGCCTCGATCCTTACGTATTCTGCCTATTTCACAATTAGAATTCTATTCTAAAGTGATCTATAAGCGAATACAAATATAATTGTAGACAATTCAGTTATTTCTGATGCCTTTCTATGGAAAAGAAGTGGTTGTATACATGTTGTACTATTAATATTTGCAAGTATACTCTTAATTGGGCAAAAAATCTATCTAAAACTTGTGTTGACATTTACGATTGTATAAAAACTATTTAAATTATCTCAATGAAACTTTTGATATAGTCAATAATTCCAAAAAATTCAAATTTCCTTCAAGATATAGTGGTAAAATATAATATATTTTCGATGTCATTAGTTATATTTTGATCAATGCTTTTCTCAACTGCATTTTAAATGCTTTATATTTACGATATCTATGTTTCACATTATTGAATGTATCACCTTGTAAAAATACGTGCCAAAGTAAAACATAGGGCTTCCTTTACACTCAAAATGTTGTTTATTTTCACATGTATCCTGATTAGTTAAACATATATTAAAGAAGAATAATTATAAGTTTATTTTAGTATTCAACAAGTAATGCTGGCAGTCCATGTGAATCCAGAAGAATCTCATAAAATTTACAAAATTTTCTTCAAGTGATAAGGAATTTGTTCGTTTTTAATTTGACATTTAGAACATGGCTTTAATCATCATTTTATTTTACGTCTCTTGTATTATTTTCTTCCGTTCTAAATTATCTTCTATTAAAAAATATAAAGCAACCACATAAGACATAAATTTAAATAAATTATTTTCAACCACCAGTAGAATCATTTTAACGGCTAACAGC
Organism: Amaurobius ferox; assembly: GCA_951213105.1. Classification (NCBI taxonomy): domain Eukaryota; kingdom Metazoa; phylum Arthropoda; class Arachnida; order Araneae; family Amaurobiidae; genus Amaurobius; species Amaurobius ferox. Next base: position 127,820,466 of record OX578137.1, read on the forward strand.
TTTGTACAATGATATATCTATTGTTTTTTTCAATGAAATAATAAAAATACTAAAAATAAATAATACAGAGCAATGTCATTATCTCGTGTTTTTCTCCAAATTCGACACACATTTTTCTCTTCAACATTACTATTTGGATGTTATTTATTTACCTGCCGCGTAAAACGAACAGCTCAAAAAACCTGGAGAATTCGATGATATATATCCTCGAACCCTCAATCAATCCAATCGCCACATCTGGTCAGGAGATTAACCTGCGAAACCACCAATCATGAGACTCAATTAAATATTTTTAAAATAAAAACAACTTCTAGGGTAGAGTTTTATACAATTGTATATAACTTTATAAAACATATAATAGATGACCAAAATGTTTATCGTAGATCTAGAATTTTGATTATAGACATTTAGGAGCAAGAACAAATTCACTCACGTTCCATGTCATGAAGACAGACCATTTCTATTACAATCTACAACCGTAGAATCAATTCTTTGTCCATTTTTGCCTTACACTGAGACAAACTCAATCATCCAGGTGATACTTTTTATTTCATTGTTGCATTTAATTTTCAAATTTATGTTTGAAGAGTATAGTCAATTTGTAAATTTCAGTACGCAAATATGTACATTTTAGTAAATTTAATTGTACAGATATATATTGCTCAAAAGCATTATTACAAAATAAAACTGTAAATAACTAAAAAAAAGTGCATTATTAGACATTTCTTGCATTTATTGTAAATTAATGTATAAATTATCTAATTTGAATGTTACTGTCTGTGGAATAATTAAATTATATATGTAAATTATATTTTTGCAAATTACTAAATTTGACATATATACCGGTGAAGAGCAACTGATCTTTTATTTTTATATATGCAAAGATTTAAAAGATTTATTGGTAGTTTTCATCAAAAAATTTGCTTGATGTAAACTGAAAAAGGGTCCACCAAGAAAGATAAAATGTATTTATTTCAAGGACATTTTAATCAAAGATATTTATAACGAAATGTAAAGAAATTACTCGATGTTTTTGTGACATGGTACGTTTGCTTCTCATAATAAACGAGGAAAATGTGTGTCTAAAATTATAAATATATAAGATTATTCTTCGCAACATTATCAAAGTACAGCCACTTCATATTTTCCATTAATATTTTTAATAATTTTGAGGAAGTTGCTCACTTGTTGCTCAGGAAAAGAGTAATACTCACTGTGATAACAATCATGTAAATAGATATTATGTGAACTGCACAATGTTTTAAGTTCTCTGCATGCTTATCTTTAATGTTTAAAATCTGGAGCTTAGCAACTTGAATGTAACAATCCTTATAAGGTCGGATTCAGCAACACCAATTCTGCAAGTTTAGAGTTTCCAGTGTTAAATGCATAATTTTATCTTGACAATCATTCCTCTTTCAATCTATTCAATATATTAACTACTTCAGAAGCAGGTGCAAGATTCAATGTTCGCAGTATTATTTTTTCTTCTAAATTATCTGATCGTAATGTCAGCACTTTGCAATAATTTTCCATTTTTTCAGGGTGCAATGTTAGTGGCCGTGTGTTGTCTTCGGCGTTAGGAACACAACTTATCATCGAATACGACGTCCTATAGTAGAGACATTTTAGTGTTCGGACTGTGCCAAAGGTGGATGCGCTAAATATTTGTACACTGTTATTTACTGATCATTGCACTCTCATGCCTGTAGAATTACATATCATCTAAGACTGATAGTTCGAAATTAAAGGTCATTTTCAACAACTTATAAATTGGTCTAACATTTCATAATGATTGTATTATGAATAATACAACTACATTTTTCAAAAAGTGTGAAATAACTAATATATAGGTCAGATTATGCATAATTATGGAATTATTAATAATGCATAAGGTCAATAAAACCAATCTAATCCAAAACAACCAGATGACGGCTATCTTGCATGGATTGAGCCTCGGGGTCGACCCAAGCTTTCTTGGAGGAGACTGGTGGAGGAGAGAAATCTGATGGGATAGGCGAGCTGGTCAGAATCTAGGACTGCGGCACAGGATCGACCAGGGTGGCGACGCAAGCTGCAGGCCTTATGTGCCACTACGCACGATGAGTTATGATGAATCCAAAACAATTATTGCAAATTTGGTCAAATACAGAAACATATATTTTTCGGGAATCTCACTGAGCAATGGGATATCCGAAGAAGCGTAATTCTACTTATTTGTTTGTAGATTAAGATTGATTAATTGAAGAATAATCTCTTTGTTTTCATTATTTTAACCATGTAATTAAATAAAAACCGTTTCCAATATGATTAAAACATTATTCAAGTGAAACGGAAAAGGGCATTACAAAATGTGAGTATAAAGCACATAAAAATAAAAACTCTTTAGTAATAAATAAACATGGTACGACTGAGCAGAACGCAATTCACCATAGACTATACTTTTAAAGAAATATTCTAGACAAAATATTTCCTTTTTATTGAATTAATCTTCTTTTCATGACTTTTTTTAATTCCTTACGCTTATCTTTAATGTCTTCACCACGCTTCCGTCAGTGATTGTGTTTTGGTGACTTTTGATTGACTTTTCTGAAAGAATTTCCCACATCAAAAGTGCGAGGAAGGTAAAAAAATCTAAAATTGGAAAGTTTTAATCACCTCGAAACAAATAGAAAAAAAAAATTATTACCTTTTCCTATAATCAAGAAATTTACATAAATCAATAAATTTTACTTTATGATGTGCAGTTGTAGTAACATTTTATTTCCTGGGTTCTTCAAAAACACACATCTAGCTGACCCAAAAAAAAATTAAATAAATAACCTATAAAACGGTAGACGAAAACAGAGTATTTGATAAGAATAAAATCGAACGTTTAGATTAACTGTACCCGAGTTGTTCCATTTGTTGTGAATAACGTACACTGTATTTTCCTTATATATCTTTACTGAAAAAAAGGTTAGTAAAAGTCAGTTACCTTGTAGAAAACGCAAAAATATCCGAGCTGATAAAACTCTTAACTGAAGATTTGGAAAAAGTCACAAACACACACAATCTCCATACTTTTTAAGGCTACAAAACCCATCTAAGACAAAATGGTTGAAACTATCACTTTCATATACATAGTGTCTAAGTTTGAACCGATGTTGGACCTAAGTTATACCGATGAAATATTAGTTCAAAATTTTGTTTAAATAGCTCAATGTGTTCCAGTGCTTGCTTAAAAGCTATGGAATAAATTGCTGGAACAGAGCTTATTTAAAGGGCTTGTTCAGCTCACAAAATAGGTTGATTCACTCATTTTTGTCCCATGCTGATTAAATAGTGAATATTTTTATTCAAAGGTACACTCTTGTTAATAAACTTGACAAATAAGATAAGCTCTTTAAAAAACAGTTATATGTCAATAAACCTGCTATAACTCAGATTCGTAAACTTTTTCACTAAATGTTGTTGTAGAATTCCAACAATTCTCATTTTCTAAGGGAAATTCGGGAAAAATACAGTATAATAAAATATTTTTAGAACGATAACCAGGAGATTTTAATACAACAGGAATTTTTAAACGCGAAAAATGCATTTTTTAATCTTCAGATAAATGATTTTAGCGTTTTATTCAAATTTTCTTTTCAATTCGTTATTTTCTATGTTTAATTAAATAAAAATAATATTTATACCTTATTTCAGCAATTTTAAGAATGTGATATGGGCGTCATATAACTATACAGACTCAAATTCATTTTTTATCTTTTCCTATATATGAGCCTTATTGCACAGAAAATCGTATAAAAGAAAACGTATTAGAAATAAGATCTTAATGGATTTTAAGAAATGCTTTTTCACTTTGTTACTTTGCATATTTTAAAATCGAGCCAAATCACCAAAATTTAAAAAAAAAGAATCAAATATCTCTAATTTTATTCTAGAGTAATATGGCTGATACTTTAATCATTCTGTCCAAGAAAAATTCTGTATAAAACACGCATTTAAGTGAAATATTTAATCATGTTTATTTCAATTTTTGTTTCGAATTTTGCAGTCCTTTTAAAACAAATCGAAAGGTGACTTAAATATCGAATTTCTTAAAGTTCCGCCAGGTAGTTTTTAAGCTAGAGGGGGTGCACACATTGTACAGAAAGACAAATACCCACATCATGCTAAAAAATAGTATTCTAGCTTATCTAAAGCGTGTAAATCTGTCAAAAAGTAGAGTTCCTAATTTTTGGCCGTATTCCAATTCTACCCCATAAATTACTTTATATGGTAGGAGAAAACAAGACTGAGAGTGTAATCAGTAGCAAATAAAATGGCACAAATAAGTTAAAATTATTATTTTTGCACCACATAAAATTACAATACTACTCATAATCAGAAAATCCATCAAAATCTTCACCAATTTTATCGCTATTCTAAATGTTCAGACAGAAGGATGCTCAAAATGGCGTTACAAACGGAATTGTATGGAATATAAAGTGTGTTCAAATTTTCAGAGAAAGTATATTCAGAAAGACTGGCAGTGTAATCAGTAGTAAATAAAATGGCACAAATACTTTAAAAATATCCCTTTTGCAACACATAAAATTACACTATTACTCATAATCAGAAAATTCATCAAAAGCTTCACCGATTTTATCATTGACCTAAGTGTTCAGAGAGAACAAAATGGACAAAATGGCGTTACAAACGAAATTGTATAGAATATAAACTGCCTTAAAATTTCAGAGGAAGTATATTCAGGAAGGGGATAATATACAAAATTCTGAATAATCTGACAGATGTATTAGTTATTTACACGCATTTCAACAAATAGTTATTCCACTCAACAAAACGTCTGATCAATTTACAGCAAATTCCACGCCATAATTGCTAAGCAGCAACTGTTCTTACATATCATATGTGAAAAAAAGAAATTAAGTTGCATTGGAGCAAATTTACATTCATAAAACTGCATTTCAATGATCACTAGCAAGACAGAACTGAATCTTCTCAACGTTGGATCCGACCTTTGGGTCACGATTTCCTGTTTTGATAGCCTAGCTCTTGAAAGCCCTACATGGATAGGAAAGGTGTTAATTTCAGCTTCAAATACTTATGCCGCTGTGTATTAAGATTATGTAGCATGTGTGTGTTAGAATGAACGTTCTGAACTAAAAGCTGTCGATCCTCTCTCATGAAGAATGAAGATATGCACGCTGTCGTTATGAGATCAACAGTTAACATTTCTAATAAAACTTCTATGATCGTAATTGGTTTGTGTGTTTTATTTGTTTTGATTTTTTCATCTATCTACAACTATCAGTAGTGTAGCGTAAGATTTTAGAGTGGAGTGGTTGAGCGCTTGGCGTTTTAAATTAGAAAGGGTTTTGCTGTTATTGCAAGTGAAATTTATATTTAAATTCGTATTTTTTTCGTTTTTTTTTCCTTTTTTTATGAATAAAATAATATAATGTAGCATAAAAATGCAAAAAATGTACGAAATTTTAAAATGTTACCGATGTAAAATGAATACATACAAGATATATATTTTAAAAGTTTTTATATTTCTAAATTATATCAATCTTTGCAACCATCATATTAAATATGTAGATATAAATTAGAATATTATAAGCAAGTGACAGAAAAGATATATCAATTTTGCAAATATAAACAGCTAGAACTAGCAAAATTGAACAATTCAAGAATGCACTGAAAATGGATAAAAAATAAATTTGGAACGTAACAAGCTTACAGTTATAATATGATAAAAATCTACTAGAAGTATTATCAATCGGTTATGTAAGAAAATGCTCATGTAATATGTGATTACCAGGGCCCCCACAAAGGGGGGTCAGTTGGTACTACGGAACTGGGGCCCGGAAACTTTTAGGGGCCCGTGAACATTGTTGAGGATAAAATATTTATACATTTGTGTATGAATATATAGTTCTCTTTTCTAAATTACTTAAAGTTTTTGAAATTTACATATTATGCGTAATTATAAAATTACAAATATAAATTAGATATAAAGCCTAAGCACAACCTATAAGTTTGAATGAAAGAAAAGTACAAAACATTTAGTAAACATCTGATAAGTTGCGTTTGTTAGGATTCTATATCTAATTTCTGAAATAGTCAAAAAAGCCTCAAAGAAGGGCCCCTTAGTTCAATACAAGCCGTCTGGGTACAGATAGCTTCAGTGGCATTGTGTTCAGAATCTGAAGGCAATAAAAACCGATCCCTACAGGAAGAAATTTTCTAGAATTACACCTAAATGGATACGTTTATGAGCCTGTTGGGAAAGTTTGCTCATTCATGTTTACAGCTCATATAAATCACGTCCAGCTAACTACTGAGACGAACGACCCTTTTACAGGTTTATTTTGTGAAATTTTCAGTTTGGGAAGGGGGCGATCTTATCTTCTGCTCTTCGAGGTCGTAAACCAATTAACGCGGCGGGGTATCCATGGTCGTGTTCGACTGAATGCAGGGATGTTGAAAGAAAAATTCTGGCTTCTTCATTTCTGTCATGAACTTACTTCCCAGGTTGATTTCAGTTTCAGTGATAAACGATATTTCTTTACAGCAAGTTTATTTTAATTTCTCATGCAATTATATGATAATCTCATATGTGTTATCAGTGCTAGTTGCTAGTGCATCTCTCAACACGTGACTAAATCTTATAAAAAAAATTATTCGCTGAAACAAATCCCAATGCAAAATCAAAATTTTAATGTATGTTCAAAATAATTTTCTTATATTTTTCAAATATTATTTTCAGATGTATTAATCTTGAAACGAAGCTAATCTTAGAATGAATAAACATTTATTTTATCAAATTCCTATGCTGTTTCGTAAATTTAATCCTTTAAAATAACTATAATTAAATATGTACAAAACTTCAGAGAAAATATTGCATTACAAAAGGGAAATTAATGCTTTTGTGTTTATAATGCGTTTCTAAACTTTCACTTTATATTGTATGATTTTATGTTGAACTTGTTAATTACTAGGAACTGTGTTCAGTCAGTGAAAAGGAAAATTAACACCATCTCTATCATATATTTATTACATTTTGCTAAGGAATATCCAGGGAAGGGGAGTGAGGAGATTTGGAAGCTTGCCCCCTTCCCCGAAATCCAAAACAGAGAAGTTTTTATTATTATATGGAATCTTTTGTATATTCAAACAGTGTTGTTTGACCTTACAGCTTGTGTGACCTCACACGCTCGAAAAAGAATTCTGGATTCGCACTTGGCATTTTATTTCATAAACATCAGAATTGATACATTTTGGAAGAAACATTTTATGAACATAATGAATAACGAACACATGACAATATAATATTGAATTAATTTCATGTTTTCATCCTCTTAATGTAATTATAAAAATTAATTAAAATAAAATATGTAGTTATGAAACAAAACGTTTTTAATGAACTTCATTTTATCAACTTTATATTGGCGGATTGTACGACAGTGGGAATATCTCTCTAGGCAGTCTTTGTATTCACTGTAGTTTAAAAGACATTCACTAAATTTTCTTAAAACTTGGTAGCTATGTTGATTAGGCACCGATTTGATTTTTGGTGAAAATCAAATGATACAAAAGAAAATAAAAGGTTACTGTTCCCGCTATGCTGGTATAAACTGTTCTCAACATACCATCATTTTCTAAACTGTGGTATAATAATTGACGAATTGGCATTTAAATAGGGCTAATGCAGCATATAAAAGATGAAATTCAACGAAAGTCTTCAAAATCATATAATTTAGAAAATATTATTTTGTAACAGTTTGATATAATGCATTAAATCAAAAGCGATTTCAATCGGTAAAGTTTTCAAAAATATCTAGATTCAAACCTCTTAGAATAATTCAGGTGGAGCATTTAGAGGATACAAACTTTCGCTGCTAACTGTTAAAAAAACGTTTTTTTTTTTCAAAAGCAGAGAACTTTGCGTCTTGGGATTTTTAGTGAGTCAAAATGATTGATGTAAAATACCGCATGTATATGTGCACGTGCTATTTCCATCTAAAAATTTAGGAAACAAATGAAAGTACATCGTCTAATAAGATCCAGAGATATTTCGGACATATTTTATTTTATTTATATACTACATAGCACACTGATTGGAGGTAATTCAACTGCAACACTGATAACTGCTTTTTTTTTTCTGAGAGAATGTTGGCGGCAAAAATGTTGCAATACTACTGCTTTTCCCAAAAAAATATTTTGAAGCATCAATTTCTCAGAATTTATCATAAATGGAGCTTAGATAAGGATTGGTATGGATCTAGCATTAAATTCTGGAGGAGGCGGTAGGGAAGTTCACTAAAGATTTCAATATCGAGTAATGTTTCCATTTCCAGTTCAAATTTTCCTCTTTTCCTTAAAACATCCATATTTTAAGATTGGTTATAAATAGAACTTTGGTGAAAACTGATATGGATTCAGCATCAAATTCTGGACTCAGGAAGAGTTTTGATTTCCTATTTTTTCCCACTTCCGGTTCAAAAATTTCCTTGCGTCATCCATTTCTTGAAATTGGCTAAAGATAGAGCTCAGACAATGATTTATGCAGTATCAAATTTCAAAGGGGATAGAGGGAATCACCAAGAATTTCAACTTCTGGTTGTGGAGATGTCACTTCCATTTATAAAATTTGCATTTTCCTTGCAGCATCTATTTTTTTAAGGATGGGCTTAGATGATGACTGATATAGATTCAGCATCATATTCAAGAGGAAGTAGGGAACCTCCTGCCCCTCTGTAATTTAGTTTTCTAAGGATTTCTACTTACAGTTTTTCATCTTACGGTTCAGAAATTTCCTTGAAACGTACATTTTGATTGACTATAGAGCTTAGATGATGACTGATAGGAATTTAGCATCGAATTTCAAGGATGGTAAAGGGTGGGGTTTTACTAACTCAAAATCGGCCATGGATAGAGCTTAAATGATGACCGATATGTATTCAGTATAAAATTGCTTAGGAATTATGAGAATTCATTAAAGATTTCTACTTCTGATTCTACAGATGTTACTTCCGATTAAAAATATTACAATTTTCTTTACAATACCCATTTCTCAGGATTGGCTATAGGAATAGCTCAGATAATGACTGATATGGATTAAGCATCGAATTTTGCAGGGAGTAGCGGTCACTAATGATTTACACTTCTGGTTCTGGAGATGTCACTTCAGATTTTTCCTATAATTCATATGACTATGCGAACTATATTATTAAAATATAGTTCACAACTGAGTATAAAAATATTTCGTTTAAAATGTAATGTACACACCACTTTCCGTCATATCTTTCATAAACTTCTTATTTTTGTGTGTTATATTGTGTTAAACCTTGTACATGATATGTTTTATTAAATTCATTTCTATCCCAAAATAATACATAAAAAGAAGTGGCATCCCTTCCCCTTTATTTTTACCTAGGACCCGCAGCTTAACTTAGTACCCGGGCCCAAAATAGAATATGGGGGGTCTGGTGATTACCAAAGCGAAATCCGATTTATTCCTTCAAAAACTCCCAAATACGAAAGCAGATGCTTCGCCATATTGATGCCGAGATCTACTTCACTTACTAACTGCTATTGATGCGGAAGGCTACTTCAGTTACTAACTAAGTTTAAATAGTAGTCATTATTAGTGTATTTCTTCTTCCAGATCTTGTTTAAAGTTAGGTGAATGTCAAGTTATTCGTGAAAAATGACTCAAATTATTTAAAATTACAAAAAGTTAATATTTTCTGCGAAAATAGCACTTCGTTTGACCCAGAATGGCGAACCCATTCACCCCCATTACGTCTGCTTACGTCATTGAGAAACGTCACGTCTCACATCCAATCATTGTCGTTTGCAAAGGAAAAAGTAGTAGCCACATCTTTTTCAAGGCTAGCTTCCAGGCACCCGTTACACGCGATGATCAGCTACAGAAGAGTCCGAATGTTTCAATTTCATGCAAATCGCTATTGACTTCGTAGGCTTCAATATTTGAGCCTACGATACTTTAAAAGATGCGCTTTAATGGGAAAAAATTCTTTGAAACGTGTTACTTTAAGCAAATAAAGTATAACCATTTTCTAAAATATACATATGCATTCGCAAAGTTAGTTAAAAAATGAAATAAATAAAAATGCTTAAAAAATTCCTTAAACTAGATTTTAAACAGGGGTAACTGAGCTTTTTAGCCTCTGACATTTATTGTTCCCAAACTCCTTCGATCAACCACCCCCTGACTCTATAATTTCATTTTCAGAGTCCCCTACTCTATCGTATAAAATTAACTGGATCGTGGCCCCACCTTAACTTTCTCATAACAGAATACCTTTTTAAACAGTTTATGATTTTTTTCTTTTTCAAATTTTGCAAGAAAAAATTTGAAGAATTTGTATTGCTGATCACAGATGCAGCACATTGCCCTTCATTTTTAAGGACTTGAAAAAAATCTTCCGATTGATACCAAGTTTGATTCAAACTCACTACAATGATTAAGGCTATTAAGTTTCGTAATCATTTTGCCCTATGCTGCCATGTTAAGAAAATATAAAATTTAAAATAAATTTCGAAAGTTTTCGGTTGAATTTCAAAAAAATTCTCTCTAGTTCTAGATTTTTTGTTAAGAAAATCGAATAAAAAATTTCGTAAAAATCCGTTAAATTTGCGGCATCTCTCAGGTACACAGGAAATCGACCACAGACAGAAGGATATCACTCTGTAAATAGTCAAAACATGTTCAAAAGATCCTAAAATGTATATTGACATCAAAATCTCAAAGAGAAAAATTTTGTGAAAGCGATACTTATCTGAAAACTCACTATATTCTATAGAATGAGAAAGTAAATGTATGGAGTATATGTCTATACTTGATTTTCATATGCATTCATATTGCATAGCGTTTAATTCTACTCTAATCACTATAACCATTTCATTTCCACCCACATTTAACGGGCCAAAATGCGCTAGTAGTCTTTAAATGTGACTTCTAGCCATTAGAATGAGAAAGTAAATGTATGGAGTATATGTCTATACTTGATTTTCATATGCATTCATATTGCATAGCGTTTAATTCTACTCTAATCACTATAACCATTTCATTTCCACCCACATTTAACGGGCCAAAATGCGCTAGTAGTCTTTAAATGTGACTTCTAGCCATTAGAATGAGAAAGTAAATGTATGGAGTATATGTCTATACTTGATTTTCATATGCATTCATATTGCATAGCGTTTAATTCTACTCTAATCACTATAACCATTTCATTTCCACCCACATTTAACGGGCCAAAATGCGCTAGTAGTCTTTAAATGTGACTTCTAGCCATTTCTTCCCACGATACTTAATAATCTAAAGAAAAATTCTGAATATCAAAATCCGTTTCAAATTTAAGCATGAAAATGGGACGCATTTTATAACTCTTTGTGGTATGTAAAAAAATATTTCATCTCTCCAATCACAGTATGTTGCCATATTTTTAACGTATTTAAACATTTTAAGCTAAAAATCAATTAGTTATAGCATTTTTTTCGATAATTTGATTCGAGGAATGGCCATTAAACAATTTCAATATTTGAAACATAACTCGGTTACCACAGTCACCCCAATGGAATCAAAAACTAAATAAATTTATGGATAACATAGAATGAAAATAAAATTGTTTCCTGTAACTATAAATTAAAATACACCCCAATAACGCTTGATTGTACACCAATAGAGTTAGTTAAGAAAATTTAGGCTATATTTTCTTCAGGGTCCAACTTAGCCCGACTGGGGCCCGGGACATGATATATACCAAGAACACTGAAAATTTCCGAGATATTTCCCTGAGCTACAAACGTATTTTAACAAAATCTCCCTTCTATGGAAAGTTTCTAAAGCAGCTCTGGACAGGAAAACTCCGAAATGTTAAATTCCGAAAGTAAGTAGGTGGCGCTACTAGTGTCTCCCCGTTGCGTTGAATTGCTATGGAAGGGATCATCGGAAGTAACTTTCGGATTCAAATATTTTCTACCAACCCCAATACTTAGCTCTTTGGCGATATTCTTCTGCGATATTTTACCACCGTAAATTGCCATTGGAACGAAATTTTGTTGTTTATGTATATGCCTATTGCCTATACTAATATAGTGCACATGCTTTTAATCTTTACTACTGCTTAATCTCTACCACTTAACATGCTTTTAATATTATATGAAAGATATATTAACACAGCAAAACTAAGGGAGTCATAGAGTATAGTGTCATACAGAACTACTAGATAATTTACTTATAGCAATATATATATATATACATATATATATATATATATATATATATATATATATATATATATATATATATATATATATATATAATAATGATAGTTTGAAAATCCAATGATAGAATATAAGTAGAATGATTAGTAATATAAGCATTATATAGAGCTAAAATTACTACATAAAGATCAGAAATCTCAATATTATTAAAAAGATCTTAAATCAAAAGTTTGAAATCCAATTAATTTACCTAGTGGTGTTAATTTATTCTTTAATTCTTTACTATTATTTAGAATAAGGTAGTTATTGTGTGCTAGAAAAACGTAAACTATCATTTATTACATTTAAATAATTTAGTAGTAATTTACTCGCAGTAGTAGAGTTAGTATTATGACCACTAGTTAATGTTCTAAATTTAATAGGATATTTAGGAATAAGCACTATATATGGAAATTTAAGAAATTTATAATTAATATTTAAATCACTATACATATTGATAATTTTCAGTTTGATACTATTAATGCAGTGTGACTCAAATTTAAATAGACTATTGTTATTTAAATAATCTAACATAAATTGTATATAGAATTTTTTACTGATAATAGCATAATTATTATAGGCTTTATCAACAAAAGTATTAACAAAAGATCTTTGTAAATTATTAATGTAATGTTTTAAATTATCAATATTATATACAGATCTACACAATTTAATACTACAAACAGTATTCTTAATAAATTCTAATAAAGTAAATTTCCACGTATTAAATGCCTCTAACGGCAGAGCATATTTAGAAGCTAATTTATAAATATATTTATCAAGGTCAAGATTTATTGACTTTAAAACTTTAAAAGAGTTATTACAAGATGGTTACCTGAATTTTGTACCAAATGACATAATGGTTCTTAAAGTTTCGTCTTTAACTATTGCTAAGTCTCCTGTAACTATATGGGCCAAGTGTGGATTTACGAGTATATAGTCTGCATATTCGTCTACCTTGCAAATACAATCATTATCTACATTTGACATGGAATCTTTATCTATAGAGACAGATTGCGAAAATTCATTATAATTAAAAATAGATCTACCAATCGGCTTGTTGTATGTAAAAGTCTTTGTAACATTCAAATCCTCAATAGGCAAAGTGTTTGAATTTGTTAAATATAGACCCAAAATTTATAGAATTATAAATTGGATATTTAAAAGATATCACACAATAAGAATTAGTAGACGTATTATTATTATGAAATTGATTATTGAGTTTTATTTTTAAATACTTTGATCTAGTAATGAGCAAATCATAGAAAATATGATTAAAATGTTCATTAGTTAGATTTAATTTTAAGAAAATGGCATAAACATCATTTAAATGTGTCTATTAACAGCAAATACCCAAGATTTTATTAATTTCCATTGTTAAGTTCTGTTAAATCGATGATGTAAGCATTTAATCTCCGTTTTATGATCATGAAGTGTAGAGCCTCCCTTGCCTCGTTTAAATCTTTTGGAATTATCTAAGTTTATATTATTTAAATGGGGTTTCAAAAAAAGGTGATTAAAAATAAAATATTGATTATCTACAAAGTTATTTTTGACAATATTAGCATTTAGTTACAATTGATTTAATCCATATGGGAAAAAAAAGTACAATTTGATTTAATGTAGAAGTTTTCGAAAAAAATTCTATCAGCTGTATTAGTTTTTATATCCAAAATATGTATAGTAATATTTTCTAACCATGTTTTGCAAAATGTTTATATTCTATTTTATTAGATGTTGGAAGAAAATTATTATTGAAGATGTATTTTTTGACATGATCTCTATGAACATTCATTCGTAAATATATATATATATATATATATATATATATATATATATATATATATATATATATATATATATATATATATATATATATATATATATATATATATATATATATATATATATATGCTGCACTACAACGTGGATTTAAATATCATACCAGAAAAGTAGACAAGTAAAAGGAAGCAATATACCAAAGAATGGCCGGGGGGCTTGCGACCCCCACTCCCCGGTTAAGCAAGCTTTTCGTCTAGACAACACTCCCGGTAGCCGATATATGGCACAAGAAATGCATACCGAAGTATCAAAATTTAAAAAGATGTAAAAAGAAGTACCAGAACATGAAAACGTGGAATAACCCACAAGACATGTAATCCAAAATCTGCATTAAAGTGTCTTAATTCTACAATTTAAAAGGCAATAAGAATTAAAAAGCATAGATTATAATCACATAATCAGATACAGTACCATGACCTCAATACATCATTCAGCAAGACGAATACGCACCAATCTATCCACACGTCTATATTTATCATATAGGAAGGTATACACGGCATTAACCTGTGTAAGAAAGGCACGGACACCCAGTTGTGATCAACTCTTTACCGGTTCTGTATCTAAATATATACGGTAGCTTTCAGTTACGGTTAAACCATAAAATCTGCATATGATGTTGCTCAGAAAACGCTTCGGAAATCCTTGTGTAATTGAACCATGGAGGAAGCCAATATCGCTGTTATAACGATCATTAACGTTACTGTTTATTCTTTTGCTTCGTATAAGTTGGTTCAATATTATGTTTCTGTACACATTCCGATGTAAAGATGAATTCCAAGAAACAATGTAATTTATTTCAAATTTAAAATCTCTACGTTTATCGTAGAGTCGAAATCCAGTGGAACCATCAGGTAGTTTGTACAGAGACAAATCTAGAAAATTAAGACTTTTATCTTGGTTGTACGGAGTTTCAGTTAACGTTAAACATTTTGAATAAAATCCAAAATCCAATGAAAAATGTGCGTCATTGCAAGCAAAAAGGATGTCGTCAACGCAACGGATGTACAACAATTCGTTCAAAAGGTGTGTGCCTTCTTCATATTTGTTGAGGTAAATGTCGGCCAGTATAGAGGAACATCCTCCTCCCATAGGAATACCATGGAGCTGTTTATAGAAATTTGTACCATCGTACAAGACTGTTTCAAACAGTACCAGTTTGACCAAAGATTTAAATTTACATCTGGTAATATGTGTTTGCATATTATGTTTTTCATAAATTTCCATTAAAATGGCAAACAGATCATTAATATCAATATTACTGAACAAATCGTTAAAATCGTAACTTTTATAATGTAAATCATCAGAAATAGTTTTGTTTTTTTCTATGACTTCAAGACTATTACTTATAAAATATACACCATTATTTTTAATTTTGATAATCACGTCCTGTAAGATTAAAAGAAGTTTTTTATTTGCTGTTGCTAAATAAGTTTTATAACCATAAGTAATAGGGCGGAATTTTACAGGATTTTTATGTAGTTTAGGAATTAAAGTAATATATGGAAATTTTATGGATTTTATTGTGTAACCCAATGATTTATAAATGGCCTTGATACGGTTTTCGATTTCATTCTGTGATAGTTTTAAAAGGCTATATACATTACGATCTTGGTAACATGTAATTAATAACTTATTGTAAAGACGTTGACATGTAAATGCATAATTTGCTGTAACTTTGTCAACGTATGTAATTACGAAATTCTTTTGTAAAGTCATCAAGTCATTCTTGTTGTATTGTTTTACAATATCTTTTTCTCTCACGTTATTGTATGTTTTAAAAAAACAGTCCGATACTCATAGATGTTTACAGTCGATGTTGACAGTCCGATACTCATAGATGTTTAACTGCTTTCTCGAATAATGTTTCCTATAATTGCACCTTGAAGTAAATAATAAATGCTTGTCCGATTATCTAGAAAACTTCTATGATCACGCTAATACAATTTTTGTTTCGTCTAAAACTTCTTGTAAAACGCATCATAATAACATGACTACCAATATAGCGTCGTCCAAATACCTGTGTGTAGCCATATGGAGCTACCAAATTTATAATCCATAATTTCGCTCTACCCATGCCACACTCTGCATATTACAATACTATTGCTAAGCGATATATGAACAGTCGTATGTTGTTTTTACTCCAAAAAATCTCTTTTTAGTTATGGTCACAGTTAAACCATTATAATTGGATACTATTCAGAAAATCTGGTAGATAACCCTCTTTGATTGCCTTTTCAGAAAGCGACGATCACAAATGCATCTATCGTTATTGATAGAATTCAACAACTTGTGACGTGTCATCTGATTTATAATCAGATTTCTGAATATATCTCGGTGTAAACAAGTTGTCCATAACGTCAAATATTTAATGTCAAATTTAAAGGTGCTACGCTTATCATACATTCGATAACTCTGTGATGTAGTAGGTCTCATTATAATGAGATCCAAAAAAAATCTAGACTTTGATCTTCATTACATGTTGTTTCTATTACATTTAAACATGGAGGGTAAAAATCAAATTTCATTGTATAATTACAATCTTCAAATCCGCATAGGAGATCGTCCACGTATCGAAGGAATAATACCTCATTTAAAATATGTGTCCCCCTTTCATATTTATCTAAGAAAATATCTTCCAGAATAAAAGAGCAGTTACCACCCATTGGGATCCCCTTAATCTGTTTATAGTATATAAGTTTTCTCCATTAAAAAGAACTGTTTCGAATAAAACCAGTTTCACCAAAGCCTTGAACTTTCCTATAGCAATATAAAGTTGTAAATCACAACTATGGTAAAATTCTATAAGGGTGTTGTATAGATCCTCAATGTCTATATTAATAAAAAGGTCAGCAAAGTCTTAACTCTTATTCTGATGTTAGGCAATTCCTACAGCTTTTTGACTACTTCAAGGCTACTTTTAATATAGCTGCCTTGATTATAGAGTTTCCGTAGAACCAATTTTAAGTGGCAAAATGACGATTTATTAGCCCTGGTTAAATATGTTTTAAAACCAATGGTAACAGGTCGGAATTTCACGCGATTCTTATGTAGCTCTGGTATTAGAGCTAAATAGGGAAATCTAAATTTTCCCACACATAAGCCTGTCTTTTTGTATAATGCTTTAATTCGGTTACTGATTTCTAAATGAGATTGATTCAATAACGAGTACGTACTAGTATCTTCGTATGCTTGTCTTAATAGTCTTACATAGTACAATTTACAAGTCATAGCAAAATTAGAAGTTACTTTGTCAACGTAAGTAATTACATACAGATGTTTTAGTCCCTCCAGCTCTTTTTCACTATATCCTAGTTCTATCTTGTATTTCTGCGTTCATTCCAGCGGTACCATGAAATACATTCATTTATCACCGAGACCTTCCATTCTTCAAAAGTCTCTGTGAGCAAACTGAATTTTACAGCCGCTTTTTGAATGTATTGTGAAATATCATATTCCATGGCTCGTTTAATGGATTCGCCACACTTAAATCGTATTTAGTACCTAATTCAAAATATTCTTTAATATTCGATTTTATAAAACCCAGATCACCTGTTACTATATGTCCGTGGTGTACATCACGATAAGTCGATGTATAGCATTCGCAGCCATCATTACTATATATATGTAAATTACAACATGTAAAATTATAATTAAATAACATTCTGCCCTGAGGTTTATCATATTTAAAAACCACTGTTAACTTCAAATCATTAACAGGCAAAGTATATGCAGAAAGTTTTAATATCCTATTAAATGGAATAAAATCGTATCGTTTATTAATGTATCTCATGGTCAGATAGATATTCGTTAATTGGCTTTTTTATTTTAACTTCCTCCAAACCTATACCATATATCTTGGCTCTTAATTTGATATAATCCAACATTATAGTCATGGATTTAGACCGATCGCCTTCCGTACTTTCTACATAAATTTTTTTGTAATGACACCAAACCCTATTCAAAAACTTCACTTTAACTCCGTAAACTACACTAAAGAGCCAGAAAAACTGGTACAGTCGGGCATATGCAAATAATGGAGGTATGCAACCAATCCGCGTAACGCGATGCGGTCGACAGTGCGTATATAAGACAACAAGGTGTCTGAGGAGGCTATTAGATCGGTTCTTGCTGCCACAATGGCAGGTTATCAAGATTTAAGTGATTTTGAACGGGGAGTAATAGTCTGCGCACGAGAGATGGGCCATAGCATTTCCGAAGTAACGATGAAATTTGGATTTTCGCGCACGACCATTTTAAGAGTGTACCGAGAATGTCAGGTTTCCGGTAAAACCTCAAATCTCGGATAGCGGTGCGGCCGGAAAAAGACCTTCACAGAACGGGATCATCGACGGCTGAAAAGAATCGTTACACGAGATAGACGTGCAACACATCCTCAAATTGCTGCGGATTTGAATGCAAGGCCATCAACAAGTGTCAGCGTACGCACTGTGCAACGTACCCTCATTGATATGGGCTTCCGCAGCCGCAGACCAACTCGTTCACCGTTGTTGACTCCGCGGCACAAAGCTCTGCGCCTCTCCTGGGCTCGCCAACACCGTCATTGGACTGTTAATGACTGGAAAAACGTTGCCTGGTCTGACGAGTCACGTTTCCAATTGTATCGGGCGGATGGCCGTGTACGGGTGTGGAGACAAGCCCATGAATCTATGGAGCCCTCATGCCAACAGGGAACTGTTTATGCTGGTGGAGGCTCTGTGATGGTATAGAGAGTGTGCAGTTGGCATGCTATGGGACCGTTGATACGTCTAAACACGACTCTGACAGGTGACCGGTACGTACGTTAACATCCTTTCTGATTACCTGCACCCATTCATGTCCTGTGTGCATTCCGACGAACTTAGACAATTCTAACAGGATAATGCGACACCCCACACGTCCAGAGTAGCTACCGAGTGGCTCCAGGAGCACTCTTCTGACTTTAGTTACCTCCATTGGCCACCTAATTCCCCAGACATGAACATTATCGAACATATCTGGGATGTCTTGCAACGTGCTGTCCTTAAGAGATCTCCACCACCTCGCACTCCCATGGCTTTATGGACTTCCCTGCAGGATTCATGGTGTCAACTTCCTCTAGGATATCTTCACACATTAGTTGAATCCATACAACGACGTGTTGCGGCACTTCTGCGTCCTCGTGGAGACTCTGCACGATATTAGGTAGGCGTACCAGTTTTTCTGACTCTTCAGTGTATGTTCTTTAACCATGACTCGGGAATATCATTTCCAGCATCTATATTACTCAAAACCTTATTAATATTTTCTACTTTTTTTTAACTCGTTTTTCCCTTGTATCCTCCTCGTTGTTTACGACTACTCCGATTTCTCGTTAGCATAATATTTCCTGCTATAATTATTACCGTACAAAATAGTATTTAGACCATACGGATAAACAGATCTTTGTTACGCTCTTTGTCTATTTTCCCACCATAATCTCAGTTTGGTATCTACCACAAAATCCAAAATAGTTACTTTCATTGCTTCTACCCCATGTTTTGCAAAGTTTTTTATTTTCAAAGACATTTCGCTATCGTAATTATTAATACATCTATATATCATGCTTCGGTGTAAATTAATCCTTATATTTAGACAGTGTTTTGTTTATCCTATATACTTCTTTCCAAAAAATACCCCATGCGATAAAGTACACGCATTGATAAGCCTTGTAGAATTTCTTATATTTCCCATCATTGGAAATCTGCAACATGTTTGCTTTAGGACACAACTTACATTTTGTTGAACTGCATTTTCTATATTTAAACCTTCTAAAGTGTTTGTATTCAGTGCCATACGAAGAGTCTGGACATCCCATTATTGAACCATTTGGCAATTTAGAAGATGAAACACTCAAATCAACAACGTTATTTTTGGTACGGTTTCTCCCGGATTAATAACACTAAAGTAGTTTTTAATAGAATTCACCCTAGGGTTATTGGGTGAGGGTCGTCCTATGCCCCTATCATCTAACGACCGAGAACACGTGGTTAAAACCCCGAAGTTGCCGCTTTCTGAAAGAGGCAATCAAAGAAGGTTATCCACTAGATTTTCTGATAAGATTAGTATCCAATTATAATGGTTTAACTGTGATCATAACTAAAAAGAGATTTTTTGGAGTAAAAACAACATACGAATATTCATATATCGCTTAGCAGCGGTATTTTAATATACAGAGTGTGGCACGGGTAGAGCGAAATCATGGATTATAAATCTGGCAGCTCCATATGGTTACACACAGGCATTTCATAGCCGGCGCTACATTTGGTAGTCATGCTATTATAATACGTTTTTCAACACGTTTCAGACGAAACGTAAATTGTATTAGCGTGCTCATAGAAGTTTTCTGGATAATCAGACAAGCATTTATTATTTATTTCAAGGTGCAAGTATAGGAAACATTATACGAGAAAGCAGTTAAACATCTATGAGTATCGGACTGTCCATTGTGAAGAGTTATACGGAGAGTCTGAAATATTGTGTATTTTTGTGATTTTGTATTTCAATGGCGATAAATATTGCCAATAGGTCTTACATTCAATTTTTTAAAAGTAACCCCTTTATCTTGGATTTCAAACATTAGTTTATTATGGGGCCTGAATGGAAGGGCATGAAGGTGCTTGGGCACAGTGCCTAGAGGTAATATTGTGCCGACCGCCTACACCTCCCAATGCTGGGAGATGGTCCTGAAAAGCCGCCTCCGCCAGACGGCGTTGGTCTCGAATAAGCGATTAAAAGCGGAGGAGTTAACATTGAAACTAATAGGAATTTATTACAAATGAAATTTTCGAAAGATATCATGACCGATATCTTTCGAAATAACTGAAGAATTTGTATGAAATTTGGTGTGATTATTGTAAGTGATATACACAGAAAATCATTTGATTTTTAGAGAGATTGTGCTAGAGATATATTCGTATTTTTAAAATTTTATTTAATTTGATCTGATGCTCGTTCAAACCTTTGAGGTCCAAAATAATCAGGTTCATTTATCACAGTAACGTGAAATTCGTTATGACATTTCTCTTGTGGTATATTTCAGACTCTATTGATTTTGAAGCTTATTGAGCTAGCCCGTCCTGGGCCCGCTATAGGACTTTACCTGGTTTTTGAGAATAACTCGAAAATCAGAGAAAGTAGGAAATCTAAATTTTATATATCGTTTTCTTTTGGGGTATATTTTAATTCTTTCAATTTTGAACCTTACCGGGTTAGCCCGTCTTAGGCCCGTCTTAGAAACTCACCGGTTTTTGCGGTATAACTCGAGAACAGGTGTATCAAAAAATTCGAAATTTAGCATATCCTTGTCATTTGCTGTATATTTTAACTCTTTGGATTAAAAATCTTTTCGGGCTAGCCCGTCCTGAGTCCAACAAAAGTAATATATCGTTTTTTGAGAATAACTAAAAATTCGGAGAATCTAGAATGTCTAAATTTAATAAATCATTGTCCTTTGGGGTATATTACATTTCATCGAATTTCGAACCTTATCGGGCTAGCCCGTCTTGGGCCCGCCATAGAAATTTACTCTCCTTTCAAGAATAACTCGATTAATCGGAGTAGCTAAAGAATGTAAATTTAGTATATCATTTCCTTTTAGATGGATTTTAATCTAGATTTTGAACCTCATCGGGCTAGTCCGTCTTGGATCCGTTGAAGAATGCATTCGTTTCTGAAGAATAACGCGAGAACCGAAGTAGCTAAATATTCCAAGTTTAACATGTCGTTGATTTTTGGGGTATATTTAAGTTTCTTCGGATTTGAACTTTCCGGGGTAGCCCGCCCTGGGCTCGACATAGGAATGGACCAGTTTTTTTAGAATAACTGGAAAATCGGGGAAACTAGAAAGTATAAATTTAGTACATCCTTATCTTTTGGGGAATATTTTAATTCCTTCGATTTTGAACCGTATCAGGCGAACCCGTTTTGGTCCCCCCCTTAGAAATTCACTTTTGGGAGAGGGAATAACTCTAGAAACGGAGTATCCAAAAGTTTCAAGTTTAGAATGTTGTTATCATTTGCGGTATGTCTTAGCTCATTGGATTTAAAACCTGATCAGGCTAGCCCATCCCGGTCCCAACAAGAAGAATGTACTCGTTTTTTAAGAATAACTCTGAAGCTTTAGAAGCTAGAATATCTAAATTTAGTATACCATTGTTTTTTAGGGTATATTTTATTTCTTTGGATTTTGAGCCTTTCGGGCTCGACCGTCTTGGGCCCGATATAGTGATAATGTACTCGTTTTTCGAGTATAACTCGTAAATCGGAGCAGCTAAAGTATCTAAAATTAGTATATCAATTTCTTTTGGGGTTTATCATAATTTATAATTTAAACCTCATCGGGCTAGCCCGTCTTAAGTCTGCATTAGAAATGCGATCGTGCTAAACTTGGAATTTTAAGCTTCTCCTTTCTCGAAACATTCCCCCAAAACGAGTGCATTCCTAAGACTGGCCTAAAACGAGGTAGCCCAATAAGGTTCAAAATTTAAAGAATTAAAATTTACCCCTAAAACAATGATACATAAAATATTTTAGCTGCTTTGCTTGAGTTATTTAAAAAACGGGTGCATTAATATGTCGGACCCAGGAAGGGCTAACCCGATACGGTTCAAATTCGAAAGTATTAAACTTTACCCCAAAAGAAAATGATTTACTAAATTTTGATTTTTTTAGCTGCTTCGATTTTCGAGTTATTCTCGAAAAACCAGTACATTTCTACGTCTTGAACAAGACGGGCTAACCTGATAATGTTCAAAATCCAAAGAAATAAAATATATCCTAAAATACAATGATATACTAAATTTAGACATTCAAGCTGCTACAGTTTTGGAGTTATTCTTAAAAAACGAGTACATTATTTTTGTTGGGCCCAAGACGGACTAGCCCGATAAGGTTTTAAATCCAGTGAGCTAACATATACCGCAAATGACAACGACATTCTAAACTTGGAACTTTTAGATACTGCCGTTCTAGAGTTATTCCCCCAATAAAATGAATTTCTAAGGCGGGCCCAAAATGGGTTCGCCCGATACGGTTCAAAATGGAAGGTATTAAAATATTCCCCAAAAGATAAGGATGTACTAAATTTATATTTTCTAGTTGCCCCGATTTTCCAGTTATTCTAAAAAATGAGTCCATTCCTATGTCGGGCACAGGACAGGTTACCCCGATAAAGTTCAAATCCGAAGAAACTTAAATATACCACAAAAGTCAAATACATGTTAAACTTGGAATTTTTAGCTATTGCGGTTCTCGAGTTACTCTTCAAACACGGAAGCATTCTACAGAGGACCCAAGACAGGCTAGCCCGATGAGGTTCAAAATCTAAATTAAAATCCATCCAAAAGGAAATCATATACAAAATTCACATTTTTCAGCTACTCCGATTGATGGAGTTATTATTGAAAAGCGAGTAAATTTCTATGGCGGGTCACGACGGCCTAGCCCGATAAGGTTCGAAATGCGATGAAATGTAATATACCCCAAAGGACAATGATATATTCAATTTAGACATTCTAGATGCTCCGAATTTTGAGTTATTCTCAAAAGCGATATATTCCTCTTGTTGGGCTCAGGACGGGCTAGCCCGATAAGATTTTTAATCCAAAGAGTTAAAATATACATCAAATGACAAGGATATGCTAAACATCGAATTTTTAGATACACCTGTTCTCGAGTTATACCGCGAAAACGGGTAAGATTCTAAGGCGGACCATAAACGGAGTAACCCGATACTGTTCAAAATTGAAAGATTTAAAATATATCGCGAACGAAAGTGATATATTAAATTTAGATTTCCTACTTTCTCTGATTTTCGAGTTATTCTCTAAAAACAAATAAAGTCCTATGGCGGGCCCAGGACGGGCTAGCCCGATAAACTCCCAAATCGAAAGAACTGAAATATACCACAAGAGAAAACGTCATACCGAATTTCACGTTACTGTGATGAATGAGCTTGATTATTTTGGACCTCAAATGTTTGAACGACCACAGATAAAGTTAAATAAAATTTTAAAAATACGAATATATCCCTAGCTCAATCTCTCTGAAAATCAAATGGCTTTTTGTATATACCACTTGCAATAATTACACCAAATTTCACGCAAATTCTTCAATGATATCCAAAGATATCGGTCATTTCACTTGCATTAAATTCTTATTAGTTTCAATGTTAACTCCTCCTCTTTTGACCGCTTATTCGAGACCAACGCTGGCGGCAGGGCGGGTTTTAGGGAACATGTTTTTCGCCTCGGTCGGCACACTATTCCTTCTAAACATTGCAGTTTGGAGAAAACAGTGAAATAGTATTTATTTGCAATAAATATGAAGTATTGGTGTAAATTTTTAAGAAGACGACTTCGTTCTAAATCACTTCACAGGTGTTTAAATGAACAAATCATAATGCAGAAATTGAAATAACTTTCCGGTGTGAAATTCATATTTCCACTTATTCTGCCATTTTAAGTCAACAGTGATTACGAAAACAAAAAAGATCAATCATGCTTAAAGCATTGTTTATGAAACACTTTCCAACTTCAATGCAATTTTATTTAAACATCTCTAAAATGCAATACATTCCTCGGCAATATTTTAAAACTTATCACAATACTACAATAATTTATTATATTTGAAAACTTAAACCTTCATCGAAAAAAAGGAACTTCATTCAAATAACGGCATTGAAATATAATTTGCCTGGTTTAAACATCTCTAAAATGCGATACATTCCTCGGTAATAATTTTAGAATTATCATAATACTACGATAATTTATTATATTTGAAAACTTCATCGAAAACAACTGAAATTCATTCACATGACGTCATAGAAAAAATAACACGCCTGGCTCTCTCTATAGAAGCAGCATTTCATTCATAAATAATTTCCCATTCATGTCATTCATCACAATACTATAATAATATATTTTATTTAAAAATTAAGACCATGGAGTTACAAGTAATTAAACTCTATGCGTAAAACTTCATCGATAAAAATCGTCCTTCTCTTTGTAAAATCAATGAATATTTCATTCATATCAGCTATGCAGACTCCATGAACTAAATGATTTTGTGTTAAAGAAATACAGCAATTCTAATACAACTTATTCTACATATTTTGCTGTTTACATTTTACATAGGTGAAAAATAGGCTTCGTTGTAGAAATAATCAAATTTGGATGAGCATTTAAGCTCAAATATATTGTAATTGCGTTGTTTCAGTATGTAGATGCACAGAATTTAAGCAAAAATAAAGTGGTTTTAGGACGGATACAACACTCAATATGAATTAAAAAGAACGTTAGAAATAACGATTTGGGGACAAGATGGATGCCATATATCATTTTGAAGTGGGTCACGTGATCTTTTCATATCATGGTCACGTGATCGCTTCATATAAGAGGTGTTATTAATATTTTAATTTTTATTTAAAAAACTACTGAATATATTTCGCTGAATCTTTTTTATATATTTTATGGAAGAATTTGAATATTACCTAAAATTTTCGAAGCAATTTGTGAATTTTAAATCCGCTTAAAAAATGTATGAAGAATTAGGTCCCATAGGGCTCAATGTATTTCATTTTTTCAACCCGGGTTCAATCCAAAACTAATGAGGTGCTATTATTCATTTATATTCCCATAGGTCCTACAGACTGTCTGAACAACATACTAAAATTTCATTTTGATTAAGTCATTTTTACGGCAGTTATCGTGCTAACGGATAGCCAGACAGACAAACAGAAAGAACAAAGTCATACGCACTTTTCAATTTTTTTGTAAGGTGTTAAAAAACGGAAATGTGAAATTGTTTTATGCGCCGTCAATATATACCAGTAATATTATAGAAGATTATTTTATATAAAATATTATTTCGTTTAATCAATGTGAGTTTTCATACCGCAATGCAATTCACATATCAAGAAAGCTGCGACGAGAATTGCGCAGCTAATTGGAATAAGTAGGTAGAGCACATAACCACAGACCATCCTCTGCGGAACACATCATCCAGATACATAGGGAGATGATACATACCTGCATGCTTAGTTTACTGTTACTCGTAGCAGGACAGGACGCTACTTCTGGATTTAAACGCATATTGAAGCTTATTTAGATGTTTTGATGTTACTTGGGGAATCCCAAATATGCTCGTCCAAAGGAAAATGCAGTGAAACTCAATATGTTTGTAAAACTTGAGTACCATTGTACATAGATAAATGCTTTACAGTATACCGTTCCCGAAAAAATTATTAAATATATGCAGTAAGTTTCATTTCAACACATGCTGTGTAAATAAAGTTTATTCAAGATTATTTAGATGTTTTGATTTTACTTGAGGGGGAGGGAGAGTGCGTAAATAAAGTTTTTTGAAGCTTATTAAGATGTTTTGATGTTACTTGGAGGGGGGTTCCCAGAGTATGTGAAGTATGCCCTTCCAAAGAAAAGTGCAGTGAAACTTAATATGTTTGTAAAACTTGTGTACCACTGCACATAGGTAAATGCTTTACAGTATACCATACCCGAAAAAATTATTAAATATATGTAGTAAGTTTCATTTCAACGCATGCTGTGTAAATAAAATTTATTGAAGCTAATTTAAATGGTTTGATTTTATTTTCAACTGCTGAAACATAGCCCACTACCCGAAATAGCTTTGGCTTGAAATAGTCAGTCAGCAATATGTTAAAACTTATTTTTGATCTCTGCAAGATCTCGTATGCTCTGTAAAAATACAAACCATATAACATGTGGTATGCCACAGACGATAGATGTGCTGAATGCATTTTTATTTCATTCAATCGTGAATTGCTTATGCATAAAGTTTTTGCAATATTTCGCCTCAAATTAGAATCATTTGTCGAGATTTTTAAAGCAGAACAATAGTGTTATAAAATATAGTATAATATCAAGATTCCTTGATATGATCTTATTACTTCTTGAAAACGTAAGAACATACCTACTTGCTTTTTACTTTTATACCACTGCATGTTACCGATAACTTTCTAGAAGAAACTCCTGTGTATACTAATGCCGTCATGATTTTTTTTTTTAAATAAGCGTTATTGAATAGATCATTTCTAGGCATGTGTATATAAAGAAACAATCCCATTTATTTATATTTTTTACCTGCACATTGCTATATTTAATGAAAAACTAAGTTATATTCACAATGTCTCCTCAAGAAATATAAGGAAATTTTAAAATAAAGCACGAATGCTTACGCTACACAAGAGTTTAGAAAAACTTATATTGTTGTGTATTAAATGTAGAAACGAGGAAAACTCAAAAGAAACTTTTTAAAATTTACTTCTTTTCAGAGAATTTTTTGGTATTTAAATTATAATTAGTAAACATTAATATTATTATAACATATAAGACTGAGAGTTCACACTTTCATAGCTTTGAATAATAAATTTTAGCATGATTTTGAGGTACAATTATTTTAGATATTCAAACAATACTTTGTAAAGACACTTCCTTAATGTAAACAATATGAAGATAAAAATAAAAAGAAGAAATGAAAAGTTATCGATAACTTTCTAGTTGATGTATAATGAACATAAAAGTAAATATATTTTAAACTCTATTAATAAAATTTATTTGAATTATTTTGAGATGCTAGTCTACTATAACACTACTGTTTTTAATTTTCTGATTCATGATGAAAATGAGACAACCACACGTCTTTATGCTTTTTAATTAGTTCTAGCTAGGCATACATCAATATATATTGATGTACACCTAGGTTCTAAATAAAACAGCTTTTTATTAAAATAAAAACCCACCAAAATACTTGTCTTCAGTTATAAACCTAATGTACGTCCAGTGATTGCTTGTACAAATAAAAAAATCTCATGATGTCACATGAATCCTCTCTACAGTTAAAAACAGAATCCCTATTAACGTCAGCTTTTATTTGTCTGAAACGCCCAGGGATAATAATACGGGGGGGGGGGGCACAAGGTTTAATTGTACATAGGTGCCTGACAATATAATAAGGGCTAAACTGGTCCATGGATGCTGATATCTGTAATGGGAATGTCTTCCAGATGTTATGTACAGTTCAGTGATGCTAAAAGTGTGCAAATCAAAAGAAAAGTATTCAAATATTTGATTCCAGTCACAATTCTTTCTTTATGTGTTAAATTCAAAGCTCAAATTTTGACATCCTTTGTACGACATCACATATATGCAGATTGGAAAAGATGCTTGTATAAACAGATTTACACAACAATTTTAAAAAATTTCCTTATTACCTAATTTTTTTTTAAATACTAAATGTGTATTCATCAGAAAATACATATGCTTTTCTATTTTAATATATCGATTTAAAAATATAGGAAAAAGTCCGTGGATTATAAATGAAACTGACCGACTGCACTTTGCGATACAAAATGCTCACTACAAGGAAGTTTTTCACTTTCCCTAATTTCATAATCTACATGCAGGGCAAGAAATTTCACTTCAGAGTTTACTTGCCAAAAGATCTCTTCACTCACCAGTTTAATATAAATAACATTGCATAATCTGTTTGTCATTTCTAATCGAAGACAAAATTGCATTAATTAAAGCTGAATATGCAAACTTTTTACAAGTTATTGCGTGATTTGGTTTATTGCAGTTTGGAGAAGCATTATAAGAAAGAAGTTAAACAATTTTTAGCCCACGATTTCCAGATTTATGTAGTATATCAATAACTATAAGAATATTAATAGAGATATTCAATGGAAATATGTACCCAAGAAAAAAACAAATAGGTCACTTCTACAAAGTTAACTTATGTTATACATAATTATGTCTGTTTTCTCTTGCATATCTTCAATGATAACTAATAAGGCAACAGAACAACCGACCTTTTTTATATATAAATGAGCCAGCTGCTATATTACTGTACAAGTTTACAACTAAAATATATATTACTAATAAAACTTGCAATATGACTCTTATAAGTGCATGAAATAAAAATAGCTCAATTAAATAAACAAACTTTAATGGCACAGATATGATTACATAATGCAAGGATAGAAGTCAACAAAGTAATTTTAAATATAACTTACCCAATTCCTTTAGTAAACTTCCAAAATTAAATATTGTGCATATACAAGCTTGTAGCGGCAATATGAGATTTATGTCATCAAAACATATCTGTTTATGAATATTTGTGGTAAATAATCCTAAGAGAAGATAAATATTGATATATCCTACTGAAATTATGCACTAAATGATTGTAAATTTCTAAAAATCATGTGTAATATACGGATAGACCGACGTTACAAAGCACATGACCGCGGTACAGTAGAATCGCGAACGTGACGTCACATGAAACTCATCTATTAGATGAGTTGCACCGACGTCACATTCCCCCTAGCAACGGTTGCTATCGCCATACTCTTTGTGGACGCCGTCCGCTATTACCATTCCTGTCAATGTAACGATTTCTTTTATCTTGACACTGTCGAGATTTCAGTATGAAATTATACCTCACACCGCAACGTTGCTTCTAAGAAGTTAATAAAAGTACCGAGAAAAATTACTTTATACGTATTTGTATGATGATCCGTATAATATTCGTCACTTCTGAATCGCGTGTACTGATACAACAAAACCAATGGATACTATCGGCATGTATTGCTCCTACTCCAAGTACAGATACAATACAAGAAGCCAAGGTACATTTCATGTCTATTTATTTACTTTATTTTAATGCAATAATTTGTTTTAAAAAAAATTGGGGAAATATAAGTACCTCTGAACAAGAGAAATTATGTGATTTCACTTGAGCTATTAAATTGATTTAAACTTCATTTCATTTGCCAGATCTAGATGGTATCTTACTTAGACAGACATGATTTTTAATATGCTGCCTATGTTTCGATATTATTTAGAGTTGCATGAACAAAAAATAGACTTATTTTTTAAGCTTTTGTTTGTTTTCTTTGCAATATATAGAATACTATATATATATATGTTACATATATACGGTGCATGTTTGATACTGTTTTCCATTAATCTTCCTTTGAAATGTTGAAATAAATAATTTGTGACTAACACTTTGCTGGCAGGTTGTGAGTATACTCATGTTTGCATGGCCACGTTGCTGATCAGTCACCTTGTTTTCATGTCACTATATTTAAAATATATTATTAGTTGAGGGGGTTGGGGATCATAGAGTATGTGGAGTATACTTTTCCAAAGGAAAGTGCAGCAAAACTCGATAGCTTTAAAACTTGTTGTGTATGATTACACGTAGGTAAACGCTTTACTGCATACCATACCCAAAAACATTATTAAATATATGCAGTAAGTTTCATTTCAACGCATGAGTGTAAATAAAGTTTATTCAAGCTTATTTAGATGTTTTGATTTTACTTGGGGGGGGGAGGGGAATGCCAGAGTATGTGTAAATAAAGTTTATTGAAGCTTATTTAGATGTTTTGATGTTACTTGGGGGGGGGGGGGGGGGATCCCAGATATGCTCGTCCAAAGGAAAATGCAGTGAAACTCAATATATTTGTAAAACTTGAGTACCATTGCACATAGGTATAAATGCTTTACAGTATACCGTTCCGGAAAAAAATATTAAATATATGCAGTCAGTTTCATTTCAACACATGCTCTGTAAATAAAGTTTATTCAAGCTTATTTAGATGTTTTGATTTTACTTGAGGGCAGGGGAATCCCAGATTATGCGTAAATAAAGTTTATTGAAGCTTATTTAGATGTTTTGATATTACTTGGGAGGGGGGGAATCCCAGATATGCTTGTCCAAAGGAAAGTGCAGCAAAACTCGATATGCTTTAAAACTTGTTGTGTATGATTGCACGTAGGTAAATGCTTTACTGCATACCATACCCAAAAACATTATTAAATATATGTAGTAAGTTTCATTTCAATGCATGCTGTATATATAAAGTTCAATGAAGATTATTTAGATGTTTTGATTTTACGTGTGTGTGTGGGGGGGAATCTCAGAGTATGCCTAAATAAAGTTCATTGAAGCTTATTTAGATGTTTTGATGTTACTGGGGGGGGGGGATCTCAGATATGCTCGTCCAAAGGAAAAAGCAGTGAAACTCGATATGTTTGTAAAACTTGAGTACCATTGCACATAGGTAAATGCTTTACAGTATACCATTCCCAAAAAAATTATTAAATATATGCAGTAAGTTTCATTTCAACGCATGCTGTGTAAATAAAGTTTATTCAAGCTTATTTAGATGTTTTGATTTTACATGTAGGGGGGGGGGAATCCCAGAGTATGCCTAAATAAAGTTTATTGAAGCTTATTTAAATATTTTGATGTTACTTGGGGGGGGGGGGGGGGGGATCCCAGAGTATGTGAAGTATGCCCTTCCAAAGGAAAGTGCAGTGAAACTTGATATGTTTGTAAAACTTGTGTACCATTGAACATAGGTAAATGCTTTACAGTATACCGTACCCAAAAAATTATTAAATATATGTAGTAAGTTTCATTTCAATGCATGCTGTGTAAATAAAGTTTATTGAAGCTTATTTAAATGTTTTGATTTTATTTTCAACCGCTGAAACATAGCCCACTACCCGAAATAGCTTTATCTTGAAATAGTCAGTCAGCAATATGTTAAAACCTATTTTTGATCGCTACAAGATCTTGTCTAATATTCTCTGTAAATATGCAAACCATATAACATATGGTATGCCACAGACGACAGATGTGCTTGATGCATTTTTTTTTCGTTCAATCGTGACTTGTTTATGTATAAAGTTTTTGTAATATTTCGCCTCTAATTTCATTTGTCGAGATTTAAAACAGAACAATAATTTTTAAAAGTTTCACCATATGCAAGAAATAACTTAACTTAAAAATTACATTTTTTGAAAAAATAATTATGAGTAACAAAACTTTGTACAATGCTTAACAGATCAATCCATTACCACAACAATACCATTGATGCACTTTCAAAAATAAAACTTTCAAAAGTAAGTGTGGAAGTACTTTGTATTAATCTGTACAGAAAAATAAAATTGATCTCTCATAGCTGTAGCACAGTTGAAAGCACGGTAAAAAATACCATCGTTGGAAGTCACCTAATTTCAATTTTGTCATTATTATGTATATGCGATTATATTACATGCAGATTCGACAATTTGCTTAAAATTTAAATTTCATTTACCAGATTTATATGGTATTTTACTTACACATGATATTTTAAATATGCTGCCATGTTTTGATAATAGAATGTCTCTTTCCAAGAATAAATAGACTATTTTTTTCTGAAAGGTTTTTGTTTGCTTTCTTTGCAATATGTAGTTTACTATATATACATATGTTACATATACTGTCTGTGTTTGATGCTGTTTCCAATTTGAAATGATGAATTAAATCATTTGTGTTAAAACCCTATTTTTGATCTCTATAAGATATGTAATATTCAAAGTAAAAATACAAATCAAATAACATGTGGTAGGTCACAAACTATAGATATGATGGATGCATTTTTTTTCCATTCGACCATGACTTGTTTATGCATAAAATTTTTGTAACATCTTGCAGCATTTTGTCCCTAATTGGAAGCATTTGGAGATTTAAAAAAAAAAATCATTTGTGAAAGTGTCACCATATGCAAAAAATAACTTTATGCATTTTTTTTTTCATTCGACCAAACAATTCAAAATATATGACATTTCAATGTAATATATAAAAATAATGGAAAAGATGATCATATATCACTACAAAGGTGTAATATAATTTCTAAAAATGTTTGTTTACCTTTTATTATTCAACATAGTTTACTTCTGGTTTATTTGGTATGTATCTTAAATGAAATCAACTTTTTGGGAATGAGTTCAAAACAAGATCCAGAGATGAGTAGCTTAGTTATGAAACTGCTCAACTTCAAACAGGTCATATGACCATAATTTTATTATAAATAAATTAACATTTACTCATTCAAAACAATTATTTGTGTATCATACCTAGTCTTAATTTCAACCATAATATGACATACATGGGATATTTTAATGAGATCTTTTTTCCCATTTTTAATTTTTGAGCTTAAAATATGGTTACAATGGATAAGTTCTTCAGATTTGTCCTATTTCACTATTTTATAGTGGTGTTTAAAGGGCATACTATTTTGAAATGGTGTTTTATACTTTGCTTAGTATAATTTCTTACTTGATATCTTAGTGAAATGAAAATAAAAGGAATTAACCAATATTTCAAGTTAATTTTTAGAAAGTAAAATTCAACAGATAATCATTAACATTAAAAATACAGAAGACATATTTAATTACAAAATTATAAACTGGTATATTAAGTTTAAGTTTTTATCTTACATTGTGAAAATGTGCTATTATTTTTAAATATCATGCATTCTTTAAAGTTTTAAAATATTACTTTGAATTAAAATTATTGGTTAGGTTTTGTACACATAGAATATGCAGAAAAACCTGATATTTTTTACAATGTAGAATACATCAGTAGAAAACCACATATTATATGTCAAATGTAGAATACATATTCTATGTGCCCAACCCTGATACATACAATTGTAAGTATGCATCCCTTATTAAAAATTATTTTCATGTGCATAAGAGAAATTTAATTTTGTTCATTCTTTCCGTTAAAATGAATCCGAATGAATGTTAATTACATTGTAATATATGAACATTTGCTTGTACATTTATTGCATATTTTCAACCATTCAAAATATATAATTTATAATAGATTTTATGCATAATTATAAAATAGTTAGGCAATCTACATTTCTTATTTCACCTTTATCCTCATAAATGTATTCAATATTTCATTTGATGACAGTATTTTTATATTGCCGAAGAACCTAAATTCATCACAGAATCTCAACCATGCTCTTAAGTACAAAACAATAAAAGGTATTGTTTGATCAATTGCAGTTGCATTGTTGATAACATTTTAAGAAACTAGTATCTTATCTTTAGTTAAACTAAGAAAGAATATTTTCATTTTTGGCGACTAATTCCTCTTCTAACACAGAACTTGCTAAATCAATAATTGTTGTAAAAACTAATTGATATATTTAATACTGCTAACTTTGAGCACCACAGCTCATTATTACTGAACTTACGTATCAACCCAGATATATTGAACATATTTACAAAAATTGCACAGCTTCTGAGTTTAATTTTCTTTAAATCAGAAATCACAAGGTTGCTGCAAAACAAAATAGTTTTGTGACAATAATTCAGAATCATATTGATTTATCTCCAAATGTTGCTATGTGTAAGCTGTTTACACTTAAAATGTGTGTTTACTTTAAAAATTTAAATGTGATTTTTTATTTTTCAAAATGCAAATATTAAAACATGTTTGTTTACTTTTCAATATCTCACCTTGAAATGCCTCTTTACTCTTAAAAAGTGAGATGTTTGCTATGCTGTTCATGCTAATTTTATGAGTTTAGTTTCGTCAGGGCGACATGTTGTAATTTTAGTTGTGAAGTGCAAACTGTTTACTTTTCAATATCTCACCTTGAAATGCCTCTTTACTCTTAAAAAGTGAGATGTTTGCTATGCTGTTCATGCTAATTTTATGAGTTTAGTTTCGTCAGGGCGACATGTTGTAATTTTAGTTGTGAAGTGCAAACTGTTCTTGCGAACATAGTTATATGTTCCATGAGCCCGAAGCCGGCAGCCACTAATACTACTCTTAAAATGGTTTAAAAAACAAATTTGAAAACACTGTTTACTTTTATCTATTCATTAAATTTAAGTTTTAAAAATTTACTCTTTAAAATAATCATTTTCTTACTCCAATTTTATAATCACTGAGAGTGCATTATGACAGCATTGCAGTCTTTTTGTAACCAAGCTAATAAAATAATATGTTTGCTACAATAAAGTTGCAATGGAACAGTTTCAACCACTTCCTAGCATGAAAATACAATAGACCCTTTCCTTGCCCTATTTAAAATTGCTTATATTTATCATTTTATAATTGGAGCTTTAGTTGGAAGAAATCAGCAGTATTTTAGAGCATCAAATCAGCAGCATTCAAAGAGCGTTAAAGAGGGTTGTTGTTGTTGAGACCCAGACCATCCGACCTACCAGAAAGGTGTAAGGTAACCGTTTGAATGGCCAGGAAGTGCCACCCAATTTAGACCAGAACCCAGTGGGGGGAGGCATCCACAGGGACCGTACCCTCCTTCCCCTACCACCAACCTCTCGGAAGGTCTTACGGACCCACATGTTTAACGTGATCGTACTTCGCATGAACACGGTTGCAGTTGTGGTAAAGTGCAAATCCAGCGCACAATCCACTGGGCTACCATGCCCGAAATGTGGCAACAGCACGCGGTGTTCCCAGGTGGTCACCCACCCAGGTACTAACGAGAACCGGTGTTTTCAGCATGGTAGGGCCGTTGGCTGCGTTAGAGTCGGTAGCTTAGCTTATTATATAAGATTCCTTGATATGATCTTTATACTTCTTGAAAACGTAAGAACATACCTACTTGCTTTTTATTCTCATATCACTACATGTTACCGATAACTTTCTAGAAGAAACTCCTGTGTATACCAATGCTGTCATGATTTTTTTTAAAGAAGCATTATTGAATAGGTCACTTCTAGGCATATATATATAAAGTAACAATCCCATTTATTTATTTTTTTTTACCTGCACATTGCTATATTTAATGAAAAACTAAGTTATATTCTCAATGCCTCTTCAAGAAATATAAGGAAATTTTAAACTAAAACACGAATGCTTACGCTGCACAAGAATTTAGAAAAAATTATATTATTGTGTATTAAGTGTGGAAACGAGGAAAGCTCAAAAGAAACTTTTTAAAATTTACTTCTTTTCAGAGAATTTTTTTGTATTTAAATTATAATTAGTAAACATTAATATTATTATAACATATAAGACTAAGAGTTCACACTTTCATAATTTTAGCATAATTTTGGGGTACTATTATTTCAGATATTCAAACAATACATTTTGTAAAGACACTTTTTTAATATAAACAAAATTAATATTAAAATTAAAATCAGATTTTAAATAATATTAAAATTAATATTAAAATCAGAAAAAAAAAGAAGTGAAAATTTATCGATAATTTTCTAGATAATGTATACTGAACATAAAAATAAATATATTTAAAACTATATTAATAAAATTTATTTGAATTATTATGAGATGATAGTCTACTATAACACTACTGTTTTTAAATTTCTGATTCATGATGAAAGTGAGACAGCCACACGTCTTTATGCTTTTTAATTAGTTCTAGCTAGGTATACATCAATATATATTGATGTACACCTAGGTTCTAAATAAAACAGTTTTTTATTAAAATAAAAACCCACCAAAATACTTGAAGAAATAGTATCTTCTGTTACAAACCTAATATACATCCAGTGATTGCTTGTACAAATAAAACAATCTCATTATGTCACATAAATCCTCTCCATAGTCAAAATAACAGGATCTCTATTAATGACCACTTTTATTAGTCTGAAATCCCCAGGGACAATAATAGGGGGGGGGGGGGAGAGGAACAAGGTTGAATTGTACATAGGTGCCTGGGGCCACATAAACTATTTATAAAAAAAGTTCAATATGTTATAAAGACCCCTCTTTTTTTATACTTGTCTTCAAATTTGGTATGCAGATACAGTGGTCCAACAACAAATCAAAAGTATCAAAAATAACATAAATATATATTAAAACAAATTAGTAATAGTATCATTTATTGTTTTATTCTGTGATTTTAACAGATATGTTACTTGTTAGCTATTTTTACAGAAATAACAGTATTAAAATTTAAGACTTCTTTATTAATATACCTAATTCATTTTCTTAGAATTCGCACAATTACTAATTCTACAACATTCATGAAATTAGCACAAAATGAATATACAGTGATCTCTCGTTAAGACGGACAGTCAAGGACCAACATTTATTGTACATATTAGCGAGAGTCCATAAATCTGAAGTAAAATAGCAATAAAATTGTGAAACTGTAATGAAAGCTTGTTATCCTCAATTTTATAAGTACATTGAAAAATGCAACCTTAAAAAAAAGACAGAAAAATTTATTAAAAAAAATTTTTAATATGTATAATGAGGTAAATATGAACAAATATTAACATTTAAAGCATAAACAAAGCATAGTTGTACGTTAATGTTAGTATTTTTAAAATGAAATAACCTTTATGTATTTCTCCTGGGTAAACACTATTTTTTTAAGTCATTCTCAATTTTAGTCAATTGCTCAGAACATCTACTGATTGAAAAATTAAATAAATTTTGTCTATCTTAACAAATAAATGAATGTATTCAGCAATGTTTATAACATGCAACGTCCATAAACCTTAACTGGGAAATCCATATTTATATGTAATAACGAGAAATCCATCTTAAATGGGTGCCATCTTAATAAGAGTCTACTGTATATATATATATATTTTATCTTTCATCAGCAAGTTTAATTGTGATTTAAGGATATTGGGATTTTAAAATTTAAAGATCTGTGTATAACTTTTAATTAGAATATTTAAAACTCATAACTTAAGTTTGGCGTAGAAATTTCAAAGCATATTTTAATGAAATATGATATGACATATTTTGTAATTTGATGGTTATATGTTATAAAGTATGAATTTCAAAATATTATACATAATGATAGAATTTTCTTGTGTAAAGATGTAGAGGATATACAATAAAAATATATATATATGAATTTTTTTACTTTCAATACTTTTTAATTAAAATGAAAATATATACAATTTGATGGGTACCAATTACAATATAAGAAAACACATTGGTGTTTCTTCCCTATTGGTCATTCTACACAACCCAAATTTGGTACAAAAATAGCTTGTTACATGAATGTAAAAACGACCTTGTAATGTTTTTGGAAAATGTACCCATATTGTTCATGTAAGCACATTTTGTACTATGTTGTAATGTCTAAGTACATTCCATAATTCAATGCAAAACAGCAGAGAGTTTTGAATTTATCCAATTAACTCCAAATTAAGTACACTGGGATAATTTTAAAAAAAATGTCAGATTCAGTTAGATGTAAATGTGCTATGCTCAAATTATGTATTTAAAATCCAAATTATAGTCGATAAACATGTCTACATACAAAGAAAACCACCAGTAAATAATGTATAGTATATCCACTTGTTTTTCTTTTTGTCAGTAAAGAAACAGATGATGGTATTTTATGTCAGGTACTTGATATTATAAAAATAAAATATTTTATAGATATCTTATGAGAAAGACATAAACAATAGTATATAAATTTTGTTATAGCATTACGAAAATACTTTATACAGTTTTGAAGTACCTTCAATTCCATTATAATGTTCTTTACTAAAATTATACTAAAATTTATTCAAATTGTTCAATTTGTTCTTGAGATATTGTGTCCACACACATACATTGTTTGCACATGAGGTGCACCGTTTTAAGACTTTTTGGAGGAGGTTGTAATGTTCCAATGATGAAAATATGATTCAGCATGAAAAATTATAAGAAATACAATAACTTGGATATCCTTATGAGGGACAGCCCTGTTACATATACTGATTGGGAATATGTTATGTATATAATCAGAAAACCCATTTCTAAGGAACATCCCCAAAATTTGGAAGACACTCGTATTGCAGATACCAGAATTCATGGACCAGTTTTTCACTTATCATATGCTCGTCAACATAGAATAGCCAATATCTGCAATGGCAGCAAAAAAACTTGTTATAAATCTCAATTTTTGTTAACGTCCATGAAAACTGACAATATAATACGGGCAAAACTGGTCCATGGATGCTGATATCTGTAATGGGAGTGTCTTCCAGATGTTATGTATAGTTCAGTGGTGTTAAAAGTGTGTAAATCAGAAGAAAAGTATTCAAATATTTGATTCCAGTCACAATACTTTCCTTATGTATTAAACTCAAACTTTTACATCCTTTGTACGACATCACATATATTCAGATATGAAAAGATGCTTGGATAAACAATTTTACACAACAATTTAAAAAAATTTTCATATTGCCTAGTTTCTTTTCTAAATAGGTAAATATGTATTCATCAGAAAATACATATGCTTTTCTATTTTAATATATAGTAGATTTAAAAATATAGAAAAAAGTCGCAGGATTATAAATGAACTTGACCGACTTAGCGGTACAAAATGCTGACTACAAGCAAGTTTTTCACTTTCCCTAGTTTCATAATCTATATGCAGGGCAAGAAATTTCAGTTAAGAGTTTACTTGCCAAAAGAGCTTTTCTCTCACCAGTTCAATATAAATAACTGTATAATCTGTTTGTCATTTTTTATCAAAGACAAAATTGCATTAAATAAAGCTTAATATGCAGACTTTTTACAAGTTATTGTGTGATTTGGTTTATTGCAGTTTGGAGAAGCATTTTAAGAACAAATTTAAACAATTTTCAACCTACGATTGCTAGCTTTATGTGATATATCAATAACTGTGCAAGAATATTAATAGAGATATACAATGGAAATATGTACCAAGAAAAATAAAACAAATAGATCACTTCTACAGAGTTAACTTATGTCATGCATAATTATGCCTGTTTTCTTTTGCATATCTTCAGCAATAACTAATACAGCAACAAAACAACCGACCTTTTTTATATATAAATGAGCCAGCTGCTATATTACTGTACAAGTTTACAACTCAATATATAGTATTACTAATAAAAGCCTTGCAATATGGGTTTTTTAAGTGCATGAAATAAAAATAGCTCAATTAAATAAACTAACTTTGGTGCACAGATATGATTACATAATACAAGGGCATATGTCAAAGTAATTTTAAGTTCAACTTACCCAATTCCTTTAGTAAACTTCCAAATAATCCTAAGAAAAGATAAATTTAGATATATCCTACTTAAATTATGCACTAAATGATTGTAAATTTCTAAAAATCGTCTGTAATATGTAAACTAATATTTGACAACAAAGATGGATGCCGTGCAGTGGAATCGCGAACGTGACGTCACATAAAAATCTCATTTATTCAACGCAACGGGGAAACACTAGTGGTGGAGCTGATGCTTTAGAGAATTTGAGGGACCAGGGAAATATTGAAGGGAAATATCCTGATTTGGTGTTGGCCGTCTGCTGCTGCTGTCGCGTGTTAAAGAAAATAAAAGTAGGTTTTCATATAAGGTATACAGTATTAAGGATAAGGTAGGTATTTATATTTCTGATAATTATTTTCTTTAATTTGATGTTTCTGATGAATATTTATTAATTTCTTTTAAAGTTGCTGTTTTAATTTGATTCGTATATTTACCACGTGCAACACTATTCGTAATTTACCACGTGTATCAATGTACTTTTCTGTATCAAATTGTTTTATTAAAATGTTATATAATGTAATATTGTTAATTATAATATAACGTTTGTATCATAATTAATTGTAATTAATAGTTGCTGAGTGTCCTCAGTATGTTTTTGTAATTCGTATATTTGCGACGTGCATCGCGGTACTTTTCTGTATTATTTTGTTTAATTATAATGTAATATTAGATACACAGAAATACACAAAGAAAAAGCAGTTTTATGACGGATGCAACATTAATTTAAATTTAAACATCTATGATAAAAACACACAGCTGAAAAAAATGGAAACCATATATTATTTTGCAATGAGTCACGTAGTATTTTCATATATATGGGTTGTTGTTGAGATCCAGACCGTCCAACCTACCAGAAAGGTTCATATATAGTTGAAGACCCAGACCGTCCGACTCGTCCAGAGGACTAAGAGCAACTATTTGGACGGCCGGGAACATATATAGTGTAATTATTATTTCAATTTTTTTAAGCTAACCAACATATTTTGCTATTTTTTTTTACATATTTTATGTAATAATTTAAATATTTCCTAACATTTTCAAAGCAATTTGTGAATTTTATTTAACTCCGCTTAAAAAAATATTTGAAAAATTATACCCCATAGGTTTCAATGTATTTCATTTTTTCAACCCGGATGAAATCCGAAAGGTTCAATATATAATGCAATTATTATTTCAATTTTTTTTAAACTACCCAACATATTTTGCTAACGTTTTTTACATATTTTATGTAATAATTTAAATATTTTCTAACATTTTCAAAGCAATTTGTGAATTTTATTTACTCCGCTTAAAAAAATGTTTGAAAAATGAGTGGGGGGTCTAATTCCTGGATCAACCTTTATTTTTATTTCCAAACACCCCCACAGACCATCTCAACAACATATTTAATGCCATTTCGATAAAATTATTTTTACAGAAATTATTGTACGAACGGACAGACAGACAGAATGAATAACAAAAGTCATAAACACATTTCAACTATGTTGCAAAGTATTAAAAACTAGGTCCCGTCTTTTACAGAAAAATATCTTAAAAGTTTCCTTAACAACTTTGTATATTAATTATTTACAAGTACTATACTTTGAAAACTTAAAAACCACAATATGTAATGTAGATATTAAAAGTTCTACAGGCGCCTATGTAAGAGATATTAAAATATTGCCTATATAAGATGAATCCATACTAAATATAACATGTTACATGTTTTCTTATTTCTAAATTAGATTAACTTTTACAATCATTTCATTAAATATGAAGTCATGGTCACCCATAGGGAAGGTAAAAGGAGGAGACACACTCCTCCTTGGACATTCAATATAACAAAGGCGAGCATCAAGCCATTCGATGTTGTCTATCATGTGCTTGAGTTTGCTCCCCCCCCCCTCCCCGGAAAATGTTCTACAGGCGCCCATGTATGAAGTAGGAATATATTAGAATATTATTAGCAAGTGATTGAAAAAATATATTAATTTTGCAAATATAAATAGATAGAACTAACGAAATAAAGTAATTCAAAGGAGTGCACTGAAAATGGGTGAGAAATATATCTGGAACATAAGTTTAGTTGAAAATCACTGTCGTCAACAATGTCCTTAAACAATATTGTATATTAATTATTTACAAATACTATACATTGAAAACTTAAAAATACCTTAACCATAATATGCTAAAAATCTGCTAGAAAAATATCAATGGCTTTTGTTTAACTGAGATTCTCGTGTAACGTGATTTTTAAAGAGAAATCAGATTTATACTTTCTAAAGCTTTCAAATACGCCAACGGATGCTTCTCCATATTGTTGCTGTGACTAAGTCTACTTCACAAACTACTTAAGTTTAATGGTAATCAGTATTAGTGTGCGTCTTCATCTTGATATTTAAATTTAGGTGAATATCACGTTATTCGTGGAAAATGCTTCATATATATTAATATTACATTTGACTTTTTCTGTGAAGATTAATTAATAGAACCATGTTGGACCATTAGCCTTTCCCAAGATATTTTCATTCATGAAACATCACGTTCCATATCCAATCATTGTCTTAAGTTATGCTGTTTATAAAGGGTTGAAAATGGGGGATGCTGTACGAGATATTAAAATATTGCCTATAAAAGATGAATCCATCTTATAGCCACACCTATCTGGATCCTATCACACCTATCTGGAGGCTAGCTTATAGTTTTAGCTTATCATGTAGGGCGAAGTTTAACAGTTAGGTGGTACTAATACTATGGTTCTTTCAATAAACCGTAAAGGCTAGATGATTGCAGCTTCTAGATATGCGTTTTAATGGGAAAAATAATTTAAAACGTCTAATTTTAAATAAGTAAAGTGCAACAGTTTTCTAAAACGAAAGACATATATATTCGCAAAGTTATTTTAAAAAATATAATAAATAAAAGTATCTTTAAATTATATTTTAAATACGGGAGGCTCAGCTTCTGAACCTCAATGAATGCTACGCCACTGATATAGATATGTTTTTAATGCCTTATCTCTTATATTACTTCAATATTGACTAAATTAAAGAATAATTTTATTATTTTCTAATAATATTGTATAGAAGAAGTTCCCGAATAATTTTCAATTCCATATTTAGACGAAAAAGTGCATTTAAAAACATTATGAACACATTTCCAACATTTTTGGAAATATTTCCATCAGTGTGTGTATATCTGTGAGGTGCGAAT
This sequence comes from Amaurobius ferox, assembly GCA_951213105.1. Taxonomy (NCBI): domain Eukaryota; kingdom Metazoa; phylum Arthropoda; class Arachnida; order Araneae; family Amaurobiidae; genus Amaurobius; species Amaurobius ferox. The sequence goes on from OX578137.1 coordinate 127,863,662, forward strand.
ACACGTATCACTATGAAAATTTATATGTAGATGCATTCAGTAAAGAATTAGAAACATGTAGAATATTTTGTAATCATTGTGATTAAAACATTAATAATTCGAAATTAGATATTTTAAAAAAGAGATAGTACGTACACTTATAAAATCCTATATGTAGATGCATTCCGTAAAAAATTGGAATTAGGTAATTTCCCTGATTAGAAAACGGATGGGAAGAGAGAATCAAACATATAATGCGATCAAAATGCTACTGTGGTAATTGCAAATCGACCTTGTTTTGAAAGAGTAGGATACAAGAGCGTCCATAAAACTTTTTCCTGGGATGACCCAAATTCAAGGATGAGCGGTAAATAGCTACTAGCTTATACCTACATTTATGTCCTTGAACGTCTACGGGAGCCCCTCGCGCTCCTTATGGGCACCAATAGAAAGTATTCCATCGGGGCAAACTCAAAGACAAGGCGTACAATATAGATTAGCTTGATACCTACTTTTCTGACTTTAAACATCGTCTATGGGAGACCATAGAACTTTTTTCCAGGAAATTATACTGAAAAATGTGACGTACAGTCTCTACTAGCTTGATACCCACGTTTGTGACCTTGAACGTCCACGGAAGGACACGTGCCCCCTCGTGCTTCCTATGGGCGCCCATGGCAAGGGCGCCAAGAAAACTTATTACAGCGGGGGAACCTCAAGGATGAGACGATACCGACTAGCTTGATATCTACATTTGTGGCTTGCAACCTTTCCTATGGACGCCAATGACAAGGGCATCCATAGAACTTTTTCCAAGGAAGGCGTACTCAAGGATGAGATTTACAATATCTACTAGCTTGATATCTATACATTTGTGACCTTAAATGCCCACGGGAGGGCAACTATTCCTTTGCGCTCCCCTATGGGCGCCCGTCGAACTTATTCCAGCGGGGACAATCTCAAAGACGAGACAGTGTTGACTAGCTTGATATTTACATTTGTGACTTGCAACATCCCTCTATGGGCGCCCATGAAAAGGAAGTCCATAGAACTTTTTCAAAGGACACACTCAAGGATGAAACGTACAATATCTACTATCTTGGTACCTACATTTGTGACCCTGAACGTCCACGGGATGGCAAGTACCTCCTTGCGCTCCTCTATGGGCACCCATAGAACTTATTCCAGCTGGAGGAACTCAAGGACGAGATGTATAATACCAACTAGCTTGATACCTACATTTGTGGCTTTCCATATCCCTTATGGGCGTCCATAGAACTTTTTCCCAAGGAGGACATATTCAATGATGAGGCGTACAATATCGACTACTAGTTTGATATCTACATTTGTGACCTTGAATGCCCACGGAATGGTAAGTGGTCCTTCGAGCTCCACTATGGGCGCCCAGTGGCGTAGGAAGGGGGTGCAGTGGGTGCGGACCGCCCCGGGTGTCATCACCGAGGTGGGTGACAAAATGGCAAAAATATGTGTTTTTGAAATACAAAAAACATTGGGGGCTCACAATACTTTTTTTGAAAAAGTAATATTATTTAAAACGAATTTAATAACTTCGTCCGACAGTTAATTGACCTCAACAAGTCTACATAATACGTATTGAAAGTTTGGAATTTTTTAGTTCAGTCAACAAACGCAACAAAACACGGCGGATTTCGATGCTGTGTAGTGGAGAGCGTATGGATAAGGAGAGGGAGGGGTGTATCTTTCCGCCGAAGTCTGTCTCTGCAGATATTGTCGCTGTCTCTGCAGAAGTCTGTTTCTGCAGATAGGGAAATAATAAATATTTCCCTTAACTGACTCTGAAGCATGGCCTCTCTCATTTTCATATTATTCACTGTATTCTTGTTCGCACTTATGAAAGAGTTATGTTTTTCTTCACTCGCAAGAGAACCTCTTTTTTTTACTCTCGAACTTTGAATGGTAATCTACTGAATTTTATTGATCTTGGGCCCCTTATTAAGAATTTGGAGTCAAATTTCTGTAAAACTCATAAATTATTTTTTTATTGCCGCTCAAAGTTGGAAAACTACTTATTTTGATCTGTATTTAAAAAATTTTTCAGGCTGCATTTTCGCATAAAAGTTTCTTAAATGGGGGTCGATCAAGTATTACGTAAGCACATTTTTTGTGAATTTAAGCGAGGATTCGTAAACTTAATCCTAAATTGTACAAATCACTCTCTTATTCTGTGTGGAGTGCATTATTCTGCAACTGTTTCACAATGTGTAACCTTTTTTAGGACCTTAGAAAGTCTGTACTGCTTTTTCTCGGTTTCCGCACACATATGGACGATCCTTATAACTAATTTTGGAGTTACAGTCAAGAGACTTTCAGATACAAGATGGAGTGCTCACTACGAAGCTGTAAAACATGTATATGTTAATTTCAAGAAAATTGTTGATGCTATAGAAGAACTTTGTGATCTCACAGAAACTGTCAAAACCAGAGGAGCAGAGCAAACGATTTTGCCAGCAATATGTGATTTTTCTTTTTTGTGTTTTTGTATTTCTGGAGTAATGTCTTAGAAGTAAATCACACTCCAAAATACCTACAGATCGTTGGAATCAGTTTTGAGAAGTGTATTATCAAAATGAGAAGTCTGAAGATCTTTTCGAAAGACAAAAGAAATGAGATCGTGGACATAGCACTGCAGTTTGCAACGGACACTTGTGAAGAGATAGACATTCCTTTAATGAAAAGCAGAATCGTCAGAAAGAAGAAAATGATGCCTGGAGAAAAAGATGAACCACTCACGTTGAATGAAGAATTGAAAAGAACAATGTCGGAGTGCATTGACAGGTTTTATCAAGAAATCGACAATCGTTGCAAAGACATAGAAAGTATATCAGCTCGGTTTGCATTTCTCGAGCCCAAGAATTTGGATCACAACTTCGGAAGACGAACTTCCACAGTTAATACAAAACTTAGTCGTAAACTATGATGAACTTTCTGAAGATGGAATTCTTAGAGAGATTCCACGACTAAGAAGACAAGCTGCCGAAATTTCAAAAGAAGATTCTCTGGAATGGTCTTCTTTAAGATTTTGAGAGTTTGTTGTTGAATATGAACTTTTAGATTCTGTGCCAAATCTGACTTTAGCCTTAAGATTCTTGTTAACGTTACGTGTTTCAGTAGCATCATGTGAGAGGAGTTTTCCAAAACTAAAATTAATGAGCTAAAATTAATCTTAGGTCTACCATGAGTCAAGCTCGGCTCTCTGGCTTAGCTATCAATTATAATATAATTAGCTATCAATGCTTAGCTATCTTGTCAATTGAAAACAATGTAGCGAAAGGAATTGATTTTGATGATGTGATTTCAAAATTTGCAGAGAGCAAGTTTAGGAAAAAAAGATTTTAAGTGCTTATGTTCACAGTGTAAAAAATCAAACACGCATACTATCAAGCTCAAAGTGCTCACAGTAAATAAACCAGAAAATAACACTTGCAACTGTAAGTATCTTATTTTTCCTTCTTTTAATAAATTCAATGGGGGAGTGACAAGAAATTTTCCGCACGTGGTACCACCTGACCTTGCTACGCCTCTGTGGGCGAGCCCATGGCAAAAACACCAATAGAACTTATTCCAGTAGGGGCAAACTCAAGGGCGAGACATACAATGTCGACTAGCTTAATACCTGCATTCCTGACTGTCAACATCCCCTATGGGCGCCTTTGGCAGTGGCGTCAATAGAGATAGAATACTTTTTCCAAGAAGGATATACTCAAGGATGTGATATCCAATATCTACTGTCTTGAAACCCACATTTATGACCTTGAACGTTCACGGGAAAGTAAGTGCCCCTTTGGACGCCAATGGAATTTCCCTATGGACGCCAATGGAATTTATTCCAGCGAGAACAAACTCCAAGCTGAAACGTACAATATCAACTAGCTTGGTACCCATATTTAAGATGTTCTACGTCCCAGATGGGCGCCTATGGCTACTGTGCAATGTTTCAGCCTTTTATGTCGAGAAGATTTTTGGAGGGTCTGGAAAGATTATATTTTCCACCCCTGGTGAAATCGAAACTTCGACTCCGCTAGATTCTGTGCCATGGTCAATAGTATAAGTAGAAAACACTTGCAATGGGAGCCCATAGGGAAAGCAAAAGGGCACTTATACGTTAACCTGGACGTTCAGGGTGTTAAATGTAGGTATCAAGTTAGCCGATATTGTACGTATCATTCTTGGGTTTGCCCCTTGCAAAAGTGTTATGGGAGCCGATACTTATAGTATTGACAACGAGGCAGAACCTAACGGAGGTGGGTTTTTTTATTTCTCTCCCAAGGGCAGGCAAACTGTGTTGATCTGTCAAAAAGTATTTCCTACAGAACCACATCCTACAGAAATCTCCGCAACATAGGAAGCTGAAATTTTGTCCGCTTACTGTCATGGGCGCCCATAAGGGAAGGAGAGAGGGCAGTTACGCTCCCTGAACATTCAAGGTCACAATTGTAAATATCAAGTTATTCGATATATATTGTACGTATCACCCATAGTATGCCCCGCTAAAAACGTTCTATGCACACCCTTGCCATTGTCGCCCATAAGGTAGCGCATGGGGACACTTGTCCTCCCTTGAACGTCTTCGGTCCAAGGGCAATAACACAGGACGACACTGTTTACAATATAACTTCGTTTATTGGGGACTTCACAGAAATTACAGCAGCTTGCTGTTTAAAGCAAGGGACAACATATATACTAATTATTACTGCACACGCGCAGAAAAAAGACAAATATACAAGCTACTACAATCTACTAGGCTGGTGATAATGCTTGCATGGATACGCATGTGCAAAGCTTATATGCTTACCCCGGCATTCTGTTACTTCACCCCGTATTGCGTCCACATCCCAAATACTAGACTCTTCTTAATCATCGTTGTGTCGAATGAGATTTCCTGCCACTCGGTATTCAAATCCTTCATCGTCTACTCAAGAACCCGTCTTTCATTCAAAGAACACTCTACACAAGAAGCCCCTGAAAACTCTCCCATTTCGAAACATATTCCTATTCTACCGTAGAAACGCAGAAAATGCTAATTATGTCGATGATTTGTCTAACAACCGAACCAGATAGGATTGTTAATTTACGTAAACATAAATTATAATGCAAACTGAGGGAAGTAATAATCGAAAGGTTATTTAGACCTTATAACTTTCCCTTCCGTGGATGTTTAAGGTTACAAATGTAGGTCTCACTCAAGCTAGTCGATACTGAACTTTTCATCCTTGAGTTCGCAGTCCTGGAAAAAGTTACATGGGCGCCCATAGTGGGGGGGGGGGGGCAAGGCGGACACTTTTCTCCCATAGACGTTCAAGGTTAGACATGTAGGTCTCAAGCTAGTTGATATTGAACGCCTCAGCCTTGAGTTTTTCCACCCTGGAAAAAGTACTATGGACGCCCATAGGTGAGGGCAAGGGATGCAATTCCCTTCCCTGGGACATTCGGTATTGTACGCATCATCGTTGGGTTTGCACCCCTAGAAAAAGTTCTAGTTGTGCCTTTGCCATAGTCGCCCATAGGGAGCGCAAGGGGGCACTTACCCCACCCTGGACGTTCAAGGTCACAAATGTAGACATTAAGCAGGTTGATTTTTTACGTTTCATTCTTTAGTTTGGCCACCCCATTAAAAAGTTTTATTTACGCCCTTGAATCCTAGGATCGACCCCTCCTGCAATTACTACATTATATTTTTGACAGTCTCTCTCACCTGTATTCTAATCACGTTAAATTCTAAATTCCCACATAATTTTAATTTTTCACAGTATACATCTACATATAGAACTTCGTGGCTACTCTACCTCTCTCTCTCTCTTATTTTTTTTTAATTTCTAATTTCGAATAATTCGTGTTTTAATCATATTGATCACAAAATATTCTACCTGTTTCTAATTTTCTACAGAGTGCATCTGCATATAAATTTTCATAGTAATCCGTTCAGTCGCACCTCACAAGTAATACTAGTTTGATAGCTTTGAAAGACTTATAATAGAAAATAAATTGGAAAATAAATAATATAATAGATAATAATAATATATATATATTCAATATCAAAATCGCGCATAGATGAATTCAAATGTAAATTCCCGCTTGAAGAGACCAAAGAACTCTTGTCATTCATCTACGGCCATCCAAAAAGATCTCAGATCTGTCGGAATGGCGGAGGTCTGCTTAAATTGACGCCCTACGTTCTTATCACGTGATTTTTTTCCTCGGGCGTTTATTTTGCTCGTATCCTTCTGTCTCGAAAGTTCCCTAAAGAATTTTAAAAATTCCCTATGTTCGGACAGGAAAGTTTCGTTTCGAAGTATTTACATAAGCTTTCGCGCTTGCGAAAATTTCCCCATGATCTAACAACTATTTATTTTTTAATACTTTTGGCAACCCTAAAGTCTGAGAAAAAAAAATTGCACCGTGTATTTGCTGTTTGAATTGAAGGCTGGGGATGTTCTGTTTTGTTGTTCTTATAAAGTAAGTTAAATATTTATTTTAAAAATTGACTCTTTTCACTTTTAATTAACATTTTGCTAAAATTGGCAATATTCCCATGCGTAGTCCATAATTTCTTCATATTTTTCTTGAATATACCTAGAAATTTTTATTTGGCGAGATATTTATTGCTTTTGCAAGTTTTGAAATCTAATTTATGCATGATTTAATTGATCGCGTTTAGTTTAGTTACATTGTATTTATTTAACCTTAGCTATAATCAAGCAGTACAAGAAAAATTCTTAATCCTCAATGTTCCTGGATTTGTGGTTCATACAAAAACTATTCCCAGTTAAAAATATTTGCATTGATACAAGAAAAACAAATTCATTTTAAGTGAAGCTAAGTAAAGTTTGGTTAAAAGTAAACATTGGGTACTTCTCTGTTGGAAGGGTCACTAATTTAATTTTTAAGATGAATGGCAAACTTTTCATAAGTAGATTTCGCTTATTTGAAGATAAATTTTAATAATAAAATGTTGACTTATATTCTATAAAAAGTAAATTTATTTTGATTTAAAATTAAATTAAATAAATCTTACTGAATGTCGTATTTAATTGGCTGATCGAATCTGCAATACATGCACTATGCACAGCAGCCTCAAGCTGTGGTGGATAAACAGTATTTGTTATTCTACATAGATAATTAGCCAGAGCCTCCTTTAAAATTATTGTGTTTTATGATATAAATTGTATTCTATGTAGTTTGGTGGTGTCCCCACTGTTTGTTACCCCACTGCTTTTCACGTCATCCATATCACAGTTAGACCTACAGTAAAACTTGTTTATTCGAACTTGAGGAGCCTTAAAAGCGGATTTAAGACGCCGCACAAGGACATTTGCCACGAAGAGGCGCCGCACGGCCCAGCCGACGATTTTTCAGTTTTCAGAAAACAAAAGGAACAGGAACGTTTGTGATAAAATAAAACACGTTATGTGTTCAGTCTGAATTGCGTTTCTTTTTGTCATGTAAATGTCTGCGTACAGGCTGTACGCATATTTAATAAGCATGCGTAGTAGTTTTTTTGAATTTATCTCAATCTACGTTGTTCTAGGTTACTAGTAGAATAACGTAGATATAATAACTAGGTTACTAGTAGAATAACGTTGTTCTAGGTTACTAGTAGAATAACGTAGATATAATAACTAGGTTACTAGTAGAATAACGTTGTTCTAGGTTACTAGTAGAATAACGTAGATAGAGATAAATGCAAGAAAAACAGCATATATTATGTTTATTTGGAGTATAGTTCCAAGTATCTCATTTCGATTCTACCTGTAGAACACTCCAGAACACATCTTTTGAACTCTTATTTTTCAAAATTTTATCGAGGCTCCGCCCAGAACAGCGGCTCCGTACCTTGACCGCTTGACTCTGGTATTAGGCAGTGGCGTAAGCAAGGTTTTTTTCGGAGGGTGGACATTTAAAAAACCCACTTACGAAAACAAACCGGGCTCCCTCCTGCCTACGCCACTAAGATTCTGGCCTACTGCGCCAATTCCCTCAAATCCGTCTCTGTGAGTTCTTAATTGGTGTCCTTATCAAAATATAATATTCCAACCTTTGCAGCACTTATACTATTGAAATATTATTACACTGTCGGAAGATTAATCATATTTATAACTGATAAGTTGGTAAATATAATCGCCTTTTTGCTGAGACCAAGAAGTTCGTTTGCATTATGAAAATATTCGAAATTAATGTGTTCGAATCTGACGGAACCGGAATCTCGGTGAGGGAGAGAGAGTTGACTGCGATTGAGTTAGGAGTTGTTCAGAATGATAATTTTCGTTTAGACAATAATTATTATATGGAAAATCAATGTAAAAGTTGTACCAATGGGGGAAATTTATGACCCCCTCAATCCCCCTGGCCTACATCAATAGGTCGAATTATGGAGTTTTTACAGCATTAAATGGGAGCAGGACCGCTCATAGGATGAACAGATACCCTGGAGTGAGGAGCGTGCTTCAGGAGAGGCCCGGATCCTACAATATATATTTTGAAACTTTGAAGGCAAAAATCCAATAACAGGGGAAAATAAAATATGAAAGGTGACTCGTAATAAATGTTTGTAGGGGTCCCACAATTCGTATGGACAGACCTGAGATCCCCCTTACCAGTTTAAAAATTGTTTGTTGTAGAATATTAAAAAAATTATAGACTTGTCATTATTTCTTTAAATGATATTAAATTTATAGCGTGTGTTGTCTTTTTCCTACGCGTCAATTTAACTTAACATGGACTCTGTACCTTCGTTCAATATCTTTGACGGGCACATTCTCCGCTCCCGGATCATGAAAAGTGCTGAAACTTGGTACACTGTTTCATCTCTTTTGGCATTTATGTTCACGTTATAACGTAACGCCATTGACGTACGTCATGATTATGTTTTTGTCCTTTTCATGTATTTGCTTTGCGAATCACTATTCAGCTTTGCGAATATTCTGAATAGCGACGCAGATATTCAAAATACGCTTCATTTTCCGATAAAATGTTCCCCTGGTTTTAAAGAATCGTATGTAACATTTTCATGCCATTACGTACGCTATATTTTATGGACTTGTTCTCTGCTTTGAGTACGTAAAGAGTTGACAAGCGGCATACAGTTTGATCTCGCGCAGCATTTTGATATGTAAAATTTTCACGCCGTTACGTCATTTACGTACGTCATAATTGTGATTGCCCTTTCTATTTTCACGTCATTACGTTACGTCAATTACGTACTTCATATTTTACGTGTTTGTTCTCGGCTCCCAGATCACGTAGAACTAAAATTTAGCATACAGTTTCATCTCGTAGAATATTTTTATACATAAAATTTTCACGTCGTTACGTCACTTACGTATCTCATGATTGTTTTTGTCCTTTTCATTCATTTGCGAATTACAGTTCAATATCTTCAGATGAAATGTTTTTCTGGTTCGTTCAAACGAGTCGTAAGTAAAATTTCACGTCATTTACGTGATATCATATTTTCAAGTTTCTCGGCTCCCAGATCACGTAAAACTAAAATTCGGTAGGGTCTGATGGGGTAAAAATGGGTATAAAATTCATTGTTTTTTAATGTTCAGTTAAAATTTTCTAGTAAATGTTTAACAATTCAAACTTTTTTTTGGTTTTTCTTTACATTGCATTTTATGGGAATGGAAATGCATAATTTTCAATTTTCAGGCTATAAAATTTTGTCTGCAAGGAAAGGTTTCACAACTGTATGTTTGATATACCCATTTTACCCCATGCAGGTGAAAATGGGTATAGTGTGGGGTAAAATGGGTATACAATAATTTAACAATGAAAACTGCAAAATAAATACACTTACCAAAGATTACATAATGATATATGAAAAAAACAACGTAGTAAGCCATTAAAAATTTTTAAAATTTTTTTTTTTAATATGAAATTGAAGTTAATACATGTGAAATTTAATAATGAATCGTTGCTAATGTTTATTAGCAACATTTTCCCCTGACAAAATCCTATCATCTCACACTTTGAGTGAAAAAATACTAGTTTTAAATGTTTAAAGTTTACCAAAAACATAATGTCCCTGATTATTAAATGTTGATTCATTTAAGGTGTGTATTATTTGTTTCTTTTCAACAAAGTCTGTATCTTCAGCCTCGGGAAAAACATAAAACTCGCCGATCTTAGATTTCTCCAAGAATTTTACCTCATGCATATGTCCTTCAATGGCCATAACTTTGCTAATGAATTCTTGTTTTCGCTTTTTACCTAAATACACTACTTTACCCATGCACCCACAGATATATCTACCGTGGAAATTTCTTTTATGCATTCCGATCTAATTTCAACTTCATTTAAACTTTTCTTGTTGGTTTTTACTTTTTTAGCATTTCGGTTATTAGATTCATTTTTCAATCTTATGGCTTCTTCAGATGTCAAAACTTCACCCGTTTTTGATTGAACACGCTTTCGTTTCAATTTTGAATTTGCAATGCACTTCGTTGTGAGACTAGAAGGCTTTGGTGATATGGCATATAAAATGGCAGTTTTCAAATCCTTATAAAGAGAGACAATCATTGAACTTGAAAATAAGCCTTCTTCTATAGGCATAGGTGATATGGGAACGTCGTGTTGAGAGGTTAATGGCATTGATTCATTTGAGGCAGCAACAGGAGCATGAGGCATTACACTACAGGTAGATGAAGAACCTTCAGTAACTTCATCTGTTGATGGTGTAATTCTGTGTACTACCGCTTCACGATTAGGAGGACAAATTCCACTGCCTTTGAAGATAATTTTACTGACATGTCTTCAAAAAGTTTACCTAAAAGGTAAGGGAAAACAGCTTTGGCCACACTCTGAAGGCGACTTTCTCGAAACCATAGCTTCAGAACGTCTTTCCATTTTCTTTTCAATGGTGAAAATATACCAACATCTAATGGTTGAAGGGCATGGCTGGTGTTTGGGGGTAAACACAAGATGATTATTTGTTTTTCCTTGGCATGTCTAATGGTCTCGTACGTCATAGTCATATGACTTCCATGGCCATCATAGATGAGTAGCGTAGGTTTTTGTAATGGCTCAACATACTTTAAAAAGCTTTTCATCCATTGTTAAAAAACTGTATCGTGCATCCAGCCTGAATCTGTGCAGTCATATATAGCTCCAGGAGGTCCACCACGAGTCCATGTGTCATACAAATGAAGGCTTTTGTAAACTGTAAATGGTCACATGTATTTCTCATCTGCAGAAACACAAAAATGCACTGTGTATATGGATTTGCCACATGTTGCAGATTTTAAATATGCTGTGCAAGAATTTTTAGAAACAAAAACTCCACAGTTCCGAGCCTCAGTGCCAAGGCCTGCTTCGTCCAAATTGAAACTTCTTTCGGGGCTGTTTATTAGATTGTTTTCCTTCAATAAAGCTTCATAGGTATTAAAAAAGCTATTCACACAAGAATGTGCCAAAGCCAATGCTCTTGCTTTCGTCAGCAATTCCGATTTCCTATTCCCTAACTCCTTCGACCACCTCTTCTCAAAATTTCGAAACCAATCAGTACCTGGTATACCATTTGGAAAAGGAATTGCTCTAGAAATAGGCAATAATTTAACAAAATTCTGTACAATGAATTTCAGATCTTTCCAGTCTTGGGGATAAATTTTAATGACTGCACGATAATATTTTCTTCCTCCAATGAGAAGACTGTTGATCTTCAAGATCCCTTACGTGAAGGATTTTTTACCATCCATCTTCTCAAAGTTTCATAAGGAATTTTGTATTCTTTGGCAGCATTGTATATCGATTTACCATTGTCAACATCTCTAACAGCCAGCTCAAGCCTTGCATATGAATAACTGCACTGAACATATTAAGCCTAACACTATACCCATTTTACCCCATTTATGAAATCTGAAAAAACAAAGCAAAAACAAAAAATAATTTTTTACCTGTAATTTAGAAAAGTAATAAAAGTGTTCAATAAATGCAATGAGGTCAGTAGAATATAATTTTATCAAAGATTCTGAGCTGCAAGATGAAGTTTAATCAGTTAACATGTGGCATTAAACTGTGCGTAAGGGTTTCTACTGTTGCCACTCACATAAAACAAACTATAGAGACAAAAATATAGTGTGGGGAAAATATTTAGACATCTAATAATCATCTGTAGTTTTGAAAACTGTAAATATGTTTTAAAATTTAAAAATATGAAACAATATATTTTGACTACCCATTTTACCCCACTACCCATTTTACCCTATCAGACCCTACTCAGTTTCATCTATAGAATTTTTAAGTAATTTCGTTGCATTGTTACGTCATTTACGTCCGTCCTGTTTTATAGGCTCGTTCTCGGCTCCCAGAACATGTAGAGAGCTGAAACTCGGTAATATTTTCATTTATCAAATTTCTACTCATTATGTTACGCTGTTACGCCTTTCACGTACATCATGATTGATTTTGGGTTTTTTATGCATTCGCTTTGCGAATTACGATTCAGTATCTTCGGATGAAATGTTTTCATGGCTGCATTTTAAAAGTCGCCAAGTGGGATGGTTTTACTTGACAAACAAACTCTATCGAAACATCATTATAATACTATTCCCTCATTGATTTGGTGTCATTTTTTGTCGAATTGGCGAAATTTTCATCAATTTCGCAACATTTTAAAAAAAGTTGGCGATATCTCACCAAAATTTTCGCCAGGTGTTACCTAGAGATGGATAGATAAACAGACAGATAAATCAAGGTGTTTATAATATAAACACCATGATTTTTATGATATAAACTTTATATTATTAATAACAAGGGACGACCGAAAAAATGCTGCTATGTTAATTGACACAGCTTTCTGGATGAACTTGAAATGATGCGCCTTTAAATGCTATTTCAAATTGCCTTGTGACTATTAAAATTAATATAAGTCATGGCAGTTATGTTTCTACCATTTAAAGATATCGACTCACTGTGAGTGAATTAATATTTTAATTTCTTGAAAATGACTTGTGTGTATTCCAATGTAATAGTATAAATTCACTGGTAAATAAATTTGCTTATAAAAAAAAATATTATTAAACGCAGTTTATAATTACAATGCTTATTTTTTCAACTGCTTTAGATGAAAATTTTGCCATATTTTGAAAATGGTTATTGTAAGCTTATTATAATGGACATCATTTACTTTTAGAAGAAAAGAAAAGACTATTCATTTACATATTATGTGGAAGACCCAGACCGTCCGACTCGTCCATTGGACTCGAGCAACTATTTGGAAGGGCGGACATATTATGTGTATAATTATATTTTATGGATTGTTTAGTGTCAATTACAATGAATACAATCGCAAAATCTAAGCTCGTGAAAACAAATAGACGTCATATGTGTACACATTGTTTTGATTACTTTAGTAAAAGTGCTATCTCTCATTTTTGACGTGATACGGTCGTACTGCATTTGTTACAGCACAGAAAAGATGCTAAATTTTCTTAAATATCATAGTCACATATTTATTTTCATAAACATCAAGCAAATGATTCTGATTTAACATGACATAAATTTAGATCTAAATGATGTGTAATGTTTACGTCAATATTTCATCCTGAGATTTTGCAATCTCGGTGAAGTTAAAACAAAACGATCGCTAATATTTGCTCATTGGATTGAATTTATTGCGGATGAATCCATTCATCATTCGTTAGCTAGTAATAAATCTTAGTTGCCTATTATACAATACATACCAAGCCCGTAATATAATGTGGTAGTACACACAGTCATGTAAATACCTCCCATCCACCTACCTGCAACATTTGTGCTCCTAAAATCATGGGACACCATGTTCCTCTTCCAAATTTATTAATTCTTCTTCGACCGAGGCTGTCCGACCTACCGGAAGGTGTTGAAGACCCAGACCGTCCCACTCGTCCTGAGGACTTGAGTATCTATTTGGACGGCCGGCTACCGGAAGGTGTTGTTGTTGTTGTTGTTGTTGTTGAAACCCAGACCGTCCGACCTACCAGAAAGGTGTAAGGTAACTGTTTGGACGGTCGGGAAGTGACACCCAATTTAGACCGGAACCCAGTGGGGGAGGCATCCACAGGGACCGTACCTTCCTTCCCCTACCACCAACCTCTCGGAAGGACTTTCGGACCCACATGTTTAACGTGATCGTACTCCGCATGAACACGGCGGCAGTTTTGGCAGTGGCTGGAATCGAACCCGGGCCTACCGAGTGCAACTCCAGCGCGCTAACCAATGGGCTACCGCGCCCCGGCTACCGGAAGGTGTGAAGTATCTGTTTGGACGGCCTGAAAATGCCACCCAATTTAGACCTGAACTCAGTGAGGGCGCCATCCACAGTGACTGTACCTTCCATCCCTAACCACCAACCTTTTGGAAGGACATACAGACCCACATATTTCACGTGCCCGTACTCCGCGTGAACACAGAAACAGTTTGGACAGAGGCAAGATTCAAACTCGCATCGTCCAAGTGCAATCTCCGCGTACTAACCACTCGTCTATCCCACCCCTCAACATTATTAATTACTATATGTACTATAATACATACTATAATTACTACTATACATACTATAATTACTACTATACATAATATAATTACTACTATACATAATATAATTACTACTATACATAATATATTAGCTACTATACGTACTATATTTACTATAAACTTAATTACTATACAACCCGATAACAAAACCCAATGCATTTGACTCCCTAAACGTACCTGCGCCATCAACAATGAAGCTCACAATATTTTTACATCAAGAATATCAAATAAATAATTCTCACAATATTGCTTCCTTTATGAATCTGCCGAGTCTAGCTACCGAACTGCGATCCTGACTATTGTATGATGAAGAGCCGGGCATGAACTCACGAGTTTGGCACGCACACACAGTATTAACATCTGCGCATGTTAAGTATGCATCGTTTTTATAGCATATAATGATTTCTATTAAATGTAGTTAATAGAAAGTGCAACGTGAATAAAATATGCAACATGAATGTAGCCAAATTTTTTTTTTTTTTTTTTTTTTTTTTTTTTCTTTTGAACGCCCTCTACAAATCGTAGTTCATTTTCCGCTATGTTGCTATTACGGGATCTTGACTAGTCAAATCTTCCAATTTTAATCCTGCTTATCATCCGATTTGTCGATTATCACGTTTCATGAATTTAGATGCTTCTATGAGATTCGCGAGTTTAACACGATTTTAGAATGTAAAAATCTGATGTGGGCAGCACATGACTTTCCCTGCAGACTTAAATTCATATTTTCTTTATTTCTTTAATAATTCATTAGATTGAGTTTAATTGCACCAAATAACACTAAATTTGCATTTTTAATTCAATTTTTGATTTATTTGGTAATTGGACATTTTTCCGATAGCGACGTAACAAAAATGCAAGAAATCTCAAATATCTTGAGAACGGTTAGTCCTAAAGTATAATGGAGTGTGTTATATTATTTTCCTCGTTAAAAATTGCGTATAAAACAAGAATTTAATTGATACATTTCAGCGTACGTAGTCGGGTTTTTTTTTTTTTTTTTTTAGATTTTGGCGATTTTTGCGGGCCATTTCGTAAAAAAGGCAGGTTGTTATTTTCCGAATCGTACCAAATTCGAATCAGAACCAGAGTGTCCCACAAGTAACTTATCTACCAAATATTGTGAAATTTGGTCTGTTAGTATTTTAACTAGGGTGGATACATGAAAATTTTGCAGGCCATTTCGTAAAAATAGGCGGGTTCTTCTTTTCCGAATCGTACTAAATTCTGATCAGCACCAGAGTATCCAACAAGTAACTTATCTACCAAATTTTGTGAAATTTGGTAAATTAGTATTTTGGCTAGAGCGGATAAATTAAATTTTTACGGGCCATTTCGCAAAAAAAAGGCGGGTTCTGTTTTTACGAATCGTACCAAAAACTAATCAGCACCAGGATCACATTCAAGTGACTTACCTACTGAATTTTATGAAATTCGGTTAATTAGTTTTTGAGTTAGAGTGGATACATACATTGCACAGACAAACACACACACAGACGTCACGCCAAAAATAGTTTTTTCGTATTCTAGAGGTCAGAAATGTGTAGATCCGTCGACAACTCGAGTTGCAATTTTCGACATGATTCCAATACTTTCCCTGTACATTACCATGTATTGCAGGGAAAGTAAAAATCTTATGTGGGCAGAACATGACTTTCCCTGCAGACACATTCATTCACGTTCTCTTTATTTTAATTAAATTTAATTCACTTTTAATTCAATTTTTGTTCTCATTTGATAACTGGACTTATTTTCAAAGGTGGCGTAGAGAAAATACGAAAAAATTAAAATATCTCGAGAACGGCTGGTCCTAGTGTAATGGGATTGATCTTATTATTTTCTTCATTAAAAATTGCGTATTAAACAAGCATTTAATGGATATATTTAAGCATATGTAGTTTTTTATTTTAGATTTTGGCGATTTTTGCGGGCCATTTTTCAAAAAAAGGCAGGTTATTTTTCTCCGAATCATACCAAAATCTAATCAGCACCAGGGTGTCCCACAAGTGACTTATCTACCGAATTTTGTAAAATTCGGTACATTAGTTTTTCAGCTAGAGTGGATACAAGTTTTTGCGGAGAAGGGATTATACCATCGCGAAGATAACCTGAAAAAAATCTGATGTAGGCAGCACATGACTTTCCCTGCATACTTATATACACATTCTCTTATTTTAATTAAATTTAATTCACTATTAATTCAGTTTTCGTTCTCATTTGGTAACTGAACTCATTTTCAAAGATGGCGTAGACAGCAAAGCAAAAATATCTCGAGAACGGCTAGTCCTAATGTAATGGGGTTGATCTTATTCTTTTCTTCGTTAAAAATTACGTATAAAACAAGCATTTAATTGATATATTTCAGCATACGTAGTTTTTTTATTTTAGATTTTGACGATTTTTGCGGGCCATTTTGTAAAAAGAGGCAGGCTATTTTTTTCCGAATCATACCAAAATCAAATCAGCACCAAGATGACCCACAAGCGACTTATCTACCAAATTTTGTGAAATTCGGTCCATTAGATTTTCAGCTCGAGTGGATACAAGCTTTTGCGGGCCATTTCGCAAAAAAAAGGCGGGTTCTTTTATCCTGAATCGTACCCAAAACTAATCAGAGCCAGACTCGCCCAAAGTTACTTATCTACCAAATTTTATGAAATTCAGTCAATTAGTTTTTTAGTTAGAGTGGATACAATATCTGCACACACAGACGTCACGCTAAAAATAGTTTTTTCGTATTCTAGAGATCTCTAAACTTGTAGATCCGTCGAAAACTCGAGTTGCGATTTTCGACATGATTCCAATACTTTCCTATACATTACCATGTATTGCAGGGAAAGAAAAAATCTGATGTGGGCAGCACATGACTTTCCCCGCAGACGTGAATTCAGTCTTTCTATATTTATTTAAGAACTCATTAAATTGAGTTTAATTGTACATAATAACACAAAATTTTCATTTTTAATTCAATTTCCGCGTTTATTTGGTAATTGGACATTTTTCCAAAGGCGACATAACAAAAATGCCAAAAATCTCAAATATCTCGAGAACGGTTAGTCCTAGAGTAATAGAGTTGTTCTTATTCTTTTCCTTGTGAAACATTACGTATAAAACAAGCATTTAATTGATACATTTGAACATACGTAGTTTTTTTTTTATATATATATTGGCGATTTTTGCGGACCAATTTTGTGAAATGTGGTCTATATTTCAACTAGAGTGTGTGGATACATGAGATTTTTGCGGGCCATCGCAAAAAAAGAACCCACCTTTTTTCGCAAAAAAAGGCGGGTTCTTTTCTTTCAAATTGTACCAAAAACTAATTAGCACCAGGGTCACGCCCAAGAGTCTTACCTACCAAATTTTATGAAATTCGGTCCATTACTTTTTGAGTTAGAGTGGATACATACATTGCTCAGACAGACACACACACAGACGTCACGCTAAAAATAGTTTTTTCGTATTCTAGAGGTCTCGAAACGTGTAAATCCGTCGAAAACTCGAGTTGCGATTTTCGACATGATTCCAATACTTTCCCTATACATAACCATGTATTGCAGGGAAAGTAAAAATCTGATGTGGGCAGCACATGACTTTCGCTGCAGACTTATATCCACATTCTCTTTATTCTAATTAAATGTATTTCACTTTTAATTCAATTTTCTTTCTCATTCGGTAACCGGACTTATTTTCAAAGGTGGCGTAGAGAAAATACGAAAAACTAAAATATCTCGAGAACGGCTAGTCCTAGTGTAATGGGGTTGGTCTTATTCTTTTCTTCGTTAAAAATTACGTATTAAATAAGCATTTAATGGATATATTCCATCATACGTACTTTTTTATTTTAGATTTTGTCTATTTTTGCGGGCCATTTTGCAAAAAATGGCAGGTTATTCTTTTCTGAATCGTATCAAAATCTCATCAGCACCCAGATTACCCACAAGCCACTTATCTACCAAATTTTGTGAAATTCGGTCCATTAGACTTTTAGCTAGCGTGGATACAAACTTTTGCGGGCCATTTCGCAAAAAAAGGCGGGTTTTTTTTTCCCGAATCGTACCCAAAACTAATCAGCACCAGACTCGCCCACAAGTAACTTACCTAGCAAATTTTGTGAAATTCGGTCAATTAATTAGAGTGGATACAAAATCTGCACACACAGACGTCACGCTAAAAATACGTTTTTCGTATTCTAGAGGTCTCGAAACCTGTAGATCCGTCGAAAACTCGAGTTCCAATTTTCGGCATGATTCCAATACTTTCCCTATACATTACCATGTATTGCAGGGAAAGTAAAAATGTACGAACATCGTATTTATTTCCATCTTTGCTGTTATTAACCGACACAGAAAGGAAATTTGAAAGGCATGAAATATATGCAATTAAAATCTGAAAAATATATCATGACAATCAAGGGAAAGGAATAGTAAACTGAAACTAGTAGCGTCGGCGATAGTATCTTTTTATGCAAAAAAATTATTTTAAGCAGACGGAAGCAAATCCGTGCTGTAATTACCTGATATAAATGTATTTATTTTATACCTTTCACCCTTAGCTCTTTTCATTTATAAACGTGTTGGTAGAGAACAGCCGCCGATGGAGATAAAAAGTTTCAAACTCGTGGCCTACCCTCTTGTTAGTGCATCGAGCAAGCGGCTCGATGCACTAACAAGGGTAGGCCACGAATTAGAGTTTGAAACTACTCATTTCAAACTCTAATTTTTATCATGATAGACGTCAAATTGCGAGGAAAGTCACGAAAATAACACTGTACCTCATAACCACTTGTTTTGTAAAGTAGCAGATCCAGGTAGGGCGGGTCTATCGCCTGCCTGAGTTTCTATTCTCAATCAAAATAAAAATGCCATTGCATCTATTGAAGGAAGTACAACTTAATATTAAAACTAAAATACTCGCGTCCTCCCTCGCCTTAATTTTTACTTTCCCTGCGATACATGGTAATGTATAGGGAAAGTATTGGAATCATGCCGAAAATCGCAACTCGAGTTTTCGACGGATCTACACCTTTCGAGACCGCTAGAATACGAAAAAACTATTTTTAGCGTGACGTCTGTGCAGATTTTGTATCCACTCTAACTAAAAAAGTAATTGACCGAAGTTCAGAAAATTTGATAGGTAAGTCACTTGTGGGCGAATCTGGTGCTGATTAGTTTTGGGTACGATTCGGAATAAAAGAACCCGCCTTTTTTTAGCGAAATGGCCCGCAAAAGTTTGTTTCCACTTTAGCTGAAAAACTAATGTACCGAATTTCACAAAATTCGGTAGATAAGTCACTTGTGGGACACCCTGGTGCTGATTAGATTTTGGTATGATTCGGAGAAAAATAACCTGCCTTTTTTTGAAAAATGGCCCGCAAAAATCGCCAAAATCTAAAATAAAAAACTACATATGCTTAAATATATCCATTAAATGCTTGTTTAATACGCAATTTTTAATGAAGAAAATAATAAGATCAATCCCATTACACTAGGACCAGCCGTTCTCGAGATATTTTAATTTTTTCGTATTTTCTCTACGCCACCTTTGAAAAGAAGTCCAGTTATCAAATGAGAACGAAAATTGAATTAAAAGTGAATTAAATGTAAATAAAATAAAGAGAACATGAATATAAATCTGCAGTGAAAGTCATGTGCTGCCCACATCAGATTTTTATTGCCAAAATAAGAAAATCACGTTTATTCACAATTCTCAAAAACTGATGACTTTAAAATCATGTATTCTTCTAAATTCTAATCGTGACATGTCATAAATCAAAATCAATTGTATAGAATCCCTCTATATTTTTGCAGCTATATAAGTTTGTTCCTTGGAGGCTACATGGAAAGTAATATGTGAATAAATAAGTAAAAATGTTTAAATGCGCGTATTTAAGGGTCGGGGGTGCAAAAGCACCCTGTTATAAAATTGTTAATTTTATTAAAAGTCAATATGAGAGAGAGAAAACAAATAAGAAAAATGCTTTTTGGAATTAGAACATTCAACTACAACTGTGTGTTTTCTCCCACGTGTATACTATTAAAAACCATTTAAACTTATACCTAAATTGGAAACTTAGGATTATTGCATTTGGTATGTTTATGAATGTCCAATTTGTTAGTTTAGTTGCTCTGTCTCCAGGAGGGTTAGAACTCTGCTATGAAAGGGGGAATGTGTTTTAAAGGTGGTACACACTTTTTTTTTTAATTTGTGCATACTAATGTTTAAAT
The DNA here is from genome assembly GCA_951213105.1 of Amaurobius ferox. Lineage (NCBI taxonomy): Eukaryota > Metazoa > Arthropoda > Arachnida > Araneae > Amaurobiidae > Amaurobius > Amaurobius ferox. The sequence goes on from OX578137.1 coordinate 127,884,415, forward strand.
GTGCTATACACAATAATTTTTAAAATGCCATTCTTATACCATCTATTCAAATTTACTTTGTAGCAATACATATTTCAAGGTTAATACTAATCTTTAAATTTTGAATGCAATTACTTTTAACAACCCCCTGGAAAAAATCCTGCATATGCCCCTGAGTGTTTATAAATTTAATTCAGAGCCTTGCAAAGACGTTGAATTTACGATGAGAATTGCATCTTTTTTTTCTCTCAAGTGTATAAGCACATAAAAGTGGTAACCTTCTTAAAAGAAAAACTCACTATAAATTTATTTTTAGTTTTTGACTCACATTTTTAGTACTTAAATTTTTGTACTTTAATATATTCATGTTTAGTATATGCTTCTTAACTTTCTAAAGACTTAATATATTTCCGGGTTTGGTTTTATAGAAATGACATCTAAAAGGACAAAGGAAGACAGCGATGATGAAGAATATGTGGTCGAAAAGATCGTTGCGAAAAGAATAGTTAATGGTAAACCTGAATACAATCTAAAATGGAAAGGATATTCTCAGTAAGTTGTTGTACCGTTCATTTTCATCTTTCGTTACGTTTGTATAAAACTAATCTGCCGCCTTCGGTAATCAGTTTGGTCACTTTTCTAAAAAGGTTTAACATTTTAGTAGCTATCGATCGCAGTCTGACTACACGGGTAAACGCGCTTTTGCTCCTCTGCTACGTGGACATAGCATAGCCTTCGTCTGCTGCGCGGTTGCAAGACACATGACAACCTTATACGACCGCGTGTTACACTTTAAATACGCTTTTGGCTCTTTGCGCTGATATTATGCCCTAAATAAACGTGTGGGGTGCATACAAAGAAGAATACTAAAAATCAACACTAGTTCTCAGTAATAAATTAAAAAGAAAAGGTTCATTTATCGGGAGAAATAAAATTTAAAAAATGAAATACCATCTCCACAAGTTTTCATCAGATCTAATCTTATTTTATAATCAAAATTTTTAATTCACAGATTTTTAAAATGAAAGTACTTGTCAGTCGGAGAAAACCGTGAAAAGTCAAGGAATTTCGCGGGAAACCTGGAATTTTTTTAAAATTTAAATAATGCAAATAAAATTCATGATGTTTGCTAAGAACGATTGTTCAAAAGATCAAGGATCGGAAAAACCAGTTATTAGCTGGACGAACACAAACATTTCTGGCCGCCGTCTAGGCTACGCGGAATACGTATTTCATCCCAATATACCAACCATCCAACTTTTGCCGGCGCGGTGTGGAACCTGCGTAGTACTGTGCATTTTGCTGGTTTCAGAGTATTAGTTTTTGTTCTCGTTCATTCATGAACGGGGCATGGCATAAGTGATTCCGTTACACCGCATTTGGGCTTAGCAGAAAGCCAAGCCAAGACGCATGTTTCCGGAGTACCTGCGTCTCAGACGCGTAACTCCACATCTCAAATAAAGCAATGTCCATTAGTTTGTGCGAAAAATAGCAATATGGATCTGGCTGTTGCACTCTTCTCTGATGAGAGTGCTGAGATTCAATAGACATGGTGATTGTAGATGGTGAAAATTCTTGTCATGGAAGGCTGAACTCGTAAGTAGGTACTGGAAAGGAAAGGGGCGGGGCAGGGCTAGGACCAATCAAAAAGATCGGTGGAGTTTACTTTGAGTTTAAGTTAAAAGTAAGTTTACAAGTTAACCAAGTTAATAATAATAAGTTACTATATAAATACAATTTAAATAAACATTTTAGATAAGATATATAATTTACAGATTACAGTTTGTCAATTTCCAAATTCCGTCTCTCATGTTGTAAAGAAAAAAGGCCCTTTTCAGGGTACACAAAAAAGTCTGCGTGATGGAGTGCAGACGCTAGCACAGAATAGTGCTTTAATTACAATTTCGTTTCAATATAATTTACGTTTCTAAGTTACATTAAAGGTAACTAAAAATTCTACTAGATGATTGAACGTAGACGAAGGTGCCGTTAACACGCAGCGCGAGTGGCAAATGCTAGCCATACTATTGGCCCGTGACAAGGCCGTGAAAGAAGAGTCGAAAAAACGCCAAGTCCTTGAATCGGAGTGGCGCCATCTATCTTCGATCCGCGAGGGTAGTTGAAAAACTAGGAAACACCCGTTTGAGGGACTAGGTATCGGCACTTTTTCCATTTGGTCTCGTTAGAGCCAAACAGAAGGTGTCGAGGCCTGCGCTTCCTAAGATAGGAAGGCGCGATCGGGTCATGGACCTGATCGACGTCTCTCATACAGAGTCTACTGGAGTTTTTCTTGTAAAAATTTTGAGTGAAGAGCCCAATGCACTCTGAAATGCCAGAGATTTTAAGATCATGATGTATTACTTCGTTCTGGACGTATCTAGGAGCATTAACAATGCATCGCAAGATTTTCTTTGTAACACTTGCAATCTCCCTATATGGCTTTTTGCTGCCGCCCCCCATACTGGACAGGCATACAAAAAGCTCGGTACGATGATTTGTTTGTAAATAATCAACTTGTTTTCAAGAGAAAGATGGGATTTCCTACCGAGGAGGGGCAGAAGTGCTCTGTACGTTTTGTCAGCAGAATCTATTTTCTTTGTAATATGCTCTTTATAAGTCAAATGGGCGTCCAAGGTGACGCCCAGGTATTTTGCAGAATGCGTAAAAGGGATAGGTTCATCAAAAATTTTTAGGACGAAGTTACGGCTGACTCCTCGGTAGTTTGGCTTAAAAATGACAACTGCACTTTTGGTCGCGTTAATTTTGATCCTCCAAGTCATGAGCCAGTGCTCAAGGCTATTCTTAATGTAAGTCTGCAGTGTGTTGATCGAGTTTTGTGGTGCTCGACTGCTAGCAATCAGCGCTGTGTCATCTGCAAAGATGGCCAGCTTAACTTGTGGTGTGCTTGTAATATCGTTGATGTAGATATTGAAAAGCAGAGGACTGAGGTTTCCTCCTTGTGGAACTCCGGCCCTGATTGGTCTGACTGTTGAAAGAGTTTTATCAACTCGTACATAGAAAGAACGATTAGTGAGATACGAGTTGATTGATGATGGTCAAAAGTTGGGTCGAAATGCCAAGTCGCACCAGCTTGGAAATAAGCCCAGGCAGATAAGTTTTATCAAAGGCCTTAGCCACGTCGAAAAATACTATGGTAGTATACTGTCTGTTGGTAGCGTTCTTATGGATAATTTCGACAACACGCAAAAGTTGGGATTGCGTTGAATGCTCAGTTCGGAATCCATACTGGTCAGGTATTAAAATATTCTTCGAACGGCAGAAACTATCCAAACGCTTAAGCAACACCATTTCATAGATTTTCGAGAGGCTAGAAAGTAGGCTTACTTAGCAGAAAGTAATAAAAAACAATTGGAAGACAGTCGAAAACGTGTTGCTTTAGAACTGACAAGTTTAGAATGGAAGAAAAGCAAAACAATGGTAGATGCTCAAAAAGAAGCTGCACTAATTGAAGACAGAATAAGAAATCTCCAAAAATAATATTTTTTCTACATATACTATATTCACTCTATCACATAACTTGTATATTAACATTTTTGGTAAGTGTTAATTTATTTTACCACGTTTATTATAACAAGTGTACATGATTTGTCTAATTTACCAAAGCAATTAGATTTTTTTATTTGTATATGTATGTCAAATGTTATTTATTTCTCCCAATTTGTAACAAATTTTTAATTGAAGTGTAAATATTTTAATATTTACACTCCACTTACTATATTCCCAATTATAATATTATATTCTCTATGTTAAAACACGAGAGAAAAGGTATACGTGTAAGCCTAGGTTAACTGAATAGTTTATCGCGCTGTTTTTTAAAAACCTGGAAAAGTCAGGGAATTTCATATTTTCTGGAGAGTGGCAACCCTGTGTAAGTAATTTACCGAACTTGGAAAGTCCCCACCATTTCGTGCCATTTTCTTTTTCTCAATCTAACCAAATCGCTCATTTTAAGAATATTGTACGGTCATAAGAAAATGGTAATAAAAAAAAGCTTAAAATTTAAAAATTATTTTATTTACTCTCTTACACATATACATCAAAAATTCGTGAATAATTTGAATCTTAAAATTCCTGTTTATTTTTCGATAATTTGAATTAAAAAAAACAATCGTTTTCTTTTTTATTGGAAAAGCGTTGTTCATTTTTAATAGTTTAATTTAAAAAAAAAATACTTTTGATAACTGAAATTTTAAAAGTCTTTGTTTACTTTCAATAATTTAAATTTTTAAAACTGTTTATTTTTCGATAATTTAAACTTAAAATAATGGTTTTATTTTATATAAATTAAATGTAGAAACTTCTGTTTATTTTTCAATAGCGTAAATTTCAAAAAGCTTTTATTTACGTTTAATTAAATTTAAAGAACCTTTGTTTAAGTTTTTTTATTATTATTAGTGTAATTTTTAAAATGTTTTATTTACATTTCAAACCTTTAAATTTTAAAATATAGACTATTTTATTTTAAATCAAAGAAATTTTGAAAATCATTTACTTACATATAAACCTTTATTATGAAGAAAGTAGCCATCTTAAACTCATATACATCACAATTGGCTGGTCATGCATTTATTTTGCTACAATATTGGGGCGGTCGGGAAAAAGTTCTTATGGAGTACATATTGAAAAATTATAATTTGTATCGTAGCCCTTTGCGTACTGGTAGTGAAACAATTAATCATGATATCGGAGTTATTCGAAAACAAGTAGTTCTTATGTGCATAAATAAATTCTACCCATGAAATCGAAATTTCCAGAAAATTTGGTTTAAGGTTTGGAAAATTGCTGTACCTAAGCATTTTCCTTTTGAGCAAAAATCAAACAGATTGAAATCAAAGCGTTAAAACAATGTTGTGAATTCCCACATATTTTTATTAAATTTAAGATTATTACAGTAAAATTTTATACACAATTTACAATGTTGGAGCTTCTATTTTACACAGTGTTATTCATTCTGATACTAGCGAAACTGAACATAGATTATTATTAATGTATGAGAACATAAAGTGGAGATTATTTATTTTTAACTTGTCTATTCAATCTGATTTCTTGTATCTGTTTGTTCATAGTTCTGAAAACACGTGGGAACCTGTCAGCAATCTAAACTGCCATGAAATGATTAAAGAGTTTGATGAAAATTTGAATAAGAAATCTGGTGGTAAAAGAAAGAGAACCAGAAGTAATGAAACTAAGAGAGCATCCAAAACTCCGGTGAAGATTAAGGTTTTTTAAACAGTTTTTAATCATGAATATAGAAATTAATCCTGAATTTTAAACATTATCTGATAAAAAGCTTCATTAAGTTTTCACGTTAAAATGTTTTTATTTTGTAGCAGTATTTTCTCATTGTGCATTCTTTCTTGTGCAAGATGTTACAATTTATTTATTTAAAGAGTTTTCCCGTTTGATATTTGTGCTGTCTTTTCAAATAACCTTTTTCTTTCTTAGGAATTTACTCGTCGTTTGTTGTTGACAGTAAACGCCTTTAACAAATATATGTTCTGTTAAAAGCAGAGCCGCCTGCAGGAATTTTTCTCTGTGGGGAAAACATAACATTTCTTGAACAAACACAGGAAAAATTCTTAAGAGGCCACTCACGAAAAGTAAAAAATTGAGAATTAGTGTTATGTTTCCGAATTTTGTCATATTATTCATCAGTCTGTTATTCAGAATGTTCATTGAAATACTCATATGTTGGAATGGATATGTGATGGGAATTTTAGAAATTTCTATTATTGTTTAAAACAGGATATTCAGAAGTGTTCATTAAAAGTAAGAAAACATTTTCTCACTGACCCTGTCTGCATTCGGCTCTCATTGGCTACTCCTTTTCAAGAATTGATTGTGAAAAAACGAGGATTGACTGTCAATCGGTCCTGGTCTATTGCATTGTTTTAATCACATTGCATTTTCGTACATAGGAATTTCAAGACGTCCACCTGATCTTGAAAATTTGGAGGAAGAATAGAAATAAATTAGCATTCCTGTTTTTCAGCTAAAATGTAACAGAATCATGTTACTGCTTTATATATATATATATATATATATATATAACCCGACAAAGACGAAGCAACGCCATGAAGCTTTGACCGTATAATTATGCGGCTTGCGAGACAAACGCAGCTGACCGATGTATGCAAGTGATCTGAAATGCAAGTAGGTCACGTGATTAGAGCACGGGATAAAAAGGATGGAAATGGCAGATGAGCCAACAGTTGTTACTGTCTCCTACGAAAACCCGTTTCCCAAGCTGTTTTTCATTTCAGAAGACACGTTTTGTTGAAGAGATGCCTGGCCGACTACGCCGAAGTCCGTTTCAGTGTTAGGACGATCGTGGGAGAGAATTCATTTAAGGCCTACGTGCGGCTGGGTGGTCGTACCGGCATATCGCCACTGAAACATGCTTAGATGCATCCACTGTGCTAAGGATTCGAAGACGATATGTTGAAGGGCATGTGGATTGTCGCAATGGTACAGACCCATCCAGACGTACGTCAGTACACGTTGATCGACGCAATCGAAGGCATAAGGTGGTGACCCCACAGCCGACGACTGTCAACATTCTGCAGAATTTGCTGGGTACATTGGATGTTCCAATATCAACGAGAACAATTTCTCAACGATTGGCCGAAAGCGGCGTGCACTCAAACCGTCCTTTACGAAGACTGCCATTAACGATAAGGCATCGACGTGAGAGATTGCAATGGTGTCGGGCCCGAACCTCTTGGACGATTAAATGGAAGAAGATAGTATGTGCTGCGACGACACTTGGTTCTGTTTATCGAATGACAGTCGCCATGTGAGAGTCTGGAAGCAACGGGGAAACAGATCCAATCTTGCTGCGTCTGTTGAACGCCATACTGTTCGAGAACGCGGCATCATGGTTTAGGGTACCATCGGCCTCGATCACCTCTGGTTCGAATCAGAGGTTCAATGACGATATCTGAATGAAATGTTTCAGCCGGTTGCACTGCCCTGCCTTCAGCGGTTGCAAAATGCTGTTTTCCAGCAAGATAACGCGCGACCGCTCACGGCAACCATCAGCAGACAAACCATGCAAGTATTCAGATGTTTCCTTCGCCACCGCTGTCTTCCAGATCTCTCACCCATCAAGCATATATGGAACGTGATTGGCCATCGTTTGACTGCCCTGACCGCTCTGGTTCGTATCGGAGGTACAATGACGGCACGACGATATGTGGATGAGATGTTTCAGCCAGTTGCACTGCCCTGCCTTTAGAGGTTGCAAAATGCTGTTTTCCAGCAAGATAACACGCGACCGCAGACAAACCATGCAAGTATCCAGATGCTTCCTTGGCCTCCTCTGTCACCAGATCTCTCACCCATCAAGCATATATGGAAAGTGATTGGCCATCGTTTGACTGCCCTGACCCCTCCTCAAACAGAGGACGTCCTGTGGAGGATGGTTGAAGGTATATGGTCATCCATCCCACATGAAACTATCCGCATGCTCATTGCACTTGTTCCTCGTAGGGTTGCTGCTTGTATCGCCGCAAGAGGTGAACCTACTGCCTACTGATCACTCTGTCTATGCCATTACTGTATTAAATTATCCTTCAGGAATTAACATCACTTACTTATATGTGCCATCTCTGTCTATGTAGAAAACCCAGACCACACGACCAACCCAAAGGCTAATGGTAGCTTTCTGTGTGGCCGGGAACAGAAGTTAGCGGAAGCCAGCCCCCGCGGTCAACGTCCGACGGTCCGCAAGCAACTGTTTATTTAAGCAAAATTTCAAAGGTTACAAAGGTACAAACTCCATATACAGAATGGAGAAGAATAACAAAGGTTAGGTGGCACAGAGTCAACACCAGTTTTACACATACAAAACACTGAACACACAAACACCAAAAGCACACAGAATCATCAAGACATCATCATCAGGAGATGTAAATCATATATGATTTTCCTGAGAAAGGTGTTAAGTAGTATTGAAAGGTGACAATGTTACAAAGTTTAAAATAATAAAATCACTGAAAGTATACAGAGTAATATATATACAAAAAAGAGGGGAGGGGAGCAGTAAAAGTCCCACAGACCAGAGGGCACACAGGTTGATTAAGAGATATTATTTGAAATTTCCCTGGCAACAAGAATACAGTTTTTGATTTTTGAGATAGATAAATTGTTTTTAAGGATCCTAGAAAACCAGGTCGCAGAGTTAGCGTCTCTCTCTATGCGTATCTCTGTCTATGTGTCCTTTATCATCACACTCTATTCACTCATTCATGGTGTTGCAATTTCTGTGTCGGGTGGTATATATATATATATATATATATATATATAATTATATACATACATACATATACATGTGTCCAAAAAACATCGACCTCGGCTTTTATTCCTTAAATATTGATCCTAGATATATATAATAAATTACAAAGTTGCGTAAGAAAGGTACAGAATTTTATGAAATCGATAAAAATTTTCAGGGGATTAAATTTTAATAAATATAAAATTTATATTTTTATACGCCCCCGTACAGAAACATTTCCAAAGAGTAAAATGTGCCCCATACACTAATGTACAAAATTTCAGCATTTTATCATAAAAAGTCCCAGAGATAAGTTTAAACAAAGTTGGTGAGGGATTAATCACAAATTAAAATGTAAATGTTTACAGCAAGAGTGCAAATGACTCACTTATCTGCCTCTTATCTTTAGATTTATTTACAATTTTTCAAAAATATGCTTCCTGAAAAATACCTTAAAATTTTACATGATTAATTACAGAATAAAACTTGGAAATGGCACAATCAAAATGAACATTAAAGCAGCTTAGAAATGTATGCAAATATCTGCCTCTGATCTGTGATCACACAATCGCAACAGACGCATCATCATATGAGAAAGTTGTTTTTACTCTGACATTAATCAATCGCCTCGCTTATGCAAGCGTAGCGCGCGCAGCCCGGCAATCTGAGCGACCTTTAAGTATTTCACATTTCTGCTACATTTTGAGAGTGTCAGACAGTCTGTACCGACAGTATGTCGCAATACAACGAAGAACTTTTTGAAATTCTTATGCTGTACAGTTTATGCAATCGCAATGCTGATGAAACTTCACGGGAATATCAACAGCACTTTTCCGAATTCTCGACATCCTTCTGGGAGATTTATTTCCCCATTGGTGCAACGAGTTCGTGAAAGAGGAAGCGCACATCGTATAGGTGGACTAGGTATACCCAGACTTCACTCAACTGATGTAGAAATTGATATTTTGGCTTACTTTAGCAGTCATCCACATAGTATTCGTACCGCAGAAATGAACATGCCACGTTCAACAGTGTGGAGAATACTGAGACTGAATAAATGACATCCTTTTAACATTCATGGTGTACAAAGACAGGAGCCAACAGATTGTCAACGTCGTCTAGATTTTTGTAATTGGGCTCTAAATCAGGAAGATGCAAATCCCTCTTTCCTGAAAAACGTAATTTGGACTGCCGAATGCTGTTTTAAACAAGATGGATGCATAAATCCTCAAAATGAGCACTTCTGGTCTGACACAAATCCATTCGTGGTACGTGATATTCATCATCAGAAGCAATTTTCTGTGAATGTGGGTACGGTCCCTGTGAATGCCTGCTCTACTGGATTCTGGTCTAAATTGGGTGGCTCTTCCCGGCCGTCCAAACAGTTACCTTACACCTTTCTGGTAGGTCGGACGGTCTGGGTCTCAACAGCAACATGTATGGTTTCAACAGGACGGATCACCAGCTCAACATACTGCAGTTGTGAAACATTGGTTAAATAACGAATTTCCAGACAAGTGGATTGGCTTGCATGGGCCAGTCAAATCTCCCCTTAGATCGCCTGATTTAACACCTGTGGATTTTTATTTGTGGGGTCATTTGCGTATAACTGTTTATCTGCCACTTTCCTTAAATAAAGCAGAGTTGCAATAACGCATTCCAGATGGTTGTCGTGGCATCACCGAACAAGAACTTGATCGAGGGCACAGAAGCGTAATCAGGCGAATGCAGCTCTGTATTGGCATGGATGGAAAACATTTTGAACAGGCTATGTAATCTTTGTGTAAAGTTATTATTTTTACACAACGTAGATACTTTTGTACCAATAAATAGCAAAATTATTATTTATTTATGTAATCATTATTTTCTTTCGTAATTTGTTGTTGAAACCCAGACCGTCCGACCTACCAGAAAGGTGTAAGGTAACTGTTTGGACGGTCGGGAAGTGCCACCCAATTTAGACCGGAACCCAGTGGGGGAGGCATCCACAGGGACCGTACCCTCCTTCCCCTACCACCAACCTCTCGGAAGGACTTTCGGACCCACATGTTTAACGTGATCGTACTCCGCATGAACACGGCGGCAGTTTTGGCAGTGGCTTTAATCGAACCCGGGCCTACCGAGTGCAACTCCAGCGCTCTAACCAATGGGCTACCGCGCCCCTTTCGTAATTTGTGTATGACCTCTGAAACGCGATCTGCCGACATGATTTTTCCCCTCTGAGAATCCATGTCGATGCATCAAAAAGTGGTTTAAGTCAGCATTTTTGTCTTTTCATATCTGGGACTTTTTATAGTAAAATGCTGAAATTTTGTACATCACCTTATTAGTGTATTGGGTGGGCACATTTTACTCATTGGAAATGTTTTTTGTACGGGGACCGTATAAAAATTTAAATTTTGTATTGTTTAAAATTTAGTTCACTTGAAAATTTTAATCAATTTCTTAAAATTCTTTTACATTTTTTTACGCAACTTGGTAATTTATTATATATATATATGTCGAACATCAATATTTAAGGAATAATAGACGAAGTCAATGTTTTCAGGACACCCTATATATATATATATATATATATATATATATATATATATATATATATATATATATATATATATATATATATATATATATATATATATATATATATATAACCGTTCCTGTGTATCCCTTACAGTTTTAAACAGATACTTTGAAATTTTGTAAACGAGCAATAGTTTTAATAATAAAAAATGTCAATTGGGCTCCCCCACATTCTGTTCCAGAACAGTTATTTCATGTTTATAATTTTTATTAAACCGAATATAACAATGCTTAACACTTAAATAGGTGCTTATGCACCCCCTTCTGAAGTCATAACGTCTCTATTCAACACGTGATTGCATAATTGTTAATAATGAAAATATTGAGTAGAAAAGAAACGCAAATTTGACAACCATTTGTAAAAGCATCCAAAGAATATTTTATGTACCAGATATTGAACGGAACTTTGGCATAGGAGTGGTCAATATGTTTTAGTTAAATATAAATATGAATTTCAATATCTACTTATATTTTGCACTAATTAATACTTTTTAATATAAATTCATAGAAGTCCCCATGAAACTAAAAGCTGAAAACCAGATTGAAATATATTATAAATTTTCCTTATAAGATTTCCTGTTTCAAACGGTTCTCTTCAAATTGTTTGCAGAAATATTGACTATATTTGAATTCTGGTGTCTTTCTCCTTGTCCTCGGAAGTTTTCTTTTTAATAGAGTTGACCTATTTTCATGATTGATTTTATAAGAATGGTATTGATACGCAATATTAGAAAAAAATCTAAAAATTCTTTATTTATTCGAAATGTGACTATGTTTGCTCACAGCATTAACTCGAAATTTGAAACTATTTTTGATTACTTTCCTTATATACATAATGTATAAGGAAAGTATTGTGACGGGGTCGAAAATTCGAATTCGAGTTTTCGACGGGAGAGCACGTTTCAAGCATCCCTGATCACGAATCAAACATTTTTGAAGTGATGTCTGTCTGTGTGTGTGTGTGTGTCAGTGAGTCTGTGGAGACGATAACTGACGAACGAATGGACCGATTCGAACCAAATTTGGTACAAAAATCACAATCCGTAAACACTGGAAGCCTATTGTTTTTATACGCAATCGAATGTTCAGAACCACCCTATATTTTCGAATGAAATTTTGAAAAAATCGTCAAAAAATCAAAACCACTAATAAAGTTATGCAAATAGACATTTCTTATGTAATTTTTAATTAGAAAACGATTGACATAAATTTTAGAACGGTAACATGAACCGTTCTCCAGATATTGTACATTTTTCAAAAAATTATCAAAAAGTCATATAAAATAAAAAAAAATATTTCCTATTGAGAAACATGTTCACTTTTCATATGTAATACCATACGATAAATTGGGTGACATCATTCTCGTGGATCTAGCTTTTTCCATTCATGGAAATAGATACTTTGAGTAATACTTTTGTATTTGAACGTCAATAGTCATTTGCTGTAAAAATAACTTATTTCTTCATCCATAACGCTTAGCGAGATTTTGGCGACGAATTTGGCGGAATGTCGCCAACTTGGCGACCTTTTGAAATGTTGCCAAATTAACGAAAATCTCGCCAAATGGATAAAAATGACTCTAAATCAATGAAAATGACGACTAATTGTCGAAAATTCAATATCTTGGAAATAATATTAGTATCTACAATAAGAAAAATTATTTTTTTTACTGTAAAAGTAGTAAATTCATTACATTATATAAGGAAAGTCATGTGTTGCCCACATCAGATTTTTTTTATTATAGTACCATGATTACTAATAGATTTGAGTATACCTATTAGATTTAGAGAAAACCTTTTAGACCTAATCTGCTTCTAAATTTCATTTAAGAGAGTGCGCTTTTAAACTGAGAATACAAGTCAGCCGATTTACCAAAATATAGAAAATATAAATAAAATTTAGAAAGCACATTCTAATTCTTTATATGCATTTTTGGTCCAGTGAAAAATTGGAAACGAATGTGAATTATATTGTTATACATTAACTTAAAAGGAATCATGTTATTTATATACGTAAAACTGAAATTGCTCTTACATTACGCTCTGTTTACTTTTTGATGTGAAACATCTTGGGGTACGGTGTAAATCATGAACAAAATGTAACGGGGATGTCACGGAAGTATATAACGGAAGTGACATCATTGTTATGATTATGCAACAGGAATCTATTGTTACAATATGATGACCGAAGGCACTTGACCTTGGCGACGAATTTAGAAAAATATCGCCAACTTTGCACCTTTTCGCGAAATCTGGAAATTTCTCTTATTTTGCAACTTGGAAAAGAAATTCACAAGTTTCGTGTTTTCTCCAGAATTTTCACTGAAGATATAAGCTCACCATTGATCAGTTGGGTTCGTGACGTGATACGAGTAAAATTATCAGTCAAACTCAATACAGAATACAATATGTAATTTTCATTCTTATTACATAGCCCTTTAAAATGAACTATAAAACAATTTTGGTAAAATATTTAAATTTTAGATCTGCGATATCTGTGTATCGACATTTGTGATATACACAATTTTTATTTATACTTTCTCATACAATTTTATAAAGAAGTTTTTATCAAATTTGCGAATTAAATATTTCGACATAAAAGCCCTGTTTAAGACAGAACACCTTCGTAAAGATGTACGTTTGTATAGCTATAAGCTCTGGGAATAACTCAAAAATAAATTGCCGTACCACTATGAAATTTTAGACGTAAATGGCGATATTTCGCCAAATCATGTACCCAGACGACGAGAATGTCGCCAAGTTCAGACAAACCTACTTCACGTAATAGCAGTGGTTGCCTGTAAAAGGGTTTTATTTTTGTGGGGCATCAAAGAACCATATATTTTGCATATTCGTAACACAATACGATAGATTAAATGGTATTAAATATAGTATATAATACGCACTGGACTGAGTGAGGGAGAGGTGTATCGAAATTATTCTGTAGAATCTTTGTTTTGGTTTCATTCGATACGTCACAACTTTGAGACCAAGAAAAATTTTTAAAAAATTCGAATTAGAGGTGACATCACAGGAATGCTCAGAAAGCCCAAAACCACACTGCTTAATTAACGAACACTTCCGCTCTAGCTAGAATTTTGGTTTTATCGCATTCTATCAGTCTCATCTTCCAGGTTAACTAAAAAATCTAATAATTCGAATTAGGGGTGGCAAGGCAAAGGAATAATTAAAGTACTCAAAATCACTTTTCAACATTTTCACTCGAGCTACAATCTTGGTTTTTGACTCTCATCCTATCCGTCTCAACTTCCAGATAGAAGAAAGGTCAGAATTTTTGAAAATTCAAATATTAGGGATAACGATACGAAAAATTTTTCAAAAACCTTTCAGTACTTAAAAAAATGTGCTCTATTTAAATTTTTCTTTCTTATACGTAGTATTGAGAAAATATTGTTTTCACGAAAGTTTTCTATTTTGAGATTTTGATGCTAATATCTGTTTTTAAGACCTCCTGAACACGTTTTGACTATTTTTGGATTAATGTCCGTCTTATCTTTGTAGTCAATTTCGTGTGTACATGATAACAGTCACAAATATGAATTGATTTTCAGGAAACTTTATATCCGGCTTTGTTATCATTTTTTTTTTTAATTTGGGCTAAAACTTTGATATTTATTCGAAATTTTATACGTTTTTAACATGGCAGCATGTAGGACAAAATTTGACATAATCATGCATAAAAGATTATATTTATGGCTCAATTATCACGAAACTTAATAGTTTTAATCATTGAAAAATAGCCGCGATACAATTTTTTTTGTTCATGTCATCATAACCCCCCCCCTCCATTGGGGGGCATGTTACATCCCCCCACCCCCACCCCAAGAGGGTACATTGTCAAGTATGATATCAATCGAAAGATTTTTTCAAGACCATTAAAGTGAAGGGTAACACGCCATAGTTATAATAATTTGGACTCCACAATACCGATTTTTCAAATTTTTGTCTGTTAAATTTGAAAATATAAAAATAATTCTGGTATGAGAAAGCCGAGTTAAGCCACACGACAAATAATTATGCTTAAATTTGTAACTTTTTTTTATATTCAGAACTGCTAAATTGTGTAAGTGTCACATTTAATGACCCCTATCTATTGAGAACGAGCCTAACGCGGGTGAATTGGCTTGTTAGTACACTCACGGACAATAAAAGTTGCGCACCAAGAAGAAAACATGGTACAACCGCGAAAGGATGTAAATAGCTAGAGGACGGGTTAGTATGCAAATGATCCCAGTCTGGTGTGATTGCGCATAACTGTACACCTGTGACTGGCACTGCAAACATCAGCCAACGGCCTTATAAACCGACGTGTAGTCTAAGCCACATCAATGCGAAACGCTTCGACCGACGCAAGCACGAGTACTGAGTGAAAAGAATGATGGGCAGACGCCAGAAACGTCGATATACGCAACTGACGGACTTCGAGAGAGGCCTGATCATCGGACTGAAAACCGCATGGTGGTCAGCGCGCCGGATAACCCGTCACGCGAATCATTCGGACTATAGAGCGTCCGACGGTATTGGGAGCACTGGTCACGGGACGCCACCCAGACACGGAGGACTAACTCTGGACGGGCCAGGCATACCACGAGTAGAGAAAATCGAATGATCGTGCGGCAGGCACGTATAGAGCCCACAGCGACCCAATCGGCGATACAGGTACACGTAGCAGCTCCTGTGTGCCCACGAACCATATCTAGATTCCATGAAGGAAGCTAATCTGCGATCCCAGCAACCCTTACATGTGCGGCTCCGGTTGCAGTGGTGCCGGGCCAGAGCACCGTGGAACCAACCAGCCCCAATGCAGGCATCATAGACTGGGGAGCCATAGCCTACTTCAGCCGATCCGCTCTAGTAGTGGTACTGGATAATTGACGGGCCAGCGGTACATGGATGAGATTCTACGGCCCCATGTGCTCCCATTCGTTGCTGGATTCCAGGTGTGGAAACCCCAGGCCGTCCGACTCATCCAGAGGACTTGAGCAACTATTTGAACGATTCCAGGTGTGCAATTCCAGCAGGATAATGCCCAGCCACATACGGCTCGGGTCTCCCAGACCTGCCTGAATCATGTCCAAACATTTCCATGGCCTGCCCGCTCCTCAGACCTGTACCCTATCGAGCATGTGTGGGACCATTTGAAACGCCAGCTACCTCGTTGCCGCAATCTTCGGGATTTGGAACGTAACGTCCAACAGGTGTGGACTCGTCTGCCGCAGGACAATATCAGACGTCTGTTCGACACCATGCCGGACCGTATTGCTGCTTGTATCGCAGGATGAGGCGCTGCGATGCGCTGTTGAGGACGACAGGATTGTATACCACAGCTCCCTCAGTAGGTGTTCTGCTGCGCTGTTTTTGTGATCATGTATATCATTCATCTGTATCCTTCAATAAAATTTCAGGTCCATCCTATGCTTCCTTCTTGGTGCGCAACTTTCATTGTCCGAGAGTATATATGCATCCTATTCATTGGCGTCACTAAGCTGTTGCCATCTTGAAAAACTTTTAAATAATTTTCAAAAAATATTTAATAGAATAGCCTGTGAATGAAAATTCATAGAAAGATGTATATTTATATATATTTTCATTATAATACTTAACATATAACAACTTTAGAATGTATAAGAAAGTCTTGTAGAGTCTCGCATTCCTGATATTTCAATCCAACATTATATTATTTTATATTCTCATTAAATTATGTTTTCATGTAGTATTCTTTAGGAAGAATAATTTTATGTTTTTATTCTTTAGAAAGAACTTCCAAATGGTGTTGATCAAAGTTTGGAACCTGAGAAAATTCTTGAGGCTACTGAATTAAACGGAGAAATAATGTTTCTCGTGAAATGGTAAGCATATCCTATGGTTAAAATCGGACACTATTTGAAATAAGATGCACTCAGACTCTAAAAATTTTAACGAAGTTAATGTCTACATTTTATTTGAAAACTATTTACGGTTTTGTCTCAAATCATTTTTTTTTTTACTCATTTTTGTTTTATAGCAAAAAAAAAAAAAATACTACCTATGTAATGCAAGAACTTTTCTTCACTTTTGACTATATAGAAGAAAAGATCTTGCATTTCTTTAAGAAAATTTTAATATTTTCTTTCTAAAACTTTGCAATTGCATTTAAAATATTAGTGAATTACATCAAAATTGGGAGTTTTATGTCTAAGAGAAAAAATGTAACTTACTGCCCATATTTTGCAGCTATTTCCCTGCTGCCCTCGATACATAAAAGCACAGTTTTATCGCAACTGCAATAAATGCCCGATCTGCGCTTAACTTAGCTTTTGGACCTGAAAGTTTTATCGGTAAAAGTCTTAAGCGTCCGATCGGTAATTGTTAAGTATCCTGGGGAAAAAAAACTAAAATGACGAACTGCTTGCTGTCAGACTGATAAACGAACGGGTCTTTCGACTATATCGCTATTCCTTGGTAGGACATGCCCTTAGCTTTGCAATTTCGGCATACCTGAGTAAAATGCTAAACCACCACATACGAAAAGAATTGTCGGCAGTAATGTAGTATACATCAAAAGTTGATAAGAGATCAAAAGAAGTATACAACAGGATAGTGGATTTTGAAATTTCCAAGAATCAGTATGGGGCCTTCAATGCAGACTTACGGGATGAACTAGTTGAGAAATCTACGAGGAAATTTCCTAGTGTCAGCTTACGATTAAAAGGTCAGTTGGATAAACCGATAGAAAAAGTTTGAACTCGAAACATTCAGGACAAATAGAAAAGTAGGAAATGACTGCCCCAGTAGTTTACGATAGGATTCTTAACCTTATGCACTTCGTCCACATGTGCAACAGATTAATCCTATACAGGTCATATAGTCAGTCATGTGAGAAATGGCAAGCCATTAGTCATAACATGCGACTTGGAAACATGTTAATGCCTCACTACACAGGGTTACATCGCTCTGTAAACTCCCTCCTAAAAAGTAATGGTTAGCCGATTTAATGGATGCCATAACCGCCCCATCGAATCGAATGTCGAGAGCAACCCTAGCAACAATTCAGAGTCCTTATTCCGAGCTTTGTCGTTCGTACTTCTGTGTCGATTGGTAGATTGCACCGCTATAGCGCTATGTATCGATCGACATAGAACTACGATCAACAAGCTTGAAATAGGACTCTTAGAGGAAATTGCAGAACAAACGGCTGTTGTGATAGCCTATCGTAAGCAAAGTTTTGCTGCAGATCAATAGATTACTTTGAGACTGTTGGGTTTCCTAAATTTTTCGAATCAAAATAATTGCTGAAAACCTTAAAACGTTTTAATTTTCTGTCCTCTAGTGGCAACCAGGAAACTATAAATAAAAAGTTATGTGCAGTGGAAACCGATTGAAACTAAATGTAGAGGGACCAACGTAAACATCGAGAAATCTTTATCAGTGCAAAGTTTACTTTAAAAATGTTCATCATCTAAGTTTTAGAAATATTTTGTTTTGGTTTAATTAAATGAAAGACAAAACATTTGATTCTAAGAATGACTTCTTAGAATCAAATGTTTCGTCTTTAATTTAATTAAATCATTTAAAAACTTAACGTGTTACCACTCAAATAAAATTAAGGACAAAACGTCTTTAAAATGAAAAGTCATTTATTAAAACATTTTTCGCCACTGATGAAGGGCGTATTAACGTCCGGAAGCACTCGGAAGCGGTTTAAAAAATGTTTTGTACGTCTTTTACGATGTTTTAATAAATGACTTTTCGTTTTAAAGACGTTTTGTCCTTAATTTTATTTGTTGAATGCAGACGCGATACCAATTTTGATTATGTGTTACCACTCTATGTATATTTTGTTTTGCTGAAATTTTGAATTATGTATTTCACCTTCTAGGAAAGGTCGTGATGAAACAGATTTAGTTCCATCAAAATTTGCCAACATGAAATATACCCAACTTGTTTTAAAATTTTACGAACAAAGGTTGATTTGGCTCACCACCTCCGAAGATGAGTCTGAAGATAAGCAAAAGTGATGGTTAAAAAGTTCTTATATGAACATGTAATTTATAGGAATTATTTTTAACATGTTGTAAATCACAGTGTTGTTTTCTGTAAACTTTACATTTGAAGGGTATTTCACACTTTATCTCTGAGTCTATTCATAATACGTATTTATAAAGCTGTACAAAAGTTTACATGTGAAATAACTGTATTAATAAAATATTTATAAATAAATGTTGTTCATTGCTTGGGGTCCGAATTCCTTTGAATAAGCAGGTAAACCATTTTTATTTACAGGTATAATCTAGGTTTCACAGATCTTTCCAAGTCCAAAACAGAATTCTAACAATTTAACCATATGCATGGAATCGCACATGAACTCAATACATGATAAAACGGAGATGCATAGCTTAGTTTAAATCTTAAACGATATTGTTACGAACGAGTAAATTTTTTGTTTTGTTTTTTAACCAAACTGAAAAAGCACCTTTACAGACAGCCATTCCGGTGACGTGAATTTAGGGTTGCCATATGCTAAAGGTCTAGGGGGTTTCCAGATTTAATTTCTCAATATAACGAATATTCTTCTGGAATATGAGTCCCTTCTAAAAGTTTCTGCTGCGAGTATATAATAAGAGTCATCACTTGGTTGGAGAGCAGTTAACGTTACATTGAATTCTAAGATACGTCAATGATTTGAGAATAATAGCTGTTTTGTGAAATGAGCAATGTTTTGAGAATATGAGCTGCTGCTTTGTGAAATTAGTAGAGCAATTAATTTCTGTTTTACTGTACCGTAGTGATACGAGCTACATTGAATTGGGGTATGCGTCAATATTTTAAGAATAGTATTGGCTGATTCGTAAAAGTAGCTAAACATTTAATTGCTGTTTTACTGTACTCGACAGTTGTTCAGTGATCGTGTGAGATTGTTATCGAGCTATTTGTTGTATATTGATCGTGTTTACTCTGTGCTTGGGAACAAACGTGTTAGTTTTACAGAAATTTAGACTCATTTTTGGATCCTGGGCGTTTACATAAGATGATGTTAACCCATGTTTACAGAAGATATGTCATAACAAATTGGTGTCAGGACTGGGATCCCAAAGGTTAAAATGTTTATCGGGCGAAAGCATAGTCCGCGTGTTGCAGAGGGGTGAATGAGATATAATCCTATATACACATTATTTATGCACCGCCGTATACAGGGTGTCCCAAAAAGATTAAAACGCGCTTTAATTCTTTACCTGTTGAAGATAAGTAGGCGATGTAAATTTCAAAAATGTTGAAAGTAAAATAGGAAATAAGACTACGTTAATGAAATTGTCCTCCCATTAATTTTCAAAAAGATACTTTTTAAATTTTTATACGACCCCCTTGGTCAAATTAGGTCAATCAGAAAATTTTTATTTTTAATGCAACAAGATCATTAAAAAAACCGCATATATGTATCTATAATTGATCGAGTTATATTTAATTGAAATTTTTAACATTGTGAATGGGGACCATATATCAAATTAGAAATGTAAATTTGTGAAATATCACAAAAAAGATAAAACATAGGATGCTCAACCGCGTAATGAGTACCACTGCTTTATATAATCTCTGTCTGGGTAATGCTTTATTTAGATTTATTTGTGATAAAAAATGTTGACGCACATTAACGTATTTTTGACCTAAGCAATTTCCATCGTCAATTTGTTAATGATCCCTATTTTCACTGATGAAACAGCCTTTCGCATGGTACGGAAAGTGGCATAAGCCAGATTTTTTCTTTCATTATAATTCGGTTGATGTTAAAGATACAGATATGCGGGGTTTTTTAATGATCTTGTTGCATTAAAAATAAAAATTTTCTGATTGAACAAATTTGTTTAAAGGGGTCGTATAAAAATTTAAAAAGTGTAACATTTTGAAAATTAATGGGTGGACTATTTCATTAACGTAGTCTTATTTCCTACCTTACTTTCAACACTTTTGCCATTAACATTGCCCACTTATCTCCAGTAAGTAAGAAATTAAAGCGCGTTTCAATCCTTTTGGGACACTCTGTATAGGACTCAACATCTAGATATTATAAAAGATAGATAATAAGAATATAAAAATCTGATGTGGGCAACACATGACTTTCCTTATATAATGTAATGAATTTACTACTTTTACAGTAAAAAAATAGGTTTTTCTTATAGTAGATACTAATATTCTTTCCAAGATATTGAATTTTCGACAATTAGTCGTCATTTTCATTAATTAAATGCGTTATGGACGAAGAAATAAGTTATTTTTACAGCAGACAAATGACTATTGGCGTTCAAATACAAAAGTATTACTCAAAGTATCTATTTCCATGAATGGAACGAGCTAGATCCACGAGAATGATGTCACCCAATTTATCGTATGGTATTACATATGAAAAGTGAACATGTTTCTCAATAGGAAATATTTTTTTTTATGACTTTTTGATAATTTTTTTGAAAAATGTGCATTATCTCGAGAACGGTTTGTGTTAGCGTTCTAAAATTTATGCCAATCGTTTCCTAATGAAAAATTACATAAGAAATGACTATTTGCATAACTTTATTAGTAGTTTTGATTTTTTCAAAATTTTATTCGAAAATTTAGGGGGGTTGTGAACATTCGGTTGCGTATAAAAACAATAGGCTTCCAGTGTTTACGGATTGTGATTTTTGTACCAAATTTGGTTCGAATCGGGCCATTCGTTCGTCAGTTATCGTCTCCACAGACTCACTGACACACACACAGACATCACTTCAAAAATGTTTGATTCGTGATCAGGGATGCTTGAAACGTGCTCTCCCGTCGAAAACTCGAATTCGAATTTTCGACCCCGTCGCAATACTTTCCTTATACAATACGTATATAAGGAAAGTAATAATACATTTTTAATTGCAAAAAACTTGTGATTATCAGGACAAGGGGTTTCTCAGAAAGAATAATCCCATTTCGCTAATGTTTTAATGTATTGTCTATTTGTGGTTAAACCTTAGTTCTTTGATCTTGGGATCCATAGGTACAAGATTTCTAGTGATGTAAATCGTAGATTTGCCTCCATTTGGGTCTGTAAAAAAAATGGGGGGGGGGGGGGGGTTGGCTCCTGCGCTCACCGATCGAAGTGCCCATCTGTATTTCATAAATTATAAACGTAATGTTGCAAACTTGAATTATTCCTTAACTAGAGTCTTTCGAAGGCCAGAAGGAGAAAGCACTCGCACAGGCATCCTTTCTCACGAAGTGGGCCCAGAGTTGCCATATACCGAAGTTCGAAGAAGGGTTTCCAGATGTGTTGATTTATCTCCAGTTTGGCGACTTTCCGAAGGTTCGAAAAGCACCTCGAAGTAACGATTATTCTACGAGATATGAGGTATTTCTAGAAGTTTCTACAGAGAGTTTATAAAGGGATCACCATTCGGTTGGAGAAAAGTTGGCGAGATACGAGCTACGTTAAACTGTGACTTACGTCAATGGTTTGAGAATAGTATCCCTTATTTTGTGAAGTTAGTGAAGAATTTAAGTATTGTTTTACTGTATATTCTTGTTTGCGCTATGCTTGTGAATATAAGTGTTAGTTATCCAAAAATTTGGACTAATTCTTGTAACCTGAGCTCACACCCTCGATTCGAACAAATGCGTCGTAACAGTAATAATTAACTGAAGTGCAGTTAGTTGCTCGGCTAAGATTTATAATTCAATTTTTAAAATATATGATATGGGCAGCACATGATTTTCTCTGCATAATGATTTACTTCTGATTCTTCTCTGATTTTACTTCTTTCACAGCAAAAGAATCCGATACAATATCCGCGACACAGTTGAAATGGGGCGTGTTTGGTAACTTATGAGTCCAAACAGAATGACTAAGTCATACTCACGTGCAATCCGAATCAAAAATCAATTAGCATTTAATTAATATCTCGTGAAAGAAATGCCTATTCACGAGTTTTTGGTCGTCAAAATATAAAACTAGTGCAAAGAAGTATCTTCTCTCGTGAATGGAGAGAATCAAATTCAGCAGAATGGTGTTAACAGATTTGTCGCATAATACTTCACAGAGCACATGATCCTATTTGATGATACCTACATTTTGAATTTTATATAATTTTTTGATAAATTTATTTGAAAACCGCAATATCTCGTGAAAGATTTGGTTCATACTAGCGTTCTAACATTTATATCATTCGTTTTCTAATTATTTTTTAATTATTTTTTTCAAAAATTCATTCGAAATCTGGGAGGTATTCCGGACATTCACATGTGTTTAAAATCAATAGGATCCCAGTATCCACCGATTGTAACAATCGTACCAAATCATTTTTAAAACGCATCGTTCGTGAGATAGAGCGTCCGCCAGGCTCACGGACAAACACACTAATGTACATTCACACTCACACATCACTTAAAGAACGTTTTATCCGAGTTCAGGTATGCTTAAAACGTGTTCTTCCGTTGGATACTCAATTTCCGATATTCGACACTGTCACAATACTCTTCCTATATATATATATATATATATATATACTCATTGCCATAAAAATTTGCGCACAAAGAAAGACTTGCCAGAATTGAACGAAATTTTATATATGTGAGTGCAACGTTGATATAAATAAGTGATTACAAAATCAAAGCAAAAGAATGCATTTATTACAGGAAAAACTACAAATAAATGGAGGTTCTAGTACCCTGTTGGCCCACCTCTAGCATGAATACACAATGTGATACGGGCGGGCAATGAAGACATACAAGTAGCGTATGGTGTCCTGCGTCATCTTATTCCACAGTGGTTACAAGCGCGCTTCTAGTTCGGCCAAACTTGTAGGCTGTCCATGCCGTCTCAAGTGATCCCAGACATGCTCGATCGGTGACAGATCTGAGGATCGGGCAGGCCAGGGAAGGGGGTTAACGTGGCAGAGGCATTCCTGTGACACCCTTGCTGCATGTGGCCGAGCATTGTCCTGTTGATAAATGCCTCCTGGGAGCCTTGCCATGAGTGGCAACACATGTGGCTGAAGGATGTCACGAACGTACATCTGGGCTATCATGGTTCCGTGGATCAATGTTATATTTGACCGGATGTCGTATGTGACAGCACCGCATACCATCACACCAGCTGTGGGAGAAGTGTGCCTCTGTAAAGCAAAGGCAGGATTGAGGCGTTCACCACGGGACCTCCAAACACGTATACGGTTGTCATCACTGTCCAAATTGAATCTCGATTCGTGGCTGAAGACGATCTGGTTCCATTCGGTTGCGGTCCAATCCCGTCGGGGGCGACGGTGGGTGGGTGTCATTGGCAGCACACGAAATGGGCGCCGCGATACCAAATGCCCTTCAGCCAGGCGCCTCGCGATGGTACGGATAAACACGGGGCCCGTGGTGAAGGTGCTGCCTGTGTCCGGATAGAAGAAAATGATGCAGTTGGCGCTGTGCGTGCGTGTCGGGTGATTTGACGGTCTTCTCGGCTATTGGTCTGTCGAGGGTGTCCTGAACCTTTGCCGCCGTGTATGCGACCTCCCTCTCGTTCACTGGTCTCAACACCTCCTCACAGTAAAGTCAGAACGGCTTAGGTGGCGGGCTTCTAGCCAAGCTGACCACTCGGCTTCCATCATCCCGATGATTCTTTCCCTCTCGAACTCTGACAACTGATCATATTGTCTTCGATGGCGACGTAACGGCATCCCTCTGCAACAGATTAAGTACAGACAAAACGGCTCTGCGTACCTTTTTATCTGCGCAAGGGAGAACGAAGTTCAACGCCCTCTAGTGACAATGCGCAATCGTGCTGTGTTTCTAATCATTTTTATATCTGCCTGACACGTACCTTCATGCCAAGTTTCGCTACGATCCCACTTCTTGGTGCGCAAATTCTTATGGCTAAGAGTTAATATATATATATACATATATATATATATATATATATAATATATAAAATATAATATAAGAAAAATGGAAGTAATTATAGAAATGTGAAGTGTTATAGTATATATGCGCAAAGCAGCAAGATGTACTATACACAATATAAAATGTATAAAGAGAATTTATAAAAAGTGAAAAAAGGAAGGAAGGTTTAGCAAAAAGCTTACACAATGGCGGTAAGGGGTTGTGAACTCACTCCCCAGTTGTCAACAAGCTTGTCATAAATGCCGCGGCATTGCACACCTGGACGCCAGCTTTGGCTGAAGCCCACCTCCGGAGTGACAATAAGAATTATCACAAGACCTCCAAAAAAGAAAGAATCAAGGACGAGAGGATGACCATTATTGTATTAGCATGCAGTCTCGCTGACTACGATGACCTTTATATTGCTTCGTTTTGATCGTTCTGCGGTCCTGTCATTTGCAGTATGCGAACCTTCATCTGCTAAATGTATATAAAAAAGATTTTAAATTTATACAATACACAATATTGTTACGGTATAAATTATCAATATATTGTAGCATAAATGGAATAGGGTAATTTTGTAGATATGCTTGCTGTAGAAATATTCGATCAAAATCAATACGCAAATCTTCATCTTTAATAATTCTTTGAATTCTGACCAACCCCACCAAGAATACATTCCTAAATATATTCAAGTGAAGGTTGGAGTTCCAATGTACTATACCGTTTATAGGTATTTTAAAACTGTTTCTTTTGTCATAGATGGTAAAACTTAGTGGGATTTGTCCAAAGTTGATACTCAAATCCAAAAATTCTACTACATTTTTAATTGTAGCCGGATTTTCTTTCAAAACTAGGTTGGGTGGGTAGAAATCAAAGTTCATACAAAAGTTTTCATTTTCATATCCAACAATCACGTCATCTACGTAACGTAGGAAAACAATTTCGTTGTTAATATGTGACTGGCTTTCATAAAAATTGAGGTAGAGATCAGCAAGTATAGAAGAACACACCCCCCCCCCATGGGGATGCCTTTAATTTGCTGATATATAAAGATTCCATTGAAAAGATAGTTTTCCTTAATGACAATTTTAATTATAGTCTTAAATTTATTGAATTCTATGGTTTTCTTCAAATCGTATTCTTCATATAAAAGGTTAAGGATATTAGATAAGTCTTCAAGATCAATAGTGTTTAAGAGTTCTTGAAAGTCATAGGTTTTCAAAAGTATAATGGATTTTTGTGATATTTAATGACTTTATAACTTCTTGACTGTTCTTGATGATGTAACTGCCTTTATTATAAATTTGTTGCAACAGAGGTTTTAAAAGTTTAAGTAAAATAGAATTAGCTTTTGTAAGATAAGTATTACAACCGACAGTAACTGGTCGGAAACTAGTGGGGCATTTATGCAATTTTGGAATATTAATTAAGTATGGGTACTTAATTAAGCCAGTGTATTTAATGCCTGTTTGTTGATATAAGGCTTTAATTCTATTAGAAATTTCCCGAAGGGGAAGGTTAACTTTTCGATATAGCATAACATTTTCATATTTTTCTTTTAAGGTTTGAATATAATAGAATTTGCAGGTGAATGCGTAATTGCTTGAAACGTTATCAGTATAAGTAATTATAAACCGATCTTGAATGGTCTTGAGATGCTTAAAGTTCAAATTGCATTTGTCAGGTGGTTGATATAGATTATTATAAAAAAACTTGAAGTCGTTGCATATCTTGTATCGCCATTGATTGAAGGTGAAATCAGGCAAACTGAATCTTATGGACTGATCATAGATAAATTTATCAATATCTTTTTGAAAGGCTTAAAATGTATTGCCGGGATGAGGATTACGATATTTTGTACCAAGTTGAAAGGCTTGTATTAAATGGCTATCCTCCAGGACAGCACTATCACCAGTGACAAGATGTCCTATCAAAGATATCAAAGATATCCTAATCACTGATAGGACAATATGTCCTATCAGTGACAATATGTCCATTCAAGATCGGTTTATAATTACTTATACTGATAAAGTTTCAAGCAATTACGCATTCACCTGCAAATTCTATTATATTCAAACCTTAAAAGAAAAATATGAAAATGTTATGCTATATCGAAAAGTTAACCTTCCCCTTCGGGAAATTTCTAAAAAAATAAAAGCCTTATATCAACAAACAGTCATTAAATTCACTGGCTTAATTAAGTACCCATACTTAATTAATATTCCAAAATTGCATAAATGTCCCACTAGTTTCCGACCAGTTACTGTCGGTTGTAATACTTATCTTACAAAAGCTAATTCTATTTTACTTAAACTTTTAAAACCTCTGTTGCAACAAATTTATAATAAAGGCAGTTACATCATCAAGAACAGTCAAGAAGTTATAAAGTCTTTAAAATATCACAAAAATCCATTATACTTGAAAACCTATGACTTTCAAGAACTCTTAAACACTATTGATCTTGAAGACTTATCTAATATCCTTAACCTTTTATATGAAGAATACGATTTGAAGAAAACCATAGAATTCAATAAATTTAAGACTATAATTAAAATTGTCATTAAGGAAAACTATCTTTTCAATGGAATCTTTATATATCAGCAAATTAAAGGCATCCCCATGGGGGGGGGGGGGTGTTCTTCTATACTTGCTGATCTCTACCTCAATTTTTATGAAAGCCAGTCACATATTAACAACGAAATTGTTTACCTACGTTACGTAGATGATGTGATTGTTGGATATAAAAATAAAAACTTTTGTATGAACTTTGATTTCTACCCACCCAACCTAGTTTTGAAAGAAAATCCGGCTACAATTAAAAATGTAGTAGAATTTTTGGATTTGAGTATCAACTTTGGACAAATCCCAGTAAGTTTTACCATCTATGACAAAAGAAACAGTTTTAAAATAACTATAAACGGTATAGTACATTGAAACTCCAACCTTCACTTGAATATATTTAGGAATGTATTCTTGGGGGGGGTTGGTCAGAATTCAAAGAATTATTAAAGATGAAGATTTGCGTATTGATTTTGATCGAATATTTCTACAGCAAGCATATCTACAAAATTACCCTATTCCATTTATGCTACAATATATTGATAATTTATACCGTAACAATATTGTGTATTGTATAAAGTTAAAATCTTTTTTATATACATTTAGCAGATGAAGGTTCGCATACTGCAAATGACAGGACCGCAGAACGATCAAAACGAAGCAATATGAAGGTCATCGTAGTCAGCGAGACTGGTTGCTAATACAGTAATGGTCATCCTCTCGTTCTTGATTCTTTCTTTTTTGGAGGTCTTGTGATAATTCTTATTGTCACTCCGGAGGTGGGCTTCAGCCAAAGCTGGCGTCCAGGAGTGCAATGCCGCGGCATTTATGACAAGCTTGTTGACAACGGGGAGTGAGGTCACAACCCCTTACCGCCATTGTGTAAGCTTTTTGCTAAGCCTTCCTTCCTTTTTTCACTTTTTATAAATTCTCTTTATACATTATATATATATATATATATATATATATATATATATATATATATATATATATATACTCCTACTTGTAAAAATTGCAACACCGTGAAGGAATCATCAGAATTAAATGAAATTAATTCCACAAATGACCTGTATTGATATAAATAAACGATTAAATTTACAAAGCAAAAATCAATATTGCATGTCGAAAATCAGTATTTGGTGAAGCCACCACTCGCTGCAATATGTTTTTCCATATGACGTGGCATCGAATCAAACAGATTTTGAATTTGTACCTGAGGAAGAACATTAAAGATTGCTTCTGTCCGAACCTAAAGTGCAACTGCATTAGCTACGAGTCGAGCGAGACGCCGACCAACGAAATCCCAGACATGTTCAACAGGCGACATATCTGGTGAATAGGCAGGCCATGGAAGAAGCTGTATCCGTTGTACTGAAAAGTAGTCTTGAACACTCCTAGCAACATGTGGACATACACTGTCCTATTGAAATACAGCTCCAGGAATGCGTTGAAGGAAGGGTACGACTTCGGGTTTCAGAATTTCTCTGATGTACCGGTTACTGTTATGGTTACCCACAATTCTTAACAGCTGAGATCGTCCAAGATACCCAATGGCGCCCCAGACCTTCACGCTTGGCGTTCGTCCAGTATGACGTTGGATAACGCATTCCGGAAGGTGGCGTTCACCGCTATAGCGTCTAACGTGAATTCGGCCCTCACTGTATCCCCGCAAATTAAAGCGGGATTCATTAGAAAAGCTGACTTTGTTGCTAATCGGCACGCCGATGTCTATGTTGATAAACCCATTGTAGCCACAGGCGTCGGTAGTTTTGCGTCAAGGAAATCCTGTACAAAAGAATTCTTGCACGCTATCCACGGTGCAACAGACGCTGACGAGTTGTTGGAGCAGAAAATAACACATCTGTAGCAGTGCTCCAACTTTCTACCAACTGTCGAGATGAAGCTGTACGGTCCATCACTGCTATGTGGATGAGGTGTTTATCATCCCGTGCTGACGTAACATTTCGTTGTGCACTGCCAGATTTGCGACTCGCCCAGTTCTCTTCAGTTCAATGCTTCCACACACGCATCACTGTCGTGGCATTTTTCTCCATACGAGCTACTATTGCATAATAAGAAAAAAAACCTTCACGAAGGCCGATCATTCGTCACAGTTCAAACTCAGTATCTTGCTCATATGGAGCCTTCTGTCGTCGTAGAGGCATAGTGACTTCTCATGAAAGGTTTACCGCTTGCAGGCAACTACGGACTATATTTTCAACGTCCCGCTACAACTCTCTATACAGCTAAAACAGTAATTCAGAGGGAGCTGCTCAGCCCACGCATGCGCGGTGACTCTAACATTCTAATCATTTGCATAGCACACCCCATTTGCTGTAAGTTTCAGCTGAATCTCATGATTCCTTCATTGGAATTTTTACAAACATGAGTGTATATATATATATATATATATATATATATATATATATATATATATATATATATATATATATATATATATATATATACACTCAAGTGCCAAAAGTCATGAGTCATGGGATACCTCTATAATATCGTGTTGGGCCTCTTAGCTCTGCGAAGTGTAGCAACTCGACGTGGCATGGACTTAACTAGTCGGCAGAAGTCTCCAGGAGAATTGTTCTGCCATGCTATCTTGATAGCAGCCCATAATGGTTCTTTCGATCATATCTTAGATATGCTCCAAGAGTTTCATGTCTGGTGATCTAGGAGATCAAATCATGTTCTGGATTATCCAGTATGTTCCTCAAACTAATCGCGAGCAATATGGGCCCGATGACACGTAGCATTATCATCCTGGAATATCCCATCGTTTTATTGAGGTACTTGAAGTCCATGAACGGCTGCAAATGGTCATCAAGCAGCTGAACATAACGATTTCCTGTCAATGACCGGTTCAACTTATCCAGAAGACCCAATCCATGCCAAGTAAACACTCCCCACACCATCATGGAACCACCACCAACTTGCACAGGCAAGTTGGATTCATAGTCTCATGGGGATTGCGCCACACCCGAACATGACCATCAGCTCGTATCAACTGGATACGTAACTCATCCGATCACGCTACCTTTTTCTAGTCATCGAGGATCCATTGCATGTGTTCGCGAGCCCAGGTGATGCACTGAAGCCCATAATGTTCTGTAAGTAGAGGCACTTGAGTCGGTCTTCTGCTGCCATATCCCATCAACGCCAAATTTCACTGCACAGACCTCATACATACGCTTCTAGGGCATTCCTCATTGAATGTGACAGTCAGAAGATGCAGTGTCGTTCGTCTGTTAGCACGGACGCTTCTGCTCAGACGTCGCTGGTCTCGATTATTCAGTAAACGTGGCCGCCCACTGCGCTGTCCCTTGTGGGAGATAATGACTTCTATGAAGTACTGAGCGAGGAATCTTATAAACATACACTCTAAGACAAAAAATTGTTGCACCAAGAAAGAATTATCCAAATGAGACAAAATTTGGTACGTGTAATGTGGATGTGCAGAAAAAGAAATGATTAGATTTTCAGAACAATTGGATGATTTATTGCACTGAAAGATCTACACAAAGTGAGCACGTCAATATGGCGTTGGTTCACATCTGGCGTTGGTACAAGCTCTTACCCGACGTGACATTATGCATAAAGTTGCCGGATGGTGTTCTGAGGGATGTCGTGCAAATGACCTCCTGACGAGCTAATTCGTCTACACTCTGGGATGGTAGCAGGCGACGCCCCATCTCAGCCTAAATGTGCTCAATAGGCGAAAGATATGGGGATCTGGCTGGTCAAGCAAGTGTGCCGTAAGGACGCAGACAACCAATAGACAGCCGTGTCGTGTGTGGCCTGGCATTATCTTGCTGAAAAGTTAGCCCGGGGTGTCGCGAAAGGAATGGCAATACAACGGGTCGCAGAATGTCGGCAAAGAGCCGCTGTGCTGTGATGGTGCCACGGAGGACTATTAAAGGGGTCCGGTTATCAAACGAAATGGCACCCCAGATCATAACTCCCTGTTGTCGGGCCGTGTGGCGTGTGACATTACGAGCAGGATTCTGACGATGTCTGGGCTGTCTCCAGACACGTCTGCGCTGGTCATCGGGACTCAGTTTGGAACGGGACTCATCACTGAAGCCAATTCGTTCCCAATCCAAACAATTCCACGCTGATTGGGTCCGGCACCATTACATTCGTTGTTGACGATGCATACTGGTCAGTGGCAGGCGGCGTAATGAGCGCCGGGAGTATAGATTCGGCTCCCGTAGTCTTCTATTAATGGTCCGGGTGATCACTTCCGTGTTTGTCACACGTTGGATGGTTGATAACGACGAATCTCGTGCTGTCACAGCTGCTCTGACAATCGCTTTATCTTCCCGTTCTGTCGTCGCTCTAAGCCGTCCGCTGCCTGCTTGCGCTGAAATCTGCCATTCCAGACCCATTCCTGCCAACATCGTCTAATTGCTGTATCGATCCTACCCAAATGCCGAGCGATTCGTCGGTGTGCCCGCCTCATGCAATCCGATCGCACGTTCTCTTTCAAACTCCTTCATATGCTCGTAGTGGCCGCGAATTCCCCGGCGAGGCATTGTTACAATCAAGGTAAGTAAACGTAATCGAAATCCACTGCACTGCATGTTTTGTTCCTGAAAGCGAGGTTCGCTCCTTATATACACCACCACGGTGCTCAGTTCCAATGCGCTGCATTTCCGACTATTCATTCATTGGCTGCAAATTTTTGATCATCTGCATATTCGGTCGACAGGTGCTTGCATGTACAGTTTCATTACTATCGGTTTATTTTGCAGGGTGCGTCGACTTCTTTGTCTTTGAGTGTATATATGTATATAAAATGCATGATTGCAAGTTAAGCATTTAAGTGCTAGAGTACACCCCAGACACACAACGCAAAAATATATAAAAGTGGTGTGTTTTGCGCGCACTATCATTAGCATAATAACCTTATCATTAGCGACTTGGAATGGATCACTACACCAATGAGGAGAAGGTGGATATGCATTTCGTCTAGAGTCTCGCCAACGGTAATGAAGTAATGAGAGGGAAGTTCAAAAGCTTTACCGAGAGTTTTTCCCCTACAGACATGTTCCGGATCACAGAAAATTCTATCGCTTGTACCGCCAACTGGCCGAAAGGGAAGCATTTAGTTTCCGCCATGCACGATACAGGTCGTGAAAGAAGTGTCAAAACGCAGGACATGTCAAAAGAGCTTTTACGTCATGTAGACGATCATCCTGGCACCAGCAGAGAGCTAGGCTGTGGCACAGGTATACCCCCATACTGTGGTGCAGCACAGGTATACCCCATGTTTTACTCCACATAGATGTTTCTAAGTCGCTAATGACGGTGCAGGCAAAAACCACCGCTTTTACATTTCTTTGCGTTGCAAAAGACAATTTGTCTGGTGAAATGGAAAGCGCCCTCCAACGCCTAACCGCTTACCTTGTGGTCATGCATTCTTTGACGAAAAGTGTTTGTTTCGATGTATTCTATCACCCTTTAAAGTTTATTTCTTTAATTTTGAAACACCCGGTATACATCTGCGACTTGGGTATATATATTCCTATGTTTCTCCATTTGTGTACATTACATGTTTCCATATTCCGAATAGAAAAAGGTTGATGTGTAGTTATATACCAGTGTTCAGCAACAAAAGTTGATAGTGGCTACAAACCAACTTTCCCTACACTTATTGAAATAATGAGTTAAGATTCTACCTATGAGATCGGAGTGTATGGTAATTTCTGTCAGAGTATAACTCAATAATGGACATCAACATACTCACCTTACACTTTTCGAAACATCGGAATAACGAACCATGAAGTGGAAGTGTATATCAATGGTCTACAGTTGATGTTGATGGTTTTCATGAACTAGTCAACCTAAACTGTGCGTCACGCCCAATGGGTGAAGAACAACTTGATGTATGGTCGATGAACTGACTTTCTTTACACTAGGATCTTACTTACGGATTTATGGTAATGTTCCCGAGTAGTATATAACTAATGGCCCTCAAACGACCTGCCATACACTTTGCGTTAAAAAAATAGAATAATAAATTGTTTATGGAATGCATATCAATATTCCGCGATAGAAATTCATGGTTTTATGAACTGATTTTCTTTACATTTATTGAAAATTCGGTATAGGTACTTACGGGGTGAATAATATAACTCAATGGTGGTCATCTACCAAATTTATGGCACTTTAAAAAATATGATGTGATGTGGGCAACACATGGCTTTCCTTTAATAGTACAATAAATTTACTTCTTTCACAGTGAAAGAATGATGAAAAGTTCCACAGAGTACAGTGTTTTCAATGTTGAATTATTGTACATTTGGCGCTTTCCGGATGACAACATGCAATACTATTTCAAAGTACCCAATTAACTTATATTCCACGCAACTCTAAATTAACAATTATAAATATTGATAGCATCCTCAATAAGCAATATAATCATATCAAAATATTTTAATAATTACTTTATCAATTAGGCGTCATTTTCATTAACTTTGATGATATTTTCGTCAATCTGGGGCAAAATATCGCCAAGATAGCGATATTTCGCTAGATAATACCAAGTTCGCTAAATGTATCACCAAGTTTTACAGATAAACAGAGAGAAGAGCATTTCTTATATACTAGAATAAAAGGTATGCCCGTCATGCAACGGGATTCAAAATTTCCAAATAATTACCTCCATTTGGAGTCATTTTTATCAATTTGGCGACATCTTTCTTACTTTGGCAACATTAAAAAGTCGCCAAGTTGCGACATCTTGCTAAAATTTTCGTCTAGCGTTAGGACGAACGGAGAAATGGCTTATTCTTACAGTCGATTCTTATGTTCTTTCCAAAACATTGAATTTTCATCAATTACTCGTCATTTTCATTAATTTGGCGTCATTCTGACCAATTTGGAGACATTTTCGTCAATTTGGCAACATTTTAAAAAGTCGAAATTTGCCACTAAAATTTCGCCAAGCGTTATGGACGAGAAATAGGTTATTCTTATAGTAGGTAAATGACTATTGGCGTCCAAATAAAAAAACTAGTATCCGAAGTATCTTTTCTCATGAATAGAACGTGCTAGATCCACGAGAATGATGTTAACAAATGTATCGCATAATAGTACATATGAAAAGTGAACAGGTTTTACAATAATTATTATTTTTTTAATTTTACGGGATTTTTGATAAATTTATTTGAAAAATATTTAATACCTCAAGAAGGGTTCACACTAGCATTTGAAGTGTTATATCAACCGTTTTATAATGATAAATTACATAAGAAATGATTACTTACGTAACTTTATTGACGATTTTGATTTTTTGACGATTTTTTCAAAATATCATTCGAAAATTTAGGGGCGTTCCTGAACATTCGATTGCGTTTAAAAACGATAGGAATCGAGTGTTCACAGATTGTAATTTTTGTGCCAAATTTCGTTCGAATCTCTCCATTCGTTCGTGAGATATCGCCTCCACAGATTCACGGACACACACACAATCACATACTTTCACACACACACACACACACACACACTTCTACACACAGACATCACCTCAAAAACGTTCGATTCGTGTTCAGGGATGCTTGAAACGTGCTCTCCCGTCAAAAACTTAAATTCGAATTTTTAAGAACATATTACTTTCCATACGTTATATTATGTATATAAGGGAAGTAAAAATAAAATGAGATAATGCACTATTTTTGCAGTGTATAACTGTTTCATGGGGTAGCATGTAATGATAGTATCTATGAATAGACTTCCCTTACACTTTTTGAATAAATAGGTTAGGATGTCACTAATGTGGTGTATGACAATGTGCAAGAGTAGTATAATTCAATGGCCATCAACTGAATACATACACTTTAAAAAAATAGGATAATAGACCAAAATAATCACTCCAAGACTGCTACAATAATAGTACGATAAATTAATACTTTGTGAAATACGCCATAAGTGCAAAAATAAACTTTTCAACTGGTTTTAAAGGCAAAAAATGGCCTTTACGACCGACAAAGGCGCGATTCCACTCAAGTCAGGCCGGCAACTAAGGATAGAACACGTAGCTGAAGGTAAAAGGAAAGAAGTTGGTAGCGTCGCATAAGGAATGAAAGAAGAAAGACAACTGGTAGGAAATTACAAACACACTAAAATGCAGAAGAAATGAAAAAAGATAATAAGGTAGTAATAGAACGAACAGAAACAAATAAAGAGCTAGAAAACACCCTTGGTTGTTGTAGAAAATACATTGCTAGAAAACACCCTTGGTTGCTAGAAAACACCCTTGGTTGAAATTGTAACGAAAGAAACCTGAGACGATTAAACCAGCTGTACAAAGGCTGTTGTTTTTGTATTTAAGCTATATTTTGCAACGTTTTAATTTATCGTGAGGATGATAAACTAATTGTGAAGTTCATATCAATGTTCCGTGTCAGAAGTTGATGGTGGCTATAAATCGACTTTCCTTAATTTCTTGAAGAAAAAGTAGATGATCCTATACTATGTAGTATATGGCAATGTCCTGAGTAATATAACTCAAAAGTGGCCATCAACTGACCTTCTCAACTTTCAAACACAATAAACAAAGGACATGATGTGCCGATTTGATTTAGCTTTTTTTTAACCAAGTGGAACACATATTCCAATTTTGTATCACTCTGTCTTTTACAATAACTAAATGAATCCCATAGACAAGCATATAAACATTACAATGAAAGAACCATGTTTCGTACTATGGTAGCTATATCTCGACCATCAAAATAACCGTTAAAAATTTTATCAAGCCTTCCCAAATGCAAGGAACATTACTAATTGATGAAATAATGTCTTATAAAATATCGCATGAAAATTTTACTTGGCTTAATATTTTATCAGAGTCTTAGGACGGGTTTTTATACTAGTGATATACTTGTATAAAAGTAATAAAAATTAGACATTTCTTTTTTGTTCTAATTTTTCTTAACCCTCCCGCAGTAGCGCAGCGTTCTTTTATATGCATGGTCGCGCGGCGTACTGAGTACGTCAATGAGTTTTGTCTATATAAATTTCTCGTTTTTCACATTTGTATCTAGTTTTTCATTAATTTTAGTTCCCTTCTACAGTTTGGGGGCATATTTTTTGCATGAATAAATAATCAATTTTAATAAGTTTTGACTTCATTTCTTCAAGTTCATTTCTTCAATTTTAACTTCATTACTTGATGTTTCAGTTTCAACTTCATTTCTTAATTTTTCAGTTTCAACTCCAGATGGAGTACTCATAGTATGTCTCGTAACTTCTTTTGAAGCAAAATCGACAATCCTTTAATACTCGAAAAGTCATGCCTGGGAATTGCAAATAACTAAAACTTTACAATATATTTTTAATTTGCATGCACGTAACTTTCGGTTTCTACGGCGAGAATCCCCGTTTTAAATCCCTTGTCATACCGAGGATAAAGAATTTTGACGTTTCGTGTTTAGGGAGGTTGTTTTTTAAATACTTAAAAATACGTTTATTTTTTTTGTTGTTACTTTCCCTTTTTACAACTTATATTCCAAGATCCATACCCCTACTTAAAACAAACCTCTACTTTCTACACCTGAATGCGTGATTGACAGACTATGGTCCTAAGATTAGTATTTGAAATGACAAAACATCAAAATTGTTTTTCAATTTCAGTGTTAGATACGACGAGTTACTTACAACAGTTCCTTTTCTGCATGACGGGTAAAGATATTTTTCCACATAACTTCGGAGCTAGCTCAATTTTACTCAAAATTGTATGAATTAGGGCTATATTTCCTTTTTTCGACAAGTACTTACATATCCAATTTAAAGCATATAGCTAAAAAATTGAAACTCTCCGCCATTTGAGATTCGTCCCGCCACTTCGTTTGTTCTTTCAAAGCAAAATCGTCTAATATTGAAAAAGTCATACCAGGTAATATATATATAAAATTTTTTCTATGTTTTTTTTTAATTTCCATGCACATATCTTTCATACCAATACTCATTTCTCTACGGCGAGAATTCCCTTGTCAGACAGAGAATAAGGAATTTTGAATTTTTCTATTTCGGGAGGATGTACTTTTTATTTTTAATTTCCCTTTTCATAACTTATATTCCACAAGCCTCTACTTTTTACACCTAGAATTTACGTTTTAAAACTTCCTAAAGTGTGTGACTATAGTTATGGTCCTAAAACATTGAAATTGTTTTATGACAAGTTACCTCCAACCGTTCCTTTTTTTCATGAAAAATAGACCACAGATCAGCTGTTCAAAAACTTCCCTATGCTGCAATCAAGAGCCAATCACAAAGCACAAATTTCACATACAATGATTGGGGTAAATATTCATAATATGGACCAGAGCTAAATGAACTCAAAGTCAATGTTTTATAACATTGGTGCTTACATATTACTTGTAACTGAAACCATAGGCAATTTAATAAACATGGCTGTCACTGGAGTATTACCGTTTGTCCGAGGAATTGATTTTACTGGAAATGATTTCCAGGTGAGAAATAAATATTTAAAAAGGAAAAATGTAATAAAATATAAATCATAGAATCCATATAAACTCATTCATTTATTTTTCAAATTATGACATTAACCTCATTTCGTACTTCATACCATGTATGGTTAAAAGAGATGAATTTGCTATTCAATTGCTTATTTTATTAGCAATATAGGTGGTTTAACGCACAATAATTATATGAATTCTTGAATATCAGATTGGTATCTTTGGTACTTCATTTGAAGATCAATTACAATCCCCTCGTTTTAGATTTCGCAAGATTTCTGTTCAAAATTTTAAAATCCTAATTCCTAAGTTTAAGATATTAGACATTAAATCCCGTCATTAAAATTTCCCATTGGTTTTCTTCAGTTGTCAATAAGAATTTCAATAACATTGTGTACTTGTATAACAGGATTAATGTATTTAAGCTATTTAAACTTCAGTATAGTCATTTATTTAAATCGCACTTCCAGTGCAAATAAAAGCATCGTCGGTTTCGCATCTTCTGATGATCATCAACAGCATATTTTCGTTATCTAGGGCTGGAAAATGAACTGCAGCAATTTTGTATGACCTAGTGTCAGTGGTGTATTGAAAGCAAACATTGCTTGTGGGTTATGAGAATACAAAAAAGTTTATCCCTAATTATTCCTCATTAGGTGTGTTATTCAGGCATATGAAAGCATTAATGGCAGTTTTGAGGGCATTATGAGCTTCAGATCCAAAAATAAATAGCACATAAAATCTACCTGAAAGTAACTAATACTACTCAATATATTAATATTGTAGAAAGCTCATAATAACGTTCCCACAACAATGACAACCATCAATTTGCTTCTTTTCAATTAGGAAGTACACCTTGTTATGATCGGGGCCAACGGCCGTACCGTGCTGAAAACACCGGTTCTCGTTAGATCACCGAAGTCAAGCAGCATCGGGCGCGGTTAGTACTTGGTGGGTGACCACCTCGGAACACCGCGTGCTGTTGGCCATCTCGGGTGCGGTATCCCCGTGGTTTGCGCGCTAGATTTGCACGCTACCACAAATGCCGCCGTGTTCATGCGGAGTACGATCACGTTAAACATGTGGGTCCGTAAGTCCTTCCGAGAGGTTGGTGGTAGGGGAAGGAGGCTACGGTCCCTGTGGATGCCTCCCCCACTGGGTTCCGGTCTAAATTGGGTGGCACTTCCCGGCCGTCCATACAGTTACCTTACACCTTTCTGGTAGGTCAGACGGTCTGGGTCTCAACAACAACAACCTTGTTATGATCTCACCATGTTTACTACTACCAAAAAACTCAGCCATAAGTATGGGCACTTAATTAAAAAACTGGATCCTGTTGTGGAAAAATAATCTTGCAATATTTTTTGTTTACTTAGACAACAATTACCAGGCCGCCATTAGTCTACTCGGTAGTGACTGATACAGTTTTATCATGATATTTCACAACCGTCCAAACAGTTACCTTACACCTTTCTGGTACCGGCCGGCTAATCGGTTGCTCATGTCCCTGTTGACGAGCCGGTCGGCCTGGGTCTTCAACACCTTTCTGGTAGATTGGACGGTCTGGGTTTCAACATCTTATATAATTAACACTTAGTCCAGTGTTTGCTGTATAAAATATTTAACATCTGTATGCAGATAAAGAAAAGTAGAATTTAAGAAGGCATTCATGCTACATAAGCAGAAGCTGTGATGTCGATTGCATTTTTAATAATTTATCTTAAAATTCATTTTGATAATTATCAATAAGTATTAACAAATATCCAAGTATTTCTGTTGATGCCTAAATTAAGAATTGTAAATTAGTGTTAAAGTTTTCTTAAGAGAGCTTTAAAATAATAAAATAAAAAACCTTGTATTCTTGTGTCATATGGGATTATCAAAGCTTTGTATTTTCTTTTCAAAACATTTATTGCATCCTCCCCCCCCCCCCCCCCCCCAGTGGTATTATTTTTTTTATGCAATATATAAGATAATCAATTGAAGGATTATTTTAAAATAATATTTTGGATTCAAGAATTTGCCAATTTTTTCTTTTGTTGTTTTCAATTTAGTGTGAAATTAAAATTTTGTTATTAAAGATGGCACTAATAAAAAAGTTATTTGGCAATTATGTTAGCCTCAAAATTTCAAATAATATCTGTATTTAGTAATACTGTCAGTTCTTAATCTCGAATTTAAAGTATCTAGCTTCAGTAAATTGCCATCTTTTATAATTGGTTTCTAGATCAAGTAGTAGTCTTTTGCCCCTATGTTTGATCATATTTTTGGGACTATTTGTATTGCGACATTTCTATGTTCTATAATATCCCTGGGTAAAAGTACCTAATTTGTTATAACAAGTATTGTAACAAATTATAAATATATAATATATATATATATATATATACATATTTTTATATCAAAGCTTTGTTCAAATGTGATATCTAATTTTCTATTCTAATATGCATTCTTTATTTTCATTTTTATTATACAAATATATATATATATATATATATATATATATCTGCAGAATTTCTAATTTCATGTTTTCTATAGGAGGATTATTTCCCAAAAGCTGTGTCTGAGATGACAGGTTTAAGATGGCTGAAACTCAATAAAACTAAAGTAGACTGGATACCAGATGAATTAAGTAACTTGCAAAAACTTGTAAGTTGAGCTTTTAAACAATTTTAATACAGCATTTAGTGTTTCATTAACTTTCTAACTTGAGTTGAAATTTTATTGCACAAATATCTACAAACTATCTATCATTGCACAAATATATCTAACTTCAATTGAAAATTCATTTTAATTTTGTGTGTTTGTAGTATATATAGTTTATAATTTTCTCTTTTTTCCCCTTCTGTTTCAAAAGTATTTTTGTGTCATTAAGTTTTATTTTTCATGCATGCTTACATTTATTGCTAATCTTCAAGAGTTAAATATTTAGAAATTCTCTACAGCAGACTAGATGCTAATTTGTACTATCTAAATTATAAAAAATATTATAGTATTTAGAAATCCAAATAAGTGATCATTGGTGATAAAATATTTTTCTAACATAATCTCTTTATTTCTAAAGATTATTATAGCAAATTGAATCCTTATCTGTAAGGCCGTGAGAGGTTTTATAGGATCATTCTATCCTCTTTAACTGTTGCACTAACTCTAGCATATATACTATGATGTCTGTTAATCAATAAGAACATTGGTCTAAATAAGACTAAAATATGGAGTATTTAACATATATATGGTTTATTTTAAAAATTAAAATCTATAAAATTGTCCATATTACGTATTTAAATGGCTGGTTGCCCTTAACCGGAAGGGCTCAAGAGAGTAAAATGTCATCCACGTAGGGGCTACATGTATGTGCACAAGTGAAACCAATTGAGAACTGATGTATCACTTCCATGTCAATGATGTATCACTTCTATGCATTCTCTGATGTAGATTGCCCATACAAACAGAAAGCACAGTATATGTTAATTTGTATAAAAATTGGCTCTCTAGAAGGTCAACATGCAGTGGTAAAAAATTTGAAATGCCTCAAATGTAAATATCTATATTTAACAATTGAGTTTGAAAGGAGCTGAATTGTGAACTATATAAAATATTCTGATTTTTTCTCTGAAGTGCAGATATTTTCATCATTTTGAACACATATACAGTTGACCTAATACATGGTTACTTAATCGGGTAATGGATATTCATATTCCCCACTTATATGCATAGAATATTATGGAACAAAAATGAACCTCATACGGTTTATGATACCCATTATAGGAATCCCCAGTAATTGCATAAAAGCTGAGATACCAATCTGTGAATTTCAGTTTCAGTGTTGAAAGACATAGGGGGAAAGCGATAAATTACCAAACTTGTCACCTCTGGTTTTTCCTTGTATAGTTCAAAATGGATATATATAATAAATAGTAGTAATGTATTATGTATATAGTAATAAATTACTACTATTTATTATGTAAATTGTTATAATTATTTTATATTCATTATCTTTACAGTATATAATCAAGAGTTAATAATTTTAATCTGTGTACATGCCTAATTGCATACCACACTTAATCACATACAATAAAGTGGAACAAAGTGTATGCAAATAAGTGGGACCAACTGTACTAATAAAAAACTCTAATAGCTTAAAAGAGTATTGTTGAGATAGTCGTATGGTTGTTTGGCAAATCTTAATATCTCTGTACACCATTAAAAATTATGTAGTGTCTTCTGTACTTTTATCTGTGCCATGATACAGATTTATTTGATGAAACTTTCAAGAGGAAAGTCTATCGAAGTTTTATTGTTTGTCTTTTGTCATTTTTAACTATAAAATTGTGATTTAAAACCTGGTAGACATTCTATATCAGGAATTGATGATATCATTTTCATTTTATTTTATTATACTGTGTATCATCTTTTATTAAAGCCAGGAAGGGATTTACATTATACTGATTTTTAACATTCTTTATATGTACCTATAATTGAATTATCAGTGTTTCTGAAGCTATGATATTTTGGTTAGTTATTTACTTTTTCTCCACAGTACCACATGTAAAATTTGTGCTCAAATGAATGCTTCTTTTAAAGTATACCTTTTTTAAAGGGTGTGTGTGTGTGTGGGGGGGGGGGGGTCTAATAATAAAAATTCATCTTACATATATTTCCTCAATGAAATAAAGCTCTTTTTACAATAGAAAGAAATGACCAACTTTTTTTTTTTTTTTTTTTTTTAGCTTATAGTGCTTTGAATGGAATCAACAGATGTAATGAACTAAACAAAGGTCTTTATGTTAGACTTCCTTGATATAATTTCATAAATCAAAAATAAAGCACTAGAGGATTATTTCTTATAATTGAGTCTGTGCTTGCCACTTCTGTAGGTATTCACATTTTGCACACCCACAGTAAACTATAGATGCAACAAAACTTTGTAAACTGAGCTCTCCATACTTAATTTTGAATCTTCCTATCAAAATATTTCATTCATATCACATTTTAGAAAACTAATTGTACACAAAGTTTAAAATTACAAAATAGTGGTTATGCATATAATTTTTGCATTGACAACACATGAATAGACCTCATTAGAAACTGAAAATAGTTGGTCTTTTATATCAACAGCAGTATTTTAAAAAAAGTATTCTCTCATCAAATTTAAATTATTTTTACAGGCAAAACAGACTTGAGAGTTGAAAATATTAATTATTTACTTATGGTAAAAATCAAGAGGAAAATGTTGTTTAATTCAAAAATAAACACTGACTAGCTGTAAAAATTCGAAGATTGTGTATTTAATTTAAAAATACTCATATATTCACTTTTCTATCATCTCTGTTTTCTTAAGGGGAGTCATCCATTAAGAAACATCTAAAATAATATTCTGGTCGCCCATTTCTGATGAGGGCAGTACCTTGCCATATAGAAAAGTGCAATCAGCCCTTTAGTTTTTTTCAGCACCTCTCTCAAATTTAAATTTATTCAATTTTTTCTTTAGTTAAAAGCAAAAAAACCAAAATATTACAAATGCTTAAGAATTTTATAAACAGCGTTAAAGAAAGTAAAAACTATCCAGTTGCTGACACATCTCTTATTGTTACATGTAAAAAAATAGTCATTTTCTTATTAAAACTATGTGTTAAAACCTTTTAAATTTTAAAATTCTTCAAAACTTACACTTACTTAAATTACTTTTTAGAAGCACTCTGCTAATTTTTTAATCTAAGAGATAATGCATTTTTGAAGGGACATCCCAACCATTTCATAATCTAGGATTGTGCTCTCATTGCAGATAACAGAATTCATGGACTGGATTCTCACTTATGGACTTTTCAGCATTGAAGAGCTTGCTAAAAGTATGAAATTGGTCTAGGGATAGTGTCCCAATAGCAGAAAATACTTCAAACTGTGATATACAGTGTATATTGTATAGTGCAGTGTATGTGTATAACTGTGTATATTGTAGAACATTTTTTTTTATCAATGCTTTTTTTCTATTTTGCAAAGATAAAATTTCAAATTATAAATGTTTGTTCTGGTGTTAAATAGAGTGAGTTTACCAATTTCAATAGTATGTTAATTTTTATGTTGTTTTAAATACATTTTAATTTACTATGAAAATTATTACTATTACTATGAAGGATAAAAGTATTAGATACAATTTGAAGGCTATTTTTGTGTATATTTAGAACACAATAATAGTAAATTCCATTAATTTTTGAAAGGTTGAATCACAAAATCCTGTGTGCTTTGCTTGCAAAACTTTACTTTCGAAAGATTAAAAGAAAATCTGAGTTAAAAAGGCATGTTTCTCAAATATCCTTCTCTATTTGATAAACATGTTCATTTTCCCTCTAAAAAGTGTCTAGAATGAAAATTATTAGTAATAATTTTTTATAATTTAAATGCTATTGTAATGAAATCATAGTATTTGTAAATGGAACT
This sequence comes from Amaurobius ferox, assembly GCA_951213105.1. Classification (NCBI taxonomy): domain Eukaryota; kingdom Metazoa; phylum Arthropoda; class Arachnida; order Araneae; family Amaurobiidae; genus Amaurobius; species Amaurobius ferox. The sequence goes on from OX578137.1 coordinate 127,928,646, forward strand.
TTTCTCAGGGCAATGATGAATTTTTCTTTATAAATAATTGTTTAATGAATCTGCAAACTATCTTTTTCTAGGAAGTCTTATCATTAGTTCGAAATAATTTAGTAACTATTCATGGTGAAGTTTCAACCTTGCCTTGTCTGCGGTATGTTAATTGCAGATACAATAAGTTAAAGAATTCGGGCATTCCTGCAGACATATTTGACCTTGAAGACTTAGCTGTTGTGGTAAATATCAATAAATTTTCAAATAGTTTATTATTAGAAATTATTTTGTTATAATTTATTAATTTTTAATTTGAATTTAGGACTTTAGCCACAACTTTTTAAGAGAAGTTCCTCGGGATTTAGAGCATGCTAAAAGTCTTCTAGTTCTCAATCTAAGTTTTAATTCGTAAGTTTTTTTATATCAGAATTATTTTCTGTAATCTTATTTTTTAACAACAATGTATGTCTTTGTATAAATTTTATGTTTTGTGTAAATTCTTTTTTTTTCTTTTTTTTCTGCTATTCATAGTGTATTTAAAGGGAGAGTTTTGCTGGAAAATTAAAAATTCAAATCTAACTAACTTTAATGATGGAAGGGGGAAGGTTTCAAATCTGATTTATACATTTGTGATATCCCTGAATACAAATCAATATATATATTTTAATGATGTCTATTGGTCGTCACAATATATATATTGAACAAATTGGATGATTAAAATGAATTTCATGCCATTTTTTTTTCTATCAATGAAAGTAAGAGGCTTATTTTCTTATTAAGTGGATGTTCTCCGCTTCTCAATCAATGTTTTTCAAAAATGAAAAAAATAACTAATTATCATGACAAATAAATCATCATTTTAATAGAATTATATTTCATAATTTTTCAATATAATTATATTTCATCATTTTTTAATATAATTATATTTCATAGAAAAATATTCCAGCAGAAGCTATATGATAAAAAGCTGTAACAATTGAAGGTAATAAAAAAATAGAAAATTATTAAAATAAAAACTGTCATAAGGTACTCAACTTCCTCCTTTATGTCACAGAAATGATATATGGTAGCATTGTCAATGATACGAGGCATGTTTTTTAAGTAAGTACCGTTTTGAAATTAAAAAAAGACGTTCAAAGATATCGCAATAATTTTATTTCTACATGAAAGCCTGTACCTTAATCTACTTTTCTACATAATTTCCGTGAATATTGAGGCACTTGTCATAACGTGGCACCAGTTTTTGAATACCCTCCTCATAAAATTCTGCTGCCTGACTTGTTAACCACTGTATCACAACTGTTTTGACTTCGTTATCGTCTTGAAGACGCTGACCACCCAAGTGTTTCTTCAAGTGCAGGAACAAATGGTAGTCGCTGGGCGCCAGATCAGGGCTGTATGGAGGATGATCTAGAGTTTCCCATTTAAAAGATTTGATGAGATCTTTGGTCCGATTAGCCACATGTGGACGGGCATTGTCATGCAGCAAAACGATACCCTTACTCAACTTGCCACGTCTTTTGTTCTGGATTGCACGACGCAGATTGTTCAATGTCTCACAATAAGACGCTGCATTGATTGTCTCATTACGAGGCAGAAACTCCACTAGCAATACTCCTTTTTTGTCCCAAAAAACTGTGCACATGATTTTCCGGGCAGAAATTGTTTGCTTAAACTTCACTCTTTTGGGTGATGATGAATGTCGCCATTCCATGGATTGTTGTTTTGATTCTGGTGTGGCGTAGGCCACCCATGTTTCGTCACCAGTAACAATTTGGTCTAAAAAATCTTCACCTTCATTGTGGTACCGCTCAAGGAAAGTCAATGCACTGCCTAAACGTTGGGTTTTGTGCAAATCCGTCAACATTTTTGGAACCCAACGTGAACACAATTTCCGGTAATTCAAGTTCTCGGTCACAATGCGATACAAAACACTACGAGAATATTGAGGAAACCAGTCGCACATTGATGAAATTGTAAAGCGTCTGTTTTCTCTCACCTTTTCTTCCACTTTCTGCACCAAATCTTCATTAAAGACCGAAGGACGCCCACTCCGTTCTTCATCATGCACATTTGTGCGGCCATCTTTAAATGCTCTCACCCATTTCCTTACCATTCCATCACTCATAATGTTTTGTCCGTAAACTTCACAGATCTCACGATGAATATCGATCGGTTTTACGCCTTTAGCACTAAGAAATCGTATAACAGCCCGTACTTCACAATCGGCGGGACTCACGATTGTCGGAGGCATCTTAAACACTCAGTAAACATCGTATACAATGAAGAATCAGACTGTAATGGCGTCAGTGCGTAGACAAGAGATGTAGGTAACCAGCGCGCATGCGCGGAACGCTGACCGTAGCGCTGCGGCGGCGGAATTGCAAAACGGTACTTACATAAAAAACATGCCTCGTACATATGTTGTGTCACCGCCTCATTTAGACGCTGCCTGTTCAGTCAACCATCTCTCCCTAGTAAACGGTGATTTGCATAGGGACAACGTTCTGTGGTAGATGGCGCTACAATGGTTGAATACAGTGGTACAGCTTAATATTGAAAAGGGATATAAAAGTGCTTGAAATAGGATTTATTATTTAATTTAGAAACATGATATATGCGAAAGCAAAGGTATAAACACACGAGGGCATAGTGAAACTAGGATGGACGACATTTTTTTATTGGTTACAAAAAAAAAACAGATTTTTATGATCTAAATTTTTTTTTAAAATTTAGTTTTATGATTTTTATTTCCTTACAATTCTTTTGATAATAATTTCTTTATGAGAAAAAAATTCCAAACACTACAAGCCAGGAGACTTGAATAAAGAATTATAATCCATATAATATCTCATAAACCCACTTTGTAATTAAAGAAAAAATACTTACTTGAAATTAAAGGGCTTCATACATTTAACAAAACCACAACAAATTGAAATTTTACATGCATTTAATATCTGAATCCTTAATCAAAAATATATATATAAGTTAAATCATAAAAATCATAGAAAAATGACTTCAGATAATAAATTTGTGATAAAGTGAAAAGTTATTCTTCAATGAATTTCCATGTTTTTATATGAAGAAATTTATTATTCCAAATCATTTTTCAATGAATTTTCTATTTCAATTTTTAATCATGGATATACACTTCATGAAATACATATGCAATATTTCAATTTGTTGTGTATCTGCTAAGTGTTCTAAGTTCTATTTCCTGCAGAAATTTTTATTCTATGTAAAGTACATTAAGAGTGGCAGAGCAAAATGTGTATTTCTCCTATTGAAATGAATATAGTTGTTCTTAGTTTTAGGACATGAGTATAGATTATGTATGACACCCCCCCGCCCCCAGGGATCTAAAATATGTAATAATACTTTAATAATTGATCTCTTTCATGTATGTCTATTGTGAAAGTACTTTCAATATAACTGATTGCCTAATTTAAGTGATAATATGCTGGTCATTTATGTTAGTTAAAATTTTATATTAAGGCTACATTAATAAGAATTGCGCTCTAAAATTTTTGGTACTTTTCCATTTCGCTGGCGCAGGCGATAAAGTCACCAAAAATACTACAACTGGCGTCAAACGGAATATCCCCTCTGGTAACCTTTTGCCGCCACATTTTTAAAACAAGTCACGGCCATTTCTTATCAGTCACGTCTTTTTCCTAATACGTCAAAAATGGATGAAAAACCAATAAAAATTTGGGATTTGCCCAGAACAGAGAAAGAACCTGTCAGATTTTTTCAAGCGAAAGGCGTTTTGTCTAAAATTGTTACTTGTGATAATAATCATAAAATGAAATTGTATTTTGGAAACTAAATTCAATGGCGCTGCAACCTTTCAACTTGTCGTAGTAAAAGAAGTATCCGGAAAGGCACATGGTTTGAGTCATCGAAATTGAGTTTCTTGAAGTGTGTGAGGTTTATATATGGTTGGAGTGAAGAATTAACTTCAGTTAAATGGTGTGAAAAGCAGTTGGAAATCAGTCACAGAACAGTTGTGGACTGGAATAACTACATTCGCAAGGTTTGTGTGGATTGTTTGCTTAAACGTCAACAATGGAAAATAGGAGGACCTGATATGATCATCGAAGTGGATGAATGTATGTTCACAAAGCGCAAAAACAATGCGAGATGGATTCTATCACAACAGTGGATCTTTAGTGGAGTTTGCCATAAAACAAACGAATGTTTCCTTTTGAAGATGCCAAACCGATCCATGAGCATTATATTAGAAGCAATTAAGAAAAATATTGAAAAAGGAACTATAATATATTCCGATTCATGGAAATCATATTGCGCTGAAAAACTGGAAGAGGAAAGTTTCCAACATTTCAAAGTGAATCATAAATACAATTTTGTCGATCCGTAAACTGGAACGCATATACAAAAAATGAAAGACTGTGGAGTAGCGCCAAATGGCGAAATAAGAAACACAAAGGAACAGCACGTCATCATCTAGAAAGTTATCTTGTGGAATTTATGTGGAGAAAAGAAACAAAAGACTCATTTGAAAAATTTTTAAACAATATTAAAATGTTTATACCTCCAAAGTAAAAAATTCTTAGAACTAACATTTATTAACACTTCTTTGTGTGTATACTGTGTGTTGTCGACAATAAAGTCTGCTTGGCGGAATTTGTGCCAGCGAAATGGAAAAGTACGAAATATTTTTATTTTATTCAATATCTATATTTTAGCACATAAAAGGTTACACCCCCTTCCCTTCAGACCCATAATCATCTTTTAAAGTATGTACTTGTGCATTTTTTATTAGTAACATAACCATGATAAGTAATTTATGACTCTACAATATTAAAAACTTTAGATCACAGCCCTTTGTATATTGATCACCTGTCTAGGATGCAGCCCAGAAATGAGAGTGGTGAAAATTTTACTATATTTTTTTATAAAATAAAAAGTGTCATTCAAATAGCAAAATTGAATTGCACTAAAAAGTTGTGTGTATAAAAACATCCAGAATTTGTATTTGACTACACTATTGTTACATAAAAAATAATAATAATAATAATAAATCCTTTATATGGAAAATCTATAATTTTTGACAATTTTTTTCAATAAAATGAAACAAATTCATAATAAAATAAAATACACATACCTTAATTTTCCCTTGATACACACAACCTTGATTTCAATATAAAAATATATATAAGAACATCCAATGATAAAATCAAATCAGCAATAAAATTAATTTTAAAATCAAATTAACAATAAACTTAAGGATAAAATCCAATGATAAAAGTAGAAAAAACAACAACTAAAAATTTAAATTTCAAGGTTATTCTACTGTAAACCAATCTAAATATATGTATAAACCGCAAAAAACATTTGACGCAAGGGGCACCCTCACGCGGTACAATGTTGCTGTTGTTGTTGAGACCCAGACCGTCCGACCTACCAGAAAGGTGTAAGGTAACTGTTACGCGGTGCAATGTGTCATAACTCAAAATCAGCGCCAGGTGTCTGTGTTCTCTATGAAAATTAAAAAAATTTATGTTTTGTGTAATTTGCCAAATCTGAAACAAGCATTTGTTTGAGTTAATTAGAATTAAATACTCAGATCTGAAGAAGAATTTAATTCTGGTTAATCTTCAAATTTGGGCTGGTGCTGTTCTTCTCTATTATCGACATTATGGCCGTGGTTTTGCTGTTCTGGTGATGTTAATATATTATGATTACTTGAATTGATTATTTTTATTATTACATTTTTCTAATATATTTTTAGTATTACATTTTTTTATTATTACATTTTTCTAAGTAAAATAAATAGTTATGGAGTAATTATTGGTGACAAAAAATTTGCAATATCCATATTTTTATCCAAAAGTTTTTATGGAGCACCCATTTCTCAGGATCTACTATAGACAGAGTTTAGATGATGACAGATTCAGCATCAAATTCAGGAGGCAGTATGGGGGTATTCTTTTTTCCCCCCAGAGTTGGCTATAAATAAAACTTAAGTGATGACTGATATGGATTCAGCATCAAATTCTGACGAGGTAAAGGGGTCACTAAGAATTTCAACTTATAATTGTAGAGATGTCACTTTATATAGTGGCAAGTGAACACACTACTTGCCACTATAAAGACTCTTTTATAAATTTCTTGTCTCTATTTTAATTCTACAGTACATTTGATATTTATATCTGCTGCCTTATATTGCAGTACCTGATATTCTTATATAGTTTATCTGTGATATTTAATATTTAGTGCTTTTTGCTGATTTTAAATATATTTTCAGAATAGAGAATATCCCTAACCAGCTCTTTGTCAACTTAACAGATTTATTGCATTTAGATTTAAGTGACAATAAACTCGGTAAGCATTTTCCCCTTTGAATTTAAGTTAATTTTGTTAGTGCAGATTTTCTGTTTCATTTTTTCTCAAACCTAACTGAACTTGTGTTATCTGTGTGATGCAAAGATATATCTCAATAAACTGTATTTTAAATAAATATTATGTTTAAATGTATTTAACGTTTTTGCTAAAATGCACTAATAAAAAAAATTAGGGCTGTTTCACAACAACATAAATTTGTCATGAAGTTTTAACAAAAATTTTAATCCATGTAAACATAGCTTTAATTATTTTCATTTTATTGTAAGCACTCAAAATTAAAATGTCAATAATTATAAGTTTATGCCTAAATTGTAATCATATAGTTTATTTTTTAATTTTATAAAATATGCTCAGAAATAGGTTTACTTGCATGCTGAATCACTGACTTTGACAGCATATCAGAGTATTTAATACATTCTATTGTATATGAAAATATTCTTTAAATATGCTTAAATTTTTTGGTGTATTAATTTGTGACTTAAAAAGTTTAGATGGACTTTTAGAAACATGTTCAATCTTATTCTTCATTAAAACAAAATGACTTTTATATTATTATTATTACTTTTTTTTTTCATATCCTTATCTGATATAGTAATGTCAGTGGTGTAGCAAAAAATAAATAAATGGATGGGTGGGGGGGATTTGAATATCTTATCTAATTATTTGAGACCATTATTATTCTTCAACTTACATATTTTTTAGCTCTACTGGTTTTACATATTCTTTAACTTTACTTTACTGGTGTAGTTTTCTGTATCCAATCATTATTCATTATTGGTACAAAATTCAGGAAAGCTTTAAGTAAACTTCTAATTTTAATGATTACTCATATCAAAAGAACACTAAAAATAAAGTTATATATATATATATATATATATATATATATATATATATATCATTTGAAACTTCTTAACAAATGGCATTACAGCATTGAATCCACTTGTAATTCTACTTATAACAAGTTTCTTGCTGCCATTGCAGACACAGACTTTTCCATGCTGATCAGCACATAATAAGCACGAAACCACTCCATGGTTTCTTGTATCTGCAATGGTATTGTCTTCCATGTATTTAGGAATACCCCTTGTGGGTTTTGTATTTTATACACTTTTGCATTGAATCTACTTGTAATTCTACTTATAACAAGTTTCTTGCTGCCATTGCAGATACAGATTTTTTCATGCTGATTAGCACATAATAAGCACAAAACCACTCCATGGATTCTTGTATCTGCAATGGCATTGTCTTCCATGCATTTAGGAATGCTTCTTGTAGGGTTTTGTGTTTTATGCACTTTGATTTTGCAGCTTTGTATGACCTTAGCTAAATTGTATATGCATTTTATGCCAGCCACATGAAAGGACTGAAATTGTCAGTTCCCATAAAAGGTCTTAAAAATTGTGACTTAAAGCTTCTTCATTACAGATAATGGCTTTTCCATACTGATGAGAGAATAATAATTGTGAAACTAATCCATGGATATACTGGTATTTGCAATGAAAGCATCTTCCATGTCTTCCAAATGTCAAGTATTTCTGCTAAAATATGTATTAGAATATGGAACTATCATGCTAAATTTTATGTATCTTAGGCATTGCCAAGTTTTTCTGTTAATTTTTTTTTACTAATATACACATTTTCTTTATTTGTAGAATCTCTTCCACCTCAAATGAGAAGACTTGTAAATTTACAGACCCTAAAACTCAACAATAATCCCTTAGGCCATAATCAACTTAGGTAAGCAATTAATTTATTGGATTTTTTTCTCTGTTTACAGCTTTACTTGATCTCTTTCTTTTCTGCCATTGTATTCGAGAATTCTCTCTGGAATTTAAATTGTAATGACGTATGTGTGAATATTTGATTATATTCATCTTTGTTCATTTCCATTTTCAGACAGTTGCCAGCCCTTGTAGCTTTACAGACTCTTCATATGGCTAATACTCAACGAAGTATATCAAATATTCCCTCATCATTAGACTGCCTAACTAATTTACAAGGTAAGAAACTGCAAACATAAATGTTATATCAGGTTCAAATTCTGTTGGCTATAATTGTTTAAAAAATTGAATTTTTGAGCTAGCTGCATCCAAAGAATTATGTAATTGTGAAAATTTTTATGTATTTATAAATGACTTTCAGTAAAACTTATCTAAAATAAAACATCTGGAATTTGAAGCTGTTATATTTGGGTCATTTTAGCTTTAGTAAAATGGTAAAATGAAATAGTGCTGAACTTCTTTTATGCATTAGAACATTTATCTGTGTATCTTAAAAGAAAGGTGTATGTGATATTAAGTGATATGGCTATAGTAAAGTATAATTCTTATTTATCTGAGGGAAGTGAAACATAATTTATAAGATACTATTCAAAATTTATTTATGATACTATATAGGTTGCAGTTATAGTAATGGAATTACCAAACTTTGCATAATGTTTATTTATAATTCTATTGCCTAAAGTCTATAATTCCAATTTCAGCTTTACCCAGTTTCAATTTAAATAATTATGCTTTTCCTTTTTATTCATATTTCAGTGTTTGATTCCTATGCATACATGAACACATACAGCTGTGGTTACTTCACCGTTTTGTGTTGTGATCCCAATCAAATTTATCTTTATATTTGAAGCAACTTTACATCCTATTAAACAACCCAAATAATATTTAAGAAATACTTTGTCCACTAGTTGCCACTAAATATAGCAATGAGCTTTTATAGCAATCAGTCTTTTATCAAGCTCTGCACCCATGCAAAAGGCTGTCTCCTGGCCACCCCCCTTTCCCATGAGTAAAATAGATGTGAATATGGCTGAAATCTGAAAGACAGAAACAATTGAGAAATGAAAATTCTCATTAACCGTTCACGACCAGCGAGTGAAGGAAGAAGCGTTTCCTCAAGACTGCATGTAGCGATAACCGTCTGCTACTCTTGGCTAAGTACTTTTGAATGCCAAGCCTAATGCAGCAAAAGAAATCATATTAAATAAACTTTGCTTTAAAATACAGCTACCATTATCACAGAAATACAAAGATGTTATTGCATTTGAGAAACTTGATTCCATCATTGTTTTTTAATGTGAGTCTTGAAAATTTGTTTGTTTCGTTGATTATTACGTGTATAATATCATCACTGAAATACAGATTAAAGAATTAATTTCCTATAATGAGGTTTTGAATTGTTTATATTTAGTCCAGAGTTCAGAAAACTGGATAGATGGCAGAACTTTGATTTTTGAACTCTTTTTATCTGTACAAAAATATTAACAACATCATTTCACACATCGGTGTCTTTCAAATAAATTTTCGCACTAAAGCACACCCAACTGTTTCATTTTATTCACTTATTCCACTATGAGATTCATTTATCAATTGTAAAATCTCACTTTCAGAAAAATATTTCACGCTTTTTACTATAATTATTACAATTCTTCTGACTGAATTCTTACTAGCTCATACCCACTCCCCTTGAATACCAGCGATAATAATTCCAAACCCTAATCCTCTTCTAATCGTACCACTCAAAACCCTCTTCATTAAAATAAACACTAAATAACTACCATGATAAAAGCCATCCATTTAAATCTCTCAGTCAGCATGCTTTTAAATCAGAACTACCACAACAGCTTTCACATTGTTTATATTGTCAAATTAGTCAGCATCCTAATGAAAAACAAAAACTGAAACTCAAATATGTAGGTCAGTGTTCCAAGTAACTAGTTTTGCAAAAATTATGGTATAGCGCCATCTAGTGTAATTTAAAATTTTTGATCAAAACGTTTCAGCGGCTGGTTGCTTATATGAATCAATGGGCCACAGTGGCCATTTCATATTTGTTGTGCAGTCACATAGGTGGGCCGAGGAAAGAGAAAGCTCTCTGTTACATATACGCACTGCTGGTCCTCAAGGGGCTAATAAGAACTAAATTCCTACTTCCCCCCACACTCAATGGAAACGACCTAATCTCAAGTTGAAAGCAATAAGAATTTCTTTCTGGAACAAGCAGAGTACATGCGAGATAGACAGAAAATTGACATTATGAAGTCATTAAAATAATTGTAAAATGACCAAATAAAAGCATAAATTATTATTTTGCATATTTAGAAAGATAAGGATTGTACATTGCTTGTGACAAATTTTGAAGACTATATCTTGAGAAGTTTAGAAATAGCGATAAATTGAATATGAACAACATGGAGATTTCTTAGATTTGAAACAATCCATTTTTGTTTTTTAAAAATCTATATAAAAAAAGATATTGTTTTTTGGGGAAAGACTTTTCGGAAGTGGACCTGCCATATATTTGATTTCAGTTAAACAAAAAGATCAAGATCTTAAGTTGAAATTTGAAGGAGCAGAAATTAATTAAAAAGAAGTCAAATTATACATTTTTTTACAGTTTTTGTAATTAAAAATTTGTTGAAGAAAAACTTTTGACTTTTTGGAAAATCAGGCTTATAAGGGTAATTTTATCGAAGGTAAATTTATCTGGTTCTAATTTTAAAACAAAATCAAGAACCTAACTTGATTTTTAAATTAGAAGATAGATGTTTATTCTCCATCCCACGCCGCTCCCTACATACACACACACACCTGAAAATGCTGGGTTCTTTTTTAATATTTTAAAATCTATTGAATGTTTCAAAAATTTGAAAGTTTTATGTATGTTTCTGGATTGTTAGCTACATTAAAATAAATAAAAAAAAACGACTCCCCCCCCCCCTCCCCGCAAGCTTCTAGGCCAAATAGGGGCTAATAGGAGGTGGCATACATACATGTTGACAAATATATGCAATCATGTTTAGATAGAGTAAATTGAGTATTTTCATTTTGATCTAAAAGTTTCAGCAATCAATTATTAATTTTATTAAACTAACATGTTATTTAATTTTCAGATGTGGATTTATCTAAAAATAGCTTACCCCGTGTTCCTGATGCTTTATATACTTTACCCAATTTAAAGCGTCTCAATCTTAGTGAAAACAGTATTATTGATGTTTCTTCTGATGTTGGTGGTGAGTTATTTTCTTTTCATTTTATAACTTAAAATATTTTTCTGTATCAGTTATTTGATATATGTATGGTCTTTTTTATTATATTATTTGTTACAAAGACCAACTACTCTACAGAAAGTTTTAGTTTAAAAAAGCCTACCCTTCGACTACTTCCAGGTATTCTTATATTGTACCTGATTAAACTCCTTCATTTTTTGTATGGCTAGGCTAGGATATAATTTTGTGTTTATTGGAAGATATATATTAGACATAGTAATCAATGGGTTATCCTTTTGTAGTTTGTGTATTAGGTATAGTTCATATTCCCCCAGGAAAATGTGGAATCCTAAAATTTAAATTCAGCTCAAAATCTCAAGATAAACTCAGAAAAATTGTTAAAAAATGGAATTTTTTCAATTAGAATGAAAAAACTTTCTTTGTTTTGAAAGATTCAAACTGCTGTTAAGAATTATTTTATCTATTATCCTTGAAATCAAAATTATGGTTTTGAATATTGGATTTTATTGTTGTTTTATTACAAATTGATCCTCTTACTTTTTTATGAGTTGTTCATTCGAATTTGTTTTATTATAAAAAATAATAATAATAGCAACATATTACAAAATGTCATGTTTCAGACTCTATAAGTTTATAAAAATTCTTCCTCAATACTGGGGGGTTTACATATTCAAGTTTGAGCAAAAGTCCTGCAAAATATTTTTTAATAAAGGTTTTTAATATTTTAAAAAATTAGTTTAGTATAATATTTTGTATGTATCTACTGAACCACCTTCGGTGTTTAAAAACTGCTGAAAATGAATTTATAATTTGCCTCCCATACTTTAATCCTATTGGGATTCTTCAAGTTTACCATGAATAAGACAAAGATTCTATGAAAAATCTTCCAAGAAGGCATACTTTACTTGTCACTTCTTGGGGATATAATATATATTAACAGATCCTTTGTGCATTAAGTCTTCTTTATTATGTGTTTTTTTTTATTTTGAGTTCTATATGATGAATATTTGTTGCTGAGAAGCAATACTATTCATAAAATTTAGCCAAGATTATTAATGGAGCAAAAAGGAATATTACAGCAATTCTCTGAAAATTCTGCCCAAATTTTAATTTGGCAATTTATATTATCCAGTGCAGATATATAAGAATTGAAAATTCATGTGGGCAGCACATTATTTTCTCTACAATTTATTTTTGTTCCTTTTGTTATTTATATTCATTTGAAATAAAATATATTCTCTTTTATTATACAAAATAAAATATAAAATGAATGGTACTTTTATAAAATTGAAGTTGTCCTTTTCATTATTTAAAATTTTCATTTGGTGACTTAACACATTTTTAAGTGATGCCAATTAGTGAAAATTCAAAAAGGCAACAATGAGCAATTTATATTAGCAAAACAAAAGACCTTGCATTCATTTTGTTATCATAAATTACATTTTACAATTTATTATTATAGCTAAGCATATTTATTTTTTATACAATTTTTGCTTGCCATTTTGAAAAAAAAGAACAACTTCAATTTTTTTTTTATTTACATTCAAAATTATGAAAATTTTACATAGTTTTTGAACTAGAGTAAATAGATACACACACATTATAGATAAATATGGTTAATTTTTTATTGTACAATATCTAAAATCTGTAACTTCATCAACCACAAATTGCATTTTCAACCTCCTAAACAATATTTTATCTGTAATAAAATAAAAACATGTTATCTTTGTTAATTTTAATAGAATGTCTTATTTTTTTCTTGTCATTTAGATTTGTGGAAAAATCTAGAAACATTGAATTTGTCCAGAAATAAATTGAAAGCACTGCCTGTAAGTTTTTTTTATTTTTGTTGTATATTAATTTCTATTATTGTAGTCATTTTTTCTTCTCTTAAATGTTATTTGCATCACTGCAGATACCTGCAGTCACATATGCTATCTTCAGATTTTCAATTACTGTTATTTGAATGATACTGTCAAATATTAATATATTAATTTTTTAATATTAAAATGTAAAAAAATAACTTGGTTATTATTTTTATTTATTTTATTTTTATGGAATCAGGGAAAACTGTCACATAACCCAGAGGTCACACAGTACACAGTTTAAATGTGACTGCTTTGTGTGTTATGTATTTTTATCTTTTGTTTTATCTTCTGTTTTTATCTTACAATGATTATGTTAATGTTGCAATCTGCAAGAATGCATCTTTATCATTCACTGAGCTATAACTACATCTATCAAATGTAAACTCTGCCTAATACTTTTTTATTCTAGGCTACTATATGCAAGCTATCCAAGCTACGAAGATTATACATAAATGATAATCAATTAGACTTTGATGGCATACCTTCTGGAATTGGTAAACTGGGGAGCTTAGAGGTTTTCATGGCTTCTAATAACAACTTGGAAATGATTCCTGAAGGAGTTGTTCGGTAATATGCATTAGATTTTATTCATTTATTATGCAAATATTATGACTGTAGAAAATTTGATTATTAAGGAATTTTATATTTAGTCAGTTTACTTTTCTTTCACTAAAATATTTAATTAAATTGCATTTCATTGTACATAGCTGCTGAGCCAAATGTGGTATATAGTAACATTTCTTGCTTTCGACGTGTTAAACAACTATTTGCCATTGGTGAACTTTAAACAACTATTTGCCACAACAATTGTTAAATTACAACTATTTGTTACAGTTAAACCAATTTATGGATTCTGTTTTAGAAGAGGGATTTCCCATAGTCAGTGATCTTGAATTGGACATATTTTTATACTTCATAAATTTATCACAATTTTAAGACAGAAGAGAAATTTTAGTGTAATGCGACACTTTATGCAATTTTTACTTTATTACAATCTCTTATATGTTCATATATATATATATATATATTAAGTTTTTTGTGTCTTACAAATGCAAATTTTTCTAGATAGAATAAATCAAATTTGACTCATTTTAACTTTTCATGTTAGAAAAACAGTAAATAAGTTGTATTCTTTACCCACTCTATCATTTTTCTGTGAAGAAAAAATCTATATATAAAATTCTTTTGTAATTACATAAATTACTTGTTTTCAAACTTTAATCTGGATGTATAAATATTCAATCTTCCATAAAAATTTAAATGTTCATTCAATTGAGCATTTTTTTAAACTAATTTGCAGGACAATTAATGCTAGATTTTTATTATTCCTTCTAAAATCTTATTCTTTCAAAGACTATGACTTTAGAACTTGTTTTATGAAGATTCTTAAATAGATTGCATATTTTCCTTATATCTGGGCAGGTGTGATATCTGTCAGTATTAATTTATTATATTTTAATGTTTTTCACTATACAACATAAAATTATTGCATTTATATTTCATTATATTTTTATTTACAGATGTGGAAGGTTAAAGAAATTAATTCTTGCAAACAATCGTCTAATCACTCTTCCAGAAGCTATTCACCTCGTAACTGATCTTGAAGTCTTAGATTTGCACGGCAATCCTGACCTTATTATGCCCCCTAAGCCTGCAGAGCTTCAGCTGGGCAGTGGATCTGAGTACTACAACATTGACTTTTCATTAAGCACACAGTTACGTTTAGCAGGAGCTACTGCTAACACGCCTGTAGCTGCTCCAAGTAAGATGTTAATCTTTCTCCTCTGATTAATCACTCTAACAATTACCATTCTATATTTATTCATTTTTATAATATTTTATACATATAGTCCAGCTGTGATATATTTTCATCTATGTTGTCTATCATATTTTCATGGGATGTAAGTGTAAACTGATCAGAATTCATTTTTAATTTGTGCATTAAGCTCATAGTAAAGATCCTATTGCTCGCAAGCAAAGATTAAGAAGAAAAAAAGAGGATGAAGTGGACAGTGATCAAGCAAAAGTTCTGAAAGGAATGAGCGATCTGGCCAAAGACAAGAACAGGGATCTAGCTTTGGACGATAAAAATGTTTCTCTGAAGTAAGTGCAAGAAGGTCAAAAAATAATATACCATATTTAATTAATTTACTATGTGTTTCATAATTTTATGTTGTAAGATTAATTTCCATGTAAGAAAGTGCAATGTTTCATAAAATCCTGTTTTTATTCTATATATAGCAAGTAAGAAGGAGTAAAATAAACTAAAACCTCATAATATTATTTTTATAAAGGGCAGCTTAAATAATTATATATTACTAAAATCAGTTATACATATCAACTTCGGTTAAGCCATTATAATTGTGACATTTGCTGTAGTATTTATAATGTTTTATGCTTTAGTGTACTGTATTTTAAGAGACATTTACATTTTGCAAAGTGAATGTTTAATTTTAATTCCTCTGTTATTTTGTTCTGTAATTGTCAATATAGGAAATTGTTGAGATACTAAATATCAGCATTATAGCAATTGGAAGAATGTTTATAAACGTCAAATTTTACAATGTACCATAAACCAAAACAGTAATCGAACAGAATCTTTGTACTTTAAAATGCCGTTACTGAGGATTTAAAAAAATGATATTTTGTCAATTTTATATAATGTTAATTTTATTGTTAATTTTTATGAGCATATAATTTGGACCTATACACAATGGATGTTCTCTTCCCAGATAAATCATGATAATTCTTGTTTTGGACAATAAATTTGTGCTAGTCTGGTGAGAACATAGAATACTTAACCAGTTCAGCAATATCGTAATTCATTTGTGAAATAATTCATCAATTAAGTGATTTTTTTTTTTGGGGGGGGGGGGGGGTACGACAGTTTGACTGAGAGACATATATTGAGAGACTGTAGATTTTTTTTTTTTTTTCTAATGACATATGCTGCTTAATGCAATCGTTATGGGTCTTGGACATTTCAATTACTATAAATTACTGGTTATATTAAGCAATGGAAATACAAAAACTTAATTTGAGCTACAAATTTTTTCATTGCATCTTTGATTGTGTTTGAAAATTCTACTGATTTATAAACAATACAAATATTATAATGATTAATAATTCACAAATATTAATCATCATAAATATTAAATATATAATATGTATAATTTTTTATTCCAATCTATGCATTATTCTTGATAAATTTCCTATTTTCTTGGGTGCAAAATGATATTCTTCAGAAAAAGAAAGACCTTAAATTCAGTATCCAGCCATTAAACTCTTATATCTGCCTAAAGACTTGTGGATAAAAAAAATTGTATAACTGTGTTAAGAATGTCCAATTTTAGAAAACTGTTATATGAAAACGAGAGAAGAGGTACATTCAGATAGCAGATAGTTTCGGAATTCCATGGTTTTTGTTTTTTAATTTCTTTAGTATTTTATAGTGCTGTAGAATCTCATTCAAACTGTAAGGCACATAAGATGTTATTTGAATGTGTTATGGATTTGTATGGTATTGATGTTATTATTGTTACCATAAACTTCCTATAATCTAGCATGCAATAGTTCTGTGTGTTTGATAATCCTGCACACCTCTTGAATGTCATATGAGTCCTTTCTGATAAATTTTAATGGTTAACACATAAATTTGTTGTTCCGTGTACTGTATAGTGTAATCCAGTCTGTGTAATGTTTTAGAAAATTAAATTTCACATTTATTGTCCACTATTTTATTTAAAGTTAAGTTTTTCAATTTTTTATCATATTTTAATTTGGTATCCGATAATCTTGCGAATGAATGTGGTAATTCAAGCCAGGCGTGCCAGATTATTGAAAGTTTGCTGTATTTCAAATTGGTAGAAATTAGTATATAAATAATTTATTTTCAGAAAAATACCAAAATATTTTACTTTATTTTTAAATAAAATATCACCTTGGACTCTTACAATATTTCTTTTTCTTAATGTAATCATAAAACCATCTTAAAATGCAACTGTTCAATTTTTTTTTTACTCTTAAAGTTTAGGGTGAAATATTACCTAATTATATGAGCATCTACTACTTTAGTACTTGGCACTCATTTATTATTTTATTTCCCATTTATTCTTACTCTAACAGTAATTCTATGTTTAATGTTCTGTTTTCACTGCATGGCTTGCAGATTATATTATCATTTCTTAAAGTTTTCACATCATCATCTACATTGACATAATAATTAAAATTCCTCCTTCATGAAATCATCCTTTACCACTGTTGTAGGAAGGAAACATGTTGAGCAAGTAGCTTAGGATTTGATACTATGAGAGTGATAGATATAAATTTCTTAAATGAAAACTCCTGTTAAAATTAGGCTTTCTGTTATATGTCAAAAGCTATATTTTTGTGAGGATTTGGATAATACTTTGAATTATTAAAAATTTTTAATTATTGCTTTGAAAATTAACAAAATTTTACTCTATAAATTTTGTCTTTAATTCTGTTTCATTTATGTGCATATTTTAATTGTTTGATATTTCTAATATTTTTTACATTTAGTTTTGTAAATTTTTATTCCAATCCTAAGAAATTACTAAGTTTTAGAAATAACTTTCTAATATCTATTTTAGACCCAAAAGATGGGATGAAGCTCTTGAAAAACCTCCTCTGGATTATAGTGATTTCTTTGATGAAGAAGTTGGGCAAATTCCCGGTAACTTCATTTGTCGCTCGCGTAATAACAATCTTTTTTAGTTTTTGTAGTTTTAAGATTTTATTATAGTACGGTGAAACCCTGATTTTATATTTTTAGTAGACTAACATAGAAAATCTTATGTTGCAGAAAAATATAAAACTGGGGTCAGAAAACCATCATAGGAATACCCACTAAAAATATAAATGCATGCAAATTTGCTACAAGTGTTTAAAAACATTAACAAACTAAAAATTACAATACCTACATTATTGGTGCTTTGTTAAAAAATATCAGCAATTTCTGATTATTTGGCATTTTTTTACATTTATTTTGAATAAAGCATTTTAAATAATATAAGTTCTTTGCAAGTCTTTTTTTCCTTGTCAATCTTAAGCAAGGGAAATTTTCCTCTGGTAAATATTCCAATGTGTCAAAAAATTTTTTTAGACCTGTGAAGTAACATTACATACATCGCATGATATTCTCTTAAAATTCTTAAAAGTTCTTTGAGGTATTCCTCTTCTTTCTCAATTAGAATATTCTCATTATTTTTTAGACCTTTCATTCTCAGAATATTCTCATTATTTTTTAAACCACTGAAGTAACATGAAATTCTTTTCGAAGGCACTTCAAAGTTTTTTGAGGTATTCCCCTTCTCTCTTAATGGGAACATTTTCATTATTTTTTAGACCCCCTCATTCTCAGAATATACTCATTATTTTTTAGATCTTTGAAGTAACATGATATAAATCACATGATATTCTCTTCAAATTTCTTTGCGGTATTTCTCTTCTCAATGGGAGCCAACATTCTTGTTTTATTAGGATAAAAATTTTCTGCTTTAATTAAAGTTTGTGATGTTGGAAATCTTTTCTCCATAAAATATAGAGAAATTAAGTTGTTCTCTCATCATTCTGGGAAAAATATAGTAAGTTCAGGACTTCCAATATATTGATCTTTTGTTTCAGTGTATGTCTTTTAGATCTCCTGAATCAAGTTCAACTAGGGTTTAGTTACAGTTTCAACAGAAAGCTGAATGAAACTGAATTATTTTTGATTGAACCAACTCAAAGCAAAGCTAAGAAAAGGAGGGGAATTTATACATCTCACTATTTGCTAAACCAAAAACTATATTTCTTTTTATTTGCAGTTTGCAAGAAATGTGGGAGAAGGGGAAATAACCGGTTTAAACAGGCATTAGATAGTTTAACTCAATATGCATGAAATACATAAAAATCTAATTCAGTATCATAAATTTAAAATATACAATGCATAAATTGTATATTAAAAAAAAAAAAGTATTACACTTAAAAAAAAAGCACACATTATTGGTATAGGAGGATAACAGAACTTAGTAAAACAACATACAAAACAGAAAAATATGTATAATGTAAAATCGGAGTTTCATTGTATCGCAAAAGCATGTCATAATCTTTAGCATTAAAATGTTTGATTTAATTTATTAGTATAGTTTTGTATTTTTTACAAAAAATAATATGATTGATAATTTGTTCATAGATTATCTCACTCAAGCATGACTTGTACTTTCAGATTTATTAGCATCAGTGCATGGACATACTATTATTCTATTGAAGGTCATCATAGATGTTTGTAGTTTTGGAATGAAAATTTTTACTGGCATGCGAGTGCAGCCTCAATTTCAGCAACATGTATAACAGAGTACAATTCCTGCATCACTCTCTAAAAATTAATTTAATCCAAATTTCTATATTTGTGGATCAAAATGGAATCAAGTATGACCATGGTTTTAGGGACATCTTCAGAATCAATTTCATCCACATAATTGTATCTTTGTTTCTTGCTTCCAGTTTTTCACTGGATTTACCAAAAATATCAATTTACTGCTCTATATGCTTGTCAATTCATTTCCCAATCAAATCAATATGCTAGAAAAGTTTCTAATATTACCAATTACATATAATGATTTCTAAGTTTCAGTTGTCTCAAAAATAGGGTGCATTGAGGTTCATTTTTCATTTCTTTCTGACAACAGAAAAAGTTTTAAAACTTCTGATTTATTCTTTCTTCATAAATGAAATCTTTATCATCTGAGTGGCATCACTATAATGATTGAAGCTGTTATGCTTCATAATCATTGAGTCATAAATAATCCCTTTTATGCGTGATTATGCAAACTTTTGTCTCATGCTGCCATAGAAAATATGAAATTTTACTCGAAAAAGTTTTCACTTGAATTTCAAAAAATTCTATCTAATTCTAGATTTTTCAATAATAAAATTGAATATAAAGTTTCGTGAAAATCCATCAGTATTTACAGCAGCTATTGTATATACAAGCAATCGGCAACAGATGGGCATTACTCTAAAATAGTCAAAATGCATTCAGCAGGTCCTTAAACATGTGTTGTCATTAAATTATCGAAATAGAAAATATTTGTGTAAACAATACTTTCTCTATTCCATAGTATGAGAAAGTAAAAATATGGAGACATTTTACCAGCTATTTGAGGTGTGTGTGTGTGTGTGTAGGGGGGGGGGTGACAGAAAATATACCTATTGATAATCATGTGCAAACAGTCGATCATGCAATTAAAGGTCTTGAACAAAGAAACTTCATAACTAAACAGGAAATAATGCCCATCTACCTACAGGATAAAAGAAAAAATGCTTTCCCACAAACCAAAATTAATGAAACAACAAACATTAGTTCAAATGTTTAAACAAAATGATGAAATATAAATTTTCTTTGTTTTTATTTTTGTATATTTTTTCTTAAAATTTCTTTTGTTCCATTTTTTTTGTATCAAATATTATTTATTAAATGGTTAACTTGACTTTTTGTCATTATTTTTAATAAATTTAATGTTTTATAGTGTATTTAATTGATATTAAGTTTGAATTTTATTCAAATTCTATAATCCGGAAAATTCTAAAATCCAAAATTGGCAAAGTCCAAATTTTCTAGGTTATACTGTACATGCAGATAAAATTATATACAAATATAGAAAATTTTGAATTATTTTGAATGTTTTTTTCTCACTGTCAAATATTTATGGTAAATATCAGCTAAATCTAAAGTTATTTTTTGAAATTGGCATTAAAATAGTAGCACACAGTACCTGGAATTTTGAAGACAACAGGGAAAACCTGGAAAACTCAGGGAATTTCATTTTGAAAAATGGGTATGAACCCTGTCAAAGTCTAAACATAAACCTTGCTCGATTATAACTCACCATATACTCAGTAATAATAATTTGGATAAAGCTCCTATTTTTTTGCTTAAAATTGTTATGAACTGACTTAACTATTCTATTGACAATTTGACCAAATTCTGTTTCTCAAATTTATGGTAGTGATGGCTTTCCAGTATACAACATTCCTTTAAATTTTGTGACTGATGCAAAATTTTAGAAATTGTGATTGCATAAAAATCTTTTAAATCTCAAAACAGTTAAGTCGAAATAGCATACACATTTATATAGCATAAAAAGCTTCAGAGAAATGTGTATTTTTTTAATTAATTAAATGATCTTTTCTCTGATCAAGACTAGTTTCCATCTAATTTAAGTTACTCTGCTTTGTTAATGCTAAAAGCTATGAATTTAGAATTCAGTTTTAGCTCTTTATTACGTTTTCCATATTCAGAAATTTGTTTTCATTTATAATATTACAGATCTCCGAGAGTGTTGTAAGAAATATAACATTTGTTTACTCATGTTTAAAAATAATGCATGGTGTTGGAATGTTACTTTAATATTTTTCAACATATTAGATTATGTAAAATATATTGTTAAAAATAATTGTTTAATTTATATATTCGATTTTCATATACAGTTATCCCATGTTATTTTTTGTACTTAGGGGTTATGTTCCCGAGGCTCAAGTGTTTAAAAAATATTTTAAACTGTACAAATTTTTGGCAAAATGAAAGCATTACAATAATTTTGTTAGTAATGTATAACATTTATATGCTATAATATAGAAAAATTGGAAACTAAAATATATCTTTCCTATCACACACAGACCAATTCGTATATACATACACAGTCTAATTAAAAATATATTTGTCTTCGCAAAATAAGTACATCTTCTATTGCACATATACATGTACAAAATATGCATATCTTTCAAAACTTTATTTTTTATACTTCTTAGAAATTACATTTGTACCCTGATAAAGTAAAACTGTGCATAAAAATTTCTGTAAAATGAGGGATGACTGTATATGGAAACTTTATAAAATAAATATTGAATATTTTTATAATTTGAATTAGGTTTATCTTGCTGGGAAATAGAAAATTTTCTTCCAAATCAAATTGATGAAGGTTAGTATATTTCAAATTTTTAGTTTTAATAATTTTTTTAGGAAAGAAAACTTGATAGATTATAAACACTTTTATATTTATTTTTGCAATCTTAAATATATTCCATTATTTTAGCTCTTATTGGCAAGTTTTATGAAGGTGATTGTTACATTATTCTGAAAACGATGATTGATGAAAACCAAAGTTTTGACTACCAAATATTTTATTGGATTGGATCTCATGCAACAGTAATAAATGTTATTTATTATTTTAATAAAATTTTTATACCTTATCAATTTGTCTTTTAATCATTATCTTGCCTTACTTCATTTAGCTGGATAAAAAAGCTTGTGCCGCAATTCATGCAGTGAACTTAAGAAATTATTTGGGAGCACAATGTCGCACAATTCGTGAAGAGCAAGGGGATGAGAGTGATGAGTTTTTAGACTTGTTTGGTACAGAAATCATATATATTGAAGGTGGAAGAACAGCGAGTGGATTTTACTCTATTGAAGAAGTCGTAAGTTTTTGTGATTACTAAAATTTATAAATTTATCTACCATTATTATATTCTCCATAAAATAATTTATTATGAAGTTACCTATTAATTTCTCCAAATTTTTTCACCCACACATGCAACACCTGGGAATTCAATGTGATCTAGCCTTTGAATTACTTGTGTTAGATTAATTTCCTTAAATTGAAAAGGAAGTCCTAAGATAGTGGTTCAAAATCCATTTTGACTTTTAAGCTTCAAGATAAGAGACACAGAGCGGGTGATCTGAAGCTAAAACAAGAAAATGTCTGTAGAGTGGCTGTTCTGTCCACATTATCCTGATGAAAACGGCTTGTTTGTTCCAATGATGAATTGATACGACAGATCCATGTATTGTTAAAATTGATGCATGATAGGGGCCACGCTGCCGATCGACATTGTTGCATTTTGTGAAAGAAAATTCAATATGGCGATTGATAAAAGATTAGGTGAAAATTTTGATGTTTATGAATTCTGCCAATGTCAAAATCAAAAATCATGGTCTACTAACTGTAATGTATACTACTATACTATTTGCATTTTCTAAAACAATAATATTAGAATTTGAGAATTTATAAATCCAATCAAATATTTCAAATGGAAACTTAAAATATTATTTGGTGAATAAAAACTCCATTTGGCAAATAGGTTGACAAAAGTAATCAAAAATCTAGAGCAACCACTGCATAAATTGATTGCATCAATTTTAACAATTTTTTTATTCCCTACTATATAGAAGTATATTACACTCATAAAAATAAACTGCTGCTTGTAAGACAAGAACTTGCAGAACTTCCTTGTATTATAAAAATTATTATTTCGTTCATACTTCTTTCATTTGGAAAGAAAATTGTCTTTTAACTAGGTTTGATCAAATCTATTTCATTTTTACATAATGCATTTTTATTGCTGAGTTAAAAAATGGCATTTTGTAAGCATTGCTATAGCTTTTATTCACAATATAACTATTTATTTCAGATATACTTTTGCAATCTTAACATAAGGAAAATAATCAATATTATACAATATAGTATTCATTTTCAAACATGTACTTTGATTTTTGTCATAAACTCATCCCATTTTATTTTATTTAATCCTACTGCTCTAGATTTCTCTATAGTTTTACTTCTAATATTCTTAATTTCTTATGATGTTAGTAGTCTAGATTATGAAGAATCTCAGGTATATATGCTTAATTATGTCAGGAATAACATAAGAATTTCCATGAAACCATAATGTATGAAAAATTAGTTTTATGGGTTGAAATAACAATTAGTTTTATTATCAATAATAATAAAAACTTTTTGTGAATGCTCGGGTACCTGACAATTGATATCCATCGCTGCTTATTGCCACCAAGAAAGGATAACTCTTTCACTGTCGAAGACATTAATTACCTCAGTATGCCATAGAGGTAATTTCCATTATGCTCAATAGACAAACAGAAATAAAGAGAAAGACTTTTATGGAGTATTTTCAAAGTAATAATTTGTAAATATAATTTGGAATAGATTTTAAATGCTAAGGACTTTTTATCATTTTTATTCTACAGGAGTATATATCCAGGTTATACAGACTTGAAACTAATAGCAGAATTTTGTACATTGAATCGGTAAGAAATTTTTGTTATTCAATTATAGAAATCTAAAATTTAGAAAGTAATTTTTAATAAAAAAGTAAACATTAAATAATAAAAGCTCATACTGAGACAATAAAATAATTTCATTGCACCAGTATGAACTTTTCTGTAATTAAACTGTAACAATCTAAAAAAAAAAATAAATATTTATTATATATTATTGCAGTTTGCTGTCGAATACAGTTCCTTGGATCCACGTTATGTATTTCTCCTTGATGCTGGCAAGAAAATATTTATCTGGTATGGGAAGAAATCAAAAAATACTGTTCAAAGTAAAGCAAGGTATAAAATGCTTCCATTTACTTAAATTCAAATAGAGTAGAGAGATTTTGACAATACTATATTTGTTCATTCACCAGTAAAACAAGAACAAATTATGCATCAAAATCATTAATACTTAATTTGGATTTGTTTTCTTGTTGGACATTGGCTAAGAACTTTCAGTACTTATAGATATGACAGAAAAATATTATGTGCTTTATGTAATGCATAAAACGTATAATTAAAGAATTATAAGTCCACGGTTTAAAATATCATTAGCTCGTTGACTGAATATTATCTCTAAATACAGTTGTTAGTCCAGTTGCATCACATAATATTGGTTTGTACGTGAAAATAATCATTGGCATCAAAACAACGGAATGTTAGCCTATAGTTTTACAATAAAAAGCTGGAAAATGATTGAATTGAAAGCTAAATTTGATCTTCAACCAAACATATATCTGTATTTTCCTTATGATTGTTTACCTTAGTTGATTGACCATTAATTTTGTTACTTGAATACACTGACAATGCACCATTTGAAATAAGTTTTCATTGTATAGCTTGAATTATGTGTAACCACTGGTCCGTTGATTAATAATTTTCAAATTTGGCAAGTAAATTCTTGTCTAGTAGTAGCCACTGTGGCTAATGACTTGTGTACATAGACAGTATATTGTCCTAGTGACCTTAATAATGATAAACTATGGGTTATAAAATTCCAATTAATGCAAATTAAAGATTAAATCTTTTGATGGTGAAAAATAAATTAATTAGCACACCTGGTAATTTATTCATTTTTAATCTATATTTAAAAAAACCCTTTGTTTACGTGTTTTAACATTCATAATATACAACATTTACAAAATGATTTTATTACAATGGATGAACTATTTTTACATTGGGTGATATTATTTTGAACACTTATTCTTTTTGATGTGTAAAGCATTTACAGTTTAATATTCTGTGTTAAAGTGTTCCAAGTGATGTTTGTGATTTATTGCCTTAAAGTAACTAAGAATGAAATATGATTGTGATCAGTAAAACTAGAGTCTAATGACTAGAGACTATTAAACTTCAGCATCATAATTTAAGCTATAATACATTAACTTTAACTAATGCACTATATCACTAAAATTTGATATATTAATCAATGCTACTGATTCACTTCACTAGCATGGCTGCAAATGACTCCACAGGTTGTAAACAACTTGCATACTTTGAAGCAGGGTTCTAACTGTATCAGTTTTTTTCGCATTTTGTTAAAGCATTTTTTGCAATTTTAGCTAAAAATCAAAAGCTGTCATCAATCTGATACTTCGTGCACAAATAGTTATTTTATCAGTGGCAAAAGGGATTGATTATGAACTTGTGGCTAAATTATGATTGAATCGCAAGAGATTTTCATTTTTTAGTATAGAAAATGTTGATTGCAATAGGAATTTTTCAATTTGTTTTTAACGTTTTCAGACAAACATTTTATATGTATTTCATATGGAAGTTAAAAATTATGAAAGTTGATGTTTTGCTAAAGAGCGTCTAAAAAAGCTAAAATCATTTCTGAGATTTTAACTAAAATGCCAAAGCTTTGCTAGTTTAAACTCTGCTCTGAAGTAAATCAAAAACCTAAATATTTAGCGCATATATTTTTTTACAACCCACTCTGAATGGAGCTGTTTATATTTAAAAAAATACTTTCTTACCAAATTAAAAATCAATCTTAAAATATGCCTTGATAATGATAAATCATTTTTCAGCATTTCATCCACTGTTTATCCATCTGTTCTCAATTTATGTAACCTTCAGTTCAAAACTAATGAATTAATTGAAGGTAAATTTAGTAGGGGAAACTTTTGTACCTAGAATCAACTGTTTTTCAACTGTAATAATATCACTTAGAACAAACTTTTAGTAACAAAAATAGTTTGTATTGGTTATGTCTTTTATTCTCTTTGTACTATTTAAGACTTTTTTTTTTTTTTAAAGATATTATTTTTTTATATATATATAATTTTACAAATGGCCTTAGGTATAATGGCAGCATTGTACCTATGGCCTTTGAGATTGAACTTGGGTTATTATTCAAAACAATAGACTGTGTTAAGTAATAATGCATGTTTTTGAAAAATAAGGTACCTAAAAATAAACCCTAAAAGTAAATACTGGGTAAAGTTTACTCTTAAATTAAAGCACCAATACCAATTTGCTTTAAGGATCCAAATGGTGCCATGAAAGAAATTCTAAACTTATATTATAAATTTATTGATTTTTACAATTTTTTTAGCCATTTTTTTTTTTTATTATTATTTATTTATTAACTGCACAAATGATAAAATTGGACATAAGGCCATATGTGGCCAAAGTAACTGCCATTACCTGCCATTTGTAAAATTGCTTCCACAGCTAAAACTGAGTAGAAATTTAGCTTTGTTTATAAAAAAAAATTATTTGTCATACATCAAGACAAAACTTTGCATTCATCTTCAAAAAATCAAAATCAAAATGATGTAGAAAATTGTAGTTTTGAACATCAAATCAAGATTTTTTTTTCTACTTAACCCCTGCTTCTTTGCTTCTTCCTCCTTTCATTTAAAATTGTTGCTAAGGTTTCAAACTATGTTGTTACCTCAAAAAGTAATAAAGCTGTAAAATAAATATAATTAAAATAAAGCTAGGTGGCCCTATATACATGATTGTCTTAGGTACAAAAGTTTCCCTTAAGTTTATTATATGAATAAGATCACTATGTCTTGATTTTCTTAAAATGTAAAATACAAAATAACTTTTCATTTATGTATGTCTTATCAGTATTATATAACATGTATGATACTGCAATATGTTTTATTCATAAAATGTAATTTTCCATATGTTATAGTCTTATTTTTCAACCATAATTATAAATAATTTTTCTAATTTACTGTGAAAACATATATTAATATTATTCATTTAAATATCTTATAATAAAACTTAAAATATTTGGCATAGAAATCTCATTTTGATGAAGAAAGGAAATTAATTTTATTCATAATACTAGTTGTCTATGTAGAACTCTTATTTGCCAATAAAATGTAGTGCTCTAAATAAATTGTATGGTATTGTCTATAATAGAATGCTCTGAAATATCTATTTTTTACTGTATCCATGCTGAGAAATAGCTATAAAAGTGTAGTATCACATGTGATATCATAGTCATTACAGTTTTAATCAGATGTATATAACTGAAGTTTGTTAATTTATAATTTATATATTTGAGTTCTGATGACATATCTGTTGCTAGTGAGTCCTTGAAATCTGCTACAAAATGTTTCAACATGCCGATTTATTCAATCATTTTTACTAAATAGAAAATGTATTGAAATTTGTATTGTGACAATTTCATTTATAGTTGTCCCGAGTATGTTCTCAGAATCTAGTAATTCCATTTTCATGATTTTACTTTTAAATGAAAATTCTTAACTTGCAGATTTGCTTCCCCAATGTTTTTGCCTAAATGCAGAACACATTCAAATTTGCAGTATGACTATTTATTGAATCAGTCTGTCCCATGTGTACTTTTGCAGTTCTTAAAAACTGTTTAATTCCTAATGTCAATTTTTAAGGCCCTTAAAAGTGCTTAATTTTCTTACAGATATCACTGTTCAGAAATTGCAATAAAAATATCAAAAGTTGTTTCTCATCCACATTGATGATCAGATTGCAAATTGCCTGAACAATTTTTTCCCTGAGTCTAATAATAGATTACTGTAGCACCCATAAACAGGGTGTGTCTGCAAAATATCAGGGTCTTTTGTGTAACATTTATTTTATTTTAGTGTGCAATCATATTCATAACCCCCTGATCTTCCAATCAGAAAAGCTTATTTATATACTCGTGAAAAACTTACCTTTTCTTGCTTGTGGTCATTCGCTTAAAATATTATCAAAAATCTGCCAAATATTTTCAAATCAGCAGGATCCAAAATATGTCAATTTTGCTCAAATTTAAAGAAAATTTTATCAGTGATAGCAGAAATGCTTATAGGTATTCCTCAACATTTCTGGTATAGTGTTGAAATCAAATGATATCATATTATGTGTAGTTTGACATAATATATTAATGTAACCTACTTTTTTCACAGTACTTAAATATATTTCTGTAGTCCTTAAAAAGTGCTTAAAAGTACTTTTTTTTTTAATGAAAATGTACTGAAATGACCCTGAAATATTGTATGTATGAAATGCCAATGTTTTACATAAAATAATTGTTTAGTTAATCAATTACTGGGATGTTTTACATAATGTCTTCAGTTAGTAATGCTTTGATTTTCAGCATAGAATTTATTTTTACCTGATTTTGCTTTAATACCTTATGTTTCAAACCCCTTATGGATTAGACTTATGGCTGAAAAGATGAACAAGAATGAAAGGAAAAATCTATCTGAAATTATTACTTTCCGCCAAGGTGATGAAACACCTGATTTCTTAAAACTTCTTGGACTAGAGGATACCAGTACTGTTCCCCCACCAACAGAAAGTGCCAATGACACATTTGTCCTGATTCGTCCTACTTTGTACCAAGTGGGACTTGGTATGGGTTACTTGGAGCTACCTCAGGGTATTTATTTTTTTATATAATTTTTTTTTAATTCAATGGTAATTTAATTTTGTATTAATTTATTACCACAATATGCTTTTCTTTGTCTTTCAGTTGAAATAAAGCAAAATAGACTTGAGAAAACTCTTTTAGACACAAAAAATGTCTATATTTTGGACTGCTCAACAGATGTTTTTGTTTGGTAAGTTATTTTACTTCATATATGAGAAATATTTGAGATGAATGCCAACCTAATAAATTATGAGGAAATTCAGTGGCAGGGTATGAAATTAAATTTGAATATATTTTTAATTTAGATTGGAGATTTCCTTAAATTTTATTTATAAATCAATATTTTTCTAAAATGCATTTATTATTTACGTATATATGCATTTTGAAATTTTTTTCCTTTCATAAATTGCAAGTATTTAAAATAATAAATAAATAAATAAATAAGGCTCACATACTTGTATTTCTTTCCACTTCCTAAGAGAATATGAATGAATATTGAATTATATTTTAATGCTAATTTTTTATTTTGTAAAATATATGCTTTATTTCCCTTAGGCTTGGTCAAAAATCCACCCGTTTGGTACGGGCTGCTGCTCTTAAGCTTTCCCAAGAACTCTGCAGCATGCTCAAAAGGCCAAAACATGCTATTGTGAACAGGGTATTAGAAGGGTATGCAATTATTTTACATATTCCATGATACATATGTATGTGCATATATGCATAAGAATAATAGAGATGTAATAACAAATTTTGTGTATTATTTTTTTTATTAACAAGGTATAAGTAATTAAAAAAGATAGAGCATTATACAGTCGAACCTCTCATTTACGGTCACTTTCCGGACAGAAAAATTTGTCCGTAAACGAGGGGTGACCATGAAAGAGGGGATCGTTCTAAATTAGATCAAATATTACACTTTAAGCGTTTTAAATTCCTCATATTGAAACATGCCTATTTTTGAGAACATAAAACAATTTTAAGGTAGCGGACAAACCCCTAGCCGAAATTTGATTTCGGGGGGGGGGGGGGGGGGACGAGGTTTTTGATACTATACCTGATTGGGTCTTTACCTTGTACCTTTTCAGTGTTAAATTTTTCTTTCATCGGGGGGTTAACTCCCCCCCCCCCCCCCCCCAGCTGCGATCTTGGTGACGAACGTGCACATTTGTTTCATAAAAACAATTAAATTCACAACATGTAAGTTCATATGCAAAAAACGTACAGTAGTATGCATTGAATTTATTTACCTTCAGGGAAAGAACTGATCCATTGATGTTTGGTGGATTTTAGCCACCAGTCTTTCTCCTTCGAAGTGTATTTTAAGTTGTGAGACTAAATTTAATGCCTTTCCATCATTATGCTTACAGGAAAATGTCTTTAGTCCGTCTAACACTTTAAAAACTTCAGAGTAAATTCTGATTCTGGTTCCTTGCTCTCCACACTCGACGACTTCTTCCTCACTTTCCTCCTCTTCAGATGATTCTGTTGCAAATTCCCTGACGATATCAGATATTTCTCTGTTGCTTTCTTCTATCATCACATCTGCATCGATAGAAGCATATTTTTCAGACGACATGCCCAAGAATCCGGCCTTTTCCATCAAGCTCTGTAAACTTTTAGATTCTTCATCTGAATCAGTCGGAAGTGTTGCAAACTCCCTAAAACCATCTTTTTGATAACAGTTAGAAATCGTTTCTTCTTTTACACTATTCCATGCGGATTTTATCCATCCAATTGCATCCAAAACATTGATCGACTTTGATAGTTCTGTGGTTGATTTAGCTTCTTCCATTTTGCAGATCAAATGCTTTAAAAGTAGCTTGCGGTATTGAACTTTAAAATATTTGATTACACCGATATCCAGTGGTTGACACTTTGATGTCGTGTTAGGGGGAAGGAAAATTACCTTTATGTTTTTCAGGCTAACGTCTGTTGCATGGGACGTGACATTATCCATAAACAGCAGGATTTGTCTTTTTTCCTTCACGACGTTCTTGTCTAAGTTTATCAAATATTTCAACATGATATCAGAAGTCATCCATGCTTTTCTATTAGAGTGCCATTCGACGGGTAAGCCACGTATATCCAGTCCCTTAAAGCAGAGAGGCTTTGCTGCTTTCCCAATCACCAAAGGGGTCAACTTTTCACCTTGTATGTTTGCTCCCAGCAGTATTGTCAATCGCGTTTTAGAACTTTTTCCTCCATTGCAACGTTCTTTTTTTTAAGCAAAGCGTTTTATCAGGAAGAGCTCGATAGAACAGTCCAGTTTCATCGGTGTTATAGATATCCCTTGCTGAATATCCTTTGGAAAGTTTAAATTGTCTGTATGTTATTTAATTCTTATTTATATCCCTTATTTTAAGTTTAAAAATAGCGATTATCGATCAAGGCTAACCCCAATGCCAGGTAAGTATAAAAAAATAGCGATTGTGTAAATGTTATACATTAATAATTTTTAGGTATCATTACATATTCTAAATATTGTTTATACAAATACAACACTAATGTTATATTGTATTTAGCAATAGTCCTCGTGCTTTTTTGGCAGTGATCCACTGTAGCAAAATAAAATGACTATGCATCCACCTATACCCATCACCTTACACTTACTGTCACTCATCACTGTGCTTACACTGTCACCCATCACCATGGATAGATCTTGAAGCTGAGCATTCAACTTATGTCAACCCTTATTAATCTGATTTTTTTTTTACATTCACATGTATGATGTATTAAAATAAAAGGGATATTTCTTTGTAGCCAATTTATTGAATACAAGATATTTATGCTTAATTTTGTCTATTATGCAGTATATCATGCATCAAATAGCCATTTTTCAAAACTAACTTTAAAGATCAGTGCAAAGGGGAATACATAATTGTAATTATTTATGGCATTTCATAAGATAATTGTTAATCTAAAAAGTTTTCTGTGGAGAAACACTCACATAAAATACAATTTAAATTTGACTAAATATATATTTTTTAATTCTTTGTAGCTCTTTGAGATTATCCTTGTAAAAGAAATTATGACAAACTCTGCTTTATAATACTGGTTAAAATGAAAAATTCTCAAGTCCTCCTAATGGTAATTCTTGACACTGCTTTGTGGACAATTGAAGGAACATATATTAATATTTTCTAATTATTATGCATAAGAATATTATGAATACCATGTATAATTTTTCTTTTGATAGTTTATTAATATGTAGCTTGATAGATTAGGCTTTTGGGTAATGTTTAATAAGTGATGTGGGCTTTTGCATATTTACTTGTGCTATTCGAGTCGCAATGCTACTCTAAAAAACTCAGGGAATATTTCCGAAAAACCTGGGGAAATATTTGGAAAATTGCTGTTATAGTTGTAAAATTGCAATGATGGAACATAGTGCCCAATCAAAACATTAATTAGACATGTCTTGCAACTGGCATAGAAAAAAGAAATGGTTGCACTTAACATTTTCCAATTTTTCATAGATTTATAAAAGAACTGGATAATGATATCACAATGTTGAAAGAACATGACTGTGCTAACAGATGATTTGTAGTACAATAGACCTCTCGTCGATGTGCTGGGCTCTTTTGAGCCACCCGTCTCTCATTTCATTTCATTTCATTTCATTTCAACACGACGATTTCGGTGCACTGGACATATAATTAATTCCCCATTAAAATATATTGCATTTTTAAGGATCAATGTTTATATTTCATTTTCTTTGAATTTTCACTTATTTCAAAAGCCAAAAGCATCTTGATAAAATGGCATTTAAATTTTAGTAGATACAACCTCAATTTAATACAAAAATTAACACCAATATGACAATGCTACGCTATGGCACAAATCCCTCAATATGTCCTGTTGCAATTTTTGTGGCTATGAATTTGAGTAGCACTCAAAAAATCATGTTATCCATCCAGTTTTTTCTTTTTCTAAATCCATAGCACATTTTTTTACAAAATTTATGTCGCATAAAAATATTTCCTATAAACTTTTATTAAGTCCTTCTTGTAAGCATAATAATAAAAAATATCTTTTTTTTATTCATTCTTAAGTACCTATAATGATATAGTTAGAATTAAAGAGCTTGCACATTTAATAGAATTTATTATTTTTCCAAAATTTTTAATATTCTCCCTTCTGATTTTAGCACCGAACCTCAGATTTTTAAATCCAAATTTTATGGATGGGATGATGTAATTGCTGTTGATTTTACTCGCACAGCACAGTCTGTTGCCCGAACTGGAGCAGATTTAAAGGTATGTGAATGAAAATTTTGCATTTCAGAGTGTTGACTTCAAAAACTTTTTATTCCAAAGTTTTGGAATAGTCTGAATAGAAATTTTAAAATAAATTTAATGTTAATGTATGTGCAAATCAATTTTTTTAAATAAACTGAAAATTCACTGAAATTTAAATTTTTGCTCTTAGATTTTTGTGTATGAAATCATTACCCTGTTAATGAAAAAAGAAAAGGGTCTTTTTATGTGTTATGTAGAAAAAGTCATTTAATTGAAATCAGAATTTTATTTTGCTTTAAATGAAGGTTATAATTACAATAATTTCTCAAAATAAACTTCCACTTTATAAAAGTTATATGTATTTCGGCTTAGCAACATTTTATAATCTGCATTATACTCTTAGTAATTATGCTTGGTGAATACAACTGCTTTTAATTCGAGCTAATTTGTTATTTTGTATCTAACTAAAATTTGAAATAATTTTCTCTAACTAATTTGAAAAATCCTGTAATAGAGTTGTCACCATGCCTGTAAAAAAGGAACATCTGGAATTATCAGAAAATTTGAAAAATGGGCTAAGAAGTCAAAGAAATATTTGTTTGCCAGAAAAAGTCCTGAGCGAGAAAGTTGAACACTTTAAAAAAATTTTAACTAACATATTTAAACTCACATTATGAAGTTTCTCAGATATATTATGCATTTTATGTGTTTCTGATCAAACGTAATAACACGTATCCAGAGATAAACAAAAGCGAGCCAATGTTGCACTTATTAAAACACATTTGCATTTGAGTATTTTATTCATTTTGACTAATCTGTTAACTTTTTTAAATCTGAAAAATTTCAACATGCTCTCTGGAAAACCTTAAAAAATCAAAGAATTTTGTTATGCTATTTAGTTGGCAGTCCTGTGTAAATCAATAAAAAATAATTCCAAAATTTCTATAGTGATAACTATCATACCACCATAAAATAGAGGTAGAAAAAACATTAGGCAAGTTGAAATGGTGGTTAATTTCTTTACTTTAGCCATCCCACATCTAATAAATGAATTCAATTATACTTTTGGAAATTCTATATGCTCTACCAATGAGTAGTTATTTATATTTTTCTATATTAATTATCCCTGCACAAAGTATATTTTTCTTGTTTAAATATTCAAATTCATTAATTCAACAAACAAGACAATACAGACAAGCACAACAGCAGACAGAAAAACACAACATAAATGCAGAATACAACATTTTATTACAATGTGGCCTAGGGACTAGCAAGTCCACTCAAGGCTTGATTTCACTAAGATAAATTATAATAATGAAACTGGCAACAGGTGCATTACAATAATTAACAAAATCTATACTTCAAATAATTACTTGGAATAATGAAAAAATACTTCCGTATTCATATATGGTTAAAACTGATTTCATCAATTGTTTAATTAACTGATATTTATATAACAATTGATGAAATCAGTTGTTATAATAGGTTAGATATATAGGTTAGATTTCTCATATGAATCATCAATACCAGTTCAGGTGGTATTTGAAGTATCTGATTTTTATTCTTCATTTTTGTAGAAATGGATGAGTAAGCAAGAAACGAAAGCTGATCTCTCTGCTTTGTTTATGAATAGGCAGCCAGCAATGACTAAAGAAGAAGCTGTAAGTTGTGCTTGGAATTGCTTCTATTATAAAACTTTACAGAAGTATAAAATTTACTATAACTATTTGTTTTTTATTTTATTTCATTAACTAATGGAAATATGTGTCTATGTTGTTGTGCTGTTAAAAGAAACCATTGAGGTGTTATCAAGTATGAAAACAAAATGATGTTGAATGAATTAAGATATTTAATTATAGGCAAATTTTAAGCAAAGCACTTTTGACTGATAAAGTGAGATTTAAAGGAAATTTTGATATGGGGAAATTTTGGACTCGTATATTTATAGCATTCAGTTTTTTTCAGTTCATTCAGTTTTTATATTCAGTACTAGAAGGTATGCCCGTCATATGATGGAATTAAAAATTTGCAAAGCGTTGTCTCCTATGTAGCATCATTTTTATCTGTTTAGCATCATTTTTATCTATTTAGCATCATTTTTATCAATTTGGTGATATTTTTATCAATTTGGTAATATTTTCATCAATCTGGCAATATTTAAAAAAGTTGCTAAGTTTGCGACATCCCACCAAATTTTTCGTCAAGCAATTACGTATGGATGGAGAAATGGGTTATTCTTATGGTCGTTTACTATGTTCTTCCCCAAGATATTGAATTTTCATAAATTAGTTGTTATGTCTATTAATTTATTGTCATTTTTATCAATTTGGAAATATTTAAAAAAAAACTCATCAAGTTGGCGATATGCCACCAAAATTTGTCGAAACGAGTTTTGCCAAGCATTAGGGCCAGAGAGATAGGTTATTCTTATAGTAAATTCTTATACTATTTCCAAGATATTGAATTTTCATCAATTTGTCATAATTTTTATTGTTTTAGCGTCATTTCTATCAATTTGGAGACATTTTTATCAATTTGGCGACATTTTTATTAATTTGGTGACAATTTTGTCAATTTGTCTAATCCGCCATGCGGGCATTCTGCCCTAAAAGTACTAAACTAAAAACACACAAGAATAATATTTCCTACTTTTGTTGGAGAAAGCTTGAACTATTTTGAATGTTAAACCAAGGCTTAACTGTATCCCGCATTCCATTGATAAGCGAGCTCGGAACATGGGATACAGTTAAGCCTTGGTTAAACATGTTAGTGAAATGAGCATGACACTCTGAGTTGCATGGTATCTTAAATAAAAATATCTAAAATGATAAGAAATAAAATAACATCAGGTCTCACTTTCAGTATCTGAAGTCATACACTACGTAAAGATTCATGGTTGCTTCATAATTTTGTTGTGAAAGAAGTATAGTCATTGCATTATGTAGGGAACGGGCTGTGCATATTATGGCCTCACTTTCAGTGTCTGATGTCATACACTATGCAAAGCTCCATGATTGCATCATAATTTTGCTGTGAAAGAAGTATAGTCACTGCATTACGTAAGAAATAGGCCACCCACATCATGGCCTCACTTCCAATATATTATGTCATACACTATGTAAAGCCCCATGGTTATATTGTAAAAAATGAAATGTTTATGAGTGATTGAAACAAGTTTGGCAACATTTTGTAGCAGCATTACCCAGAGATAGATAGATAAACAGACAGATAAATCAAGGTGTTTATATTATTAATTTTTAGATATCCAGGTGATGTCTGGGTCTGCCCATGTAGCAAGCAAATTCTAGTATTTATTGGGGCACAGCAAACTTAAAGAGAGGAGTATTGTTGGAAGTGCAATTAGTAGTGGCCTATGCTAGCCATATACAGATGGGTACGTGACCTATGAAGACATTTTGGAGATTTTGTAAATCTGACAAGGCTAAAGATAGTAATAAGTAGTTTTCTTTGCAATATAACAAGACTACCTAATATTCAATTTTAAATCAGAATGTTATTGTCTAATTTTAATTTTTAAAACATTATGCTAATTTTTTCTTTACTTATATTCATTTTTATAAAAATTTGCAGAAAACTTTAATGGAAGAATGGAATGAAGATTTGGAAGCTATGGAATCATTTGTATTAGAAGGCAAAAAGTTTGTTAGACTTCCTGAAGAAGAAATAGGTAAGACAACATTTTCTTTCATTTATATACAGGGTGTTCCAAAAAGTTCTTACACAATAAAGTTGCTCTTAGTCCTTTGGACGAGTCGGACGGTCTGGGTCTTCAACACAACCTTTATTTCTTCAGCTATTAGTTGTAGATATATACTTCCAGTTTAAAAAATGGAAGCAATCTGTCTTAAAGCAGTTTTAAATCGTAAAACGTATTTATCTGAAAAACATAAAATCTTATTTTTTATACATTCCCTCAATTGAAAATTTTCCATTTACTTAAAATTTCATCATATATTTACATGTAAAACTCAAGAGCGTTCGATTCTTTTATAATCAAAATTTACAAAAGATATAGCAGCTCAAATTTGCAGCAGATTTTTTAAGCTCAGTCTTCTAAACAAATTATGTGTTAAAGGACTTTCTGGGACATCTTGATAAAACCTAAAGATTAAATGAAATATATGTAAAGCAAATATGCTGAAATGTTTTCTTTTCATTTTATATGGTCCCTCAATGTTAGGCCTAAATGACGGATTCACAGACAGGAAAAAGTGATTTAAGTCATAAAATTAAATTTTTTATGCCTCAATAAATTTGGCTTATAAAAGAATCAAACTTTTTTTAGTTTTACATGTTAATGTGTGAAGACATGTTTAGTAATTGGAGAATTTTGGATTGAGGGACTGTATAAAAAATAAAATTTCATATTTTTTAAACAAATAAGTTTCTTGATTTAAAACTGATGTAAGATAAATCGTTACCTTATTTGAAACATTTTTGTAATTCAAAGTAGTGTATATCTGTTAATGGTTGAGAAAATAAAGGTCATGTAAGGACTTTCTAGAAGACCCTGTATATACTTTTTTAATGTTTACTAAAATAGTTTCTAATATTTTAATTTATTTTTCATTCCTCATTAATGTGTTGTTGTTGTTGAGACCCAGACCGTCCGACCTACCAGAAAGGTGTAAGGTAACTGTTTGGACGGCCGGGAAGTGCCACCCAATTTAGACCGGAACCCAGTGGGGGAGGCATCCACAGGGACCGTACCCTCATTCCCCTACCACCAACCTCTCGGAAAGACTTACGGACCCACTTGTTTAACGTGATCGTACACCGCATGAACACTGTGGCAGCGTGCAAATCCAGCGCTCAAACCACCGGACTACCGCATCCGAAATGTGCTAACAGCACGCGGTGTTCTCAGCTGGTCACCCACCCAAGTACTAACCGTGCGCGATGCTGCTTGATTTTGGTGATCTAACAAGAACTGGTGTTTTCAGCATGGTAGGGCCTTTGCCCTCATTAATGTGTTGTTGTTGTTGTTGAGACCTAGACCGTCCGACCTACCAGAAAGGTGTAAGGTAACCCTCATTAATGTGTTGTTGTTGAAACCCAGACTGTCCGACCTACCAGAAAGGTGTGAGGTAACTGTTTGGACTGTCTGGAAGTGCCACCCAATTTAGACCGGAACCCAGTGGGGGAGGCATCCACAGGGACCGTACCCTCCTTCCCCTACCACCAACCTCTCGGAAGGACTTTCGGACCCATATGTTTAACGTGATCGTACTCCGCATGAACACGGTGGCAGTTTTTGGCAGTGGCTGGAATCGAACCCGGGCCTACCGAGTGCAACTCCAGCGCGCTAACCAATGGGCTACCGCGCCCTCCTCATTAATGTGTGTAGAATCTTTTATTTTTTCCAACAATTTTATAATTCAGTATTTTATAAAATTTTCTAAATACATTTCTGCAATTTTTTAAATGATGTTTATGTACATCTGTATTTTATTAGATCTTGAAAAACTGAAACTTCAAATTGCACAGCAGGGTTCTCATAGCCCTTGTAAAATCTTCTTAATTTATTAATTGTATTTACGAGTCCGTACGTGTACTTAACCTTTGCATCACATCCTTAATTTTCATATAACTAGCAATTTTTTGTATATCTTATCAGGAAATATAAGGTTTTTTTTAAGGAGGGGGGGGGGGCAGAAAACATTTTCCCTTTCTTTCCACAATCCACTGTACATGTTTCTTCAATGATTTTGTAACTAAGTTTATTTCTAATGGGCTGTTTGTTCTCAGTAGATAAGTATGGGAAATGTTCTTAATGTAATTTAACTCCTTAAAAGTCCTTAAACTTTATTGTGAAAAGTGAGTTGAAACTCTGTACAAACAAAAATTTCAATTAATTAAAATTTTACATTTCCATTTTTGTGAAATGTATTTTATGCAACATTTTTGCATTTTAATTATTGTGAATATTTTCTAGAATCATTAAAATGTTTTTACCAATTTTGACATGCCTATATAGCTGCTAAAATTTGTAATTTGAACTGCTACAGACATTGTAAATCCTTCTTAACAGTTGGACATCTTTTAGATGTACTTGTGACAGAAGATGGATGTGTTAGATGTACATCTTTTAGATGTAAATTGAATGAATGCTCAAAGGAATTTTTATTAGATTGCTAATTTATATGTTTAATTTGTTGGATATATTATTTGATAGTATTTGGTTGTACTTTAGAAAATAATTGTTTAAGATGTGTACTGAGTAATTCAGATTTCTTCTTCCAGATTGGTAAAAAGCTTTGTGCAGCATATCTCTAAGAAATACATTGTGTGCAGTGACATTTGAATAATAGTATTTATTCTGGTGCAACTTTATTCCTTACAATACATAGCATATGCAAAATGAATCTATACTGATGGGATCAAAAGCCTTACTCTTGGGTTTTATGCATCTTTACATTTTGATATGAATTGAATACTAACTAACTTTTTAAC
Organism: Amaurobius ferox; assembly: GCA_951213105.1. Classification (NCBI taxonomy): domain Eukaryota; kingdom Metazoa; phylum Arthropoda; class Arachnida; order Araneae; family Amaurobiidae; genus Amaurobius; species Amaurobius ferox. The sequence goes on from OX578137.1 coordinate 127,968,571, forward strand.
TGAATCAACTAATTTTTCGGAAATGCCTATGAACATGGTATCTTTTAAACAAATTATAGTAAATAGAATAAAAATTGTTGTGGTTATTTTAATCAATAAACATCAAAAGCCTGTTAATTTTCAAAGTTGTACAAAAAGAAAGCCGTCATTTTTTAAATTTTTTTTCTTAAATTTTTTTACAGAGATGAGCATTTTATAAAATTAAGAGCAATTGATAATATTTACATAATATGAGCATGTGCTATTCTCAAAATATTGCTCATTTTTATATCTACAATGGAAAAAATCATATAAGAAATTAAATAATGTTCACTATTTTCAATTAAGGTTTTATAAGGTCTTTTTGCCAGAAATAAATGGACACCATTAATATTTAGGACTGTATCTGATCTTAAGATATTACATTTTTTTTTTTTTTTTTTTTTTTTTTTTTTTTTTTTTTTTGAAGATCATAATATTTCTTGAAAGTATCAAGTACTATCTATAAAATGGAGTATGTTTATTTTAATGGGTAGTAACAAAAAGCCTATTGATTGTTAAATTGAATTATAATAAAGGTCTAATATGTATTTTATTATTTCCATGCAATATCTAACTTCTTGTTTCTGTAAGTCATGTATTGTACACATATTATTTTTTGTGGGAAATGTAAAATTATTCATATTTTCCCACTCAAGTTAATCAGCATTCTCAGTTATTTCATTATAAATCCAATGTCTTAACCATACTTTTTTTGCCCAACTTATCCTATAACTATTTTCAGGCCATTTCTACAGTGAAGACTGTTATGTGTTCCTGTGTCGATATTGGGTACCATTGGAGGGTCCAGAAAATGATGAAGGGGGGGAAGAAGAGGAAATTCAGGAGGATGGTTATCAGTGTGTCGTATACTTCTGGCAAGGTCGTGAAGCTGGCAATATGGGTTGGCTCACCTTCACTTTCAGGTATGACCTCTAAAAATTAATCTTTTCTAATCTTATTCCATCTGTGAGCTAGTCAATATTTGATCAGTCTATGTACCTTATACATTGTGAAATTTCAATATTTTGGCCCAAGTGAAAGATCAGCAGCAAGAGTAATAAGCAATCTTAGCTTCAATTTTGCTGCTAGCTAGCAAATAGTCATATAATCTGTAGATAACAAAGAGGTCGCCCATAGCGAATTTTTGTGTTCCTATATTTTCTATATGTATCACATTCTTGCTGAAGCCAGAATTGAATATTGATTTTCAACTTCGACCCTTTACCTCTTTTCCTTAGTGCTAACTACATCACTCACTGCTCGTAACTCAATTTTCCAGCATTTTGCATAATAAATAAAGTATTTTTGTTCAAAAGTGAACATAAACACATTGTTCAAAATGTACTGCTAACAGAAAAAAAAAAATCAAATTAGGTGAAAAACTCATATCATCACATTATTTACAAAACACAAATGCCAATTATCACTTGATGAGAAAAATCTGATGTCATGCAAATGCCAATAGACGTTTGATAAGAGAAATGCGCACATTAAGCATCCAGTAGCAAATAGCAGCCTGTTTGAAAATCAAAGATCTGTTAATAATTATTGGAACTAATAACAGATTGTTTTGAAGATTCTAAAATTCAATAGGAGGGGATAGTGGTACCCCCAGGGTTATATCCAAATTAGTGGTGCTCTTTATATATAAAGTGTTGAAGACCCAGACCGTCCGACTCGTCCAAGCACGTGAGCTGTGTTCTTAATAATTATGTGCATATGTTTAAGAGTCACTTTAAAAGGATCATAAATGCACATACACACACGCACATATATATACGAGCCAACGCCCTACCGTGCTGAAAACGCCGTTTCTCGTTAGATCACCGAAGTCAAGCAGCATCAGGCGCGGTTAGTACTTGGGTGGGTTACCACCTGGGAACACCGCGTGCTGTTGGCACATTTCGGGCACGGTAGCCTGGTGGTTTGCGCGCTGGATTTGCACACTGCCACAACTGCCACCGTGTTCATGCGGAGTATGATCACATTAAACATTTGGGTCCATAAGTCCTTCCAAAAGGTTGGTGATAGGGGAAGGAGGGTACGGTCTCTGTGGATGCCTCCCCCACTGGGTTCCGGTCTAAATTGGGTGGCGCTTCCCTGCCGTCCAAACTGTTACCTTACACCTTTCTGGTAGGTCGGATGGTCTGGGTCTCAACAACAACAACACATATATATACAGGGTGTCCCAAAAACATTGACCTCGGCTTTTATTCCTTAAATATTGATCTGTATAATAAATTACTAAGTTGCATAAAAAAAGGTACAGAATTTTATGAAACCAATTAAAATTTTCAAGGGAATTAAATTAAAAAAAATACAAAATTTAAATTTTTATACTGCCCCTGTACAAAAACATTTCCAATGAGTAAAATGTGCCCCATACACTAATAAGGTGATGTACAAAATTTCAGCATGTTATCATAAAAAGTCCCAGAGATATGAAAAGACAAAAATGCTGACTTAAACCACGTTTCGATGCATCGACATGTGTTCTCAGAGGGGAAAAATCATGTCGTCAGATCACGTTTCAGGGGTCATACACAAGTTACGAAAGAAAACAATGATTGCATAAATAAATAATAATTTTGCTATTTATTGGTTCAAAAGTATCTACACTGTGTAGAAATAATAACTTTACACAAAGATTACAAAGCTTGTTCAAAATGTTTTCCATCCATGCCAGAGATCCATTAAAGATAAGAGGCAGATATTATTTGCCTATGATGCATTTCTGCATTGCGTCATTTGCACTCTTGCTGTAAACATTTACATTTTAATTTTGATTAATCCCTCACCAACTTTGTTTAAACATATCTCTGGGACTTTTTATGATAAAATGCTGAAATTTTGTGTGTCACCTTATTAGTGTATGGGGCACAATTTACTCATTGGAAATGTTTTTGTACAGGGACCATGTAAAAATTTAAATTTTGTATTTCTTCAAATTTAATCCCCTGAAAATTTTTATTGATTTCATGAAATTCTGTACCTTTTTTTACGCAACTTTATAATTTATTATATATGTCTAAGATCAATATTTAAGGAATAAAAGCTGAAATCAATGTTTTTGGGAAACCCTGTATATATATATATATTACTGTTCTAGAAGTAAGATTTGTTACATATTATATTTATTACCCTTCTAGTTTGCAAAAGAAGTTTGAATCTTTGTTTGGAGATAAATTGGAGGTTGTTAGGACCTACCAGGTAAATTTTAACATTCGCAATTTTTTTTTTTTTCTATTTTGTAATTTCTATTTTGAATTTCTATAGACTCCCTTACTTTATTTTAGCAACAAGAAAATTTAAAATTCTTGTCCCATTTCAAGAGACATTTTGTTATCCACCGTGGCAAGAGGAAGGACACTAAAAACAGCACAGCGGTTGAAATGTTTCACATTCGATCAAATGGTAGCCCTATATGCACCCGTTGTATTCAAGTGAGTCTGAAACCTCATCAGTTTTTCTTGATTCATTTTTAATAACAGAAATTATTAATACATGTTTATGAACTTATTTATATTAATTCATCTAATATATAAAAGGGATAATTTCAATACATGCTTCTAACTTCAGTATCTCCTGAATCATGCTATAAATTTTAATGTTTTTTTTCTCAAGCAATGGAGCTAAGTCCGGGGAATATTCTGATGTAAGTTTTGAAGCTTTATCCCATTACAACTAAGTGTGGAATTATGAAAATTAGAAACCTGTGTCCTGTTTGGCTATCACAACTGCTTATGACTGGAGAATGGGGCAATGAATTTGCCTACTTTTTCACTTGTTTATTATTACACTTAATAAAAAACAAACTTATGGCTAAAAATATATCTGATTTTTATACCACTGTAATATATAAAAATAAAAATGCTAAGATAATTTTCCAAACTAAATATCTTCTAAAGTGCCCAATCTAATTTGATAAAATTCATTTTTACCAATGATATTAGATCAAAGGAATGTTTTAACATAAATTTTATCTTCCTACACAGCAGAAATTAAAATGTTTGTTTTGTTTATATGTAATGACTGCAAATAATTCAGAAACATCTCAAATATTTACATACTTTTCTTAGTGGTTTATTAAGTTTAATAGAAAGCATATTTATGGCTAAAATGCATCAGAATATTTTGTACTGCATTTTATTTCAGTATTATTTCGGGCAACTATATAACAATTTATATAAAGGCATTATTTTTATGTTATGCCCGGAATAGTTTCTTAATTTTATGCAATACTCTGTTATAAAGCAAAAGTCACTTCACTGTAATCCTGGATGCCGAGAATTTTATTAACAGTTTGTGGGGCTAATTTAATGCTCTGCATCATTACTAGATTCAAAGTAAATTGTTCTACTAGAAAAACTTAAAAATCCTTGCTTTAAGGACTTTTATTAAGGACATCTATCTCATCACCTTCACTGTGCTGACAGGTGGAGATGACCATGAAATCATGGTACATGAGTGATTGATAATTAGTTGAGCACTTTCATGCTTGTGTGCAAGATCCTGTTATAAGGCAGAAGTCCCTACACTGTGATCATGTATTGATATCCATGAAATAGCAAATATATAATAAGTATGCAAAATTTAAAACGATAGGCATGAAATGACATTTGAAAGTCAATAATGCAATAGCAAGTTTTCATGTTATCATGTAAATGCCATTATATTATGATGAATTTGACACTTTTTCACAATTTTTATATTTAAATTTCTATTTATTTACTCACTAAAATAATTCAAATTGTATGAAGAATCCCACCCCCAGAGTCGACAAACTTTTAGATAATATTCATTTTTTTATATTTGCTCAAAATTAATAATATATATTCAATACTTCAAATAATTAATTGCATTCCATTATTAAATATTGCTTAGAACCTGTGAGCTTTATTCCTTTATGCATATTTATTCGTATCATATATTTACTTTTAGGTAAATCCTGATGCAGGTCTTTTGAATTCTGCATTTTGGTATGTATTTTTCATTAAAAATACAACATTTGCTTGATTTTAAATATGAATTATGTTTATTTAAATATGCATTTTACAGAAATTAATAACACTAGATAGCTTTGTATTATAAGCTAAACATTTGTCTCTTTTATTATCATCATGTTCGTAGTTATAATTTCTGAGATTAAATTACTGATTGCATTAGTGGTTATTCATTTTTTTTTTTTTTTTTTTTATGAATTTCTGACTGAATTGTGCATTAACTTCAAAAATTGCATTTCAATATTAATAAACAATGTGTTTGTTCAACTTCATTTATTACTGAACAAATTAAATTTTTACTGTGGGTAAATGTTTGTAAATAAGGAACTGTAAAAGTAAAAGTGGTAATTATTGTAATTTTCAGAAGAGCATTTCTGCAGTCTTTATTTATTGGCATTTACCCACATGAAATTGCATTTTCAGTGTATCTTGACATTAATGTCTCTATCCTAGTTTACTCCTATAAGAGAGCAGCACAATTAATGCACAATGGAATGCAATTTGCTTCTGGAAAGCTGTAAGAAAAACATTACTGGTTCAGTAACGCTGTTTGCAAACATTGAGTGTAATTAAATTTCTACCAAAAGTTAGTAGCTACCTGGGCTCAGAAAAAACATCACACAGTGTTTGATATGTTTTATCTAAATGAACTTATTCTGTCTATTCTAAATAAATAGCCTTAATTTGTTATGTATATATTAGAGTATAAAACTGTATTAAAATATTGCACTTCTTTTTTTGCAGCTATATTCTTAAAGTGCCTTTTGATAAAGTGAACAATTCTGGCATCGCCTATGTTTGGATTGGTTCTAAAAGTGATGAAGAGGAAGCTAGACTAGCTGAAGAAATTGCAAATAACCTTTATGACACTGTAAGTTAACTTTTGTTTTCTTTTAGTTACAAAAAATATTACCATTGTGTAGTACATGCTATATGAAAGTAATTTAAAAGCTTTCTCTTACTGTGTTCTAAGATTGCAATAATAAGTAAAAGAAAAATAATTAAATGAATTGAATGAAGGTAATTATTTTGTAATGGAACTAAGAATTAATATTCTTTTAGGAGACTCATAGTATTCAAGTGCTTAATGAAGGAGAAGAGCCAGAAAATTTCTTCTGGGTTGCTTTAGGTGGAAGAAAACCATATGATAAGGTATTTTTTGTGGTTCTTTTGGATCATTGGCTGTTTATCAAAAACAGACTATCCTAAGTTGTGAGATATTTGGGTCATTCTCAGAAAAATGTCAAATTCATGTCCCTAAGACTCTTAGTTTTATGTTTCAAAATACACAAATATGATCTTCTTATTAAAGCATTTTAAATTCATTCTAATATTTATAAAATATAGTCCATGAAAAAATTAGTCAATAGAGATTTACTTTAAAATTTATTTGAAATCCAAAATGGCATATTGATTTGATAATACAGATTTCTTTAAACAATGTTAATTGTGTACCTGGTATAAGTATACATATATAATTTCTCTCTCATAAAGCCAAAAGTACAAATTTCAATGTTTTCATAAAAAAAATTTCAGCACATAATTAAAGTCATTTAAATTAGAATGTACAGAAAACTTTTAAAGTAGAATTTGAACTGTTAACTTGAAGTCATAATTTTGAAAATTTTAGCTAATAATGTTATTTTTCGTTATTTTGAAATGAGATAAGGTGATAAGGTTTTATTTTGAAATGAGATAAGGCTGATTATGCAAAGAGCACAATTGACATTTAAAGGAAGAAAAATTTTCAAATCATGAGATTTCTCTGCATTTGAATAGAAGTAGCAAGATTAAGAGGAATTATTTAAGTATTCCCGTGTAAAAACCAGAGCGCTTTTGGGTATCATCATACCCTTCCTCAGAGGCGTTAAATAAAAAATCATGCCAACATGCTTAAATACTGGCAAGTTGAATTTGCATATTACAAAATTGGCATCACTACTTAACATGTTTTATACATCCACACAAAATCACCAAAAACAGATTTAAAAATTATAAATACAAGAAAGACAAAAAGTTGTAATTCAGTGTAACCACAAATATACACACGTAAAAAATTTGAAATACTTTTAAGTTTTAGAGTTAACTTTGTAAAGGTTTGACTTGCATGGAATCGAGAACGAGTCTCCAGACTTAACTTAAAATATGGACAGGGTCAAAATTACAGATAGAGGTGCGATATAGATGAATAAAGAGGAATTCATAAAGTAAAATAGACTAGGGGTTATTACAGCTGATCAAAAGAAAATAATTTTTGAAAAGGAGTTGAAAGTTATGATTAATCACTAATTGGACAAGAGCAGTCGACTGCCTACCATTTTTAATGTCTCTAGCATGTTCAACTAACCGTAAACCAACTGTACGTTTAGTGCTACCAATATGAAACTTATAAACATTATCTGGAGAAAGAAAGGGTACTACATATACCCCAGTATGGCGTTTAAAGTTATCTTTATCCCTAAATTTATCAGTTCGAATACGATTAAACAAAGTACCGTCGAGTGAGCGGATCTACAATTAAACTCGGTGCAAAATTTGATAAGGGGACCAAAAATTTTTGGTTGGTATGGAAAACTAGCTTTAAACGGCAAAATATCATTAATGGGAATAAGTTTAGAATTGGGTTGAATAAAATTACGGTGAATATTTGAAAAGATTTGATAAACAAACTCAAAAGAGTAACTGGCATCCTAGCCAAGTTTAAAGATGAAATCAATTTCACTGTTTAACCCTTTTGCGGCGGTTGGCACGTCCGCGTGTCGGCTGAGAACTTGCATTCAATGACGGACGACACGCATTCGTGATGGAGAAAACTTTACCCTAAATGGCGAGTGGCACGTATGCGTGTTTTCACATGGAACGTTTTAATTTGTCTACTAGATGGCGTTACAACAATTGGAAACAACTTTAATGTATTTTGCAGATAATTGACCTTGGCATAAGGAGGATCCAATGAATTATTTCTCTATTTGGAGCGGTGAAACATGGTTTTGTAATATAAACAAATAGAGCACTTCTCGCAGCATCAACAATTTTATAATTGAGTTTCAGGTCTTGTTTCGATTTCAGCTTTATGATTTCGTTGGTGAATCATAGGAATATAAGAGAGTATTTTTTTTTGTTTGGGTTTTAGAGGCAATGAAATTACTCGTTTATTTCGGATAAAAAAATGGGAGCAACTAACGAGTATTTTGTATTCAGATTTGTATGAAAAATATACATCAAATAGAAAATAAATATTTCTTTTATTCCTGAAAAAATTAGATTTCTATGTTGAATAGGTGATTTTTAGTGAATTTTTTTCGAAAGTTAGGCTTAGTGCAAAAAAATTGCCATCTCCTGGGAACAGTTCAGAAGCGAAGCGCTCCGTCCTTTGGGCCGCGGCAGTTCCGGAATGCTGCCATCGGGAAAGGGTTAAAGATGAAATAGTAGAACAAGTATTAAAAGCGCGGTTAAAATATGCATTAAAGGAAGCTTTTTTAGACGAGATAAACTGATGTTTAAAATCTAATTTGTCATTCATTTATTATTTGAATCGCTTTGAAGATATGACATGTTGCCGCCATTAGTATAGTGATAAAAAAGCCTATTTTAGTTAAATCCTGTACAATACAGCACTTTTATCTGAAAAATAATTCTCATGCCAAAAGTAAAGTCATATTTTTACTTTAAAGAGTAATTTTTACAAAATTATAATAAAGAAACTTTATTTTTTACTGAATTTTAAACTTGATGTTCCCAATTGATCCGATTTGGTAAATGTTCTCGATTGGGAAGTTCAATGTTGTTGATGTTGTTGTTGAGGCCCAGACCGTCCGACCTACCAGAAAGGTGTAAGGTAACTGTTTGGACGGTTTTGAAGTGCCACCCAATTTAGACCGGAACCCAGTGGGGGAGGCATCCGCAAGGACCGTACCCTCCTTCCCCTACCACCAACCTCTTGGAAGGACTTACGGACCCACATGTTTAACGTGATCATACTCCGCGTGAACACGGCGGCATTTTTGGCAGTCGCTGGAATCGAACCCGGGCCTACCGAGTGCAACTCCAGCACGCTAACCACTGGGCTACTGCGCCCGGGGAAGTTTGATGTGTAAAAGGTTGCTGTAATTTTCTCCCAATGATGGAGGTTATGACTGCAAGTCTTTCATATGCCTGCAACTTATTCTATTTTCAGATCTACCCAAGCCAAATGAAATGGTAAAGAAAATAAAAGACAATCTATCTTAAGATTAATGTATGCAATGTTCAATCTGTTATTAAAACCTTTAACTAGTTTTGAAATAATGAGCATCAAATCTTTCCCTTCTTCTGCTCATTTATTGCTTCAGAATGTGCTTATGAAATTAAAGTTTAAGCATGTTTATATATTTCACTCTTAGTCTCTGAATCAAGAATTATTCCTTAGGGCCCTGCATCCATCTGAATTTTATATGCAGGGAGGGAAATTGCTCCAACAAATATGTTTAACTTTGGGATTGATTCTGCAAAGCAATGAATCTCACCTTTTACTGGTGCTTCTGTTAAAGGCATCTAAAAAAAAAAGTCCATTCATTGCTACAAGAAAGTGCAATTTGTGTCTATTCAACCAGTATGGTGAGGGACGTAGATGCCTTTGCGGCATATTCTTTTCAGATTGTAAGGTACCAAGTGCAGTGGTAGCAGCATTACTTTTACTCATTACTGCCCAATCTTGGTTATTATTCCAAATAATTTTTAGATGAATCTGCATACTATAATAATTAATGTTAACTTGTGTGAGTATGCAATTTAAACATCCTATAATATTAAATACTTTTTTTTTTACTTAAATCTTGACTCTGCTCATGAGTTTAATTTTAGAGGAATTTGTTTCTAAAACTTTCCAACATAGTTAAAAAATATTTATGACCTTGGTCATTCTGTTTGTCTGCCTGTCTTTTCACACGATAACTGCCGTAAAAATGACTTTATCGAAATGGAATTTTAGTATGTGGTTAAGACTGTGGGATGTTTGGGAATGAAAATGAAAAATATTCCCCGATTAGTTTCGGATTTAACCTGGGTAAAAAAAATGAAATACATTAAACCTCATGGGACTTAATTTTTCAAACATTTTTTAAGTGTAGTTAAAATTCACAAATTGCTTAAAAAAATTTTTAGAAAATATTCAAATTTTCACATAAAATGTTTTTAAAATAATTCAGCAAAATATGTTGGGTAGTTTTTAAAATAAAAATTAAAATAATAATTACAATCATGATACATGAAGAGATCACTTGACTCATTGAAAAATAAAATATCGCTTCCATTTTTTCTGCTGATACCATAGATGTTTAAAAATCGTTTACATTTTTATTTAGTGTTACATTCATCATACAACTGCTTCATTTTTGTATATGATCTGTGTATCTAAATTCTTTGCTGACGCAATTTCAATATTTTTTATTTTAAATGATCACTGAACTTTTATTATTCCTACAACAAAGCACATGCAGAATGTAAACAAATTAAGTGATTGTAAGGTGAGTTGTATAAGAATTGCTCAATTGTTTTTCATTTAATATTATTTAGCTCTGGACTCTGGAATATAAGTGATATAAATGAAATATTCATTGATTTTACATAGAGAGGCAGAAAATTTTTATTTCGATGATGTCATTTGAATAAAGTTCATTTTGTGTAACTAGCATTGTCTGTTTTGATGAAATTTAAAGTTTTCAAGTTCAATAAATTACTGTAGTACTGTGATAATTTAAAAAATATCAGGGCCAAATGTATCACATTTTAGAGATGTTTAAAAAAAAAATACATTTCAGTTGGAAAGTGTTTCATAATCAATGCTTTATCCATGATTGATCTTTCTTGTTGTGATTTGTGACTGTTTCTGTTTAATCCTATATAGGATGCTGAATTTATGAATCATACACGATTGTTCCGATGCTCCAATGAAAAGGGATATTTCTCCATATCTGAGAAGTGCTCTGACTTTTGCCAAGATGACCTTGCAGATGATGACATCATGATATTGGATAATGGAACACAAGCCTTTATTTGGGTTGGTGCAAAGTGCAGCGAGGTGGAAATTAAGTTAGCTTACAAAAGTGCTCAGGTAAACATGTCTGAAGATGATGATTCTTTAAATTTTTTATTTGAATTTTTTATTGCAGTACTTTTGTATATCATTTTTAATAAATTAGTCAAAATAATTGATTTATACAATGTTAAATTTTATTTGGGTTTATGTATTTATATATTCATAACTGACACGAAGCTAACTTTGTTTTTTATAGAGAAAAAATATATTTGATGAATCTTTGTATATCATTTTTAAAAAAAAATAAAGTTAAGCAAAGTAATCAATTTAGGCAATATTGAATTTTGTGTGTATTTATGTATAATGTACTCATAACTGGTATAAGAGCTAACCTTACTATCTGTAAGAATATTTTCATAGTTATTTGTGGTTCTGTTAAGTGTTATGCATTCATATTCACCATTTCATATACATGATTGGAGATGAAATTTAATTTAATAGTAAACTTTTTAATAGTAATATTATTAATGAACAAATTTTGATATTGTGTGAAATAATAACACAAATTAGAATTTCCTTATTACTTGATTTCTCTTAAAATCGTTAAGCTTAATGCTGTTACCATTTAAAAGAAGCATAAAAAATTTCATTTACTTGATTATTTTAAGAAATATGCTTCTTGTATATTTAAAATGGCAATATATTTTTTTAATTTAACATAAAATTTTGTATATAATTTTTTTCTGATTATCTAGAAAAACTGTTTAAAAAATTCAAGATGCTCTCCTAGTTTGAGTTTCTCAATAATCATTACACTTTTAACATTTAATGATTGAAAAATTTGTGCTGAATTTTTGTTTGATTTCCTCGATTTGTTTGAGAAATATAGGATTTCATGTGATAAATAAAAAAAAACTTCAAATATCCCAAGAAAAACTCTCATTAACTTCTAAACAGTGACATTCATTCATTTTGAGTTAAAATTATTTACAAAATATTTACTCATTTGATAACAGTGGGTTTATTTTATATATTACATAAATTTTGCTATTTTAGATCAAAACTGTTGGGACATTATTTTCCTTCAACTAACTGTAACTTAACCTTAAGGTGAAGCTGTAACTGTGGACTGTAACGGGTAAAGGTGTGAATATAAAAAAGGGTGAAATGGATGGTTACGGCAGACGGGAAAAGGAGGAAAGCATTATGGTAGTGGATATGTGCTATGTATTGTCGCAGGACGTGAATTCTAATTTATTATGTAACCTAAGATAGGTATTTAAGTTTGTTAATAAATATTTATGTTATCAAAGATGGCTCTTCATATCACTCAAGAAATGCTACAAAGGGTTATAGGCCCAGTCTCTACACTAAATTAAAAGTGCGTAGTACGCGCTACTGTGCAAAAATGGCGGAGCAAGCAATTCCTAGATTTAACGGAAACAACTTTAATAGTTGGAAGTACCATATTAAAAGTATACTTGAGGGAAAAGGATTAGGCTTGTATCTAACGGAAAATCTGCCAGAAAAGAAAGCAGAACTAACTGAGTGGAAGAAATATGATTCTCAAGCAAGAGGAATTATTACATGCACGTTAAGTGATATGCAAGTTTACTTGATTCTTACTTGTAATACTTCCAAGGAAATTTGGACTTCCCTAAGCAACAGGTATGAAGGTGATCTGAAAAGAAGAAGAATAGAAGCAAGAACCAATGTGCCATGATTACAGATGGAAAGGAACAAAAACTGGAACGACTATCTGTTGAGAGACGAGAAATTGCTGGAAAGTGCACGTATATTGGATGCAAATATAGATGATGAAGAATTTATAAGAACTTTGATCAAGGGACTCCTGCCAAAGTATAATTAATCACAATGCAATTTGACAACTTTCAGGAAGCTACCATTTCTAATGTTCATCGAATTTTCAAGTTGCACGAGGAAAGATCTAACGAAGGTGAAAAGGCAATCTCGTCTGTTCAGAATAACAGAAGATATAGAAGTTCGAAATCATACGATGAAAAGCGGTTTGAACAAATTTATAGCAGAAAAATTTTATGCTATATTTGTAATAAAACTGGTCATAAAGCCGTGAATTGTTGGCATAATCCAGCTAATCGACGAAAATCAAGTTTTTTGAAGGATGGTTCTAAACAAGCAAATGAGAGAGGATTTTTAGAATCAAAAATTATGTGCGACAGAAATGGATCAAAAAGAGCTTTAAAAGCTACAGAAGGTGTATTACAAGCCAGATGGGTCTTAGACAGTAAAGCAACTAGTCATATGACTAAAAATCTTGACTGCTTAAATGAAGTACAAAAAGATAAAATAAATGTTTTGTTAGCTGACGATAGCAGTATATCTTCTCAAGTAAAAGGATCCATGACATTACAAGAAGTGGAAAATTTAATTCTGATATAGTGCTAAAGGATGTACTTTATGTACCTAAACTATAAAGTAATCTGATATCTGTTCGAAAATTGACAGATGGTAATATGAATGTTTTATTTGATGAATCTGGAGGGCATATTTTAGATAGGAAAGGCAATACAATATTAAGTACAAAACGATCGGAATTTTACGTTGCTGATTTGAAAGCGATCAAGGATAAGAATTTTATTTACAAAGTGGGTAAAAGCACTTGTTGAGAAATGTGGCATAAACGATTAGGCCATATTAATGAAAGATATATGAAACTTATGTTAAAAAATTCAATGGTATATAACTTTGAGTGTAAGCAAGAGTCAAATTCGAGTGATTGTAGTACTTGCATTCAAGCGAAATATGCTAGAAAACCATTTAAAGAAGTAATTGGTGAGCAATCAAAAATGCCTTTGGAACTTCTCCATATGGACTTAATCGGTCCAATACAAGAAGCTTCTTTAGGAGGAGCTAAATATGTTTTAGCAGTAGTGGACGATTTTTCAAGGAAAGTATTTACAAAATTTCTAAAGTCAAAAGTGGATGTTTTCGAAACATTCAAATATTTGATATTTAAACCTGAAAACAATACTAGAAAAAATGTTCAGAAAATCAGGAGTGATATTGAAATGGAATTTTTAAATGCAGAAATGGACCATTTTTGTAAAAGTAAAGGTATTGATCATCAAAAAACAACATACCAAGCCAAAATGGTCAAAGTGAAAGAGCAAACAGAACTTTAATTGAAGGTACGCAAGCCTTATTAATAGAAGCTAATTTACCTATCAAATTTTGGGCAGGGGCCATTAATATCTTTATTTATATAAGAAACAGAACTCCTTCAAAATCACAAAATAAGAACACACCAGATGAACTTTTTACTGGAAGGAAACCAAGTGTTTCATACGTTCGAGTATTTGGATGTCAAGCTCATTATTTGAAACTAAAGCACAAAAGAAGCAAGTTTGATAAAATTACAGACGTTGAAATATTCGTGGGATATTCTGAATCAAGAAAAGCATATAGAATCTGGAATCCTAAAAATCAAGACATAGTGGAATCTCGAGATATTAGATTCCTTGAAGAAACTAAAGGAAATGAACTTCTTGAATGAAATTGAGTATATTCAGATTACCCGGAAAAAGTATTAGATTTTAGTAAAAATCTGTTTGATCAAGACAATTTTGATGCAGATGAAGAAGAATCGACTAGTGTTGAAACCGATCAACCGGGAAATGATCCTGATCCTGATAATGGTTGTACAACTCACAGTTTAAGACCTCACACTAAAATTATAAATTATAACGAATCCTTTGAAAGTGATGATGAAGCTGTTGATCCAGATTATTATCCGGATCAAACCATACTAAAGGCGAGAGATCGACAAAATATACCGTCAAGTTATGAGGAACCTGTATGTTCTGATCAAAGGGAAAATTGGATAGAAGTAGTGGATAAAGAAATGGAATGGCTAAAATTTCATAATGTTTGGACTTATGAAAAGATTCCAGAAGGAATCAAACCAATAAACTATAAATGGGTATACAGCATTAAAAACACCCCAGAAGCATCTAACATGATGTATAAAGTGTAATTAGTAGCAATCGGCTGTTCTCAGAGGTTTGGAGTAGATTATACTGAAACTTTTTCACAGTTATTAAAACTGATAGCTTAAAAACACTTTTAGCATTTGCATTTATGAAGAATTAAAAAATTAATTTTTATGATGTTGAAACTGCTTATTTGTATGGAAAGTTAACTGAGACTATTTACATGGAAGAACCCAAAGGATATGAACATAGAAAGAATAAAAATATGGTGTGTAAATTACACCAAATTATTTACAGGTTAAAACAGTCTGGTAAAGTGTGGTATGATACTTTTTCTGATTACTTACTAAAGTGTGGATTCAAAGTCTTTAAGTCTGACAAGTGTGTTTTCAACTACGAAAAGGGAAATTTTCGATTAATCATTGGAATTTACGTAGATGATCTGATAATTATAAATTCTGATGGTGAAATTTTAGATTATATAATTAGAAAATTGAAAGAAAATTTTAAACTAAAGGAAAACATTAATATTAAAAATTTCCTAGGATTAGAAATTTCAGTAGAAGAAAATCAAATGATCATCAAACAAGAAGCTTATGTAGATGAAATATTAAAGAGATTTAAAATGCAAGATTGTAACAGCATTACAACACCAATGGATATAAATGTGGACTTTGACAATTATGAAACTTCAGAAAAATGTGATCCACACAAACATCAGGAAATTATTTGTTCATTATTGTACCTCGGAATGAAATTGAGACTGGACATCACGTATGCTTTAGCAACCTTGTCAAAGTACAATAAGGATTCAAGAGTTATACATATGACTGCTGTTAAGAGAATTCTGTTAAGAGAATACTACAAAAACAAAAAATTTCTTTAAAATGATGTGTGTAAGTATCTTATAAATAATAGCACTCACTTTTATATTACATAGTACTGTTTTAGTAACAATTTTATGTCTCCCCCCCCCCCCTTCCAAAAAAAAATGACGGTTTTCCATTTGTTCAATCTCTTTGAAAATTAGACTTCTGACAGTCATTGATTAAAATAATCGTACCCAATTTTATTCGATTTTCTCGATTTGTTTGAGAGATATTGTGAAGAACAGAAAGACAAACACACCTACACACATCTTTGAAAAAATAGTAGATTTAATGTCATGGATGCATTCAAAATGTGTAGATTCATCAAAATCTAAAAGTCATCTAAACTTTTGGCCCCATCATAATACTTTCCCATTACTTTGTATTGTAGAGAAAGTAATAATAATTGGGATTGTGTGAAAAGTTATACCTATCGAAATTAGATTTCTTTTATTGCTGTTACACACAAAGTTTTACAGTCCTTAAAAAGTCATTTTTTTCATTTTTAAAGGCCCTGAAAAGTATCTATTTATCATCAAAGATCTTTATAGTACTTGTTTTTTTTTTATCAAAGGTCTTTAAAAATTCTTATTTTTCCCTATAAATTTTCCTACTAGAAAAATGACAATTTCAGCAAAATTTTGCATTTTTTTTTCTTCTGGAAAAATACAATTTCAGCAAAATTTTGCATTTTTTTCCTGTGAAAAAATGATGATTTCATCAAAAATATGTAATATTTTTCCTGTGGAAAATAACAATTTCAGATAAAATAAGCTACTTAAAACAAGTACAATAGCCATATAAAACTACTGGTTTGCCATGTATATATTACTATAACATAAAAATTCATATTTTTTTATTATTTTCTTTGTATAACATCTTGCTTGTACCTTGCTAAAATATGCATGTTTAAATGCATTTTGGGTTTTTAAAAAGTACTTATTTTTTGTTACTTGTAAAGAGTGGGAACCTTGTGCACAAGAAACCATGTATTTCAAAACTTTGTACAAAATTGTATTTAGTACTTTAACAAATATTAATTTGTATATTTAATTTATTTAATTTTTTTGTTTCAGGTCTATGTTCAGAGTATAAGGGCTAAGCATCAAGGACAACCCAGGAAACTCATGCTGACTCTTAAAGGAAAAGAATCAAAAAGATTCACCAAATGCTTCCATGGCTGGGGAAAACATAAAACTGTTGTGGAATAAAAAATTCTTAGATGCAAATTAATTTATTAAGAAACAAAAATGTTTTTCGCTGCTTCACATGGATTTGAACTCTGAATGGGTGCATTCTGTGAAATGAATTATCAAGAATCATTTCTTATTTTTTAAAATTTGAAAATTAATGTTTCTATCTAAAATTGCCTCTTTTCAGATTGACAATTTTAAATGACAGCATAAATTAACCAATCTTTTATTTAATTTCTGTATTAGTATCCCAATGCTGTTTAATGGTAACATAATATCAATCAAAATCTGAAATACAACTGATATATACGAAAGATTTTCTTAGGTAAAGAGTGATTATAGTTAAACTATTCCTGTAAAAGCCTTGTCCAAAGGTTATTGATCAAAAGTATTCCAAACTCAGTAGAAATATACATCAAAACATCTGAAAGGAAATTTATGAAAATAATGGTTTGAAACATCACAAGAAAGATATTGAATGGTTGTAAAACACACCAAAATGATTGATTACCAAGTATAGAATTTTGATGTAAACCTTGATATGTGATCAATACATTTATTGTTTTTCTGTGTTGATTTCCCAACCACATCAAATATTTACATACAATAAATCAAGCTGCTGCTTGTATGATAAAAGCTTGCAAGAATCCCTTGAATAAAGATGGCATATGTCAGTATGGTGACGACAATTTCTTTTAGGACATTATAATCCCCTTCTTCGGGCCAAATAAACAGGTAGAACAGTATGCCAGTATTTCAACATTGTGGGAGTCATATTTTTTTTTATGAGAAAGACTACCATAAAACTTCCCTGTAGGACCTATAAATTTGATTGACCACTGGTATAAATTTTTGAAATAAATATTTTTTCTGAGAAATCACTTCAGCGTGTTTTGAAGAGAATTTTTGCTAAGTTTAGCTGAGATTTGAGTGCTAGTTAAGTCTGCAAAAGACTCTGATTTTATTGATTTAAAAAATGGCTAAAATGAGAAATTGAATAATTAACACTAAAAATATTATTTAAAGCATTCTTTCTGAGTATTAGGAAGCACCTGGAAGTACTTTGCAAAAGCCTCTGAATACCATACTCACGGACCTTCATTTTTTATGTATATACAGGGTGTCCCAAAAAGATTGAAACACGCTTTAATTCTTTACCTGTTGAAGATAAGTGGGCAAAGTAAATTGCAAAAATGTTGAAAGTAAGGTAGGAAATAAGACTATGTTAATGAAATAGTCCTTCCATTAATTTTCAAAAAGTTACACTTTTTAAATTTTTATATGACCCCCTTAGACAAATTTGGTCAATCAGAAAATTTTTATTTTTAATACAACGAGATCATTAAAAAACCCCACATATCTGTATCTTTAAAATTGAGTGAGTTATATTTAATTGAAAATTGAACGTTGGGAATGGGGACCATATATCAAATTAGAATGTAAATTTGTGACATATCACAAAAAAGATAAAACTGGAAACGTGTAGTGACTATCACTGTTTTATATGATTTCTGTCTGTGTAATGCTTTATTTAGATGCATTTTTGATAAAAAATTTTGACACATATTAACGTATTTTTGATCTAAACAATTTCCATCGTCAGTTTGTTTATGACCCCTATTTTCACTGATGAAACAGCCTTTCACATGACGGAAAAGTGTCGTAAATTAGATTTTTCTTTTATCATAATTCAGTTGATTTTAAAGATACAGATATGCAGTATTTTTTTAATGATCTTGTTGCATTAAAAATACAAATTTTCTGATTGATCAAATTTGTCTAAGGAAATTGTATAAAAATTAAAAAAGTGTAACCTTTCGAAAATTAATGGGAGGACTATTTCATTAATGTAGTCTTATTTCCTATCTTGCTTTCAACATTTTTGCAATTTACATTGGCCACTTATCTCCAACAGGTAAAAAAATTAAAGCGCTTTTCAATCTTTTTAGGACATCCTGTATATAAGCAATGCGTACACACACATTGAAAATTGAAATGCATTCTGGCAATTTTGTTTGATACAGTTGGTTAATATATGTTATAATGAATATCTCTATTAATACAACTTAAATAATATAAACTTTCTATTTAATGTATGCGATATATTTTTCATTCTGATATTATTGATCTATTTTTAAATTGCACAATTCTTGTTTGCCTACTATTAATTTCTTTAATGTGCAATGCAAGTATAATTGTTGAAGTTTCCTCAAAAAGTTGCTATTCATAAGAAAGTTGTTTAGAATATTATTAATCTTCACATTAAAAAATCATAACATATAAGGTAGTTGCATTTACAAATAAAATACCATGCACAACTACAAATTAATTTTTATAATTCTACAAAATTTCAATTTTTTAGGACCTAAATTATGAGTCTTGACATGCTGTTACATGTTAGTTAAGGTCTTAAATTTAAAATTTTCATTTCTTTTTAATATACTGTTCAAAAAGCACTAGATGTATTATTTTCCTTTGTAATATTTAATGTGTTATGTGTTCAAAATTTATTTGTTTTTCCAAAATATTTATGTGGGGAATATTATATAAGTAGATGCCAGAAACGATCATGCTGACATAATTACTTTATAGATCATACTTTTGACAAGAATGTTACATGCAAAACATGCATTTTAGATAAGATTTTTTTTTTTCGTTCCTTGTATCATGTTGTTCAGTGGTTCTCAATCGTAGGTACATTGCATTACTATTATTTTTATTTATTTATGCAGTTTTATTTGTTTATTTTAATACTAGCCGCCTTTGGCGACCAGCCTGTTCGCTACCCTTGAAAATTCTGACCGTGGCAAACTCGTTGGCGCGACCTACCAGAAAGGTGTAAGGTAACTGCTTGGAAGGCCAGGAAGTGCCACACAATTTAGACCGGAACCCAATGGGGGAGGCATCCAAAGAGACCTTACCCTCCTTCCCCTACCACAAACCTCTCGGAAGGACTTGCAGTCCCACATGTTTAACGTGATCGTACTCCGCGTGAACACGGCTGCAGTTTTGGCAATGGCGGGAATCGAACCCGGGCCTACCGAGTGAAATTCCCGCGCGCTAACCACTGGGCTACCGTGCCATCCGCGACAATCACCATAACTTTATTTTTATTCGGCAATTTTGGGAATCGAACCCGGGCCTACCAAGTGCAAATCCCGCGCACTAACCACTGGGGTACTTCACCCTCCGCGATATTCTTCATAACTTTCTTTTTATTCACCCAATTTAGACCGGAACCAAGTGGGAGAAGCATCCACAGGGACCGTACCCTTCTTCCCCTACCACCAACCTCTCGGAAGGACTTACAGACCCACATGTTTAACGTGATCGTACTCCGCGTAAACACGGCGGCAATTTTGGGAATCGAACCCGGGCCTACCGAGTGCAATTTCCGCGCGCTAACCATTGGGCTACTTTGCCCTACGCGACAATTTCCATAACTTTCTTTTTATTCATCCAATTTAGACCGTACCCTCCTTCCCCTACCACCAACTTCTCGGAAGGACTCACGGACCCACATGTTTAACGTGATCGTACTCCGCGTAAACACGGCGGCAATTTTGGGAATCGAACCCGGGCCTACTGAGTGCAATTCCCGCGCGCTAACCACTGGGCTTCTTCGCCCCCAGCGACTATCTCCATAACATTCTTTTTATTTACCCAATTTAGAACGGAACCCAGTGGGAGAGGCATCCACAGGGACCGTACCCTCCTTCCCCTACCACCAACCTCTCGGAAGGACTTCCGGACCCACATGTTTATCGTGATCGTACTCCGCGTGAACACGGCGGCAGTTTTGGAAGTGGCGGGAATCGAACCCGGGCCTACCGAGTGCAATTCCTGAGCGCTAACCACTGGGCTGCCTCGCCCTCCGCAACTTTCTTTATATTCACCCAATTTAGACGGGAAACCTGTGAGGGAGGCATCCACAGGGACCGTACCCTCCTTCCCCTACCACCAACCTCTCGGAAGGACTTCCGGACCCACATGTTTATCGTGATCGTACTCCGCGTGAACACGGCGGCAGTTTTGGAAGTGGCGGGAATCGAACCCGGGCCTACCGAGTGCAATTCCTGAGCGCTAACCACTGGGCTGCCTCGCCCTCCGCAACTTTCTTTATATTCACCCAATTTAGACGGGAACCCTGTGAGGGAGGCATCCACAGGGACCGTACCCTCCTTCCCCTACCACCAACCTCTCGGAAGGACTTCCGGACCCACATGTTTATCGTGATCGTACTCCGCGTGAACACGGCGGCAGTTTTGGAAGTGGCGGGAATCGAACCCGGGCCTACCGAGTGCAATTCCTGAGCGCTAACCACTGGGCTGCCTCGCCCTCCGCAACTTTCTTTATATTCACCCAATTTAGACGGGAACCCTGTGAAGGAGGCATCCACAGGGACCGTACCCTCCTTCCCCTACCACCAACCTCTCGGAAGGACTTACGGGCCCACATGTTTAACGTGATCGTATTCCGCGTGAACACTTCGGCAGTTTTGGCAGTGGCGGGAATCGTACCCGGGCCTACCGCTAACTTCCCGCGCGCTAATTTACAATTTAAAATGACCATATGCTCTCTAAGCTCTTAATTCCATCATCCTCATTCCATTGTTCCATCATTTAAAATATCCATAAAATTTAAATATCCATCGTTCCATCATTTAAAATATCCATAAAATTAAAATATCCATCGTTCCATCATTTAAAATATCCATAAAATTAAAATATCCATTTAAAAAATCCATATCGTTCCATCATTTAAAATATAAATATAATAATTTCTACAGTGCATATGTTAAGCTCTTATTTCATTTAAAATCGGAAGCGCGGGAAACGGAAAGTAAAAACTAATTCGGTTTCTTATTGTCCCACCCATCGCTATACATATACAGAACCGTGACGTCACCTCCACCTTGACGTCCCCACCCACCACCTTCCTTCCTTCAGCGGTGGAGAAATGAAGCGGCACGCCGAGCGGAACGCCGAGAAATCGAAATTCGGAAACTTTTAAAATCCCGATCCTGTGGGCAATACGGAATATTTCCTGACCAGATTGGACTTGTAAGAATGCCAGATGTTTGACCTTTCTGAAAATGTAAATTATTAGTCGAAATTATGAGTACTTTTCACGATGCGAGAATTTAAAAACCAAAAATCGTTTTCTTGAGCAAAAAGTGACTTTTGTTTTAAAATCTTTAAAAAATATTAGAAATCGAAATTCAGATTTGAAATTGATATATTTTTACTCAAAATTCTCTGCTCTTTCCGATGGTGTAATTTGTTTTTTTCTACGATGTCTGGATCGTGGAGAAAAAAGGGCAAAAAGGCAAAAAACGGTCGAAATCGCATAAAACATTAAATAAATAAAAAAATAATTAAAATTTTAAAAATCGGTTTTCACGTGTCCCCTTCCCTCCCCCCCGGGTCTCCGATTGCCAAATTTCGTAGCTCTCCGACGCGCGGTCGCGAAACGTATAGTGTATAAGACAGACAGACAGACAGACACACACACACACAAACAGACATTGCCTTTTATTATTTAAGACTAGCCGCCTTTGGCGACCAGCCTGTTCGCTACCCTTGAAAATTCTGACCGTGGCAAATTGTAACCGTGGCACACTCGCTGGCGCGACCTTACCAGAAGGTGTAAGGTAACTGTTTGGACGGCCAGGAAGTGCCACCCAATTTAGACCGGAACTCAGTGGGGGAGACATCCACAGGGACCGTACCCTCCTTCCCCTACCACCAACCTTTCGGAAGCACTTACGATCCCGCATGCTTAACGTGATCGTACTCCGCGTGAACGCGGCTGCAGTTTTGGCAGTGGCGGGAATCGAACCCGGGCCTACCCAGTGAAATTCCCGCGCGCTAACCACTGGTGTACTTCGCCCTCCGCGACATTTTCCATAACTTTCTTTTTATTCACCGAATTTAGACCGGAACCCTGTGGGAGAGGCACCCACGGGGACCGTACCCTCCTTCCCCAACCACCAACCTCTCGAAAGGACTTACAGACACACATGTTTATTCCGCGTGAACACGGCGGCAATTTTGGAAATCGAACCCGGGCCTACCGCGTGCAATTCCCGCGCGCTAACCACTGGGCTACTTCGCCCTCCGCGACAATCTCCATAACTTTCTTTTTATTCACCCAATTTAGGCCGTACCCTCCTTCCCCTACCACCAACCTCTCGGAAGGACTTACGGGCCCACATGTTTAACGTGATCGTATTCCGCGTGAACACTTCGGCAGTTTTGGCAGTGGCGGGAATCGTACCCGGGCCTACCGCTAACTTCCCGCGCGCTAATTTACAATTTAAAATGACCATATGCTCTCTAAGCTCTTAATTCCATCATCCTCATTCCATTGTTCCATCATTTAAAATATCCATAAAATTTAAATATCCATCGTTCCATCATTTAAAATATCCATCGTTCCATCATTTAAAATATCCATAAAATTAAAATATCCATTTAAAAAATCCATATCGTTCCATCATTTAAAATATAAATATAATAATTTCTACAGTGCATATGTTAAGCTCTTATTTCATTTAAAATCGGAAGCGCGGGAAACGGAAAGTAAAAACTAATTCGGTTTCTTATTGTCCCACCCATCGCTATACATATACAGAACCGTGACGTCACCTCCACCTTGACGTCCCCACCCACCACCTTCCTTCCTTCAGCGGTGGAGAAATGAAGCGGCACGCCGAGCGGAACGCCGAGAAATCGAAATTCGGAAACTTTTAAAATCCCGATCCTGTGGGCAATACGGAATATTTCCTGACCAGATTGGACTTGTAAGAATGCCAGATGTTTGACCTTTCTGAAAATGTAAATTATTAGTCGAAATTATGAGTACTTTTCACGATGCGAGAATTTAAAAACCAAAAATCGTTTTCTTGAGCAAAAAGTGACTTTTGTTTTAAAATCTTTAAAAAATATTAGAAATCGAAATTCAGATTTGAAATTGATATATTTTTACTCAAAATTCTCTGCTCTTTCCGATGGTGTAATTTGTTTTTTTCTACGATGTCTGGATCGTGGAGAAAAAAGGGCAAAAAGGCAAAAAACGGTCGAAATCGCATAAAACATTAAATAAATAAAAAAATAATTAAAATTTTAAAAATCGGTTTTCACGTGTCCCCTTCCCTCCCCCCCGGGTCTCCGATTGCCAAATTTCGTAGCTCTCCGACGCGCGGTCGCGAAACGTATAGTGTATAAGACAGACAGACAGACAGACACACACACACACAAACAGACATTGCCTTTTATTATTTAAGACTAGCCGCCTTTGGCGACCAGCCTGTTCGCTACCCTTGAAAATTCTGACCGTGGCAAATTGTAACCGTGGCACACTCGCTGGCGCGACCTTACCAGAAGGTGTAAGGTAACTGTTTGGACGGCCAGGAAGTGCCACCCAATTTAGACCGGAACTCAGTGGGGGAGACATCCACAGGGACCGTACCCTCCTTCCCCTACCACCAACCTTTCGGAAGCACTTACGATCCCGCATGCTTAACGTGATCGTACTCCGCGTGAACGCGGCTGCAGTTTTGGCAGTGGCGGGAATCGAACCCGGGCCTACCCAGTGAAATTCCCGCGCGCTAACCACTGGTGTACTTCGCCCTCCGCGACATTTTCCATAACTTTCTTTTTATTCACCGAATTTAGACCGGAACCCTGTGGGAGAGGCACCCACGGGGACCGTACCCTCCTTCCCCAACCACCAACCTCTCGAAAGGACTTACAGACACACATGTTTATTCCGCGTGAACACGGCGGCAATTTTGGAAATCGAACCCGGGCCTACCGCGTGCAATTCCCGCGCGCTAACCACTGGGCTACTTCGCCCTCCGCGACAATCTCCATAACTTTCTTTTTATTCACCCAATTTAGGCCGTACCCTCCTTCCCCTACCACCAACCTCTCGGAAGGACTTACGGGCCCACATGTTTAACGTGATCGTATTCCGCGTGAACACTTCGGCAGTTTTGGCAGTGGCGGGAATCGTACCCGGGCCTACCGCTAACTTCCCGCGCGCTAATTTACAATTTAAAATGACCATATGCTCTCTAAGCTCTTAATTCCATCATCCTCATTCCATTGTTCCATCATTTAAAATATCCATAAAATTTAAATATCCATCGTTCCATCATTTAAAATATCCATCGTTCCATCATTTAAAATATCCATAAAATTAAAATATCCATTTAAAAAATCCATATCGTTCCATCATTTAAAATATAAATATAATAATTTCTACAGTGCATATGTTAAGCTCTTATTTCATTTAAAATCGGAAGCGCGGGAAACGGAAAGTAAAAACTAATTCGGTTTCTTATTGTCCCACCCATCGCTATACATATACAGAACCGTGACGTCACCTCCACCTTGACGTCCCCACCCACCACCTTCCTTCCTTCAGCGGTGGAGAAATGAAGCGGCACGCCGAGCGGAACGCCGAGAAATCGAAATTCGGAAACTTTTAAAATCCCGATCCTGTGGGCAATACGGAATATTTCCTGACCAGATTGGACTTGTAAGAATGCCAGATGTTTGACCTTTCTGAAAATGTAAATTATTAGTCGAAATTATGAGTACTTTTCACGATGCGAGAATTTAAAAACCAAAAATCGTTTTCTTGAGCAAAAAGTGACTTTTGTTTTAAAATCTTTAAAAAATATTAGAAATCGAAATTCAGATTTGAAATTGATATATTTTTATTCGCAATTGTCTGCTCTTTCCGATGGTGTGAGTTGTTTTTTTCTACGACGTCTGGATCGTGGAGAAAAAAGGGCAAAAAGTGCAAAAAAAGGTCGAAATCGCATAAAACATTAAATAAATAAAAAAATAATTAGAATTTTGAAAATCGGTTTTCACGTGTCCCCTTCCCTCCCCCCCGGGTCTCCGATTGCCAAATTTCGTAGCTCTCCGACGCGCGGTCGCGAAACGTATAGTGTATAAGACAGACAGACAGACAGACAGGCACACACACACACAGACATTGCCTTTTATTATTTAAGACTAGCCGCCTTTGGCGACCAGCCTGTTCGCTAAACTTGAAAATTCTGACCGTGGCAAATTCTAACCGTGGCACACTCGCTGGCGCGACCTACCAGAAGGAACGACCTACCAGGAAGTGCCACCCAATTTAGACAGGAACTCAGTGGGGGAGGCATCCACAGGGACCGTACCCTCCTTCCCCTACCACCAACCTCTCGGAAGGACTTACGGTCCCGCATGTTTAACGTGATCGTACTCCGCCTGAACACGGCGGCAGTTTTGGCAGTGGCGGGAATTGAACCCGGACCTACCTAGTGCAAATCCCGCGCGCTAACCACTGGGCTACCGCGCCCTCCGCGACAATCTCCATAACCTTCTTTTTATTCACCCAATTTAGACCGGAACCCAGTAGGGGAGGCATCCACAGGGTCGACCATATGTTTAAGGTGATCGTACTCCGCATCAGTGGCGGGAATCGAACCCAGGCCTACCGAGTGCAATTCTCGCGCGCTAACTTCCCGCGCGCTAATTTAAATTTATAACGACCATATGCTAGGCTCTTAATTCCACCATCCTCGTTCCATCGTTCCATCATTTAAAATAGCCATAAAATTAAAATATCCATTTAAAATATCTATAAATTAAAATATCCATAAATTAAAATATCCATTTAAAATAAAAAAATCAACCATATCGTTCCACCAATCCATAAATATAATAATTTCAAATACATCACCACAATTCAAACCACCATAATTCAATCATTTAAATTATTTAAAATATCCATTTAAAAATATCCATTTAAAATATCATATAAATATAATAATTTCGCCCGATGTATACAACACTTATGCTCGTAATTCAGTTAAAACCGAAAGCGCGGTCTCCATGGAGACGGGGAAGAAACTAATGCGGATGGGGGGAAAATGCCTTGAGGAACTGAGCCGGTAGCCGACAAATTTAAAATCATGGCGTCTTTAAAATTGCCATCCTGAAGGCAATTTTCATTATTTCTGGACCAGATTGGACTTGTAAGAATGCCAGATGTTTGACCTTTCTGAAAATGTAAATTATTAGTCGAAATTATGAGTACTTTTCACGATGCGAGAATTTAAAAACCAAAAATCGTTTTCTTGAGCAAAAAGTGACTTTTGTTTTAAAATCTTTAAAAAATATTAGAAATCGAAATTCAGATTTGAAATTGATATATTTTTACTCGAAATTCTCTGCTCTTTCCGATGGTGTGATTTATTTTTTTCTACGATGTCTGGATCGTGGAGAAAAAAGGGCAAAAAGGGCAAAAAACGGTCGAAATCGCATAAAACATTAAATAAATAAAAAAATAATTAAAATTTTTAAAATCGGTTTTCATGTGTCCCCTTCCCTCCCCCCCGGGTCTCCGATTGCCAAATTTCGTAGCTCTCCGACGCGCGGTCGCGAAACGTATAGTGTATAAGACAGACAGACAGACAGACACACACACACACACAGAGACATTGCCTTTTATTATATAGATTATTGTATAAAATATATCCATTTTATAACTATTTTTATTTTCTAATGTATATCTTACTTAATACAAGAAGATGTCTATCTGTCTATCCGTCACTCTGTCTGTATATACCTTTTGTAATGGATAATTTAAGCTTCAGGAAGTCACAAAATTTGGTACTGGATTAGCTGGACTTCCAGTATGACAGACCTCAGCAAGATATTTTTAAAATTTGAATTAGTTTTTTAGTTATTTTATGTTAAAGAATGATTTTGAGTGATTTTCACACAAATCAGTTTCTTTACAATTAAAAATATTATCACAGAGATTCCTTCTTAACATTATTTATTATAAAGATTAAAGGGTGTTTTTTCTATTGATCTTTGAATCCGTAGGACAGCTCCTTCCTATTTATGTATTTATATTTAAGTACATTAAAATATGCATGTTTTATTTTCTTATTTTACCACTTCTGAAAATTTAAATTAGCACAATTCTATAGTTTAGCTAAAATATGAGTGTATATCTTTGCATTCTAGTAAAAAACAATTCAATACTATTTTTTCTGTTAATTTTCAAATGAAGTGTAAAAATTGCGATTTTTAAATCCACTCATGAAGGGGTTCTTTCTCCGGCAACATTGGACCTTCTTGTGCATGCCTGTCAAATTGTTCAGTGCTATTACACATACATTGAAACTCCGGCCACACAATAAGCTATCTTAAGCCTTAGGGTGGGTCGTGTGGTCTGAGCCTTCAACATGCATTGAAACTAAAGGATTTGGATTGAACTGAAAAGTGGGAATGATTTTGGTTCGAAACAGGCAAGTTGGAAATTAGATTGTGTTATTGGTATTATTAAGGTTTATCATTATACTAAATTTTATTTCTCCTAACCTACTATAAATTTATAGGGTGCATTTGAAAATACTAACATCCCAAAGTATGCACTGAGATTAAAAGATTGAAAGCCACTGACATAGGTGTCACCCGTTAGTTTATTCATATTTCATATCATTTTCAATAATAGTCATAATAAATGATAAAGAGACGGTATGCATTTTAATCTCTGAGAGTGTGGAACATTTTTGTTTCTGTTTGTTGTGCCTTATAGGTGTCAAAGTTGTTTCGCTCTGTACATAACTATGTGTGATATTTATTTATAAATTTTCTTCATTAAAGCAGATGCCAGTGAATTTATCTGCTTTCTGTGAAGCTATTGCTGTATGTGTGAGTTTTGTACATTTTTACCAAGTGAATTTGTGTATAAAGATTTTATTTGCTGTTAGCTTTGGTGGTTATTAAAGCATTTTATCTTTATCTTTTAAATTATTTGCAATAAATATACATAATGTTTTAGATTCACAGAATGCTCTTATGCTATATTCCATTCCTAGAATTTTTTATTTTGCCTATTTAACCTTTGTCAAGCAGCAAATATAAAACATTATTTGGAAACATATCATTGAAACACTATCTAGTTAAAATAATCTGCTGGAAATTGAAAGATAAATTGAAATTATATTTTCATCATTACCAAAAATGACACTAAATGGCCATAGCTAGATGATATATCTTAAACATTACTATCAAATTTTTTTGACCCCTCCCCTAATTTTTTTTTTTTACTTGCAATACTAACAAAATTTTGTAATGGGGGCTAAAATTTCTGCAGTTTTCTTTTTAGGATACGTGATTATACATCAACCATTTTTAGTGATGCTTATCTATAAATCGGATAATCTTAAAGAAATTAAGTAACTAGAAGAAAATTGTATTTTCTTTTTTCAACCAGTATTTAAAAGGTTCATAATATATTCTGCAGAATACTATATGAGTTAGGATTTCTCTCAAATAATTCCATTCACTTTTCATTCTCAAATATTTTCATTCACTACTGCAAAATGGTTTTTATACCCTTAATTTCTTTTGTTAATTTTGTCATTAATGAAAGTATTTACCTAATGTTGCTTAGGAATCTTTTTATCCAATATATTATTATATATTTTGAATACAGATGCCAAAATTTGTTCATTTAATCCTAATTGTCTACATTTTAAATCACTAAAAAAATAAACTTCCCCATTTAATTTCAAGGTATAAACTCCAAAAATTATATCTGACTAAAATTCCATGTTTTATTTTTATCAGAAATGCATGACTGCACATGTATAATGGAAATGGGATGATTTTGCCACACCCCTTTGTCAAAATATATTTTATCACAAAATTTAAAATTCTTTGTCAGTAACAGCATTAGTTAGTTGATTAAGTGTATCGACCTATTTTAATTTGAAAAAGAGTCAGAAAATAATTGAGACAGCAGAGAATAATTGAGACAGCAGTTGCTAAAGGAAATGTAGGGAAATTTCTGGCTGACATTGTGTGTTTGTGTACATTTTATTAACAAACTCATGCTAACTAGCTCACTAACAAGAATTTTTGTTTTTAGATTATTTAAGAAAGCAGTTTGAACAATTTTTTTTTTAATATAATTTTTGAATAAACGACTGAAAAGCATAATTTACTTTAAAATGTATTAAACTGGCATAATTGATAATTCTCAAATTCACAAAATTGGACTCTTTAGAATTCAGACATTTTACTCTGCAGAATATCTCTGCAGAATATTTTTTGCTCTTACTTGTTTCATCTATATACATAATGTATAGATAAAAATTCCTCATAAATAAGTAAAAATTTAGTAAACGTGCTTCATCTGACTAACAAGAAACTACTGCGCGAAACGTCTGTTTAAGTTTCCGAAGCAACATATAGAGCTCAAAGAGCCCCTAAAAGGCAGAAAATTTTTGATTTTTCTTACATAACAGATATAGGAAGGTGCTAATTATGAACTAAAGGCATTTTAAGGTACAAAATA
The DNA here is from genome assembly GCA_951213105.1 of Amaurobius ferox. Classification (NCBI taxonomy): domain Eukaryota; kingdom Metazoa; phylum Arthropoda; class Arachnida; order Araneae; family Amaurobiidae; genus Amaurobius; species Amaurobius ferox. Next base: position 127,999,027 of record OX578137.1, read on the forward strand.
AGATAATAAGTAACATTGAAGCATTTTTAAATTATAAAGCTGTTTTTCTCAGATATGTGATTTTAACACTTGCGCGCAATATATTTTAAAATATATGTAACCAATCACTTTCAAATTTTTTGCTCTTACTTGTTTCATCTATATACATAATTTATAGATAAAAATTCCTCATAAATAAGTAAAAATTTAGTAAACGTGCTTCATCTGACTAACAAGAAACTACTGCGCGAAACGTCTGTTTGAGTTTCCGAAGCAACATATAGAGCTCAAGTAGCCCCTAAAAGGCAGAAAATTTTTGATTTTTCTTACATAACAGACATAGGAAGGTGCTATTTATGAACTAAAGGCATTTTAAGGTGTAAAATAAGATAATAAGTAACACTGAATGTATTTTTAAACTTTAAAGCTGTTTTTCTGAGATATGTGATTTTAGCCCTTGCGCGCAACATATCTTAAAATATATTTAACCAATCACTTTCAAATTTTTTGGACTTACTTGTTTCATCCATATATATAATTTGTACTTCAAAAATTCACCATAAATAGTAAAAAAAGAATTGTGAAGAGGTTTATTTCATGTTTTTTAACACTGAAAATGAAACTTTCATTTTGTTTAAATTTTAAAAATATTAAATTTATTTCAAAATTTTAAAAAGTATGTACAAATTAAAGATGTAATAGTTATAAATATATTATTAGCAAATTGAAGTCCATAAGTATAATATTATTTGAAATATCCTGCGCGCGGCTGCTACATACACCATTATGTCTGTCAAAATTGTATAAATTTTAAAAAACAATATAAAATGTACATATAATTATATGACTTCAGTAAAATTTGTGTAGTAAGAAAGGTTTTCTATATGTTTAGAGAAAAAAATTTGAACATCTGGGATACACCTGGTTAAAATTAAAAAATTGTAAAGATAGCTCTATTTTCAATGAATTTCGACTGTTTAAAGGTCCTATGCCCCCTTAAATGCATATTATACAGTGTGGTCAAAACTAAACTATTTATCTTTTGCAGACATAAGGAAAGAGTGTGGTAAATGGCCGCTCTAAGGAAAAATTGATTTTAAAAAATACTTATCAATTTTTAAAACTTAAAAATAATACTCTTTACCAATATTATGATTTATGTTTTTGCATGAATTTACTTCTTTATTATGTGTTTTATAAGAAGTAAATGAATACAGTCTTATTAAATGTCCACTTACCCAATATAGGAGATCAAGGTATGAATGACATGAGGGCGGGTAGCTCCAAGAGAGCCCAGCACATCGACCATAGGTCTATTGTACTATCCCGAAAGACGAAGGTCCTTAAGAAAAGAGACCAGTAGCTGAGGCAAAAATAAGCAGGCACTTGACAGGAATGTCATACAACTCCCAGGGTTCAATCACATGTCGACCCATGTGTTCGAACCTATGTGCGGAGAACATATCACATTCACAAAGAATGTGTACGGCAGTTTCTTCGCTATAATTGCAGCCTCTGCATAGTGAATCCTTAGTGACACCCATAATATTTAGGTGTCTTTTAACGGTGCAGTGCCCAGTAAGGAGCCCAAAAGCCCTTCTGATGCCAGTTCTACTGAGTTTGAATAATTCCTTCTGACGTATGCTAGGGCAATTGCAGTTAAGTATTTTCGCCTGCCTCTAGCCCTTAGTATTATGCCAGTTCTTGCACTGAAGCTTTCTGAAGATGTCATAGACAATTCTTCTAGTTAGTTCATTGGGAACACCCAAAGCCGGCTCGGGACCAACAAAAGGAGTAGAGAGAGCCTTTTCTAGTCAAATCATCAGCCAACTCATTTCCAGGAATGCCTGAATGTCCAGGCACCCAGTAAAGTATGACTTTGTTGTAGCTAGCAATTTTACAAAGTGCAGTGTAGCACTCCCAGACAAGGGATAACGTCATAGTAGAATTCCCTAAGGCCATAAGAGCAGCTTGACTAGCAAAACAGATAAGTATTTGGTTGCTCCTGTAATTTCTGTCATAGCAAATTCTACAACACATAAGAGTGGCAAAAACCTCAGCCTGAAAGACAGTAGCATAATTGCTGAGAGGGAAAGACAGTTTTGTGCCATCATCCGGATAGCATACACCAGCACCAGTACTGGTGCCTAACTTAGAGCCATCAGTATACCATACAATACATTTCTGTTTATTGTAGGTAGGAGTCCTCTTCCAGTTATCCCGTGTAAGGACCTGAATTTCAAAAGCTTGTCAAACGTACATCAAGAATGCCATCAGATGGCATATGGAAATAGGGATGATTTACAACGTTACTGTTTAGACCACTCCAAGATAAATATACTTTGAGTAATCCTTCCAGTGTTTCAGATATTTAAGTCTGTTCATGCAGATGAGAGCCTCAGCTTCAATGTGCAAGTAGAGAGGGTGCAATCCAAGCAAAAGTTCAAGAGTTGCTCTAGGAGTGGTTTTCATGCATCCAGAGATCGCAATACACACCATCCTTTAGCTTAATTAAGTCTAATTTAGCAGTTTCACATCTAATTCTAGACCACCAAATGACCTAGAGCCACAGGTAATGATGAAGCAGATTACCATAAAGTAAATCCAATGGATAGCAAAATCCAATGGATAAAGTAAATCCAATAGGGTTTGAATCCTTGGGATTCAAACCCCAGGTTTTCCCAATAGCATTCCTACAAGACCAGAAGATTCTTCTAGCATTAGTTATGCAGTATTTCAAGTGTCTCTTCCAATTGAGACCCATATCAAAGCAGATTCCTAAGAATTTTACCTCCTTGGAGCAGGTAAGCTTTTGACCGAAGAAGCGAATGTCTCTAAGGTTAAGAATGCATTTTCTTGTAAACGCAACCATAGCAGTTTTCTGTGGGTTAACAGAAAGACTAGTATTTTTGCACCATGTCTCAACATTCATGAGAGCAGTGGGCATCATGTCAGAGACAGTATTACCAAATTTGCCTCTGGCAATGATTACAACATCGTCAGCATATACAACACAGGATACACCAGAACCAATGATGTTCATCAAAAGAGAATCAACAACTAAGCACCAAAGAATTGGTGAAAGTACACCTCCCTGCGGACAGTCTGCCAAAGCATGCACCGTCATATATCACCTGTTATCTATTAGGCACAAATGTACCTATTAAATAACAGGTTCTTGATCCAATAGGAGATCGTCATATGAACACCTTTCCTATCAAGAGTGTGTAGGATGGTGTCGATAGGCACTCTATCAAAAGCGCCTTCAATGTCAAGAAAAGTGGCAAGAGCAATTTCCTTGGCATTTAAGTTTCTCTCCAAAATAAAGGAGAGACTATAAAGGGCACTATCCGTAGATTTACCTGGTTGATAGGCATGCTGAGAGTTAGACAGAGGCATAGAAGCCAGAATCACTTCCCTAATATACCTGTCAATAAGATTTTCAATAGTCTAAAAGAAAAGATGTAAGGCTAATGGACCTGAATAATTTGGCCTCATAATAATTATCCTTACCAATCTTTGGAATAAAGATTACCTTTGTATGTCTCCAGGTAGACGGTACATGACCAAAGGCAATACAGGCTCTGTATATTCTACAGAAAATGGCAGCCAGCACCTCATTTCCCTCCTGGAGAAGAATTGGAATGATGCCATCAATCCCCGGAGTTTTATTGGGTTTAAGAGAATTAATAGCCCATTTAACCCTATCCAGAGTAACCACACTCCTAGCAATGCTCCACCTACTACTATCACAGGTAGAGGTGAGGTGAGCATCAGGAATAGCGTTATGGCCATTTGACTCAGAAGCAGGAAAATGAACCCTGAACAGCTCAGCTAGGGTCTCTTCTCCAGTCCTAGATTAACTACCATTTGGCAACCTAACAGTATTCAGGTTGCAGTTTCTATCCTTAGACATAAGTTTGAGAGTTTTAGAGTTGCAGAAACGTCCTTAATACTGTCGCAGTAGTTTCTCCAGGAATCTCTCTTGGAGTCTCTTACTGCCTTGTTATAGGAAGTGAGAGCAGATTTATAGATCTGCCATTCACTACTCTTCTTTGCTCTATTGATGAGCTTTCTACACTTGCCACTTAGACAGCTGAGCTCTTTTGACCACCAAGGAACTAACCTTGGGGAGACAGCTTTAGTGGCCTTACAGTTCTGATGGTATGATAGGATAATGGCCTGTTGCACATGGTCAACAGCCAAATCCAACTCAGTAGTTGAAGAATACTTTCAGGATTGACCAGCGAACCTGGCTTGAAGATCTTTGTAGGAAACCCAATTTGTACTTTTTGAGTTCCTACCTTCTGTTACGCTTTTCACGGAGAGATCTTTAACAGAAAAGTAATTAGACAGTGATCAGACAAGGATATATCATCTGAAACATACCAGTCGATTACATTATCATATACAATATTATTGCATATGGTTAAGTCGATGACTTGCGGCGATTTATTGTAACATAAGTGGGCGAGTTGCCCTTGTTAAGAATAAAAAGATTAGAGCGGATAATGTGCTCCAAAAGATCATCACCACGACGGTTGCAGTTACTGCTGCCCCACACAGTGTGGTGGGCGTTAGCATCGCAACCAATGAAAAGTCTTTTACTCCCACTACAGTGCTCAATAAGGCTAGTAGTGACATTGGTAAGAGTTTCTCTTTCTGCATAAGAAAGGTAAGCAGATACAAAGATATATTCATCCTTATGCTCATTAGTTTTAAAATTCACACTGACGGCAACATTATCACCGTCAAGGAATTCCACTAAATGAAGGGCATTGAGCTTATTGCTAACAACGGCACAAGCTCTAGGTCTGATACAAGATGTATCTTAAAAGACGTTATATCCCAAGACCCAGAATTTTGTTATTGCAGGTCCAGGGCTCCTGAATAAGGGCAATATCAGCCCTACCATTCATCAGCCTCTTGCCAAGAATAGCAGAGGCAGAACGACTATGGTGCAGGTTACATTAAGACAGCCTGTAAACAAAGACAAAAAGAGGGCAGCGGAAAACTAGGAAGAAGTGACCTTCCCAGTAACATGAGAATGATCAGTGTCAGACACAACAGCATTCTCAAAGTCCTGCATACGTCTTATCAGCTCATCCTCAGACAGAGTCAGGATAGAATGCAGTATACTTTCAGAGCTGGAAACAATTTCCAATTCGTCAAGTTTAGGTAAAACAGTGTCAACACTTGTGATACCTACCTGAGAGGAGGATGCCTGATCTTCTGGCTGTACCTTCTTCTCCAACTTCTCTTTGGGCCTTTCGTTTGGGTCCTGAAGACTCCACGTTCCAAACCTGTGTAAGCACCAAGGTCAGCTTTGCGAATCGTATCCGCAGCTTCCGCATCCACCTCGAAGATCTATCTGACAGAGAGGGGTTACACAAAGTTTTGCAGAACGCGCCACTCCTCCGACTTTAACTCCGGGTTGAAACGGCTCAGCCGTTTCAGCAAAACGCTCAACTCTCTGGTGTAAACGTCCTTGGTCTTGAAGGCCACCTTGACTGGTTTCGGAAGATCATTGGCACTCATGACTTTGAGTGCCTCATTTAACACCTGTCTGTTGTTGTGGAAGGTCCTCTTAACCTATTCCACCATAGTAGCATCATTGCATTGAAGAACCAAGGCTTCAGCACTTAAGCCGGAACCATGGATCTTCAGAAGTTGTTCACCAGTGGGATCTTATCTATTTTATCAAGAATCACTAGCTGAATGAGGTCAACTTCTTCCCTGCTCAGCTTACCAGAAGGGAAGGAATCCTTTATGTTTATGACTGTCATCTTTATAACCTGGACTGCCTGAGTATATGATCCACGTTGAATGGCGGTCCTTGGCCTCTTGACCGTGACCAGATTTCTTGGAGTTGGTGTGGTACCATCCGACCTAAGTCGTTTGGTACCTCCGATCTTCTTTTTGGCAGCTCCAGCTTTTACAAGCTGCTGATCTTGCTGCCTATGAATGCGCCTCCTCTTGCGCCTCTGTGTCTTGGAAAGTACTATCTGCATCCCAGCCATGGTTTCAGTGTGTTGCTCACCAAGGCTCGCAATCACACCTCCTTCCACAGCAAGGTTGCAGGTTTCCCCCTTTTTGCCATGATCCAACCCCAGAGGGGTTGTTTCAATGGCTGATCGGGATTCACCCGAAGGTGTACCCAATCCTTTCAAAACATTTTCTCTATGGAGAGATAGAGAGCTAGGTAGTGGTACACCTGAACTCTCCATGGTGTGACCACTAAATGTGAAAAACCACGGATTACTTCCAGTTCGATTGGAGCCCCCGCTAGGCTCCGTCTCCTCACACTTTTCTAACGTGAAAAGTGTAACTGCCGGAGCCATTCGCAAAGCTAGATGAAGAGCGGGCCATAACTTGCACCTGGTGCACAGAGCCCAAGGATCTAAGGGGGATTTCTCGATATGAAACACTCTACACCATCTAACCAACGCAACCAAGGGACTCAGCCTCTGGAACCGTTTACTACAAACGTTTCTTAAAAGCAAAACTACAGAGGCACGCCGCCTTGCACTTTTCGCAACACAACCATATGATCTCATTCCCGAACCCAAAGCGGTATACCTTACGGCAGAGGCCGAAGGGTGGTACTAGGATCCATAAAGCAGAAGTGAAGTTTACTAAGGGCTCGGCATTGATGCCATCTGCAGCTAAGAAGAAAATATGGCACAGGTACCTCGGGATTACTACATCCGTATCCACAAAAGAAGTAGACCCCTGAGGATTTTACAGGGTGAGGCCTCACTCCCAATCCCCAACCCGGAAGACCAGGATGCCTCATTTTGTTTGGAAGCTCACCTTTGACCTGTCCGGCATGGGAGACCCTACCAGTAGCAGAAGCTACAGGCGGCATAGCTCTTAGGATAATCGGAGCACACAAGCTCCAACACCACGACAAAGCACAGGCATCTGTCAGTGGTCAAGGTAACTGCTGAATAAATTAAAAAAATTAAAATGCTTAAAAGTATAAAAACTTATTTAACTCATTTTTAAAATAATATAGTGAATCAGAGGCATAAATGCTCTCTTTTATAAGTATATAAACAGTACAATCGTTAACTTTTTAAATATAAAAATGGCACTTCATTGATAAAAAAATGGGCTCCGTGAAGTTGGCCCCCCCGTGGAAAGCACAAACGACAAAAACTAGTGGAATCGTTTGTACTTCGTTTGTGCTGGTTTGTGCTGCAAAAATTTTCGTTTGTGCTTCTTTCGTTTTCGATTTATAGCATTTTCTTTTCCGGGGGGGCTAACTTCACGCTCAGCCATTGTTTACATAAGAGATATTACATGAATATCGAAAAAACGTTTATGCCATTCGTTTCTGCTTCGTTTGTGCTGGTTTGTGCAGCAAAAATTTTTCTTCTGACCCTTTTCGAATTTGAACTATAAAGCTTTCATTTGTTTGGCGCCAAAACTGGCTTTGTTGACATACAAGAAATTTAAGGAATTTCGGAAAAACGTTTATGCCATTCGTTTGTGCTTCGTTTGTGCTGGTTTGTGCCGCAAAAATTTTCATTTGTGCTCTTTTCGTTTTCGATTTATAGACGTTTCTTTCCCCGGGGGGGGCTAACTTCACGATCAGCTGTTGTTTACATAAGAGAAATTACATCAATATCCAAAAAACGTTTATGCCATTCGTTTGTGCTTCGTTTGTGCTGGTTTGTGCAGCAAAAATTTTTCTTCTGACCCTTTTCAAATTTAAACTATAAAGCTTTCATTTGTTTGGCGGGAAAACCGGCTTTGTTGACATACAAGAAATTAAAGGAATTTCGAAAAAACGTTTATGCCATTCGTTTGTGCTTCGTTTGTGCTGGTTTGTGCCGCAAAAATTTTCGTTTGCGCTCTTTTCGTTTTCGATTTATAGACGTTTCTTTCCCCGGGGGATCCAACTTCACGATCAGCTGTTGTTTACATAAGAGAAATTACATCAATATCCAAAAAACGTTTATGCCATTCGTTTGTGCTTCGTTTGTGCTGGTTTGTGCAGCAAAAATTTTTCTTCTGACCCTTTTCAAATTTAAACTATAAAGCCTTCATTTGTATGGCGGGAAAACCGGCTTTGTTGACATACAAGAAATTAAAGGAATTTCGAAAAACGTTTATGCCATTCGTTTGTGCTTCGTTTGTGCTGGTTTATGCCGCAAAAATTTTCGTTTGTGCTCTTTTCGTTTTCGATTTATAGACGTTTCTTTCCTCGGGGGGGCCAACTTCACGATCAGCTGTTGTTTACATAAGAGAAATTCCATCGATATCCAAAAAACGTTTATGCCATTCGTTTGTGCTTCGTTTGTGCTGGTTTGTGCAGCAAAAAGTTTTCTTCGGACCCTTTTCAAATTTGAATTATAAAGCTTTCATTTGTTTGGCGGGAAAACCGGGTTTGTTGACATACAAGAAGTTAAACGAATTTCGAAAAAACGTTTATGCCATTCGTTTGTGCTTCGTTTGTGCTGGTTTGTGCCGCAAAAATTTTCGTTTGTGCTCTTTTCGTTTTCGATTTATAGACGTTTCTTTTCCCGGGGGGGCCAACTTCACGATCAGCTGTTGTTTACATAAGAGAAATTACATCAATATCCAAAAAACGTTTATGCCATTCGTTTGTGCTTCGTTTGTGCTGGTTTGTGCAGCAAAAAGTTTTCTTCGGACCCTTTTCAAATTTGAATTATAAAGCTTTCATTTGTTTGGCGGGAAAACCGGGTTTGTTGACATACAAGAAATTAAAGGAATTTCGGAAAAACGTTTATGCCATTCGTCTGTGCTTCGTTTGTGCTGGTTTGTGCCGCAAAAATTTTCGTTTGTGCTTCTTTCGTTTTCGATTTATAGCATTTCCTTTCGTTTACTTCGTGTGAAGTTGGCCCCCCCGTGGAAAGCACAAACGACAAAAACTAGTGGAATCGTTTGTACTGCGTTTGTGCTGGTTTGTGCCGCAAAAATTTTCGTTTGTGCTTCTTTCGTTTTCGATTTATAGCATTTCCTCTCGTTTACTTCGTGTGAAGTTGGACCCCCCGTGGAAAGCACAAACGACAAAAACTAGTGGAATCGTTTGTACTTCGTTTGTGCTGGTTTGTGCCGCAAAAATTTTCGTTTGTGCTTCTTTCGTTTTCGATTTATAGCATTTCCTTTCATTTGCTTCGTGTGAAGTTGCCCCCCCCCCCCGTGGAAAGCACAAACGACAAAAACTAGTGGAATCGTTTGTACTTCGTTTGTGCTGGTTTGTGCTGCAAAAATTTTCGTTTGTGCTTCTTTCGTTTTCGATTTATAGCATTTTCTTTTCCGGGGGGGCTAACTTCACGCTCAGCCATTGTTTACATAAGAGATATTACATGAATATCGAAAAAACGTTTATGCCATTCGTTTGTGCTTCGTTTGTGCTGGTTTGTGCAGCAAAAATTTTTCTTCTGACCCTTTTCAAATTTGAACTATAAAGCTTTCATTTGTTTGGCGCCAAAACTGGCTTTGTTGACATACAAGAAATTTAAGGAATTTCGGAAAAACGTTTATGCCATTCGTTTGTGCTTCGTTTGTGCTGGTTTGTGCCGCAAAAATTTTCATTTGTGCTCTTTTCGTTTTCGATTTATAGACGTTTCTTTCCCCGGGGGGGCTAACTTCACGATCAGCTGTTGTTTACATAAGAGAAATTACATCAATATCCAAAAAACGTTTATGCCATTCGTTTGTGTTTCGTTTGTGCTGGTTTGTGCCGCAAAAATTTTCGTTTGCGCTCTTTTCGTTTTCGATTTATAGACGTTTCTTTCCCCGGGGGGGCCAACTTCACGATCAGCTGTTGTTTACATAAGAGAAATTACATCAATATCGAAAAAACGTTTATGCCATTCGTTTGTGCTTCGTTTGTGCTGGTTTGTGCAGCAAAAAGTTTTCTTCGGAGCCTTTTCAAATTTGAATTATAAAGCTTTCATTTGTTTGGCGGGAAAACCGGGTTTGTTGACATACAAGAAATTAAAGGAATTTCGAAAAAACGTTTATGCCATTCGTTTGTGCTTCGTTTGTGCTGGTTTGTGCCGCAAAAATTTTCGTTTGTGCTCTTTTCGTTTTCGATTTACAGACGTTTCTTTTCCCGGGGGGGCCAACTTCACGATCAGCTGTTGTTTACATAAGAGAAATTACATCAATAACCAAAAAACGTTTATGCCATTCGTTTGTGCTTCGTTTGTGCTGGTTTGTGCAGCAAAAATTTTTCTTCTGACCCTTTTCAAATTTAAACTATAAAGCTTTCATTTGTTTGGCGGGAAAACCGGCTTTGTTGACATACAAGAAATTAAAGGAATTTCGAAAAACGTTTATGCCATTCGTTTGTGCTTCGTTTGTGCTGGTTTATGCCGCAAAAATTTTCGTTTGTGCTCTTTTCGTTTTCGATTTATAAACGTTTCTTTTCCCGGGGGGCCAACTTCACGATCAGCTGTTGTTTACATAAGAGAAATTACATCAAAATCCAAAAAACGTTTATGCCATTCGTTTGTGCTTCGTTTTTGCTGGTTTGTGCAGCAAAAAGTTTTCTTCGGACCCTTTTCAAATTTGAATTATAAAGCTTTCATTTGTTTGGCGGGAAAACCGGGTTTGTTGACATACAAGAAGTTAAACGAATTTCGAAAAAACGTTTATGCCATTCGTTTGTGCTTCGTTTGTGCTGGTTTGTGCCGCAAAAATTTTCGTTTGTGCTTCTTTCGTTTTCGATTTATAGCATTTCCTTTCGTTTGCTTCGTGTGAAGTTGGCCCCCCCCCCGTGGAAAGCACAAACGACAAAAACTAGTGGAATCGTTTGTACTTCGTTTGTGCTGGTTTGTGCCGCAAAAATTTTCGTTTGTGCTTCTTTCGTTTTCGATTTATAGCATTTCCTTTCGTTTGCTTCGTGTGAAGTTGCCCCCCCCCCCCCGTGGAAAGCACAAACGACAAAAACTAGTGGAATCGTTTGTACTTCGTTTGTGCTGGTTTGGGCCGCAAAAATTTTCGTTTGTGCTTCCTTCGTTTTCGATTTATAGCATTTCCTTTCATTTGCTTCGTGTGAAGTTGGCCCCCCCGTGGAAAGCACAAACGACAAAAACTAGTGGAATCGTTTGTACTTCGTTTGTGCTGGTTTGTGACGCAAAAAGTTTTCTTCAGACCCTTTTCAAATTTGAACTATAAATCTTTTATTTGTTTGGCGCGAAAACAGGGTTTGTTTACATACAAGAAATTAAATTAATTTCGAAAAACCGTTAATGCCATTCGTTTGTATTTCATTTGTACTTGTTTGTTCCGGGAAAAAAAAATTTCGGACCCTTTGCATATGCAAAGTATAAAGCTTTCATTTCTCTCCGGGACAAGTTTTTTTTTTTTTACATAACAGAAATTAAATGAATTTTAAAAAACTGTTTATGCCATTCGTTTGTGCTTCGTTTGTACTAGTTTGTTCCGGAAAAAATTTCTTCGGATCCTTTTCATATCCAAAGTATAAAGCTTTCATTTGTCTGGGGGACAAGTGGGTTTTATTTACATAGCAGAAATTAATTGAATTTCAAAAAACCGTTTATGTCATTCGTTTGTACTTCGTTTGTACTAGTTTGTTCCGGAAAAAAATTTCTTCGGACCCTTTTCATATCCAAAATATAAAGCTTTCATTTTTCTGGGGGACAAATTGGTTTTGTTCACATAATAGGAATTAAATGAATTTTGAAAAAACGTTTGAAATAACCAGATCTAAATCTGTCGTTACTATTCCTAGCATTATTCAATTGATTCAATTCATAGAAGCTTAAAAAATTTAGAAGTAACATTTCAGTATAGTCTAATTAACCTCATTTGACATGACAAAAGGCAAAACAATACCATGTAAATTAAAGTCACCCATAGTAACAATGTCGTAATTGAAAAAATTAAAATTAGCTTCGAACAAATTGATGAATTCATCATACGTATCAAAACTGGAAGAAGGGCTTATATATACCACACAGAGAAACAAATATTTACCAAAAGCACGATCAATTTTTAACCATACCGATTCCGTTTGATTTTCACCCATGGATAACTCATTGAACACAATGTTAGAATTGAGTACAATAAACAAGCCCCCGGCACGAAGGTCTCGAATATCCATATTAGTCCAATCTCCACGTATAATTGTATATCTGTCATCAAAACATTCCGCAGTACTAATATTTTCACAGAGCCAGGTCTCAGTTAAACATATTACATCATCGTTTTGAGTTAAACCGATAAGAATAGTTTGTTTGTTTTTGTCCGTAGACCCCTAACATTCTGATAATAAATTTTCATGTCACGATTTACAACACATCCACCAGTGATCAAAGACTCATCAGGTAGTCACTTCCCTGCTTCATTCTCATGGCCACGCATTTCACCCTCTTGAAGAATCTGCTTATCAATAAGACCGTTCTTTAAATCAATTTCAATATCATCGGCTCTCGCATTTGAACTCAGTCTCAAGAGAAATATTACTCCCATTCTGGGACGTTTCTCAACCGCCACTAATGTGGAAACTTTACATGAACCGTTTACAACTGTCTTTGATTTCGGTGTAGCAATATATCCCTTATCGCCTTTTTAAAACCAGATCCCATAGTATTTATAAACATATCCCTGTGTATGTGCAGTTGAGCAATACTAGCTCCATCTTGTAAATTTGGCCACTGTTCAGCATTTCCATTGCTCTATTCAGCAACATCATTGACAGTTTCCCTCATGTTTTCCCTGATACTATTTCTTCGATTTAATTCCGAACGTAGTTTAATCACATTCAAATCCATCCAACAGTGTTCCCGATCAACGAAGTGAACATTTACCTCTGTCTTTATGATACCATTTATACCATTACTGCCTGAATATACTTTTTATTCGATGCTGACCACTCTCCTAAGGAGGTCAGTGTCATTATCTTGCACTTTTCTATTCAAAAGTTCCACTAAAGCTAATTAATTTTATCCGAAAAGTGTGTGTTGTCATCAGAACTTACTTCCGCTCTGTAGGTTTATTCCTATCATTCAATGCTTGTTCAAAAATCTTCAGCGCGTTTTCTCTATTGAGATCGAAACTGACCCTATGTTTAAAGGCCGATTTTCTATCAGAAACAGAAATGAACAAGTTATTCAAGTTGCACACTCCAAAAATGCTTTGCGTAACACTGGCTCAACTTCTTCTGAAGTCGAACCACTATAGTCCGCCATGACAAAATTAAGAACAATTCGTTAAATTCTTCTTAACTACTTGTCAGTATCTAAAAAATAGTTTACTCACAGTATAAGCCACATTAAAAACACAATATTAAGAATAAAAACTCTTTAAAATTTTAAAACTGTAAAAAATTTATCTCTTTCTAGCCTTCCTCCTCCCTTTCGTGTTTTAAATTTTTCTTCCTCAAACCCTTCCTCGTTTTCTAGGTTTAATGTATTCACAGATGGTCAAAACTGGATAATAATGTAGGTTTATCAATATGCATTTTCGAAAATGATCGACTGATCGAATCATTATCCTTTAAACTTAGAACTGGAAACACAGTTTTTCAAGCCGAACTTGAGGCCATCAACCAGGCCATCCTCTGGGCCGGCAAAAACAATTTAAAAATCAACATCTTTTCGGACAGTCAGTCATCTATTTCGGCTTTTAAATCTATCAAGAATAAAACGAAATTTCTATCTAAAATTAAAACTAATGCTCACCCCTACAAATCATTTATTAACTTATCCTGGATCAAGGCCCATTCTAACATTCAGGGCAACGAAGTCGCCGATGAACTGGCCAAACAAGCTACGATCTCCGGCACCCCACTCCTTATACCTTTTCCCTACTCCTTTTTGATTAATAATTATAAATCTTTCCTTCTTAAAAATTGGCAATCTCTTCTTAATGATTATATTTCCCCCCGGACTCCTGACCCTGCCAGAATTCTAAGCTATTTACCCAAAGTCAACCTCAATTTTCAAATTTATAACAAATTCTTAATCTATTTTTTAACGGGTCATGGTCCTTTTCTTGACTATCTTCATTTTTTCAAACATAAACGTTCTTCAAATTGTCTTTGTAATTCATATGGTGACGTAGATCATTATGTTTTTAATTGCCCCCATACCTCAAAATTTCACTTAACCCGTCCTCCAGATAATCTTCGTGCGACATGGTTCTCTGGTGTCAGAACCAATAAAATTATTTTAAATAGGTTGAAAAACTGTGTTTTAATTGCGAGAGAACTCTCCCATCAGGTTCCTTAGCAAGCTTGGTGCCAACTGCTTTCAATTTTCTTCGGTCAATGTTGTCTACCCCCTGTTCCAGGCGTTTGTCTCTTATTGTTCCTGTACTTACACTTTTGGTGTCCATCTTTTGTATATTTTGTTTCCTGTTTATATTCCTCTGTTGTATATATCTGTTTTCCCTGTGTTCCTCGGCTGTTCATATATTTGAAAGTCTTACCATGTACATGTATTGCTATATTGCATTTAACTTTGTCTTATCCGATTACCTCAACTGATTGCATGTAACCTTTGTTCAGCCATGTTCTTTTTGCTTTCTTTTTGTTGGTTTTTACTGTATTGTCCCTTTTCCCGAGGTTGCTCGGATTCTTTTGGCCATACGTTTTTACATAAATTTAATTTCATTTTAAGAAAATAACTTAATTTTTACCTCAAAATTCAAAATTTGTTAAAATCTACGTTTCTTTCCCCCCCCCCTTCCCACTGTATTTTATGTAAAAAGTGTAAAACTGTATTACTGTCTGTATATATATATATATAAATATTTACCATGTAACCACTTTATTGAATTTTAAATAAATGCAGACTAAAACTTGGTGGCTGACCGTGGAGGTCGGTTTCGACTAACCTCTCCCGGCCACACATTAAACTGCCGTAAGCCCTATGGTTGGCCGTGTGGTCTGGGCCTTCCACATAACCGACCGATCTTCACATTGTCACAATTTTGAGTAACCTTTCAGAAGCTTTGGGATAGTTTGTGTTTCGTTTTCATTCCAACATCTTTGACCTTCTTAGATTCAAAATAAAAAGCTTGCTGCTGTTTAAAATTTTTTACATTGCCAGGCCATTATACTAGCTTTTCAAAAGTTATAGCTTCTATCTTAACACCAGCCTCTATCTCAACACCAGCAACAATTAGATCCCGAATAATATATTGTTCCAAAAGGTCATGGAGTGAAGTCAAGAATTTGTAAACATTTAATCCAACAAGCTGAACGCGGATGTTGAATTTGGACCCACTCGTGAATAACATTACATTTGCGATAAAATAATATTAATAACTTTTCAACACTTTTTAATACTTTTTCTAATTTCAGCATTCAATATTAGTGCATGTGGAATCAGTTCAGCTTTCGTCACCCCTAGTGCAAACGAATCGACTTGTTCTGAGCCAGGTTTACTCTACATAAAAATTAACAGAAGGAAGAAATATTTCCTAACTCACAGATAAGATGTCAATATCGACTAGCTTAACACCTAGATTTGTGACCTTGACCGTTTAAAGGCGGAAAAGTCCTCCTCCTTACCTCCTTTATGAGCGCCCATTGCAAGGGCTTATTGTGCAGCTTGTTTTTACGAAAGTTGGTTCAGACTGCTTTCGCTGGCTACATGAAAGGTGGTGGAAAATGTGAAGCTCAATAAATCTGAAACGAATATATCTGAAATGAATAAAAGGAAAATCGTTGAGGTGCAAGCCGGTACAAAGCGGTAGAAACGAATTACAAAAGAATGGCATAAAGACCTTTCTAAAACTCGTGAAATTTATTTTATGTCAACAAAGCCCGCTTCCGCGCCACAAAAATGAAAGCTTTATAGTTCAAATTTGAAAAGGGTCCGAAGAAAACTTTTTGCTGCACAAACCAGCACAAACGAAAGGCATAAACGTTTTTTTGGATATTGATGTAATTTCTCTTATGTAAACAATGGCTGAGCGTGAAGTTAGCCCCCCCCCCCCGGAAAAGAAAATGCTATAAATCGAAAACGAAAGAAGCACAAACGAAAATTTTTGCGGCACAAACCAGCACAAACGAAGTAAAAACGATTCCACTAGTTTTTGTCGTTTGTGCTTTATATGGGGGGGGGGCCAACTTCACACGAAGCAAATGAAAGGAAATGCTATAAATCGAAAACGAAAGAAGCACAAACGAAAATTTTTGCGGCACAAACCAGCACAAACAAAGTACAAACGATTCCACTAGTTTTTGTCGTTTGTGCTTTCCACGGGGGGGCCAACTTCACACGAAGCAAACGAAAGGAAATGCTATAAATCGAAAACGAAAGAAGCACAAACTAAAATTTTTGCGGCACAAACCAGCACAAACGAAGTACAAACGATTCCACTAGTTTTTGTCGTTTGTGCTTTCCACGGGGGGGCAAACTTCACACGAAGCAAATGAAAGGAAATGCTATAAATCGAAAACGAAAGAAGCACAAACGAAAATTTTTGCGGCACAAACCAGCACAAACGAAGTACAAACGATTCCACTAATTTTTGTCGTTTGTGCTTTCCACGGGGGGCCAACTTCACACGAAGCAAATGAAAGGAAATGCTATAAATCGAAAACGAAAGAAGCACAAACGAAAATTTTTGCGGCACAAACCAGCACAAACGAAGTACAAACGATTCCACTAGTTTTTGTCGTTTGTGCTTTCCACGGGGGGCCAACTTCACACGAAGCAAACGAAAGGAAATGCTATAAATCGAAAACGAAAGAAGCACAAACTAAAATTTTTGCGGCACAAACCAGCACAAACGAAGTACAAACGATTCCACTAGTTTTTGTCGTTTGTGCTTTCCACGGGGGGGCCAACTTCACACGAAGCAAATGAAAGGAAATGCTATAAATCGAAAACGAAAGAAGCACAAACGAAAATTTTTGCGGCACAAACCAGCACAAACGATGTACAAACGATTCCACTAGTTTTTGTCGTTTGTGCTTTCCACGGGGGGGGGGGGGCCAACTTCACACGAAGCAAATGAAAGGAAATGCTATAAATCGAAAACGAAAGAAGCACAAACGAAAATTTTTGCGGCACAAACCAGCACAAACGAAGCACAAACGAATGGCATAAACGTTTTTTCAAAATTCCTTTAATTTCTTGTATGTCAACAAACCCGGTTTTCCCGCCAAACAAATGAAAGCTTTATAATTCAAATTTGAAAAGGGTCCTAAGAAAACTTTTTGCTGCACAAACCAGCACAAACGAAGCACAAACGAATGGCATAAACGTTTTTTCAAAATTCCTTTAATTTCTTGTATGTCAACAAACCCGGTTTTCCCGCCAAACAAATGAAAGCTTTATGATTCAAATTTGAAAAGGGTCCTAAGAAAACTTTTTGCTACACAAACCAGCACAAACGAAGCACAAACGAATGGCATAAACGTGTTTTGGATATTGACGTAATTTCTCTTATGTAAACAACAGCTGATCGTGAAGTTGCCCCCCCCGGGAAAAGAAACGTCTATAAATCGAAAACGAAAAGAGCACAAACGAAAATTTTTGCGGCTCAAACCAGCACAAACGAAGCACAAACGAATGGCATAAACGTTTTTTCGAAATTCCTTTAATTTCTTGTATGTCAACAAACCCGGTTTTCCCGCCAAACAAATGAAAGCTTTATAATTCAAATTTGAAAAGGGTCCGAAGAAAACTTTTTGCTGCACAAACCAGCACAAACGAAGCACAAACGAATGGCATAAACGTTTTTTGGATATTGATGTAATTTCTCTTATGTAAACAACAGCTGATCGTGAAGTTAGCCCCCCCGGGAAAAGAAACGTCTATAAATCGAAAACGAAAAGAGCACAAACGAAAATTTTTGCGGCACAAACCAGCACAAACGAAGCACAAACGAATGGCATAAACGTTTTTTCGAAATTCCTTTAATTTCTTGTATGTCAACAAACCCGGTTTTCCCGCCAAACAAATGAAAGCTTTATAATTCAAATTTGAAAAGGGTCCGAAGAAAACTTTTTGCTGCACAAACCAGCACAAACGAAGCACAAACGAATGGCATAAACGTTTTTTGGATATTGATGTAATTTCTCTTATGTAAACAGCAGCTGATCGTGAAGTTAGCCCCCCCGGGAAAAGAAACGTCTATAAATCGAAAACGAAAAGAGCACAAACGAAAATTTTTGCGGCACAAACCAGTACAAACGAAGCATAAACGAATGGCATAAACGTTTTTTCGAAATTCCTTTAATTTCTTGTATGTCAACAAACCCGGTTTTCCCGCCAAACAAATGAAAGCTTTATAATTCAAATTTGAAAAGGGTCCTAAGAAAACTTTTTGCTGCACAAACCAGCACAAACGAAGCACAAACGAAGGGCATAAACGTTTTTTCAAAATTCCTTTAATTTCTTGTATGTCAACAAACCCGGTTTTCCCGCCAAACAAATGAAAGCTTTATAATTCAAATTTTAAAAGGGTCCTAAGAAAACTTTTTGCTGCACAAACCAGCACAAACGAAGCACAAACGAATGGCATAAACGTTTTTTTGGATATTGACGTAATTTCTCTTATGTAAACAACAGCTGATCGTGAAGTTGGCCCCCCCGGGAAAAGAAACGTCTATAAATCGAAAACGAAAAGAGCACAAACGAAAATTTTTGCGGCACAAACCAGCACAAACGAAGCACAAACGAATGGCATAAACGTTTTTTCGAAATTCCTTTAATTTCTTGTATGTCAACAAACCCGGTTTTCCCGCCAAACAAATGAAAGCTTTATAATTCAAATTTGAAAAGGGTCCGAAGAAAACTTTTTGCTGCACAAACCAGCACAAACGAAGCACAAACGAATGGCATAAACGTTTTTTGGATATTGATGTAATTTCTCTTATGTAAACAACAGCTGATCGTGAAGTTGGCCCCCCCGGGAAAAGAAACGTCTATAAATCGAAAACGAAAAGAGCACAAACGAAAATTTTTGCGGCACAAACCAGCACAAACGAAGCACAAACGAATGGCATAAACGTTTTTTCGAAATTCCTTTAATTTCTTGTATGTCAACAAACCCGGTTTTCCCGCCAAACAAATGAAAGCTTTATAATTCAAATTTGAAAAGGGTCCGAAGAAAACTTTTTGCTGCACAAACCAGCACAAACGAAGCACAAACGAATGGCATAAACGTTTTTTGGATATTGATGTAATTTCTCTTATGTAAACAGCAGCTGATCGTGAAGTTAGCCCCCCCGGGAAAAGAAACGTCTATAAATCGAAAACGAAAAGAGCACAAACGAAAATTTTTGCGGCACAAACCAGTACAAACGAAGCATAAACGAATGGCATAAACGTTTTTTCGAAATTCCTTTAATTTCTTGTATGTCAACAAACCCGGTTTTCCCGCCAAACAAATGAAAGCTTTATAATTCAAATTTGAAAAGGGTCCTAAGAAAACTTTTTGCTGCACAAACCAGCACAAACGAAGCACAAACGAAGGGCATAAACGTTTTTTCAAAATTCCTTTAATTTCTTGTATGTCAACAAACCCGGTTTTCCCGCCAAACAAATGAAAGCTTTATAATTCAAATTTGAAAAGGGTCCTAAGAAAACTTTTTGCTGCACAAACCAGCACAAACGAAGCACAAACGAATGGCATAAACGTTTTTTGGATATTGACGTAATTTCTCTTATGTAAACAACAGCTGATCGTGAAGTTGGCCCCCCCGGGAAAAGAAACGTCTATAAATCGAAAACGAAAAGAGCACAAACGAAAATTTTTGCGGCACAAACCAGCACAAACGAAGCACAAACGAATGGCATAAACGTTTTTTCGAAATTCCTTTAATTTCTTGTATGTCAACAAACCCGGTTTTCCCGCCAAACAAATGAAAGCTTTATAATTCAAATTTGAAAAGGGTCCGAAGAAAACTTTTTGCTGCACAAACCAGCACAAACGAAGCACAAACGAATGGCATAAACGTTTTTTGGATATTGATGTAATTTCTCTTATGTAAACAGCAGCTGATCGTGAAGTTAGCCCCCCCGGGAAAAGAAACGTCTATAAATCGAAAACGAAAAGAGCACAAACGAAAATTTTTGCGGCACAAACCAGCACAAACGAACCACAAACGAATGGCATAAACGTTTTTTTTAAATTCCTTTAATTTCTTGTATGTCAACAAACCCGGTTTTCCCGCCAAACAAATGAAAGCTTTATAATTCAAATTTGAAAAGGGTCCTAAGAAAACTTTTTGCTGCACAAACCAGCACAAACGAAGCACAAACGAATGGCATAAACGTTTTTTGGATATTGATGTAATTTCTCTTATGTAAACAACAGCTGATCGTGAAGTTAGCCCCCCCCGGGAAAAGAAACGTCTATAAATCGAAAACGAAAAGAGCACAAACGAAAATTTTTGCGGCACAAACCAGCACAAACGAAGCACAAACGAATGGCATAAACGTTTTTTCGAAATTCCTTTAATTTCTTGTATGTCAACAAACCCGGTTTTCCCGCCAAACAAATGAAAGCTTTATAATTCAAATTTGAAAAGGGTCCTAAGAAAACTTTTTGCTGCCCAAACCAGCACAAACGAAGCACAAACGAATGGCATAAACGTTTTTTGGATATTGATGTAATTTCTCTTATGTAAACAACAGCTGATCGTGAAGTTAGCCCCCTCGAGAAAAGAAACGTCTATAAATCGAAAACGAAAAGAGCACAAACGAAAATTTTTGCGGCACAAACCAGCACAAACGAAGCACAAACGAATGGCATAAACGTTTTTTCGAAATTCCTTTAATTTCTTGTATGTCAACAAACCCGGTTTTCCCGCCAAACAAATGAAAGCTTTATAATTCAAATTTGAAAAGGGTCCGAAGAAAACTTTTTGCTGCACAAACCAGCACAAACGAAGCACAAACGAATGGCATAAACGTTTTTTGGATATTGATGTAATTTCTCTTATGTAAACAGCAGCTGATCGTGAAGTTAGCCCCCCCGGGAAAAGAAACGTCTATAAATCGAAAACGAAAAGAGCACAAACGAAAATTTTTGCGGCACAAACCAGCACAAACGAAGCACAAACGAATGGCATAAACGTTTTTTTTAAATTCCTTTAATTTCTTGTATGTCAACAAACCCGGTTTTCCCGCCAAACAAATGAAAGCTTTATAATTCAAATTTGAAAAGGGTCCTAAGAAAACTTTTTGCTGCACAAACCAGCACAAACGAAGCACAAACGAATGGCATAAACGTTTTTTGGATATTGATGTAATTTCTCTTATGTAAACAACAGCTGATCGTGAAGTTAGCCCCCCCCGGGAAAAGAAACGTCTATAAATCGAAAACGAAAAGAGCACAAACGAAAATTTTTGCGGCACAAACCAGCACAAACGAAGCACAAACGAATGGCATAAACGTTTTTTCGAAATTCCTTTAATTTCTTGTATGTCAACAAACCCGGTTTTCCCGCCAAACAAATGAAAGCTTTATAATTCAAATTTGAAAAGGGTCCTAAGAAAACTTTTTGCTGCACAAACCAGCACAAACGAAGCACAAACGAATGGCATAAACGTTTTTTGGATATTGATGTAATTTCTCTTATGTAAACAACAGCTGATCGTGAAGTTAGCCCCCTCGAGAAAAGAAACGTCTATAAATCCAAAACGAAAAGAGCACAAACGAAAATTTTTGCGGCACAAACCAGCACAAACGAAGCACAAACGAATGGCATAAACGTTTTTTCGAAATTCCTTTAATTTCTTGTATGTCAACAAACCCGGTTTTCCCGCCAAACAAATGAAAGGTTTATAATTCAAATTTGAAAAGGGTCCTAAGAAAACTTTTTGCTGCACAAACCAGCACAAACGAAGCACAAACGAATGGCATAAACGTTTTTTGGATATTGATGTAATTTCTCTTATGTAAACAACAGCTGATCGTGAAGTTGGCCCCCCCGGGAAAAGAAACGTCTATAAATCGAAAACGAAAAGAGCACAAACGAAAATTTTTGCGGCACAAACCAGCACAAACGAAGCACAAACGAATGGCATAAACGTTTTCTCGAAATTCCTTTAATTTCTTGTATGTCAACAAACCCGGTTTTCCCGCCAAACAAATGAAAGCTTTATAATTCAAATTTGAAAAGGGTCCGAAGAAAACTTTTTGCTGCACAAACCAGCACAAACGAAGCACAAACGAATGGCATAAACGTTTTTTGGATATTGATGTAATTTCTCTTATGTAAACAGCAGCTGATCGTGAAGTTAGCCCCCCCGGGAAAAGAAACGTCTATAAATCGAAAACGAAAAGAGCACAAACGAAAATTTTTGCGGCACAAACCAGCACAAACGAAGCACAAACGAATGGCATAAACGTTTTCCCGAAATTCCTTTAATTTCTTGTATGTCAACAAACCCGGTTTTCCCGCCAAACAAATGAAAGCTTTATAATTCAAATTTGAAAAGGGTCCGAAGAAAACTTTTTGCTGCACAAACCAGCACAA
This sequence comes from Amaurobius ferox, assembly GCA_951213105.1. Classification (NCBI taxonomy): domain Eukaryota; kingdom Metazoa; phylum Arthropoda; class Arachnida; order Araneae; family Amaurobiidae; genus Amaurobius; species Amaurobius ferox. The sequence continues at coordinate 128,021,456 of OX578137.1, forward strand.
ACGAAGCACAAACGAATGGCATAAACGTTTTTTGGATATTGATGTAATTTCTCTTATGTAAACAGCAGCTGATCGTGAAGTTAGCCCCCCCGGGAAAAGAAACGTCTATAAATCGAAAACGAAAAGAGCACAAACGAAAATTTTTGCGGCACAAACCAGCACAAACGAAGCACAAACGAATGGCATAAACGTTTTTTCGAAATTCCTTTAATTTCTTGTATGTCAACAAACCCGGTTTTCCCGCCAAACAAATGAAAGCTTTATAATTCAAATTTGAAAAGGGTCCGAAGAAAACTTTTTGCTGCACAAACCAGCACAAACGAAGCACAAACGAATGGCATAAACGTTTTTTGGATATTGATGTAATTTCTCTTATGTAAACAGCAGCTGATCGTGAAGTTAGCCCCCCCGGGAAAAGAAACGTCTATAAATCGAAAACGAAAAGAGCACAAACGAAAATTTTTGCGGCACAAACCAGTACAAACGAAGCACAAACGAATGGCATAAATGTTTTTTCGAAATTCCTTTAATTTCTTGTATGTCAACAAACCCGGTTTTCCCGCCAAACAAATGAAAGCTTTATAATTCAAATTTGAAAAGGGTCCTAAGAACACTTTTTGCTGCACAAACTAGCACAAACGAAGCACAAACGAAGGGCATAAACGTTTTTTCAAAATTCCTTTAATTTCTTGTATGTCAACAAACCCGGTTTTCCCGCCAAACAAATGAAAGCTTTATAATTCAAATTTGAAAAGGGTCCTAAGAAAACTTTTTGCTGCACAAACCAGAACAAACGAAGCACAAACGAATGGCATAAACGTTTTTTGGATATTGACGTAATTTCTCTTATGTAAACAACATCTGATCGTGAAGTTGGCCCCCCCGGGAAAAGAAACGTCTATAAATCGAAAACGAAAAGAGCACAAACGAAAATTTTTGCGGCACAAACCAGCACAAACGAAGCACAAACGAATGGCATAAACGTTTTTTCGAAATTCCTTTAATTTCTTGTATGTCAACAAACCCGGTTTTCCCGCCAAACAAATGAAAGCTTTATAATTCAAATTTGAAAAGGGTCCGAAGAAAACTTTTTGCTGCACAAACCAGCACAAACGAAGCACAAACGAATGGCATAAACGTTTTTTGGATATTGATGTAATTTCTCTTATGTAAACAGCAGCTGATCGTGAAGTTAGCCCCCCCGGGAAAAGAATCGTCTATAAATCGAAAACGAAAAGAGCACAAACGAAAATTTTTGCGGCACAAACCAGCACAAACGAAGCACAAACGAATGGCATAAACGTTTTTTTTAAATTCCTTTAATTTCTTGTATGTCAACAAACCCGGTTTTCCCGCCAAACAAATGAAAGCTTTATAATTCAAATTTGAAAAGGGTCCTAAGAAAACTTTTTGCTGCACAAACCAGCACAAACGAAGCACAAACGAATGGCATAAACGTTTTTTCAAAATTCCTTTAATTTCTTGTATGTCAACAAACCCGGTTTTCCCGCCAAACAAATGAAAGCTTTATAATTCAAATTTGAAAAGGGTCCTAAGAAAACTTTTTGCTGCACAAACCAGCACAAACGAAGCACAAACGAATGGCATAAACGTTTTTTGGATATTGACGTAATTTCTCTTATGTAAACAACAGCTGATCGTGAAGTTGGCCCCCCCGGGAAAAGAAACGTCTATAAATCGAAAACGAAAAGAGCACAAACGAAAATTTTTGCGGCACAAACCAGCACAAACGAAGCACAAACGAATGGCATAAACGTTTTTTCGAAATTCCTTTAATTTCTTGTATGTCAACAAACCCGGTTTTCCCGCCAAACAAATGAAAGCTTTATAATTCAAATTTGAAAAGGGTCCGAAGAAAACTTTTTGCTGCACAAACCAGCACAAACGAAGCACAAACGAAAGGCATAAACGTTTTTTGGATATTGATGTAATTTCTCTTATGTAAACAACAGCTGATCGTGAAGTTAGCCCCCCGGGAAAAGAAACGTCTATAAATCGAAAACGAAAAGAGCACAAACGAAAATTTTTGCGGCACAAACCAGCACAAACGAAGCACAAACGAATGGCATAAACGTTTTTTCGAAATTACTTTAATTTCTTGTATGTCAACAAACCCGGTTTTCCCGCCAAACAAATGAAAGCTTTATAATTCAAATTTGAAAAGGGTCCTAAGAAAACTTTTTGCTGCACAAACCAGCACAAACGAAGCACAAACGAATAGCATAAACGTTTTTTGGATATTGATGTAATTTCTCTTATGTAAACAACAGCTGATCGTGAAGTTAGCCCCCCCGAGAAAAGAAACGTCTATAAATCGAAAACGAAAAGAGCACAAACGAAAATTTTTGCGGCACAAACCAGCACAAACGAAGCACAAACGAATGGCATAAACTTTTTTTCGAAATTCCTTTAATTTCTTGTATGTCAACAAACCCGGTTTTCCCGCCAAACAAATGAAAGCTTTATAATTCAAATTTGAAAAGGGTCCTAAGAAAACTTTTTGCTGCACAAACCAGCACAAACGAAGCACAAACGAACGGCATAAACGTTTTTTGGATAATGATGTAATTTCTCTTATGTAAACAACAGCTGATCGTGAAGTTGGCCCCCCCGGGAAAAGAAACATCTATAAATCGAAAACGAAAAGAGCACAAACGAAAATTTTTGCGGCACAAACCAGCACAAACGAAGCACAAACGAATGGCATAAACTTTTTTTCGAAATTCCTTTAATTTCTTGTATGTCAACAAACCCGGTTTTCCCGCCAAACAAATGAAAGCTTTATAATTCAAATTTGAAAAGGGTCCTAAGAAAACTTTTTGCTGCACAAACCAGCACAAACGAAGCACAAACGAATGGCATAAACGTTTTTTGGATATTGATGTAATTTCTCTTATGTAAACAACAGCTGATCGTGAAGTTGGCCCCCCCGGGAAAAGAAACATCTATAAATCGAAAACGAAAAGAGCACAAACGAAAATTTTTGCTGCACAAACCAGCACAAACGAAGCACAAACGAATGGCATAAACGTTTTTTCGAAATTCCTTTAATTTCTTGTATGTCAACAAACCCGGTTTTCCCGCCAAACAAATGAAAGCTTTATAATTCAAATTTGAAAAGGGTCCGAAGAAAACTTTTTGCTGCACAAACCAGCACAAACGAAGCACAAACGAATGGCATAAACGTTTTTTGGATATTGATGTAATTTCTCTTATGTAAACAGCAGCTGATCGTGAAGTTAGCCCCCCCGGGAAAAGAAACGTCTATAAATCGAAAACGAAAAGAGCACAAACGAAAATTTTTGCGGAACAAACCAGCACAAACGAATGGCATAAACGTTTTTTCGAAATTCCTTTAATTTCTTGTGTGTCAACAAACCCGGTTTTCCCGCCAAACAAATGAAAGCTTTATAATTCAAATTTGAAAAGGGTCCTAAGAAAACTTTTTGCTGCACAAACCAGCACAAACGAAGCACAAACGAATGGCATAAACGTTTTTTCAAAATTCCTTTAATTTCTTGTATGTCAACAAACCCGGTTTTCCCGCCAAACAAATGAAAGCTTTATAATTCAAATTTGAAAAGGGTCCTAAGAAAACTTTTTGCTGCACAAACCAGCACAAACGAAGCACAAACGAATGGCATAAACGTTTTTTGGATATTGACGTAAATTCTCTTATGTAAACAACAGCTGATCGTGAAGTTGGCCCCCCCGGGAAAAGAAACGTCTATAAATCGAAAACGAAAAGAGCACAAACGAAAATTTTTGCGGCACAAATCAGCACAAACGAAGCACAAACGAATGGCATAAACGTTTTTTCGAAATCCTTTAATTTCTTGTATGTCAACAAACCCGGTTTTCCCGCCAAACAAATGAAAGCTTTATAATTCAAATTTGAAAAGGGTCCGAAGAAAACTTTTTGCTGCACAAACCAGCACAAACGAAGCACAAACGAATGGCATAAACGTTTTTTGGATATTGATGTAATTTCTCTTATGTAAACAGCAGCTGATCGTGAAGTTAGCCCCCTGGGAAAAGAAACGTCTATAAATCGAAAACGAAAAGAGCACAAACGAAAATTTTTGCGGCACAAACCAGCACAAACGAAGCACAAACGAATGGCATAAACGTTTTTTCGAAATTCCTTTAATTTCTTGTATGTCAACAAACCCGGTTTTCCCGCCAAACAAATGAAAGCTTTATAATTCAAATTTGAAAAGGGTCCTAAGAAAACTTTTTGCTGCACAAACCAGCACAAACGAAGCACAAACGAATGGCATAAACGTTTTTTCAAAATTCCTTTAATTTCTTGTATGTCAACAAACCCGGTTTTCCCGCCAAACAAATGAAAGCTTTATAATTCAAATTTGAAAAGGGTCCGAAGAAAACTTTTTGCTGCACAAACCAGCACAAACGAAGCACAAACGAATGGCATAAACGTTTTTTGGATATTGATGTAATTTCTCTTATGTAAACAGCAGCTGATCGTGAAGTTAGCCCCCCGGAAAAGAAACGTCTATAAATCGAAAACGAAAAGAGCACAAACGAAAATTTTTGCGGCACAAACCAGTACAAACGAAGCACAAACGAATGGCATAAACGTTTTTTCGAAATTCCTTTAATTTCTTGTATGTCAACAAACCCGGTTTTCCCGCCAAACAAATGAAAGCTTTATAATTCAAATTTGAAAAGGGTCCTAAGAAAACTTTTTGCTGCACAAACCAGCACAAACGAAGCACAAACGAAGGGCATAAACGTTTTTTCAAAATTCCTTTAATTTCTTGTATGTCAACAAACCCGGTTTTCCCGCCAAACAAATGAAAGCTTTATAATTCAAATTTGAAAAGGGTCCTAAGAAAACTTTTTGCTGCACAAACCAGCACAAACGAAGCACAAACGAATGGCATAAATGTTTTTTGGATATTGACGTAATTTCTCTTATGTAAACAACAGCTGATCGTGAAGTTGGCCCCCCCGGGAAAAGAAACGTCTATAAATCGAAAACGAAAAGAGCACAAACGAAAATTTTTGCGGCACAAACCAGCACAAACGAAGCACAAACGAATGGCATAAACGTTTTTTCGAAATTCCTTTAATTTCTTGTATGTCAACAAACCCGGTTTTCCCGCCAAACAAATGAAAGCTTTATAATTCAAATTTGAAAAGGGTCCGAAGAAAACTTTTTGCTGCACAAACCAGCACAAACGAAGCACAAACGAATGGCATAAACGTTTTTTGGATATTGATGTAATTTCTCTTATGTAAACAGCAGCTGATCGTGAAGTTAGCCCCCCCGGGAAAAGAAACGTCTATAAATCGAAAACGAAAAGAGCACAAACGAAAATTTTTGCGGCACAAACCAGCACAAACGAAGCACAAACGAATGGCATAAACGTTTTTTCGAAATTCCTTTAATTTCTTGTATGTCAACAAACCCGGTTTTCCCGCCAAACAAATGAAAGCTTTATAATTCAAATTTGAAAAGGGTCCTAAGAAAACTTTTTGCTGCACAAACCAGCACAAACGAAGCACAAACGAATGGCATAAACGTTTTTTGGATATTGACGTAATTTCTCTTATGTAAACAACAGCTGATCGTGAAGTTGGCCCCCCCGGGAAAAGAAACGTCTATAAATCGAAAACGAAAAGAGCACAAACGAAAATTTTTGCGGCACAAATCAGCACAAACGAAGCACAAACGAATGGCATAAACGTTTTTTCGAAATCCTTTAATTTCTTGTATGTCAACAAACCCGGTTTTCCCGCCAAACAAATGAAAGCTTTATAATTCAAATTTGAAAAGGGTCCGAAGAAAACTTTTTGCTGCACAAACCAGCACAAACGAAGCACAAACGAATGGCATAAACGTTTTTTGGATATTGATGTAATTTCTCTTATGTAAACAGCAGCTGATCGTGAAGTTAGCCCCCCCGGGAAAAGAAACGTCTATAAATCGAAAACGAAAAGAGCACAAACGAAAATTTTTGCGGCACAAACCAGTACAAACGAAGCACAAACGAATGGCATAAACGTTTTTTCGAAATTCCTTTAATTTCTTGTATGTCAACAAACCCGGTTTTCCCGCCAAACAAATGAAAGCTTTATAATTCAAATTTGAAAAGGGTCCTAAGAAAACTTTTTGCTGCACAAACCAGCACAAACGAAGCACAAACGAAGGGCATAAACGTTTTTTCAAAATTCCTTTAATTTCTTGTATGTCAACAAACCCGGTTTTCCCGCCAAACAAATGAAAGCTTTATAATTCAAATTTGAAAAGGGTCCTAAGAAAACTTTTTGCTGCACAAACCAGAACAAACGAAGCACAAACGAATGGCATAAACGTTTTTTGGATATTGACGTAATTTCTCTTATGTAAACAACAGCTGATCGTGAAGTTGGCCCCCCCGGGAAAAGAAACGTCTATAAATCGAAAACGAAAAGAGCACAAACGAAAATTTTTGCGGCACAAACCAGCACAAACGAAGCACAAACGAATGGCATAAACGTTTTTTCGAAATTCCTTTAATTTCTTGTATGTCAACAAACCCGGTTTTCCCGCCAAACAAATGAAAGCTTTATAATTCAAATTTGAAAAGGGTCCGAAGAAAACTTTTTGCTGCACAAACCAGCACAAACGAAGCACAAACGAATGGCATAAACGTTTTTTGGATATTGATGTAATTTCTCTTATGTAAACAGCAGCTGATCGTGAAGTTAGCCCCCCCGGGAAAAGAATCGTCTATAAATCGAAAACGAAAAGAGCACAAACGAAAATTTTTGCGGCACAAACCAGCACAAACGAAGCACAAACGAATGGCATAAACGTTTTTTTTAAATTCCTTTAATTTCTTGTATGTCAACAAACCCGGTTTTCCCGCCAAACAAATGAAAGCTTTATAATTCAAATTTGAAAAGGGTCCTAAGAAAACTTTTTGCTGCACAAACCAGCACAAACGAAGCACAAACGAATGGCATAAACGTTTTTTCAAAATTCCTTTAATTTCTTGTATGTCAACAAACCCGGTTTTCCCGCCAAACAAATGAAAGCTTTATAATTCAAATTTGAAAAGGGTCCTAAGAAAACTTTTTGCTGCACAAACCAGCACAAACGAAGCACAAACGAATGGCATAAACGTTTTTTGGATATTGACGTAATTTCTCTTATGTAAACAACAGCTGATCGTGAAGTTGGCCCCCCCGGGAAAAGAAACGTCTATAAATCGAAAACGAAAAGAGCACAAACGAAAATTTTTGCGGCACAAACCAGCACAAACGAAGCACAAACGAATGGCATAAACGTTTTTTCGAAATTCCTTTAATTTCTTGTATATCAACAAACCCGGTTTTCCCGCCAAACAAATGAAAGCTTTATAATTCAAATTTGAAAAGGGTCCGAAGAAAACTTTTTGCTGCACAAACCAGCACAAACGAAGCACAAACGAAAGGCATAAACGTTTTTTGGATATTGATGTAATTTCTCTTATGTAAACAACAGCTGATCGTGAAGTTAGCCCCCCGGGAAAAGAAACGTCTATAAATCGAAAACGAAAAGAGCACAAACGAAAATTTTTGCGGCACAAACCAGCACAAACGAAGCACAAACGAATGGCATAAACGTTTTTTCGAAATTACTTTAATTTCTTGTATGTCAACAAACCCGGTTTTCCCGCCAAACAAATGAAAGCTTTATAATTCAAATTTGAAAAGGGTCCTAAGAAAACTTTTTGCTGCACAAACCAGCACAAACGAAGCACAAACGAATAGCATAAACGTTTTTTGGATATTGATGTAATTTCTCTTATGTAAACAACAGCTGATCGTGAAGTTAGCCCCCCCGAGAAAAGAAACGTCTATAAATCGAAAACGAAAAGAGCACAAACGAAAATTTTTGCGGCACAAACCAGCACAAACGAAGCACAAACGAATGGCATAAACTTTTTTTCGAAATTCCTTTAATTTCTTGTATGTCAACAAACCCGGTTTTCCCGCCAAACAAATGAAAGCTTTATAATTCAAATTTGAAAAGGGTCCTAAGAAAACTTTTTGCTGCACAAACCAGCACAAACGAAGCACAAACGAACGGCATAAACGTTTTTTGGATATTGATGTAATTTCTCTTATGTAAACAACAGCTGATCGTGAAGTTGGCCCCCCCGGGAAAAGAAACATCTATAAATCGAAAACGAAAAGAGCACAAACGAAAATTTTTGCTGCACAAACCAGCACAAACGAAGCACAAACGAATGGCATAAACGTTTTTTCGAAATTCCTTTAATTTCTTGTATGTCAACAAACCCGGTTTTCCCGCCAAACAAATGAAAGCTTTATAATTCAAATTTGAAAAGGATCCGAAGAAAACTTTTTGCTGCACAAACCAGCACAAACGAAGCACAAACGAATGGCATAAACGTTTTTTGGATATTGATGTAATTTCTCTTATGTAAACAACAGCTGATCGTGAAGTTAGCCCCCCCGAGAAAAAAAAAGTCTATAAATCGAAAACGAAAAGAGCACAAACGAAAATTTTTGCGGCACAAACCAGCACAAACGAAGCACAAACGAATGGCATAAACTTTTTTTCGAAATTCCTTTAATTTCTTGTATGTCAACAAACCCGGTTTTCCCGCCAAACAAATGAAAGCTTTATAATTCAAATTTGAAAAGGGTCCTAAGAAAACTTTTTGCTGCACAAACCAGCACAAACGAAGCACAAACGAATGGCATAAACGTTTTTTGGATATTGATGTAATTTCTCTTATGTAAACAACAGCTGATCGTGAAGTTGGCCCCCCCCAAAAAAGAAACATCTATAAATCGAAAACGAAAAGAGCACAAACGAAAATTTTTGCTGCACAAACCAGCACAAACGAAGCACAAACGAATGGCATAAACGTTTTTTCGAAATTCCTTTAATTTCTTGTATGTCAACAAACCCGGTTTTCCCGCCAAACAAATGAAAGCTTTATAATTCAAATTTGAAAAGGGTCCTAAGAAAACTTTTTGCTGCACAAACCAGCACAAACGAAGCACAAACGAATGGCATAAACGTTTTTTGGATATTGACGTAATTTCTCTTATGTAAACAACAGCTGATCGTGAAGTTGGCCCCCCCGGGAAAAGAAACGTCTATAAATCGAAAACGAAAAGAGCACAAACGAAAATTTTTGCGGCACAAATCAGCACAAACGAAGCACAAACGAATGGCATAAACGTTTTTTCGAAATCCTTTAATTTCTTGTATGTCAACAAACCCGGTTTTCCCGCCAAACAAATGAAAGCTTTATAATTCAAATTTGAAAAGGGTCCGAAGAAAACTTTTTGCTGCACAAACCAGCACAAACGAAGCACAAACGAATGGCATAAACGTTTTTTGGATATTGATGTAATTTCTCTTATGTAAACAGCAGCTGATCGTGAAGTTAGCCCCCTGGGAAAAGAAACGTCTATAAATCGAAAACGAAAAGAGCACAAACGAAAATTTTTGCGGCACAAACCAGCACAAACGAAGCACAAACGAATGGCATAAACGTTTTTTCGAAATTCCTTTAATTTCTTGTATGTCAACAAACCCGGTTTTCCCGCCAAACAAATGAAAGCTTTATAATTCAAATTTGAAAAGGGTCCTAAGAAAACTTTTTGCTGCACAAACCAGCACAAACGAAGCACAAACGAATGGCATAAACGTTTTTTCAAAATTCCTTTAATTTCTTGTATGTCAACAAACCCGGTTTTCCCGCCAAACAAATGAAAGCTTTATAATTCAAATTTGAAAAGGGTCCGAAGAAAACTTTTTGCTGCACAAACCAGCACAAACGAAGCACAAACGAATGGCATAAACGTTTTTTGGATATTGATGTAATTTCTCTTATGTAAACAGCAGCTGATCGTGAAGTTAGCCCCCCGGAAAAGAAACGTCTATAAATCGAAAACGAAAAGAGCACAAACGAAAATTTTTGCGGCACAAACCAGTACAAACGAAGCACAAACGAATGGCATAAACGTTTTTTCGAAATTCCTTTAATTTCTTGTATGTCAACAAACCCGGTTTTCCCGCCAAACAAATGAAAGCTTTATAATTCAAATTTGAAAAGGGTCCTAAGAAAACTTTTTGCTGCACAAACCAGCACAAACGAAGCACAAACGAAGGGCATAAACGTTTTTTCAAAATTCCTTTAATTTCTTGTATGTCAACAAACCCGGTTTTCCCGCCAAACAAATGAAAGCTTTATAATTCAAATTTGAAAAGGGTCCTAAGAAAACTTTTTGCTGCACAAACCAGCACAAACGAAGCACAAACGAATGGCATAAATGTTTTTTGGATATTGACGTAATTTCTCTTATGTAAACAACAGCTGATCGTGAAGTTGGCCCCCCCGGGAAAAGAAACGTCTATAAATCGAAAACGAAAAGAGCACAAACGAAAATTTTTGCGGCACAAACCAGCACAAACGAAGCACAAACGAATGGCATAAACGTTTTTTCGAAATTCCTTTAATTTCTTGTATGTCAACAAACCCGGTTTTCCCGCCAAACAAATGAAAGCTTTATAATTCAAATTTGAAAAGGGTCCGAAGAAAACTTTTTGCTGCACAAACCAGCACAAACGAAGCACAAACGAATGGCATAAACGTTTTTTGGATATTGATGTAATTTCTCTTATGTAAACAGCAGCTGATCGTGAAGTTAGCCCCCCCGGGAAAAGAAACGTCTATAAATCGAAAACGAAAAGAGCACAAACGAAAATTTTTGCGGCACAAACCAGCACAAACGAAGCACAAACGAATGGCATAAACGTTTTTTCGAAATTCCTTTAATTTCTTGTATGTCAACAAACCCGGTTTTCCCGCCAAACAAATGAAAGCTTTATAATTCAAATTTGAAAAGGGTCCTAAGAAAACTTTTTGCTGCACAAACCAGCACAAACGAAGCACAAACGAATGGCATAAACGTTTTTTGGATATTGACGTAATTTCTCTTATGTAAACAACAGCTGATCGTGAAGTTGGCCCCCCCGGGAAAAGAAACGTCTATAAATCGAAAACGAAAAGAGCACAAACGAAAATTTTTGCGGCACAAATCAGCACAAACGAAGCACAAACGAATGGCATAAACGTTTTTTCGAAATCCTTTAATTTCTTGTATGTCAACAAACCCGGTTTTCCCGCCAAACAAATGAAAGCTTTATAATTCAAATTTGAAAAGGGTCCGAAGAAAACTTTTTGCTGCACAAACCAGCACAAACGAAGCACAAACGAATGGCATAAACGTTTTTTGGATATTGATGTAATTTCTCTTATGTAAACAGCAGCTGATCGTGAAGTTAGCCCCCTGGGAAAAGAAACGTCTATAAATCGAAAACGAAAAGAGCACAAACGAAAATTTTTGCGGCACAAACCAGCACAAACGAAGCACAAACGAATGGCATAAACGTTTTTTCGAAATTCCTTTAATTTCTTGTATGTCAACAAACCCGGTTTTCCCGCCAAACAAATGAAAGCTTTATAATTCAAATTTGAAAAGGGTCCTAAGAAAACTTTTTGCTGCACAAACCAGCACAAACGAAGCACAAACGAATGGCATAAACGTTTTTTCAAAATTCCTTTAATTTCTTGTATGTCAACAAACCCGGTTTTCCCGCCAAACAAATGAAAGCTTTATAATTCAAATTTGAAAAGGGTCCTAAGAAAACTTTTTGCTGCACAAACCAGCACAAACGAAGCACAAACGAATGGCATAAACGTTTTTTCGAAATTCCTTTAATTTCTTGTATGTCAACAAACCCGGTTTTCCCGCCAAACAAATGAAAACTTTATAATTCAAATTTGAAAAGGGTCCGAAGAAAACTTTTTGCTGCACAAACCAGCACAAACGAAGCACAAACGAATGGCATAAACGTTTTTTGGATATTGATGTAATTTCTCTTATGTAAACAACAGCTGATCGTGAAGTTAGCCCCCCCGAGAAAAGAAACGTCTATAAATCGAAAACGAAAAGAGCACAAACGAAAATTTTTGCGGCACAAACCAGCACAAACGAAGCACAAACGAATGGCATAAACTTTTTTTCGAAATTCCTTTAATTTCTTGTATGTCAACAAACCCGGTTTTCCCGCCAAACAAATGAAAGCTTTATAATTCAAATTTGAAAAGGGTCCTAAGAAAACTTTTTGCTGCACAAACCAGCACAAACGAAGCACAAACGAATGGCATAAACGTTTTTTGGATATTGATGTAATTTCTCTTATGTAAACAACAGCTGATCGTGAAGTTGGCCCTCCCGGGAAAAGAAACATCTATAAATCGAAAACGAAAAGAGCACAAACGAAAATTTTTGCTGCACAAACCAGCACAAACGAAGCACAAACGAATGGCATAAACGTTTTTTCGAAATTCCTTTAATTTCTTGTATGTCAACAAACCCGGTTTTCCCGCCAAACAAATGAAAGCTTTATAATTCAAATTTGAAAAGGGTCCGAAGAAAACTTTTTGCTGCACAAACCAGCACAAACGAAGCACAAACGAATGGCATAAACGTTTTTTGGATATTGATGTAATTTCTCTTATGTAAACAGCAGCTGATCGTGAAGTTAGCCCCCCCGGGAAAAGAAACGTCTATAAATCGAAAACGAAAAGAGCACAAACGAAAATTTTTGCGGCACAAACCAGCACAAACGAATGGCATAAACGTTTTTTCGAAATTCCTTTAATTTCTTGTATGTCAACAAACCCGGTTTTCCCGCCAAACAAATGAAAGCTTTATAATTCAAATTTGAAAAGGGTCCTAAGAAAACTTTTTGCTGCACAAACCAGCACAAACGAAGCACAAACGAATGGCATAAACGTTTTTTCAAAATTCCTTTAATTTCTTGTATGTCAACAAACCCGGTTTTCCCGCCAAACAAATGAAAGCTTTATAATTCAAATTTGAAAAGGGTCCTAAGAAAACTTTTTGCTGCACAAACCAGCACAAACGAAGCACAAACGAATGGCATAAACGTTTTTTGGATATTGACGTAATTTCTCTTATGTAAACAACAGCTGATCGTGAAGTTGGCCCCCCCGGGAAAAGAAACGTCTATAAATCGAAAACGAAAAGAGCACAAACGAAAATTTTTGCGGCACAAATCAGCACAAACGAAGCACAAACGAATGGCATAAACGGTTTTTCGAAATCCTTTAATTTCTTGTATGTCAACAAACCCGGTTTTCCCGCCAAACAAATGAAAGCTTTATAATTCAAATTTGAAAAGGGTCCGAAGAAAACTTTTTGCTGCACAAACCAGCACAAACGAAGCACAAACGAATGGCATAAACGTTTTTTGGATATTGATGTAATTTCTCTTATGTAAACAGCAGCTGATCGTGAAGTTAGCCCCCTGGGAAAAGAAACGTCTATAAATCGAAAACGAAAAGAGCACAAACGAAAATTTTTGCGGCACAAACCAGCACAAACGAAGCACAAACGAATGGCATAAACGTTTTTTCGAAATTCCTTTAATTTCTTGTATGTCAACAAACCCGGTTTTCCCGCCAAACAAATGAAAGCTTTATAATTCAAATTTGAAAAGGGTCCTAAGAAAACTTTTTGCTGCACAAACCAGCACAAACGAAGCACAAACGAATGGCATAAACGTTTTTTCAAAATTCCTTTAATTTCTTGTATGTCAACAAACCCGGTTTTCCCGCCAAACAAATGAAAGCTTTATAATTCAAATTTGAAAAGGGTCCGAAGAAAACTTTTTGCTGCACAAACCAGCACAAACGAAGCACAAACGAATGGCATAAACGTTTTTTGGATATTGATGTAATTTCTCTTATGTAAACAGCAGCTGATCGTGAAGTTAGCCCCCCGGAAAAGAAACGTCTATAAATCGAAAACGAAAAGAGCACAAACGAAAATTTTTGCGGCACAAACCAGTACAAACGAAGCACAAACGAATGGCATAAACGTTTTTTCGAAATTCCTTTAATTTCTTGTATGTCAACAAACCCGGTTTTCCCGCCAAACAAATGAAAGCTTTATAATTCAAATTTGAAAAGGGTCCTAAGAAAACTTTTTGCTGCACAAACCAGCACAAACGAAGCACAAACGAAGGGCATAAACGTTTTTTCAAAATTCCTTTAATTTCTTGTATGTCAACAAACCCGGTTTTCCCGCCAAACAAATGAAAGCTTTATAATTCAAATTTGAAAAGGGTCCTAAGAAAACTTTTTGCTGCACAAACCAGCACAAACGAAGCACAAACGAATGGCATAAATGTTTTTTGGATATTGACGTAATTTCTCTTATGTAAACAACAGCTGATCGTGAAGTTGGCCCCCCCGGGAAAAGAAACGTCTATAAATCGAAAACGAAAAGAGCACAAACGAAAATTTTTGCGGCACAAACCAGCACAAACGAAGCACAAACGAATGGCATAAACGTTTTTTCGAAATTCCTTTAATTTCTTGTATGTCAACAAACCCGGTTTTCCCGCCAAACAAATGAAAGCTTTATAATTCAAATTTGAAAAGGGTCCTAAGAAAACTTTTTGCTGCACAAACCAGCACAAACGAAGCACAAACGAATGGCATAAACGTTTTTTGGATATTGACGTAATTTCTCTTATGTAAACAACAGCTGATCGTGAAGTTGGCCCCCCCGGGAAAAGAAACGTCTATAAATCGAAAACGAAAAGAGCACAAACGAAAATTTTTGCGGCACAAATCAGCACAAACGAAGCACAAACGAATGGCATAAACGTTTTTTCGAAATCCTTTAATTTCTTGTATGTCAACAAACCCGGTTTTCCCGCCAAACAAATGAAAGCTTTATAATTCAAATTTGAAAAGGGTCCGAAGAAAACTTTTTGCTGCACAAACCAGCACAAACGAAGCACAAACGAATGGCATAAACGTTTTTTGGATATTGATGTAATTTCTCTTATGTAAACAGCAGCTGATCGTGAAGTTAGCCCCCCCGGGAAAAGAAACGTCTATAAATCGAAAACGAAAAGAGCACAAACGAAAATTTTTGCGGCACAAACCAGTACAAACGAAGCACAAACGAATGGCATAAACGTTTTTTCGAAATTCCTTTAATTTCTTGTATGTCAACAAACCCGGTTTTCCCGCCAAACAAATGAAAGCTTTATAATTCAAATTTGAAAAGGGTCCTAAGAAAACTTTTTGCTGCACAAACCAGCACAAACGAAGCACAAACGAAGGGCATAAACGTTTTTTCAAAATTCCTTTAATTTCTTGTATGTCAACAAACCCGGTTTTCCCGCCAAACAAATGAAAGCTTTATAATTCAAATTTGAAAAGGGTCCTAAGAAAACTTTTTGCTGCACAAACCAGAACAAACGAAGCACAAACGAATGGCATAAACGTTTTTTGGATATTGACGTAATTTCTCTTATGTAAACAACAGCTGATCGTGAAGTTGGCCCCCCCGGGAAAAGAAACGTCTATAAATCGAAAACGAAAAGAGCACAAACGAAAATTTTTGCGGCACAAACCAGCACAAACGAAGCACAAACGAATGGCATAAACGTTTTTTCGAAATTCCTTTAATTTCTTGTATGTCAACAAACCCGGTTTTCCCGCCAAACAAATGAAAGCTTTATAATTCAAATTTGAAAAGGGTCCGAAGAAAACTTTTTGCTGCACAAACCAGCACAAACGAAGCACAAACGAATGGCATAAACGTTTTTTGGATATTGATGTAATTTCTCTTATGTAAACAGCAGCTGATCGTGAAGTTAGCCCCCCCGGGAAAAGAATCGTCTATAAATCGAAAACGAAAAGAGCACAAACGAAAATTTTTGCGGCACAAACCAGCACAAACGAAGCACAAACGAATGGCATAAACGTTTTTTTTAAATTCCTTTAATTTCTTGTATGTCAACAAACCCGGTTTTCCCGCCAAACAAATGAAAGCTTTATAATTCAAATTTGAAAAGGGTCCTAAGAAAACTTTTTGCTGCACAAACCAGCACAAACGAAGCACAAACGAATGGCATAAACGTTTTTTCAAAATTCCTTTAATTTCTTGTATGTCAACAAACCCGGTTTTCCCGCCAAACAAATGAAAGCTTTATAATTCAAATTTGAAAAGGGTCCTAAGAAAACTTTTTGCTGCACAAACCAGCACAAACGAAGCACAAACGAATGGCATAAAAGTTTTTTGGATATTGACGTAATTTCTCTTATGTAAACAACAGCTGATCGTGAAGTTGGCCCCCCCGGGAAAAGAAACGTCTATAAATCGAAAACGAAAAGAGCACAAACGAAAATTTTTGCGGCACAAACCAGCACAAACGAAGCACAAACGAATGGCATAAACGTTTTTTCGAAATTCCTTTAATTTCTTGTATATCAACAAACCCGGTTTTCCCGCCAAACAAATGAAAGCTTTATAATTCAAATTTGAAAAGGGTCCGAAGAAAACTTTTTGCTGCACAAACCAGCACAAACGAAGCACAAACGAAAGGCATAAACGTTTTTTGGATATTGATGTAATTTCTCTTATGTAAACAACAGCTGATCGTGAAGTTAGCCCCCCGGGAAAAGAAACGTCTATAAATCGAAAACGAAAAGAGCACAAACGAAAATTTTTGCGGCACAAACCAGCACAAACGAAGCACAAACGAATGGCATAAACGTTTTTTCGAAATTACTTTAATTTCTTGTATGTCAACAAACCCGGTTTTCCCGCCAAACAAATGAAAGCTTTATAATTCAAATTTGAAAAGGGTCCTAAGAAAACTTTTTGCTGCACAAACCAGCACAAACGAAGCACAAACGAATAGCATAAACGTTTTTTGGATATTGATGTAATTTCTCTTATGTAAACAACAGCTGATCGTGAAGTTAGCCCCCCCGAGAAAAGAAACGTCTATAAATCGAAAACGAAAAGAGCACAAACGAAAATTTTTGCGGCACAAACCAGCACAAACGAAGCACAAACGAATGGCATAAACTTTTTTTCGAAATTCCTTTAATTTCTTGTATGTCAACAAACCCGGTTTTCCCGCCAAACAAATGAAAGCTTTATAATTCAAATTTGAAAAGGGTCCTAAGAAAACTTTTTGCTGCACAAACCAGCACAAACGAAGCACAAACGAACGGCATAAACGTTTTTTGGATATTGATGTAATTTCTCTTATGTAAACAACAGCTGATCGTGAAGTTGGCCCCCCCGGGAAAAGAAACATCTATAAATCGAAAACGAAAAGAGCACAAACGAAAATTTTTGCTGCACAAACCAGCACAAACGAAGCACAAACGAATGGCATAAACGTTTTTTCGAAATTCCTTTAATTTCTTGTATGTCAACAAACCCGGTTTTCCCGCCAAACAAATGAAAGCTTTATAATTCAAATTTGAAAAGGATCCGAAGAAAACTTTTTGCTGCACAAACCAGCACAAACGAAGCACAAACGAATGGCATAAACGTTTTTTGGATATTGATGTAATTTCTCTTATGTAAACAACAGCTGATCGTGAAGTTAGCCCCCCCGAGAAAAAAAAAGTCTATAAATCGAAAACGAAAAGAGCACAAACGAAAATTTTTGCGGCACAAACCAGCACAAACGAAGCACAAACGAATGGCATAAACTTTTTTTCGAAATTCCTTTAATTTCTTGTATGTCAACAAACCCGGTTTTCCCGCCAAACAAATGAAAGCTTTATAATTCAAATTTGAAAAGGGTCCTAAGAAAACTTTTTGCTGCACAAACCAGCACAAACGAAGCACAAACGAATGGCATAAACGTTTTTTGGATATTGATGTAATTTCTCTTATGTAAACAACAGCTGATCGTGAAGTTGGCCCCCCCGGGAAAAGAAACATCTATAAATCGAAAACGAAAAGAGCACAAACGAAAATTTTTGCTGCACAAACCAGCACAAACGAAGCACAAACGAATGGCATAAACGTTTTTTCGAAATTCCTTTAATTTCTTGTATGTCAACAAACCCGGTTTTCCCGCCAAACAAATGAAAGCTTTATAATTCAAATTTGAAAAGGGTCCTAAGAAAACTTTTTGCTGCACAAACCAGCACAAACGAAGCACAAACGAATGGCATAAACGTTTTTTGGATATTGACGTAATTTCTCTTATGTAAACAACAGCTGATCGTGAAGTTGGCCCCCCCGGGAAAAGAAACGTCTATAAATCGAAAACGAAAAGAGCACAAACGAAAATTTTTGCGGCACAAATCAGCACAAACGAAGCACAAACGAATGGCATAAACGTTTTTTCGAAATCCTTTAATTTCTTGTATGTCAACAAACCCGGTTTTCCCGCCAAACAAATGAAAGCTTTATAATTCAAATTTGAAAAGGGTCCGAAGAAAACTTTTTGCTGCACAAACCAGCACAAACGAAGCACAAACGAATGGCATAAACGTTTTTTGGATATTGATGTAATTTCTCTTATGTAAACAGCAGCTGATCGTGAAGTTAGCCCCCTGGGAAAAGAAACGTCTATAAATCGAAAACGAAAAGAGCACAAACGAAAATTTTTGCGGCACAAACCAGCACAAACGAAGCACAAACGAATGGCATAAACGTTTTTTCGAAATTCCTTTAATTTCTTGTATGTCAACAAACCCGGTTTTCCCGCCAAACAAAAGAAAGCTTTATAATTCAAATTTGAAAAGGGTCCTAAGAAAACTTTTTGCTGCACAAACCAGCACAAACGAAGCACAAACGAATGGCATAAACGTTTTTTCAAAATTCCTTTAATTTCTTGTATGTCAACAAACCCGGTTTTCCCGCCAAACAAATGAAAGCTTTATAATTCAAATTTGAAAAGGGTCCGAAGAAAACTTTTTGCTGCACAAACCAGCACAAACGAAGCACAAACGAATGGCATAAACGTTTTTTGGATATTGATGTAATTTCTCTTATGTAAACAGCAGCTGATCGTGAAGTTAGCCCCCCGGAAAAGAAACGTCTATAAATCGAAAACGAAAAGAGCACAAACGAAAATTTTTGCGGCACAAACCAGTACAAACGAAGCACAAACGAATGGCATAAACGTTTTTTCGAAATTCCTTTAATTTCTTGTATGTCAACAAACCCGGTTTTCCCGCCAAACAAATGAAAGCTTTATAATTCAAATTTGAAAAGGGTCCTAAGAAAACTTTTTGCTGCACAAACCAGCACAAACGAAGCACAAACGAAGGGCATAAACGTTTTTTCAAAATTCCTTTAATTTCTTGTATGTCAACAAACCCGGTTTTCCCGCCAAACAAATGAAAGCTTTATAATTCAAATTTGAAAAGGGTCCTAAGAAAACTTTTTGCTGCACAAACCAGCACAAACGAAGCACAAACGAATGGCATAAATGTTTTTTGGATATTGACGTAATTTCTCTTATGTAAACAACAGCTGATCGTGAAGTTGGCCCCCCCGGGAAAAGAAACGTCTATAAATCGAAAACGAAAAGAGCACAAACGAAAATTTTTGCGGCACAAACCAGCACAAACGAAGCACAAACGAATGGCATAAACGTTTTTTCGAAATTCCTTTAATTTCTTGTATGTCAACAAACCCGGTTTTCCCGCCAAACAAATGAAAGCTTTATAATTCAAATTTGAAAAGGGTCCGAAGAAAACTTTTTGCTGCACAAACCAGCACAAACGAAGCACAAACGAATGGCATAAACGTTTTTTGGATATTGATGTAATTTCTCTTATGTAAACAGCAGCTGATCGTGAAGTTAGCCCCCCCGGGAAAAGAAACGTCTATAAATCGAAAACGAAAAGAGCACAAACGAAAATTTTTGCGGCACAAACCAGCACAAACGAAGCACAAACGAATGGCATAAACGTTTTTTCGAAATTCCTTTAATTTCTTGTATGTCAACAAACCCGGTTTTCCCGCCAAACAAATGAAAGCCTTATAATTCAAATTTGAAAAGGGTCCTAAGAAAACTTTTTGCTGCACAAACCAGCACAAACGAAGCACAAACGAATGGCATAAACGTTTTTTCAAAATTCCTTTAATTTCTTGTATGTCAACAAACCCGGTTTTCCCGCCAAACAAATGAAAGCTTTATAATTCAAATTTGAAAAGGGTCCTAAGAAAACTTTTTGCTGCACAAACCAGCACAAACGAAGCACAAACGAATGGCATAAACGTTTTTTCGAAATTCCTTTAATTTCTTGTATGTCAACAAACCCGGTTTTCCCGCCAAACAAATGAAAACTTTATAATTCAAATTTGAAAAGGGTCCGAAGAAAACTTTTTGCTGCACAAACCAGCACAAACGAAGCACAAACGAATGGCATAAACGTTTTTTGGATATTGATGTAATTTCTCTTATGTAAACAACAGCTGATCGTGAAGTTAGCCCCCCCGAGAAAAGAAACGTCTATAAATCGAAAACGAAAAGAGCACAAACGAAAATTTTTGCGGCACAAACCAGCACAAACGAAGCACAAACGAATGGCATAAACTTTTTTTCGAAATTCCTTTAATTTCTTGTATGTCAACAAACCCGGTTTTCCCGCCAAACAAATGAAAGCTTTATAATTCAAATTTGAAAAGGGTCCTAAGAAAACTTTTTGCTGCACAAACCAGCACAAACGAAGCACAAACGAATGGCATAAACGTTTTTTGGATATTGATGTAATTTCTCTTATGTAAACAACAGCTGATCGTGAAGTTGGCCCTCCCGGGAAAAGAAACATCTATAAATCGAAAACGAAAAGAGCACAAACGAAAATTTTTGCTGCACAAACCAGCACAAACGAAGCACAAACGAATGGCATAAACGTTTTTTCGAAATTCCTTTAATTTCTTGTATGTCAACAAACCCGGTTTTCCCGCCAAACAAATGAAAGCTTTATAATTCAAATTTGAAAAGGGTCCGAAGAAAACTTTTTGCTGCACAAACCAGCACAAACGAAGCACAAACGAATGGCATAAACGTTTTTTGGATATTGATGTAATTTCTCTTATGTAAACAGCAGCTGATCGTGAAGTTAGCCCCCCCGGGAAAAGAAACGTCTATAAATCGAAAACGAAAAGAGCACAAACGAAAATTTTTGCGGCACAAACCAGCACAAACGAATGGCATAAACGTTTTTTCGAAATTCCTTTAATTTCTTGTATGTCAACAAACCCGGTTTTCCCGCCAAACAAATGAAAGCTTTATAATTCAAATTTGAAAAGGGTCCTAAGAAAACTTTTTGCTGCACAAACCAGCACAAACGAAGCACAAACGAATGGCATAAACGTTTTTTCAAAATTCCTTTAATTTCTTGTATGTCAACAAACCCGGTTTTCCCGCCAAACAAATGAAAGCTTTATAATTCAAATTTGAAAAGGGTCCTAAGAAAACTTTTTGCTGCACAAACCAGCACAAACGAAGCACAAACGAATGGCATAAACGTTTTTTGGATATTGACGTAATTTCTCTTATGTAAACAACAGCTGATCGTGAAGTTGGCCCCCCCGGGAAAAGAAACGTCTATAAATCGAAAACGAAAAGAGCACAAACGAAAATTTTTGCGGCACAAATCAGCACAAACGAAGCACAAACGAATGGCATAAACGGTTTTTCGAAATCCTTTAATTTCTTGTATGTCAACAAACCCGGTTTTCCCGCCAAACAAATGAAAGCTTTATAATTCAAATTTGAAAAGGGTCCGAAGAAAACTTTTTGCTGCACAAACCAGCACAAACGAAGCACAAACGAATGGCATAAACGTTTTTTGGATATTGATGTAATTTCTCTTATGTAAACAGCAGCTGATCGTGAAGTTAGCCCCCTGGGAAAAGAAACGTCTATAAATCGAAAACGAAAAGAGCACAAACGAAAATTTTTGCGGCACAAACCAGCACAAACGAAGCACAAACGAATGGCATAAACGTTTTTTCGAAATTCCTTTAATTTCTTGTATGTCAACAAACCCGGTTTTCCCGCCAAACAAATGAAAGCTTTATAATTCAAATTTGAAAAGGGTCCTAAGAAAACTTTTTGCTGCACAAACCAGCACAAACGAAGCACAAACGAATGGCATAAACGTTTTTTCAAAATTCCTTTAATTTCTTGTATGTCAACAAACCCGGTTTTCCCGCCAAACAAATGAAAGCTTTATAATTCAAATTTGAAAAGGGTCCTAAGAAAACTTTTTGCTGCACAAACCAGCACAAACGAAGCACAAACGAATGGCATAAACGTTTTTTGGATATTGACGTAATTTCTCTTATGTTCTCTTATGTTTCTCGTATGTCTCTTAACAGCTGATCGTGAAGTTGGCCCCCCCGGGAAAAGAAACGTCTATAAATCGAAAACGAAAAGAGCACAAACGAAAATTTTTGCGGCACAAACCAGCACAAACGAAGCACAAACGAATGGCATAAACGTTTTTTCGAAATTCCTTTAATTTCTTGTATGTCAACAAACCCGGTTTTCCCGCCAAACAAATGAAAGCTTTATAATTCAAATTTGAAAAGGGTCCGAAGAAAATATTTTGCTGCACAAACCAGCACAAACGAAGCACAAACGAATGGCATAAACGTTTTTTGGATATTGATGTAATTTCTCTTATGTAAACAACAGCTGATCGTGAAGTTAGCCCCCCCCGGGAAAAGAAACGTCTATAAATCGAAAACGAAAAGAGCACAAACGAAAATTTTTGCGGCACAAACCAGCACAAACGAAGCACAAACGAATGGCATAAACTTTTTTTCGAAATTCGTTTAATTTCTTGTATGTCAACAAAGCCCGTTTTGGCGCCAAACAAATGAAAGCTTTATAGTTCAAATTTGAAAAGGGTCCGAAGAAAACTTTTTGCTGCACAAACCAGCACAAACGAAGCACAAACGAAAGGCATAAACGTTTTTTGGATATTGATGTAATTTCTCTTATGTAAACAATGGCTGAGCGTGAAGTTAGCCCCCCCGGAAAAGAAAATGCTATAAATCGAAAACGAAAGAAGCACAAACGAAAATTTTTGCAGCACAAACCAGCACAAACGAAGTACAAACGATTCCACTTGTTTTTGTCGTTTGTGCTTTCCACGGGGGGGGGGGGGGGGGGGCAACTTCACGGAGCTAAAAAAATGCTTTGTGGAAAAATGAATATTGAAATGAATAGTATAAAAAGTTTTTGAGAAAGATGTTAATGGGCTTTATTTCTTTACATTATTGATCCTAGGCATATACTTGCAACTATAGTTTCTTAAAATACGATGCATACTTTTGTGAATTATGGTGGAAATAAACTGGAATGACATTATTCTTGGATCCAAGAGTAAATTTCGTAGTAATTTTTTCTAAATTTTTTACAAATTTATGAACCAATATGATAATTTTTATACATAATTTAATTTTAGAAAATATACTTGTTAACAATATTGATAAAATGAATTTGCTACACATAAAGCTTAGATAATGACTGATATGGATTCAGCATCGAATTTCGAAAAAGGTGGGAGAGTTCTCTAAGAATTTCCATTTCTGGTTCCTTTTCCTTTTCCGGTTCAAAAATTTTCATTTTCCTTTAAATATCTGTTTTTCAAGATTGACTGTAAATAGAGCTTAGATGATAAATGGTGTAGATTCAACATGAAATTCTGGGGTAGGTAAGGTGACTCACTAAGAATTTTCACTCCCTGTTCCTCCATGAAATGAATATATATTTTTCATGATCAGCTATAGACAGAGTTTAGATAATGACTGATATGGATTCAGCACAATGCTGGATTACCCAAAAGGCTTACTAAGCACATACATCCTTAGGACACCAGCAAATTAGGGGGGACCAATAAAAAACCCAAATGTTTTTTTTTTATATTTTTACTTATTTCTTATCTAATAATTGGGGGCAGTGAATTTCCTAACATTGGCTCCATTAAATTTATGGGGTCCAGACGACCTTACAAATTTTTCTATCTTCCAGGGTTATATTGTGGATGAATCCTTCAATGGTGACTTCACTATACACCATCAATTTATAATATAAACACCTTGATTTATTTGTCTATCTATCTATCTATCCTGGGTAACGCTTATCGAAAATTTTGGAGAGATATTGTCAACTTGGCGACTTTTTTTAAATGTTGCGAAATTGACGAAAATGTATCCAAATCGACGCCATATCAATGAAATTAATTGCGTTTTGAAAGGGAATAGTAAAAAATGATGTTTCGATAGCGTTTGTCTATAAAGTCCAACTATCCCACTTGGCGACAAATTTATCAAATGCCGCCAAATTGATAAAAATGCCGCCAAATGGATAAATATGACACCAAATCAATGAAATAAATTCTATTTTGAAAGGGGCATTGTAATGATGTTTCTGAAGCACTTATCTGTCAGTCCAACCATTCCACTTGGCGACAAATTTGGCGAGTTTTTAAATGCCTCCAAATTTATCAAAATATCGTCAAATCGATAAAAATTTTGCCAAATTGATAAATATGACGCAAAATTAATGAAATTAATTGTATTTTGAAAGTGGATAGTATTGTAATGATATTTCGGTAACGTTTGCCTGTCAGTCCAACGAACCCACTTGGCGATAAATTTGGCGAAATTTTGAAATGTCGCCAGATTGATTCAAATATCGCCAAATTACCGACAATGTTGGCAATTCGATAAAAATGCCACCTAATTGATAAAAATGTCGCCAAATTGATAAATATGAAGCTAAAATCAATGAAATTAATTCTGTTTTAAAAGGGGATAGTATTGGAATGATGTTCCGGAAGCATATATCTGTAAGTCCAACCATACCACTTGGCGACAAATTTGGCAAGTTTTTAAAATGTCTTCAAAATTATAAATATGACGTAAAATTAATAAATTTAATTGTATTTTGAAAGGGTATATTATTGTAATGATGTTTAAGCAGCGTTTGTCTGTCAGTCCAACTGTCCCACTTGGCGACAATTTTGGCGAGTTTTTTAAAATGTCTCAAAATTGAACAAAATATCACACAAATTAACGAAAATGTCACCAAATTGATGAAAATACAATATCTTGGAAATAATATAAGAATCTACTCTAAGAAAAAGTCATTTCTCTGTTCATTCGTCCGTGACGTTTGGCAAAGAATTTGGCGGGATGTCGCAAATGTCGCCAAATGGGAGGTAATATTTAACAAATTTTGAATTCCGTCACATGACGGGCATATTTTCTAGTATTAATATAATTAATTGGTCAGTATCACAATAGCAACATGATCAGTTTATATAAAATTTGTCGTAGAGGGGGAGGAGTTCTGTGAACCAATTTTGGAAGCCCGGTCAATGCCAACTTAATGGTTGTGAGGCTGCAACATTCTAGAGTGTCTTTTTCAAATACAATTTCATTATAGCTCTTTAAAAAATTATATATGGCTAATTATGCTGCATTGGGAACCCAGATTACAGCAACCCTTAGATAAGACGACTCGTTTGGGGCTGTATTATCTATTGGATCTATGTGGTTCCTACCTGGAGACCCAAAAAATGGTTGAGGTCCATAAAAGATGTCAGTTTTAAGAGGTGAACATGTGCATTACAAAACCGCAGAGTTACTCTGATATCCGCTGAAAGTGAGCTACTGAAGATTATTTTTATCAGATAATAGAAGAATTTTATTATGGAGGGCAGAGTAATATTCCTTTTTAATAGTTGCTCTTTAATTTAATTATGTTATTATTATTATTTTTCCTTTCACAATTTTGTTATTTTTAAAGAAATCCAAGTAAAATAATTAGTGTTATTTATTTATTTATTAAATTTTTGTTAACAGCATTATGCTTCTTTAGAATTTTTTTTTGGTAGTCTGTGATTCTGTTAATTTAAATTGTTGAATTATTTCTTTATATCATAAACAAAAGAGGTTTCAAAATATTGATGGCCCAAGACCATAAAAATTCTTATCCGGTACTGAGCTAATTTGTTAGTTCAGTTTTCTATTTTTTTATTGTAAAACTAGCCGCCTTTGGCGACCAGCCTGTTCGCAACCCTTGAAAATTCTGATCGTGGCAAATTCCAACAGTGGCAAACTCGTTGGCGCGACCGACCAGAAAGGTGTAAGGTAACTGGTTGGACGGCCAGGATGTGCCACCCAATTTAGACCGGAACCCAGTGGGGGAGGCATCCACAGGGAACGTACCCTCCTTCCCCTACCACCAACCTCTCGGAAAAACATACGGACCCATATGTTTAACGTGATCGGATTCCGTGTCAGTGGCGGAAATCGAACCCGGGCCTACCGCGTGCAATTCCCGCGCGCTAACCACTGGGCTACTTCGCCCTCCGCGACAATCTCCATAACTTTCTTTTTATTCACCCAATTTAGACCGTACCCTCCTTCCCCTACCACCAACCTCTCGGAATGACTCACGAACCCACATGTTTAACGTGATCGTACTCCGCGTGAACGTGGCGTAAGTTTTGGCAGTGGCGGGAATCGAACCCGGGCCTACTGAGTGCAATTCCCGCGCGCTAACCACTGGGCTGCCGCGCCCTCCGCGACAATCTCCATAACTTTCTATATATTCACCCAATTTAGACGGGAACCCAGTGGGGGAGGCATCCACAGGGGCCGTATCCTCCTTCCCCTACCACCAACCTCTCGGAAGGACTTACGGACCCACATATTTAACGTGATCGTATTCCACGTAAACACGGCGGCAGTTTTGGCAGTGGCGGGAATCGAAACCGGGCCTACCGCTAACTTCCCGCGCGCTAATTTGCAATTTAAAATGACCATATGCTTAATTCCATCATCCTCATTCCATTGTTTCATTGTTCCATCATTTAAAATATCCAAAAGTTAAAATATACATTTAAAAAATCCATATCGTTCCATCATTTAAAATATAAATATAATAATTTATATGGAGTAAAGGAGCTCTATTCAGAACCGTGACGTCACCTCCACCTTGACGTCCCCACCCACCACCTTCCCTCCTTCGGCGGGGGAGAAACGCCGGTTAAGAAGCGGCACGCCGAGAAATTGAAATTCGGAAACTTTTAAAATCCCGATCCTGTGGGCAATACGGAATATTTCCTGACCAGATTGGTCTTGTAAGAATGCCAGATGTTTGACCTTTCTAAAAATGTAAATTATTAGTCGAAATTATGAGTACTTTTTACTATGCGAGAATTTAAAAACCAAAAATACTTTTCTTGAGCAAAAAGTGACTTTTGTTTTAAAATCTTTAAAAAATATTAGAAATCGAAATTCAGATTTGAAATTGATATATTTTTACTCGCAATTGTCAGCTCTTTCCGATGGTGTGATTTGTTTCTTCCTACGATGTCCGGATCGTGGGAAAAAAAGGGCAAAAATGGCAAAAAACGGTCGAAATCGCATAAAACATTAAATAACAAAAAAAATAATTAAAATTTTAAAAATCGGTTTTCACGTGTCCCCTTCCCTCCCCTCCGGGTCTCCGACGCGCGGTCGCGAAACGTATAGTGTATAAGACACACAGACACACAGACATTGCCTTTTATTATTTAAGACTAGCCGCCTTTGGCGACCAGCCTGTTCGCTACCCTTGAAAATTCTGACGGTGGCAAATTCTGATCGTTGCAAACTCGCTGGCGCGACCTACCAGAAAGGTGTAAGGTAACTGTTTGGACGGCCAGGAAGTGCCACCCAATTTAGACCGGAACTCAGTGGGGAAGGCATCCACAGGGACCGTACACTCCTTCCCCTACCACCAACCTCTCGGAAGGACTTACGGTCCCACATGTTTAACGTGATCGTACTCCACTGGGCTACTGCGCCTTCGCGACAATCTCCATAACTTTCTTTTTATTCACCCAATTTAGACCGGGACCCAGTGGGGGAGGCATCCACAGGGACCGTACCATCCTTCCTCTACCAACAACCTCTCGGAACGTCTTACGGACCCACATGTTTAATGTGATCGTACACCGCCTGAACACGGAGGCAGTTTAGGCACTGGCGGGAATCGAACCCGGGCCTACCGAGTGCATTTCCCGTGCGCTAACTTCCCGCTCGCTAATTTAAATTTTATAATGACCATATGCTAAGCTCTAATTCCATCATCCTCATTCCATCGTTCCATCATTTAAAATATCCATAAATTAAAACGTTCCATCAATCATCAATATCGTTCCACAAATACATAAATATAATAATTTCAAATACATCACCACAATTCAATCCACCATAATGCAATCATTTAAATTATTTAAAATATCCATTTAAAATATCCATAAATTAAAATATCCATTTAAAATATCATATAAATATAATCATTTCACCCGTTGTATACAACACATATCTTAATTCATTTAAAACCGGAAGGGCGGTGGTCTCCATGGAGAAGGGGAGAAAATTCAACGGGTGAAAACGCGGTTCGCCGAGAAATTGGAAATCCTTAGGTCATTAAAATCGCGATCCTGTGAATATTTATAATTATTTCTTGACCAGAGTGGACTTGTAAGAATGCCAGATATTTGACCTTTCTAAAAATGTAAATTATTAGTCGAAATTCTGAGTACTTTTTACTATGCGAGAATTTAAAAACCAAAAATCGTTTTTTTGAGTCAAAAGTGACTTTTGCTTTAAAATCATAAAAAAATATTAGAATTTATCTCTGAGATTTGAAATTGATATATTTTTACTCGAAATTCTCTGCTCTTTCCGATGGTGTGATTTGTTTTTTTCTACAATGTCTGGATCGAGGAGAAAAAGGGGCAAAAAGGTCAAAAAACGGTCGAAATCGCATAAAACATTAAATAACAAAAAAAATAATTAAAATTTTAAAAATCGGTTTTCACGTGTCCCCTTCCCACCCTTCCGGGTCTCCGATTGCCAAATTTCGTAGCTCTCCGACGCGCTGTCGCTGAACGTATAGTGTATAAGACAGACAGACAGACAGACGCACAGACAGACATTGCCTTTTATTATATAGAAGAGCGGCGTTTAAAATTCCATCAAGGGAAACTGAAGCATGATATATTTTCATCACAATTTTACTTTAATTTACAATATATAATTTATATATAATATAAGTATTTTAATGAGATTTGACTTCGAATCCTAGTTTGTCAAAGATCTGCGCGTTTTTAACGCCATAAAAATAGGGCAAGAATTAATTGTTTTAGATTGATATGGCAATGACTGAATAGTGTTGCGAACTTGTAATATTCCCTCACCGGAGTCTTTTCTTTTGAGAACCAGACGGAGTAAACACTCGTAAAGGCTTTCCCATGAAGTGAACATAGGGTTTCCCTAATTCCGAAGTTCGAAGAAGGGTTGTCAGATTTGGCGATTTCTCGAAGATTTGAGAAGGGACCGTGAAATAACAGTTATTCTACGAGATGTGAGAGATTTTTAGAAGTTTCTATGGAGAATCTAAAAAAGAAATCACTTGATCGGAGTGCAATTGACGAGATACGAACTACATTGACTACATTGTGACTTTCGACAATGTTTTGGGAATAGTAGCGGTTGTTTTGTGAAATTACTTTTGTCATTGTTTTGAGAATAATATCAGTTATTTTGTGAAATTAGTGGAGTATTAAGTGCTGTTTGACTGTACTGAGATTTTGTTCTTCCTTTGAACAATGCCTACTCTTTAAAGATGAGCAATGATAATTGAAAAAAGGTGGTGATAAGATTTCCTATTGTTGAAAATCTCTACATTTTATGCAACATCTATTTGGGGCCAAAATTGCACATTTGCCAACTTTTTAAATTGATATGCTGTTTTAGAAACGCAGAAGCGTTCCATCCCGTCAACTCTGAATCCGTAATTATGTAGTGTATATTAAGTGTATATTATACTTGACAAATCTCGATTCCTATGGGTCTGTAACTCAGCCACCAAGAAAGCTAAATACTTGATACTTTTTCCTCCTTAAAGCCGTCTCAAAGCAGAGATAAAAAAAATAGATTTGGTGCAGTAATACCTGAGAAAAAATTACTTTAAAATAGCACTTACGATAGTCGCTCCGACATTTTATTCTTGTGTGGCGGGCACAAGAATAAAAAGTATTGGCGGACCTACAGTCTTAACTACTTAACCGATTTTCACGAATGATGGTTCATTTTGTATGTTATAGTGGGAATTACATTCTTTCCTTTTAAAATAAAAAGAAATGTGATTTAAAATTGAAAAAAAATATAAATAAATGCTGCTCTGCGGCAGAGCATAATTTGCAAAACTATATTTTTGTTACATAATCATGTTGAAAAATCCTTTTGTTCTTGGCACTTGATGAAAAAATAAAAAGGCGTAATAGATGAAATACATAAATATATTAAGAAATCCTTCGAAAATAATTTTCTGCCATGGATCGCGGAGGTTAAATCCTCAGGCGCAGCGGGAAAGATTTGTGCTTTTAAAATATTTTTAGAGATAAGTTTTAAATAACAATAAATTAACCTTAAAATGGGCTTAAAATTCCACACGTTATAAGATCTCATTTTAATTTAATAGTGGTCAATACAACAATTACAGTTTCACACAACAACTTCAAATTTAACTCCTACTATATGTAATTATATTCCGATCATAATTTCTTTTTTTTTGGGGTTTCTATTTTTTGACGAGCAAGAGAAGCCATATGAGTCCATATTTTACTATACACAAAGCAGTCACATGCTGGGAGTCGCAATTATACAGGGGTCTATTTCATTATCTCATCAGCAATCCGTATAACTTTTTAAAATAGCTTTTCTTACTTCTTAGAGGCAATTTTAGCTTATTCTTCTGAGTAGAAAAGCATATAGCAATTTAAATAAGTTTTAAATACATATTTTGGAACAATAGAATTCTATCAGAAATTAAACAAGTTGAAAATTCTGATAATGTTCAATTAATAATGAAAAACACTACTTAAAATATATCGACAAGATTTAATTGTGAAAAGACGGACCAACGTGTATTAGTAGTATATTTGGCCACGCCCATTTTTTTTTCATCCAGAGTTCTCTTTATAAACTCATGTTTGTAAAAATTGCAACACCATGATACTTATATTCTATCCCAGATATTGAATTTTCGTCAATTAGTCTTCATTTTCATTGACATAGCGTCATTTTTATCCACTTGGCAAGATTTTCGTTAATTTGGCAACATTTAAAAAAGTCGCCAAGTTGGTGACATTCCCCCAAATTCGTCGCCAAAATCTCGCCAAACATTATAGACGGAGAAGTAAGTTATTCTTATAGCAGATAAGTGACTATTGACGTTCAAATACAAAATTATTATTCAAAGTATCTTTCCTTATGAATGGAACGAGCTAGATCCACGAGAATGATGTCACCAAATTTATCATATAATATTTCTTATAAAAAGTGAACATATTTCACAATAGGTAATAATTTTTTTTTTATTTTATATGATTTTTTGATAATTTTTTTTAAAAATGTGCAATATCTCGAGAACGCTTCATGCTAGCGTTCTAAAATTTATGTTAATCGTTTTCTAATAAAAAATTACATAAGAAATGTCTATTTACGTAACTTTATTAAAAGTTTTAACTTTTGTATGATTTTTTCAAAATTTCACTCGAAAATTTAGGGGGGTTCTGAACATCCGATTGCATATAAAAAGAATAGGCTTCCAGTATTCATAGATTGTAATTTTTGTACCAAATTTTGTTCGAATCGTTCCATTTGTTCGTCAGTTTTATCGTCTCCACAGTCTCACTGACACACACACACACACACACACATCATCTTAAAAACGTCTGATTCGTGTTCGGGGATGCTTGAAACGTGCTCTCCCGTCGAAAACTCAAATTCGAATTTTTGACCCCGTCACAATACTTTCCTTATACATTATATGTATATAAGGAAAGTAATAATTGTGTGATTTATTAGAAAAAATAAAATTTAGTAACATCTTTTGGAGACTCGACCCCTGCTTTAATTTCCTTCCGCCCAAACTTTTATTTTTCAAACCTGTTTCGAAAATGTCAGAACGGACATTGTATTCTGAGAACTTTGGACAACGTTCGAATACTTTGAGGGATATTTCTGTGGCCTGTTCTGAAATGGAAATGCATAAGAACCGAAGCACTTGACTAATACCTTTCATATGTTCAAATATTTCTTTACTGGCATAAGAATTGTGTCCAGAATTGCGAAAATGGAATTTTTCTTTAAAGGCAAACCGTGAATCTTCTAAGCCACGGGCGGGGGATCTTTTTATGTTTGAAGACCACACTGAAGTAAATGCTCGCCAATAAAGCCGCATGCAAGTATTTTCATTATGTAAAATACAAATTCCTTCAGTGGACAATATAATTAATATATATAACCAAAAAAAAAAAAAGGAAGGTTCTTGAGAAGACGTTCCTTGATGCCCAGAAGACCGTATATTGCCTTCCTCACCACCGTTCTATAAGGGCTCATCCCTTATAGAACGGTGTGGTGCATTGAGTTTTTCTACGAATTCGTTTCTCCATCTTAAAAGTTTGGGATGCTCCTGTATTGTAAACCACAAAATAAACAAAACACATAGTTACAGAATCCGCATGTAGAGGCCAAAATTTTTAGAATACACTCCCACTAGGAGTCGTTGATTGAGTTTGTCAGTTCCCATAGAGGTTCTCAAAATTGGGGCATATAACGCGTTTTCTAGCTATCATTGCTAATAGCGGCTATTTCATATTGACGAGCGCATTACAAACTCGAAACCGGTCTGTGGATGTTAGTGCCTTGGAGGGAATGTATTTCAAACAAAATACGAATAAAGGTAACTCAACCTTTGGCGGAAAACTCAACTGGAAAATTTTTTTTGAATGTAATTTGGAATAATGATATTTCAATATTCGGAAATAAATTTAAAAATATGATGTGTCCAATACATGAATTTTCCCACAATTTGACAGATTTAATTTTGTCGGAAATCAATGACACAAATTCTTGATACTAGATATAGCTAAAATTCAATAGGTTTATCATTGTCAGTAATTAAAATAAGTCAAACTTCATGTTATTCTCCTGATTAATTCAAAACATAAGCCCCCAGTGGAAAAAAAAAATGTTTAATATCTCGATAACTGCTCATGATGACTGCTAAACAACAGTGTCCATTTATTTTTGGTTAAACGCATGCATTCAATCATTTGATATTAATGAAAATATTTAATCTATATTATATGATATGCGTGTGTTATATGTTATATGATATATGAGTTATATAATATGTGCATATGTGTATTTTATGCTATTACCCCTATGCTGAATTTAAGTGGCCAGCTCAATGAAAAATGTTTCACATCAGCTTGGCATTCGGACGTTGTTATCGTCCGCACCTTCTAAAATTAAAAATTTAGGAAACAAGTTGCCTATAAGTCTTGTCTAGAGTTGATCTGTGTATCAAATTTTAATCTCTACGATAACTGGAGTTTATTTATAGTAAATATTAAAAATAAACACTTGAATAAATGTGCCTCATTGCTAGTTTCCAGAACCTTACTAGATGCTTTTCATTGGTCTGTTTTGTTAGCATGCCAAATTTGGTTGAGTTCTGAGGAGTAATATGGAATATAAGATATAAAGACTTCTGGAATATAATACATATAAGTTAGGAGTTATGATCAATGTGTACCAGTATCATCTTATCATTCGGAAGCACCTTTTTAAAACTTTCCAACATGGTT
The DNA here is from genome assembly GCA_951213105.1 of Amaurobius ferox. Taxonomy (NCBI): domain Eukaryota; kingdom Metazoa; phylum Arthropoda; class Arachnida; order Araneae; family Amaurobiidae; genus Amaurobius; species Amaurobius ferox. The sequence goes on from OX578137.1 coordinate 128,055,070, forward strand.
GAAAAGTGTTTATAACTTCTGTCATTCTGCTTGTCTGTCCTTTTGCACAATAACTGCCTTAAAAATGACTTTATCGGAATACCATTTTAGTATGTTGTTGAGACGGTCTGCGGGATGTTTGGGAATGAAAATGAATAATGCCACCTAATTAGTTTCGGATTTAATCCGGATTGAATAAACAAAATAAATTGAACATGGGACTCAAATTTTTTAGCATTTTTTAAGCAGTGTTAAAATTCATAAATTGCTTTGAAGATTTTAGGAAATATTCAAATTATTGTATAAGATGTGAAAAAAAATTCAGCAAAATGTCTTAGGTAGTTTTTTAGATAAAAATAAAAATAATAATAACACCCATATTACATGAAGAGATCACGTGACTCATTTTTTTTTTTACCGCTGTATGTTTTTTCCACAGATGTTTAAATATCTTTTACATTTATATTTAGTGTTGCATTCGTCATAAAACTACTTTATTTTTATGTATTATCTGTGTATCTAAATTATGTGTCAATGCAATTACAATATTTTTTATTATAAATGACCGCTGAACTTTCTTTATTCCTACAACGAAGCCTAGTTTTAACTCTAAACAATAGCATATAGAATATAAACAAATCAAGCGATTGTAAGATGAGTTATATAAGAATTGCTGGGTTTTTTTTCATGTAAAATTATTTAGTTCTGGACTCTGGATTAGTGATATGAATGAAATAGTCATTGATTTTATATAGACGCAGACGATTTATAAAATGAAATGGTTTGTCACAGTTGCAACAATTCTAAAGAACTAAATTAACATGAGATAAGCAAGCCATGTATTTTCTATAATAATAAAATATTATAATTGTGACATAACATTAACGGCAAATGCATCGTAAATACTTTGCAAATTATACTTTCGATGACGTCATTTGAATAAAGTTCATTTTGTGTAACCAGTATTGTCTTTTTCGATGAAGTTTTAAGATTCACCTTGCCGATGGCAATTTTTGAAGTAACTTAGAATGTAAATAAAATTGCATTTCAGTTGAAAAGTGTTTCATAATCAATGTTTTTATGCATGACTGATCTTTCTTGTTTAATGTATCCAGAAAGATTAAATAAGTGCAACACAAAACAGCAAAAATCAATAAATTATACAACACGTATTTTACAATTTTATTGAAAAAGACTCAAACAAAAAAATGAATAATTTATATGTACAATTATTTTCAATAAATGCATGTTAACAATTCATTCAAGGGAAAAGTAAATGTAATATTGAAAAAATAATGTTTGATGTGTTAAATTTATAATGCTGTCTATAATAACATTGCATTAAGTAATTACATTAGCGTGACAACTGAAAAGGAAAGTTATACCTTCCTTGCAACATAAATATTAGTTTCAGATGTTGATAAATGCAACACATAAATAATATATAAAATAAAACCTCGCTATAAAGTATTGCAATAAAACGTGATACTTTATTCTGTCTTCAGGCATACAAGGCACTTAGAATGCAAAGAAATATCACTTGAAAGAAAAAATTGCAAAAATGTGTATTTTTACATTTTTATACTATTGTACAGAGAAATTATTGTTTCCCGAAAATTTTAAAAAATCGATATTTTGACGAATGCGAAAGGGTGAAGACCTCTTCCACCTATTTTGAACACTGGAGGAAATGTTCGTCAGTGTGTTTGTATACCTGTTAGGTGAGGTAAAATGTGGACATGATAAGGATAAGAACGCATTCTTGCCTATCTGTGAAAATTTAAGTGAAGATATTTTATGAGATAACTAGAATTAGATACAATTTTTAGAAATTCTCAAACTATAATGAATCAATATTTAAGACTTTTAGCATTATTTCCTATAGAAAATCATTATAACTTTTGAAACAATGACGCAAGAATAGTATATGAAGGCAAAAATAGTAATTTTAATTGCTTTATAGATGCAAAGGGTACCTATATCATACAGCTCAGTGGGATTGATTGACTAAGGATGACTTACACAGCCTACACAGATGCTGGATATTCTTTTATTATAATCAAAACTAATGAAACTATGTTTATTAATAAGATTAAAGTGACTCATTTCAAAATTAAAATAGTCTGATTTCCAGATTAAATTGTCTGAAAAAACATGTTGAGGAAAAGAAACATATAGCCATAGGAGATGAAATATTGATTTACATATCTCAATAACCTTGTTGATAGAATTATAAACTATGCGCCATTTGTATGTTTAAATTTGAAACAGTTATTTTTAATCACAACTTTTATTTAGTGTAAAGGCACATTAGCGATTTCACCCGCGTGAATAGCGTGCGTAAAAGGTTAATTAAAATCATAAAGAGTAACAAACGATGAGCCAAATGTCTAGAATTCATTGTGATAACTAGCTTGTTTCCAACTTAATAAGATTTTTACGAAATACTTTAACCTTTTTCTTACGGGTGGGATAGCGTCAATCTTTAACGAAGAACCTCTCAAAAAGAGATAGGTATTTGACATACCCAATCCTAAAGAGTTCGATCCCCTTTTGCATGGACGCCAATGGGAATCGAACCTATCCTAAACAGTTCGATCCCCCTTTGCAAACATTGGCGTCCATGGACGCCAAAGGGGGATCGAACCTGCAAAAGGGGATAGAACCCTGGCGTCCATGGACGCCAATGCCTGCAAAGAGAGATCCAACTATTTGGGATAGAGTATGTGAAATACCTGTCTTTTTGAGAGGTTCTTCGTTAGGGATTGACGCTGTCCCACCTGTAAACAAAAGGTTAAAAGAATAACTTGGGTACAAATTCTGGAAAAGATACACATTTTCTATATTCTGGTATTGATTGTGATACAAATAAAACTAAATACTGTTGAATAGGAATGTATTGGAAAGTCGAGTGGAAACACACACTCCAGATATTTTTATGCTGCAGAATGGAAAATATTATGATTTATTAATAATGTTTATTCCGGTGACACAGTCAAACACATTTTTATCACAATATTTACATAACATTCTTAGTAAAACTTCGACATCATAGCACAAAGATGCATTTAGGAATTTTTTGCTGCAAATAAATACCATGTAATCACATGAAAAGTTCTTTATAACGAGGTTTTACGGAAAAAAACAATGATATTAAAACATTAAATGATAATAATAATGAAACAATTTGATTTATCGTAAAAATGTAAAATACTGATATTCATATTAATTTTATATGTAATATGCATAAAAAAGTATACTTTTTACACGTAGTAAAAAATTATAGAAAACATTTTCAATACTTAAATGCAACTTCTATTTAAACAAATAGGAAAGAAAACAATTAATGAAATCACATTTTTTCATGTTAATTTTTATTTAAAATTTGCATAACAATTTTATAATACAGGGCTATCGGAAAGTGGAGCACATAAAATTTTAAAATCAAATAATGCATTGAGAAATTTAAATAGTAGAATTTTTTTCAATTATGTGGCATTAATGTACTCCCAAAAATATATCATAAATGTCGTCTGCTGCTTTTCATACGTCAGACTGTAACTATACTTGCTGCAAACCTAACTTGAATACTTTGTGGAAGCTACGGGAGCCTTTTTACTCAGTTTTCTTTCTTCATGCGTACATTCGGAGAAATGTTGTGCTTACAACGGCTAAATAAAACTATTGCGAAATTTGCTAAGGAGGTTGAAAAAAACGCTATGAAGAAATATGCGAATGAGATGGCCATGGGCATCGTAGAATGAAGACTTTCATAGCCAAAAATCTTCCTTTTTAACCACCTTGGTTCTAACTTAACCACTTGTACTACAGAAAATTATTTATAAGAAAAGTATTTACGAAAAATATTCCAAATTAAACAAATGTTTCTATATAATATTTTTTTACTGCAGATTAGCAAAACATAATTATAAATAATATATCTATTAAATCGTGTGCAGTATTTTAAACCAGAGAAAAGATTAAGGAATAATTCTATGAAAAACGAGTTTTTCAGTCTGGGATCGGGTTATCATACAATCAAATAATGCCAAACGAATTCAACTTTTACATGGCCACGGATTTTGAAAATGATACAGACATGTTTTATTGAAATATGGTTAAAATTTGTAGTTTTAGAAATTGTTTGAATTAAACCAAAAATATCGGATTTCTGCAAAATACTTCAGATTTTAAATAATGAAACACATTGGACTATATTACTTATCGGAGGCTTACAGTTTTTATTATACCTTTCTGGTGCAAAGTTAGGTTTGCCGCAAGTATAAAGACTAACAGGTATCTTTTTATTCAATCTAAGAACATGGCGTTCCCCGGAGTGAAAGAATTTTTATTTTAGAACAGCATTTCTAGTGTCACAAAGCGAGAACAGAGAGCCTTTCCATTAAGAGATTCAGTTTCTTGAAAACGCTTTACTAACCTTATAACTGTTGAATTGCTATACATTTTAGAGACATGGGTATTTCTTCTGAAAGATACTCGCATGAGACTGCTTATAGAAATATTTTTAAAATAAACATGCTGCGAAGCACAATGTTCTTCGATCGGTAAAATGGAGGTCTGTAATGATCGTCTGACAAATCAAAAACAGCAGAAAATATTTCTCATATATATTTGTGGGTATGTTAGCTCCACTTAACTGAAAATAATTCGACTATTTCGATTTCTGCGTACATATGATTCTAAAACTTGATGTGCGCGACTATTCAATCACCTTGTTGCTTAACCAGATAAATATAATAGTTATTATACAAAATTTTCATTCTGTTTTTTTCCAGTATTTTCAGATATATTGCCTTTTTCAGAATGGTTAACATGAAAGGTGCGTACTGTTTTTTATATAAGAATAACAGAAAAAACAGTGCAATAAATAAAACAAGCACACAATTTTCGCCTCCTGGGCGAATCATGGTTGCCAGCAACGATCGAATGTACTACCGTGAAATGTAATACCTAAATATATCGCTTGACACGAATTCGTAATTGAAAATAAGATGAAAATGTTCTTCAGAAAATTCCTACAGAATATTTATATGTAAGTAATAGCTGATTAACTATTCAATTTTTATTACATGAATGAGTTGGTGGGTCGTAATTGCATAGGAACTAAATGTGGTTCAAGCGCAATTCATAATTATTTTTGATAGTGGAAGCAGGTCAAATCGAGGCATACATTTGCTAATATAGTATTTATACACTCACAGAATTCGTCAATATGAGGCGTTCCTAAAGTTAGGATTGCACTCTCATAACAGATAACAACATTCACAAACTAGTTTTGTGCTTATTATGTATAAATGGAATATCAACATGGAATATTTGTTGGCATAAAATATCTGTCAGCATGGAATATCCGATACCTGTGTGGCGTAAAGGATGTTGCCAGGTCCGAACCAGGGACCTGGTGCTTACAAGACCGACATTATAAGCATAGAGCAAAAGCTAGCTTCCGCCCCGTTCTTATAATTCGGGTACAGGTTCCAAGCATCTTTGATCAGATGTCTTTGCTGCCGCACACTCCCTCACCTGATGAGAAAGGCCCAGGTCTAATTTCGGCGAGGAGGGGGTAAGAACGGAGCGGAAGCTAGCTTTTGCTCTGTGCTTATAATGTCGGTCTTGTAAGCACGAGGTCCCGAGTTCGGTCCTAGCAATCCTTTCCGCCACACCTACAATGGTTGAAAGAAAAGTTGCAATGTGTTATAATTTTGCAAACTTTGTACAGAAACTGACAAAATAAGTCCCATTACATAGCCTTCCAATATCGAAGATTGAACCAGCGCCAGTTTTGACCATAGGCAAAGTAAGAAAATCCTGGAGGCTCGTGAAAGTTTGAGAGCCTATCTTCAATGCTCAATGCACCTTTTTATTATAAAAGCTTCATAGAGGTCCTAGAATTTACTTTTGCCCAAGGTCTCCTGTAAGGGTTGGTGGCTTTAAGCTGAGTTCATGTTGCATGTAGCTTCATCAGTTGCAAAGGCCAAGTGCAGAAACGGTCCATGGATGTTGTTATCTAAAATGGGAGCACGATTTCAACAGGCTTTTTAGTCACATCTGCTCAGGATAGGCGGGACTGTATTCCGTTATTAAGAGCTTGCATTATCGTCTCCATTTTCAATTATGTGGGGACGAAACATGGAGCTAGTGCTTTTCTACTATCCAGTCATAAAGTCTTTTACTGATTAATGAGAACTATCAAATGAGAAGTCGTGGAAATTTAGAAAATATGAATCCTTTCTTATAGTTTCTAATCTGATAAAGATGGGATGCAAGCACGATTATAGATCTTAAAGATATTACTCCTGACCCTGAAGATGAATGAACATGTATAACAAATCCTAACTTAGTCTGTCTTAATCATAACGAACTTTTTCTAAAAATTATGACCAAGAAAGGACTCCAGTAAGGTAGTATTAATTGACTGCTTATGCTATCATATTTTCCCCAGCAGGAATCAAATATAGCAATTTCCCCCTAGAGAGGCATCTAACCAGATGAAGACAGATCTCATTGACAGGCTTCCTGAAACTATATCTTTCTATCCTGAAATATGGTGATATTTTATTCCATGGCTGCTTACAGCAACTGCATTATTAGATTATGACGTCTGGCCAGTGGCAAACTGCCAAAATTCTAACAACCGGTACACTACGAGACTTTTCCTTAGGCACGCTTTTCAAAAATATCATATCATACCCATATCACGATGTATTTTGGGGACGTATATAGGTACGCATGCCTAGCATATTTATTGTGTATTTATAAGATGTTTTGGTTATATTTAGGATATTCTTAGATTTCTTTAAATGTTTCTCATAGTTGATCTTAAACATTTCTCAATATTTATTAACCGATTCTCCGAAGTGAAAAAGTTGAACACCTGATACTTGCCTACTGGTTCCCTTCTGAATTTGATTCGAGGGAGAACACCAGTCTCCAACCCCTGGATTTCGAAACCAGCGCCCCGCTGACTAAGTTACAGGGCATAGGAAGATATTCTTCATGAAGCCCTTTCTTTGTTTTTTATATTCACCTCTATGGATTTATTGGAAGGTACTGTCCTTTAAGTGGTGGAAGTTGTTTTAGAAAATTTTACTGGCAAGCGAGCATTGTTAAAATAAATCAATAACATTCAATTTTAAATATACCATATGGTCATGTAATAAAATCAACGAATTTTGATGTCGTAATTATTGCACTTTGTATACGTGTGCATGTAAAATCGTGTAGTTAAGATCTCAACTACTTTGGAAACTGGTTTAATGTCAAATTCGGTGCTTTCAATGTACACTGTCACCAACTAATATACTTTCAATACATTTTCAAGTAATATACCAATGTATAATGTCACCAAGGTTTTATATTCAGTTTTATTAATAAAAATCTAATTTTTGAGAATTATGTTATTTATCTTCACCTTTATTAATCATTTCCTACTTTGATGTGCAAATGTGATAGTGTTAATATTTTGTAAAAGACGATTGTGTATCCTATTTATTAGTATTGTCATGTAGAGTTTTTTAAACGACTTAAAATACTTAGTTTTGAAAAATAAATATACAGGGCATTATACTAAATAGTATGTAATGAGAGAAATGAGGTCAAAACTTCACATCCAATTATTTCACACATTCAAAATATTAAGCATGAACTCATAATGTAAGAAATGCGCAATATAAAAAATGGCTGAATTCTCATTTCGCGATTTTAAATATATCAAGCACCGAAGTCTTAAACTTCATAAACATATTTATATCCCACACAGTGCAATTTTATTTATCTACATAAGTGTCGAAATTAGTTTGATAAAAGTATAAAAGTTAAGTCGATGCGAAAAAACAAACAGAGTTTTAATCCTAACAGTTATTTTGATGTTACAGTTTAAATTAATGTGTTGGCACGAAAAAAGTTAACATAAAGTTTTAATATTTTATACAAGCGTGAAACAAACATTTTTCCTAGATCATAAATAATTACTATATTTTTCAATAAAATGAAATTGTTCAAATATTGAGTTTCATATTGTAGAACAAGTTAGATTTAAACATAACAAGCGTTCAAGTTCGTGATATAAGGCATATTTTTACATAATGTTAACAAGAAACGTGCTTTTTTTTAAAATATCGCTGCACTGAGTATCACAAGGAAATACCATTTCCTTTAAACACAACAAACGTAAGAAATATTACGGGTTCTTCTCACCCATACAGAGCACAAGGCGCAAGTCATCAAATTCTTCATAGATGAATTTTAGAAATCTTCCACCCAATCACCACCAACACACTGCCCATTTCGACACAACCCAACTTCCCCATGAAGTCTTCCCGATCAGGAAATCTCTATTTTTCATCATGGCACAAAATAAAACGCAAAACAGAAAATATCTCAGAAACAACAGTTACTCGTGACTCTTAAAGTCACAAGAAATGTATTCTTAAGGCTTGCACGAGCACAACCAAAGTAATGGAAACAATAACACTGGCGGAGGATAAAATGCCTGCAGAATTGCTGTCCCAAGCTTCTTGTCGAGGGAATGGCGTCCCGTCTTCACCATTTTGAAATTCAACGTCTTGTTTTTCAGATCCGTCAACAGTATCTTCGTCGACATAATCTCCCATTGTTGGAGCTGGGGTGGCTAGGATATGATCATCACTGTCACTTCCAACATAAACAGGCTTTTGGTCATCTCCTTTCAGTGAAGCTTTGATCAAATCTTCATTGCTAGCAGCTTGGCAGTCAAACCACCAGACTGATGTTGAGCGGGGGTAAGGTGGATCTGCTTTATCAACCTGCAAAATTACACTTCTCGATTAGCATTTAATGAATTCATTAAAGACATTGACAGTTTAAAATGCAACAATTCTAACACTATATATATTATGGAACCATGCTTCCAGTGCCCTGGAGGGGTTTACTCTCATTGAAGACCATGGTAACCAAATAGCTGCAAAGTACAAAGGAGACTAGTAAACTTGATATACAGAGTGATTCAAAACAGATGGGACAAACTTTACGAGATGGTAGTATACATCATCAAGCATTTTTCGTCATAGTCTACCGGGTCGGAAATGAAACGTAAAAGCGCCAGTAAGCGCTTAATGATGAAACCGATGAAATGTTACAGCGGTCAAAATTAAAATCTTGAACGCGTAACTAGATATCGCGTACCTAAGACTTGTTATTCTAACAGCAGAGGCAGATGGCAAATAGTGGAATGTGTTTTTGCTTAAGGCAGGGCCAGGTGCGATATTTTGGTATAAACACCCCTTTCAGTAAGAAAGCACTTAACGCGGGGCGGCTTCGCGATGGAAGAGTCCCAGTGCTATAAAATAACGTAAGAAAAGGGAATTTATTCCACTGCCTATAAATATGCCTTGCGCAACACTAGTAGAATATGGCTTAGAAATCTGTCCGCAAAGGGGTCAGTGTGAACGCACAATAATGGGGGTGCTTTAATGGCCTGAGGGAGCGAAATCTCCCACGACCATTTGAGATCGCCAGCAGCTGACGGACCCGCCAGATGGTCAAGGGTTCTAGAGGTCGTGGGAACGGGAAGGTGTAAACAACAAGTCGGGTACTATATATATTGGCCCGAGAGGATATCACACATCATTATGAGACTTAGACTGACTTACACTCACGTGTAGAGTTTGATTAGAGATGCGTGGAGTTAGATGTGAAGTGGTGACGACGTAGCGTAGTGTAAAGTAGCCCGCGAATCCCTAGCTGACGACTGACGCCTTACAGCCAAGAGCAGAGACACCCGCCTTAGTGAAGGTAAGAATTCTCATCCATAATGGGTTTTAAAACGCACTAGTTTGTTAGGAATAATTAGGGGCTAAGATTTGTGACGCGATGTATTTAAATTACGTTTTTCCTCTCTCTCTCTCTCTCTCTACCCCGCCATCCTCTTTCCTAGTGAAAGGAAAGGCCCGATCTCTGTCTAAAGAAAACGAATGTATAACATGTACAAAGTGTAGGAATAAATAGACATTTTATTTATATTATTTCTCTTTATTTAACCATTCACGCTTTACGCCATGTCATTGTAAATCAGAAAAGAGCCGCCAATCCGCGAAACCTTTACTTCGCCGATTGAGGTGTCCTCCAAGTGAGTATAGGGACTGTGGCAGTATGTTAGCCTATAGAGTGGAGGGCAGCGGCGTAACAGAAATGAAGTGAAAGCACAAGAATGACTTAAGTTATAGAATGACATTTAATAAACAATAATTACAGTAATGGCTCAAAAGAGCGACCGCCAACCTGGATGCACGTCTCACAGCGACGATGGAGGGATTGGCGAACTCTATCGAACAGACCAGGCATATCGCGCACTTCGGCAGCACGGCCGAAATTCTGGCGACGAGTTCCTCTTCAGATTCAAGGGGAGTGTCATAGACGAGACTCTTGAGATATTCCCACAAAAAGAAGTCAAGACACGATAGATCGAGCGATCGTGGGGACCAAGCTATAGGACCACACCTCGCCCAATCTGACGATCGCCAGAGCTGCCGATGCAAGCGTTCGGATGTTTTACGATTGCCCTCACAGAAAAGATCGTCATATTGTGACAGTAACGTTGTAGTCACGTGACACCTGGGTCACAATGTGACATCATATTTGTGACTTCTATGCGACGTTACGTATTAGTAACTTTGTAACCTCATTGTGATTATATTCTGTGACGTTTCCATAATTTAATTAACATGTAACAATGTGACGACATTACAGTGACAATTACAATGTGACGTCACAAACAAGTTAATATGCGACGTCACAAACGACCATTAAAATGACCAAAATGACTTCGCTGTGACCTCAATATGACATTGCCGAGACGTACTGCGACGTCCTGTGATGTCCCAAAGTCACAGTGTGACGTAAATTTTACGTCACTGTGAAAAAAAATGCTGTTAGGGTGGGCACCCCCATATGGGGGAACTTTCCACATACAGTCTTTGTGTCTCTCTGCCATTCCCATTTGCAGCTCCATAGATGAAATGCATATCGGCTTTTTCTCTATTTGTAAATTCCTCCATCGTCTCAAAAGTTGGAGCTGCGAATAACTGTTGAAAACTGATAAGGCCGTACATTCGGTGTTACGAAAATGTGTGTAAGGGTTCTTCTTCCACGGATGAAATTTGCATAAGTAGTTTTCTTCAACCAGATAACAACAACCAGAAAGACGCTTTTAAGTTTGTGGAGCTGCCGCTTCCCAACGAGTAAGCGTCCAGTCGCCTTTACGTTTCATTTTCGAGCCGGCAAACTACGACGAAAAATGCTTGGTTTGGTGTGTTCTACTACCTCTTAAAGTTTGGCTCATCTTTTTTTAATCAACTTACTGTATACTGCACTTTTGACAACCAGTGTGATGACCAACAAAATCACTCAGGCTATGCAACTGCTCAAATGTATAGACAATTGAGTTAGAGCTACAATAAATTTGATGTTATCTCCGTAGAATGATTGTCTTCATTGGTCACAACCCAGGTTTGCAAAATATCAGAATATATTAAACCCTCTTTCTGCTACTGTAGTTTAGAACGGTGTTAATGAGCAATATGAGATCGAAGCTGATCTACCTATGCTAGTTTCTGCACTGGGATTATGATTCAAGCTTTAAAACGCTTTTTTTATTTGTAGGTTTTTTGACAATAACTGTTTCATTTTCTCATCTGTAAACAATTTAATGTTTGGAGAAAATTTGAGAACAGACTGATCTACTGAAGTTTAACTAATAAGATAATTCTATGAATAACAATCTCTATACCCCAAAATGAAGATAAACAGGTGTAGTTAATAATATTCAGAGCAATGCATTTGAAAGTTAAAGATATTGTCTTCATACTGATATTTATACTTCGAAATTTTTAGAGCACAAAATCCTTCAAAACTCACTGTATTTCATTCAATCTGATATTTATACATATATTTTCTAAAAATATATCGCGTAAAATTAATTTGTTTCAGTTTCTTGTTTTTATTCATTTTCAAAATTATCTTTTGTATCAGAAAAAGCACGTAAAAGTAATTAAGAAAGTAGATGCGACCGCAAAATTTTCTAAGTGCCGTGCCTTGACCTGGTTAATACGAATATCAAATATTAAAAAAAGGGGCCATCTTGCTAACCTCACATAACGAAGCGGATAAGTCGTCTGTCTTGTTTACTAACCAATACTTCTCAGATTCAAAGCTGAACACTAATTGAGCGTCTAGTTTGTGCTTCGTTCAAAGACATTTCGATTTTCAATGCTGTTAAAATATTTTTTCTCATTTATTCATTAAAATCCTAATCATTCCATCATAATTTAAAACTGTACCTGATACAGAGAGAGAGAGAGAGAGAGCGAGAGAGAGAGACAGAGAGAGAGAGAGACAGAGAGAGAGACAGAGAGAGAGAGACAGAGAGAGAGACAGAGAGAGAGAGAGACAGAGAGAGAGAGAGACAGAGAGAGTAACTAAAAATTGTTATGTAATTTTTTAAGCAATATTTCAAATATATTGGCTAAATATACCAATATTAGCTAAATATTGGACAACCAACATTGGCAAAATACCTACATCCCAATATTAGCATGCTACTAAAGCAATTATCAACTTAGTACAACAATAGTATCTTTCACAGTGCTGTCTGCAGATCATTCGTGAGCTGCGAGAATAATTAAAGTTGGTCGCGAAGGAAATTAAAATTGTAACGTCAGTCCAATGAGTACTAAATTAGATGTGAGTATATACTATTTCTAGAATGTTGATGCGTGCTTTTATGCCATTTTAGATGATATAGATTGATCTTTATTTGGTTTTTAGATGTGTCATGAGAATATTTTCAGCTTGAAAATCATAAGTTGTATTTTTGGTGTTAGTAGTAAAATAAAATTATTTAAAGAGTAAATATATCTACATTTTCTTTTTTGAAAATTATCAAAATGTCTAATGCTGGTTTAAGAAAAATTTATCATTAATGCATTCTTGTACGGTAAAGCGACAACAATTGACATCGGTAGATCTTGAGTACATTTAAAGTTGTCAAACGATCATTGGAGAATTTTTTTAATCCTATAATTGGCTGCGAGTTTGAGAACCACTGTGTATTACAGTATAATATAATCATTCCAATTTAAAACTAATTTTTCAAGTTTTTCACCAAATACAACAACGCATAATTCAAGCTTGTAAGTACTTTCAATGCTTTGTAACATACATACTTTTGAGAAGAATTTCTGTTCTGTACTTACCGAGAAAGTTCTGTCATTGAACCTGTAGTATACTTTTCCTTTGAAAAAGTAAGTCTTTTGATTCGTCCATTGAAGGGCAGCATCGAGGTTATTTGGCAGGCCTTCCCAGTTGCTGATTTGTTGAGGATAGCGCGAGCTCACAGGAGGCTCACTCCTGCTATCGAATCTCCAGTAGTTGTCTCCTGAAATGTAAAAGTTTGAGCTTTTATTTACAAAAATATATCCAGAATATGCCATTACGGATGATAAGACTAATATGATCGAAATATTTCACTCTTCTTCTTTTTTCTTATCCCTAGTCTATCTAGACAAGTCCATGTCCACCATACGAGTGAAGGAATTACATAACTTTATCGGGTTCCCTAAAAATTGAAGTATCACTAACCCGGATACAAGATAATATGTTCTGGGGAAGCAGCCTATTTTACTATATTTAGAAGATATAAGAAACTTTTATATTTAAGTGGAAGATCATGGATTTAAGATGATCAGTCTTTAATCAGGACAGTACTGTGAAATCGTTCCCAAGATCCATAAGTTCTCCAGGGCACATGTACGTACTGTCTATACCAAAAGGACACAGGTCCTACAATTTATTTTCCAAATGGGTTTTTTCTTCTAATCTAGGAGGCAAAATCTTCCTCAGAGATTGTCTTATTTTTAAAATATATGTCACGTCAGTTCTCTGCACCTTTTTAGCAAAAACATCAGCTTTGTAATAAAAATCAGTTTGTAATAAAACGAAATGGGCCAGCCATTTTAATAATATGTGCCACTGGTACGTGTCAAGGCACCATATGTGGCGAAACGATGGCGGCCTCATATGTTGTAAAAGGAACTTCGCACCGGGGAAATTCAACGGCGTTTGTAATAGGATTGCACAAGTAATTGGAGCGCGATCGCCGCAGGCGGTTTCTCACAGGCATCGGAGAAGATGGGAGATCCGCGCAGATGTGGCAATGGTATCAATACATCGTATATAGTGATTGGGTGCTGATGGTGGCGTGATGATAGTAGAAGACAAGCAATGATGACTCAATTCCTTTAAATTTACCTTTTTCTTTATTAGATGAAAATTACCAAATTCCAAATCATGAACATCAAAAAGAATTAGACATCGAATTTGTTGACGATGATATCTTAAATTACATTTAGATTTCCAACATTATAGAACAATGCAACGGCGAATCCGATAGTGATTTGCGCCGGTCAGACATCTTCAAATAATCATTTTACGATGAACATATCTCGCGACTCTTGGAAATTACATTAAAACGCGACGTACACAATTTACTTCATTATTAATTTAATTTTAGAAACATTCTATTGATAATACATTCTGTTCTTTGCCCCGCGGGCAAGAACACGTCCGACTGCTATGGAATTACATCGCCAACTGAAACTAATCACCAAAAACAGACTCAAGCATCTTTAATGTTATTACGCGTTCATGACGCAAAGAAAAAGAGTTCCAATGTTATGGAATATGAAATGCAAATACGAAGTACATGTACTAAAGCGCGGGACAAAACCCTACACCAAGGTTTGCCGGAACTGGCGGGAAATATCCAAAAAGGGCCGAATACAGAAATGGCGCTTTATCAATTTGGAATAAATTTCTGAGAACAAGTTTTAGAATCGAAAGTAAATTAGAATTTGCGGTAAGTTAAATTTTGAAAGAAAATAATATTAAACGAGGTCAAGCATTTCACAACATATCCCCGCCGCAAACGAGGATTTGTTCTGGTACAGAACAAAGACTAACCAAAAAAAAATATTCCAAATATGCCTAAATAAAACGGTGACATAAAAAAAACCAACAATTTCCTGGATAAAAAATATGCCACAAAAAATTTGAAATAAAAATTTAGGATCTGTTATGCAAATAGGATTGTCAAATGCAATCAATTCTTATTTCCTAAATATGTGTATTTCTCAACCCAGAAATTCAACGAAAACAAGGACAGATGTGAAAATTTGATTCATACAACACTGCATTCGCTCACATTCATACACACATTTTCACCAAAGAAGTCCTTACATGCTAGATAAAAGTGAGGGGGTTGAGTTTTTCAAATTTTCCTCAATGTGTTTCAATTCAAAAATTAAAAATCTTATCACTATTGCATATCAGATTGTCATGAACATTGCGCAAAAAAAAATTACTTAGAATAACCTAACCGGGTGAGATGTCTTTAAAAAAAATACCATATATATACAATACAAGTAACAATATTCCATTTATACCAATATTACTTACATCCCTTTGAGACTTGTACTAATCTTCAGATATTCAAAATACTTACATTCTTTTTCAATCATTCTACTACAATTTATATACAATATCACATTAACAAACCTTAATATAATGATACATATTCATTTACAATAACTGGCTAGCCAAAAAAAATTTGTGATCACAAAAATAAATAAACAGATTATATGCGCGCGTAAACAATACAACATATTTTATTTGAAAAAAAATTTTGACTGTGGTCAAAGTTCAATAAGTGCGAGTACTCGCGAAAATCAGACTTCCAAAAAAAAAATGTGAAAGTTCTTTTATAACTCCATGAAAAAAAAAAAATTTCCTCAAAAAAAAATCCACTTTTTCACAAAAAAAAATTCAATTTAAACCTTTATACAAAAAAAAATTCTTTCCTTTAATAAAATTATTTTCAATTTCCTATTCCAAAATAAACAAAAAAAAATTAACTCATTTCCTTTCTTTAAAAAAAAATAGACATATACAAAAAAAATTTTGAATAATTTCCCTTTTAATATTTGTTCGTAAATGTGCGAGGTTTCAGCTGGGATGGTTGCGCTGTTGACATTCTCTGCACAAACGATTGCATTCTGGGTTGTTTTGCCACAGATGAGGTCTTGGGGTATCTCCACTCTTGCGGTTGGGGAGTGCCTCTGGAAATATTGGATTTCGGATTTTCATGAAAATTCTGTGCCTTTCTGATTTTGGAATAGTCAATCATTTGATTTTGGCACCAGTGTGAACTTCCAGTCAACTCCTGACTATGTCTTTTCTGGGAATTGTTTACTTTCACGTTTCACACATTTTCTTTCAGCGTCGCAACTGGATATTAGATTTGTCATACCTTTTTTCAAATTTGGCACAAAAAAGTTTCTTTTGATATCTGACATAATTTTTGACATTTCACATCGGGTTGAATTTGTGGATGTGTTAAATAACTTGTATAATGTAGGTATGCACGAATTTGGAGCTACTAATCTTTCCTGTGCGAATGATTTCTGAACATGGTTATGCCTCTTGTTTTTAGCATAGAGAGCATCGTTGTATATAAGAAAATTTATATGTTTATATGCTGGAGGTTGACTACCTTCCTCAACAGCTCTTCGAATTTTTATGCAATGAGGGTCAGTTTTCTGTTCCTTTATGATTTTCTGTATTTCCTCAATTGGTATTAGAGCATTTTTTTCCTTGCTGTTAGATGCATTATTCACCTTATCAGTACAGATGCTAATAGCATTTAGAGGACTAGTGACTTTTTCTTCCTTTGAAATTTCCATATTTTGTTCTTCTAGTGTGTTTTGGAGATCATCTGCTATAGCATTTAATCGTTCTATGTGAGATCTTCTATGTTGTCTTACAAATTGATTATCATGTAACTGAAGGGCATCTAGTGTGCACAAAAGTTGAGTTACCTCTTCCAAAATATGTGGAATTGACTTAAAGTCTTGGGTATCATACATGCTCTGTGTTTTCTTATGTACTTCTAAAATTTGTACAGTAATTTTTTCAAAATCTTTTAAAAGTTGCATTTGATCTGCATGAGATGGTTGATTTTCATACAAGTCATCTGACTCTACGGATTCATCTATATTTTCTTTTTCTTTACTTTTAAATTTATCCATACAAGGTTGTGACATTTGTTGCATTTTGTTATTTTCAGGATTAGAATTTTGTTGTACTCTTAGATCTAAATTATGGAAATTTTGATTATTACTTTGTGCAACTTGTTTACAAATATCAATGTCAGTTTTGAGAGATTTCTGATTGTTGATTAAATTGAAAGCTTTTTCAAATTTTTCTTTTATCTGTGGACCTTGTATTATATTTGGATTTATGGGATTTTGATGATGAAACTCACTGCGAAATTTATTTGTGCCATAGCTACTTTTCTGTTGTTGAAATTGGGGATAAGATGGTTTCACTCCATATTGGGTATTATAAAAGGATTTACTTCTATTCTGATTTCTTAAATTTCCGTTAAATCTTTGATGGTTATTCCTTCTATTATTTTTATATGACTGAAAATAATTTTGTTGGAAATTTGAAAGTTTGTTTTCCAAAAAGTTAACATCTTGGCAAGCTGCCTTTAAATTTTGAGAAAGTTCATGATTGTCATTTTCTAATCCTTTACAATAGTTTTTTAAATCATATATTTCTTTTTCATAAGAGTTAGCTAATTCAATCCATCTTTTATTACCCTCATCAATTCTTTTGTTTGCCAGATGTAGATTTTCTAAACTTTTTATTCTATCTTCTTTTTGTTTAATAATTTCCTGTGATTCAGGGATTATTTTTTCATTATATTGATCTTCCCATTGTACAATTTTTGGAACTTCTCTTTTAGGGATTGCTGATAAATTAGATGCATTATTTTCAATTGTTCCCTTATTACAATGTATCATAAAATTTTGGCAAGAAAGAAAGTCAATCCCTAGGATTCCTTTATAATTTTGAGATTTTAGATTATTAACCAAATGATATGTAATTTTGTATTCAACTCCATTTATGATGGTAGGGAGTGTGACTTTTTCAGTTAGTTGCATAAAGTCTCCTGTAACAAGTGATACAGTCAATTGAGCTGGGTTTATTTGGACTTTAAAAGGAATTTGTTTCAAAATGTCCCTTGAAATTAAGCTAAGGCATGCTCCAGTGTCAACAAGGAGTGGAACATTTGTCCCAAAAATGGAAGTATTTACGATGGGTGTTTTACTAGGGATCACCTGTTCACCTATTGTAACCAAAGTATTTCCTATATTATTTCTAACCGGTTCTAAGGATCCTAAATTTTCATCAGTCAGTGATGTTACAATTGTGTCCCTGATTTTTGGATTGTATGCAGGATATGAAGGATTTTCAATGGGATGTTGTTCAAGGTTGTCATTCCTTCTACCTTCCTGACTAAATTGTCTGAATCTTCTATTCTGGCGGTTATTTGATTTCAGTTTCTGTGTTATTTGTCTCTCTTGTTCAAAATCTTCTCTAAAAAAACAATTTCTTTGAATATGGCCTCTTTTGCCACATGAATAACACTCTGGAATTTTTCTCCAATTTTCATTTTCCAATTTGAATTTTAGTAATTCCTCTTCCAAAAAATCAATTTTACTTTGTATTTGTTGCATTTCAGGTGACTGCAACGTGTTTGCAATTGCAGGCATTTCGCTGGACTGGGGAGTTATGGCGAGCCAAGCATTGTGCTCAAGAATGGCAGTTTTTTTCGCTTCTGCATAAGTTTTTGGATCGTTAGCCAGGACAGCTCTTTTGATGTGCGGTGGCAGTTTATCTATTGTAATAGATAACAGAATTGTGTCGCGGATGTTTTCAATCTCTTTGGTACGGAAACATTCACCAAATGTTATCTCCATGTTGTCAAAAAAGGTTAATATGTCATGTGTTTTGTAACTTATGTTATTTAATTTCTGCCAATGGTTGGCGATTGACACACCAGTGCTAAATCTCAAGGATAGATTTTTGACAATTTGCTCAAAACTTTCGCCGGTATTCAGCCTAAGGGCGATTGCTGCTTGCGATGTTAGTTTGGTATTCAAAGCAAAAATTTTCTCTTCCTCCTTCCATTGGAAGAAATTGGCAGTGTTATTGAATTTGGTGATAAATTCTGAAAAGGATTCCCCGACTGCTCCACCAAATGTAGAGATTAAACTTAAAGCACTAGTTATGTCTGCTGACATTTTTTTAGATGTATACAATATCAGTAATAAACATAAATTCAATACAAAAATTTCAATAATGAATGAGCAAAAATAATTATTAAAGTATAACAAGTATATTATTTAAAATTTCAATTTCATATTTAGTTGATATACCATTTTTTCAGCTTTTCAAGACTTACCTTTCAACAGGTATTAACAATAAAACATATTTTATTTTATTTTAAACAATAAATTTCACCCTCTTTTACCACTTTTCAATTCACAGATGCATTCCACTTTTAAAGCTAAAAAAAAATAAATTCACTTTGCCGACTCGGGAATCGACCTCCCGATGTCAACGTAGGATTAACACAGCTGGTGTAGGCATTCATGGCACACCACAGGATCGTAAGAGTCATTCTTGCAGACTCAGATGATACGGCACCATTTGTTGTACGGCACCATTTGTAATAAAACGAAATGGGCCAGCCATTTTAATAATATGTGCCACTGGTACGTGTCAAGGCACCATATGTGGCGAAACGATGGCGGCCTCATATGTTGTAAAAGGAACTTCGCACCGGGGAAATTCAACGGCGTTTGTAATAGGATTGCACAAGTAATTGGAGCGCGATCGCCGCAGGCGGTTTCTCACAGGCATCGGAGAAGATGGGAGATCCGCGCAGATGTGGCAATGGTATCAATACATCGTATATAGTGATTGGGTGCTGATGGTGGCGTGATGATAGTAGAAGACAAGCAATGATGACTCAATTCCTTTAAATTTACCTTTTTCTTTATTAGATGAAAATTACCAAATTCCAAATCATGAACATCAAAAAGAATTAGACATCGAATTTGTTGACGATGATATCTTAAATTACATTTAGATTTCCAACATTATAGAACAATGCAACGGCGAATCCGATAGTGATTTGCGCCGGTCAGACATCTTCAAATAATCATTTTACGATGAACATATCTCGCGACTCTTGGAAATTACATTAAAACGCGACGTACACAATTTACTTCATTATTAATTTAATTTTAGAAACATTCTATTGATAATACATTCTGTTCTTTGCCCCGCGGGCAAGAACACGTCCGACTGCTATGGAATTACATCGCCAACTGAAACTAATCACCAAAAACAGACTCAAGCATCTTTAATGTTATTACGCGTTCATGACGCAAAGAAAAAGAGTTCCAATGTTATGGAATATGAAATGCAAATACGAAGTACATGTACTAAAGCGCGGGACAAAACCCTACACCAAGGTTTGCCGGAACTGGCGGGAAATATCCAAAAAGGGCCGAATACAGAAATGGCGCTTTATCAATTTGGAATAAATTTCTGAGAACAAGTTTTAGAATCGAAAGTAAATTAGAATTTGCGGTAAGTTAAATTTTGAAAGAAAATAATATTAAACGAGGTCAAGCATTTCACAACAGTTGTCTCCTGAAATGTAAAAGTTTGAGCTTTTATTTACAAAAATATATCCAGAATATGCCATTACGGATGATAAGACTAATATGATCGAAATATTTCACTCTTCTTCTTTTTTCTTATCCCTAGTCTATCTAGACAAGTCCATGTCCACCATACGAGTGAAGGAATTACATAACTTTATCGGGTTCCCTAAAAATTGAAGTATCACTAACCCGGATACAAGATAATATGTTCTGGGGAAGCAGCCTATTTTACTATATTTAGAAGATATAAGAAACTTTTATATTTAAGTGGAAGATCATGGATTTAAGATGATCAGTCTTTAATCAGGACAGTACTGTGAAATCGTTCCCAAGATCCATAAGTTCTCCAGGGCACATGTACGTACTGTCTATACCAAAAGGACACAGGTCCTACAATTTATTTTCCAAATGGGTTTTTTCTTCTAATCTAGGAGGCAAAATCTTCCTCAGAGATTGTCTTATTTTTAAAATATATGTCACGTCAGTTCTCTGCACCTTTTTAGCAAAAACATCAGCTTTTTCATTTCCAGGAGCTCCAACATGTGTGAATATACATTGTATTTTGATTCTATTTTTAGCGCTAAATTTTCTCAAAGTTAATGACAATCCTATTAAGTGGATTGCCTGTGCTGCGGAAACATGTCTTGAGGACCACTACCGTTATATCAGATTCGTATCACCCTCTAGGCATTGGATCTGCAGGCTGTTAATACAACTTTATACCAACCACGGGACATTCTCCGCCTACCTAAAGAGTTTTAACATAAAACAATCTCCAACACTACTTGTTAAGCTGTCAGCTAACTGACGAACACCACCTTATGGCACCAGCTCCACACCTTTGGCAGGCTTGGAGGTACAACCTAAAGAAGCAACCTTTTATACAGAACAAGATTAGGAAGATAATTCATTAGCTAATGGACAATGTCGATGACATAACAGACATATAACCCATGCTGCTGCGCTATATTTTTCTACTTACGTTCTCGTCTCATCTATCTCTTCCATTCATGTCAATTGTCTCTCCAGTCTTCTCTCTTGACCTCCAAGTTCCAATCTCCACTGTGCTCGTGTCACCAGAAGTAATGAGGGTTAAAAAGAACCCTATAAAAACCTCAATCTGGTCTCTCTCTACCGGGAGGTTGTGACTGGGAATCGGTGGAACGATGTTCGCACCATGATAGGAGAGGACCTCCACTTCTGGCAGACACTCCGTCGCGGGAGGATCTTTCACCTCCAACGGTTCCTACTCTAGTAGGCTCTCTTCCACATCTCCTCTCTTCTCTCTCCTTCCTTCTTCCGCAGATCCCTTTCCATTCTTTTTTTTGCCTACGCGGGCTCCTTCTCGTTCTTTTCCTTTTCAGCTCCCGGCAACTGGAGAATTGTCCCAAGATTTGTGTCCAGGTCACCTAAGTCGTGGCCTCTAGTTCATTGGGCTCCCATGTTTCGCTACTAGCGTTTTCAATTATTTCCGCTTGCTGGAGTTTTGTCCTAGAAGTTTCTTATCAATTTGTGTTAATCCCACCTCAGTGGTGGACAATCTTATGCTGAGGTCTAATGTCTTATTTGGGTTGCTAGGGTATTGTCCCAGCCCTATGTTTTCTAGGTGTCTTCCCACGCTAGCGGTGGTTTCTTAGGCGTAGAGCTGACAGCTCAGCTCTGCAATAATCCCTTTCTTTTTCAGCCTCAACTAATCCCTTTCCTTTTCAACCTCAACTAATCCCTTTCCTTTTCAGCCTCAACTAATCCCTTTCCTTTTCAGCCTCAACTAATCCTTTTCCCTTTCAGCCTCAACTAATCCCTTTCCTTTTCAGCCTCAGCTAATCCCTTTCCTTTTCAGCCTCAACTAATCCCTTTCCTTTTCAGCCTCAACTAATCCCTTTCCCTTCCAGCCTTCTTCATCTGTTCTCCCAATTCCCATGTTTTAATTTGCTTTGCCACGTTCTCTTTCAGGAAGAAGTGTGCAGAGTTCATGGAAATGGGCTTTCCCCTGAAGCCGCAAAGTCTGCTGGACACTTTCGGGTAGATCAGATTCTTGGCTTTGGCTCTAAACAGCCCCACCTGCTCGACTTTCCAAGTATTTTTACCGAATAGCAACCCTTCTCAGGATCCAGGCTTCAGGTTCCAAGTACAATGGTCTGCAAGTCAAGGGGTCTCCCTTAGGCCGCAGCTCATGCTGCAGTGTAAGTGTTGTTCCCTGCGAGCGCTCTAGTTTTATTTAGTTATGTCGCATTAGTCTCCTTAGTCCTATCCTTAGTTTTAACCTTAGTTCCTTAGTTGTATCTTTAATTTATAGTCTTAATCCTGTTCTTTTAGTTTACCTAGCTGCAAAGCCAGTTCTTTAATTCTGCCTATAACGACTATTGTCTATCTTCCTTGTGCACCCCTGTCTCCTCCTTGGCTTAATAGCCTATTCGCCCATGCTGCTTCCACTCGTAATTATTTCGTTGTAGGCTCTCTTTAGTTAAGTAGGATTTCGTTTAGTTGAGTAAGTTACTCAAGATCATGTTTTCTCTCCCCTTTATCTTCTCTGTGGCCAGCTTTTCCTTCCTGGTCTGAGCAGCGGGCGAGGTTTAGGGTCAGCGCAAGACCCCTCGTCCTAGACTATATCTTCCTCCTTTGCCACTTCAATACTAGTCCACGATAAGTCTCGCCATCCTAGGCTTTTATCCATCTTGCTGCCTTTCCTATTATTAGTTCTCAACGCTTCGGAAGGTAGCACCCCTCTGCTGGCCACCCTAAGCTGTTTTTTTGCCGGACCCTTCTTAGTCTTATTTCTTTCTCTTTTCTTAGGTTAAGTTAACCTGGCAGTACAGGTTTAAGCCCGGGTTACGACAGCGCCTCTTTAAGTTGTGTGCTGCCTCTGCATAACTACCTAGCTGTAAAGTCAAAATCCTCTGCAAAATTTATCCAAATTAAGCAATCTGCGCCAATCCTCTTTGGCTCTTGTGGTTTCTCTAGCTAGACAGTCAATGCATTCGACAAATTATCGATTCCTGCTTCTCATGGCTGCCCCTGCACTACCTATGGAGTTGGGGCGTTTTTTTTGCTCAGGCTTTCTCAATTAAGGAAAGTTTCCCTGAGGTCCCCTGAGTGCTTCTGGGGCCGTGAGGCTCTGGGCTTCTGCTGCCCGAGCTGATCCCCGGGGTGTGGTTCTAAGGTCATTATTTCTAATCTTGACGTTGAGTCTTTTTTTCGTTCAACAACTGGCTCCTATACCACCATTTCTCTCTTGGGCTTCAGCATTACTGAGTCGTCGGTAGACGATACCCAGTGGTGTGGAATTAAACCTGTAAACCGAGAGGTAGGTCAGGTCCGCACCGCTGTCTCTCAGTACCGTTACCATAGAATCGGTAAATATGGTAATAGTAATCATTTCATCTGCAAGGAGGCAAGCTAGAGCTGTATTTTTTGCCAATAATTCACAGCGACTAATAAACCATCTTAATGCTTAATTCCGATTTCTGCAGTAAATACTTCACTGACACTATTCAAAAAAACCATGTATAGGGTATGCTGGCATGCTGTCAAGAATCAGAACGCAGTTGCTGTTCTAAGCTTCGGGACAGGCAAGGCGCATGGTCGTGGAATATCTTATATTCACGAAAGCAAATGCATATGTTCATAAGTATGGTTGAAACCCAGACCGTCCGACCTACCAGAAAGGTGTAAGGTAATTCATAAGTATGGTAAACACGTCTAAAATATTTCAAATATTTTCTATCAAAGACTACAAGATCTGTAAACTGTATTTAAAAACATCATCTTGACGTACAGAAACCTTTTACATTTTAAAGTGCCATAGCGCTTTCGGACATCATAATGTCCACCATCCAATGTTAAGGAATTCCTTAACATCGCCACCAAGGATGATGTCTGAAAGTGCTAAGGCACTTTAAAATGTAAAAATTTTCTGTACTTCAAGATGGTATCTTTAAATACAGTTTATAGATCTTGTAATTTTGGATAGAAAATATTTGAAATACATATGGGCTAAAAAAATGCATAATCCAAATATAGTATAGAAAAAATTATTATTTTCTTAAACATTTTTAATTTTGAGATTTTGACAAAATAAACGTTTTAAATCCTTTACATGCTTCGGTCATTTATAGAACCTTTTTTTCTCTCATCTTTCTATTGTGTGAGTGTGGACATGATAACTCTGAATTAATGCGTCACCATAAAATTATCTATTTAGATAAATTGGTTTAAATACTAAAAGTACATGAGGATATTCATAATATGCATGATTAGATTATAAATTCTCAATATTTGGAATTTTTTAATGAATTCTAAAATAAATTTGTTACGCAACTCTGTGTATCCCGTCATATGACGGACTTAGCATATACAGGATGTTCAGATAATGCGGCGACAAACTCAGAAGGTTGTTAGTAGACGTCAAAAGGAACAAAAATTGAAATAGAACATGGTGTCGCAAACCACGTTTAGTTGGCGAAAATCGCGAAAATACGTATGGCAGCTTTGACTCCAGAGGAGCAGGAAGTTCAGACAGATAATGCGGCGACAAACTCAGAAGGTTGTTAGTAGACGTCAAAAGGAACAAAAATTGAAATAGAACATGGTGTCGTAAACCACGTTCAGTTGGCGAAAATCGCGAAAATACGTATGCCAGCTTTGACTCCAGAGGAGCATGAAGTTCAGACAGATAATGCAGCGACAAACTCAGAAGGTTGTTAGTAGACGTCAAAAGGAACAAAAATTGAAATAGAACGTGGTGTCGCAAACCACGTTTAGTTGGCGAAAATCGCGAAAATACGTATGCCAGCTTTGACTCCAGAGGAGCAGGAAGTTCAGACAGATAATGCAGTGACAAACTCAGAAGGTTGTTAGTAGACGTCAAAAGGAACAAAAATTGAAATAGAACATGGTGTCGCAAACCACGTTTAGTTGGCGAAAATCGCGAAAATACGTATGCCAGCTTTGACTCCAGAGGAGCAGGAAGGCGGATGTCAGTTGATCGTTGAATATGTTCGTGGGTTCGCTCAGTATGTCTGACGTAAGCAGCGTCACGTTTCCTGAAACAAGTCCTCCCGGAATTGCTGCAGCGTGCTGGCCGCAGTGCAGCGAGGCATTTGTTGTTCATGCATGATGGTGCCCCAGCACATTTTTCCCGGGTGATGCGTAATCACCTCGATGCTATATACCCAGGATAGTGGATTGAACACGTTGCTTGACCTCTACGTTCGTCAGATCTCAATGCGTTGGACTTCTTCCACTGGGGCACCTTAAATCACTCGTTTATGAGACGCGTGTGGACATACCGGGGGATCTCATAGCGCGGATTATCGTCGCTGCGGCAGACGTCAATAGCACAACCGGTATTTTCGAGGGGGTCCGGGAATCGTTTTTACGTTGTTGGAGACTGTGCAATGATGTTCCCGGCCGCTACTTCGAACAACAGCTGTAATAATTTCGTTCACATCATTCTCATCGTTCCTTTTCCAATTGTACTGTATACCACAAGCGGTGCTGTAAACATGTTTTCAAATAAATCGTTTTGTAGTTGTTATTGCATACCTTTTGTCGTCCCCGCGTGACGTTAGAACTTGCATACGTATTTTCGCGATTTTCACCGACTAAACGTTGTTTGCGACACCACGTCCCATATATATTTTTGTTCCTCTTGATGTCTACAAACAACCCCCAGAGTTTGTCGCCGCATTAAATGAGCACTTTGTATAGTATATAAAAGTGTAAGTTTGTAATTCTTAATAAAGCTATAAAGAACATACAGGAAAGATAATCATTACTGACCCTTAAAGAAGTATGTCTTTCCATTGCCGCTCCAGACAAAAGCAGTATCAATATTATCTGGTATGCCTTCGAAACCAACAGATATTTCTTTTGGATAGCCACTGTCCACTTTCTTGTTACGGAATCTCCAATACTGATGTTTCTGGAAACAAAAAGTGCATCGATTATATGAGAATTTAACACACACAGATAAAAATTAATTAATTTATTTATTTATTTTTATTTAATTTTTTTTTCGCGCGGATCTATTGTACAACTACACTGGAGAACATCCGTCGGACGGTCTGGGTTTCAATCAACAACAACTGGAGAACATCCAATTTTGCAAAGAAACAAAAAAAATGGCATTTAAAACAAAATACGAAGAGTAATTGCCGATACACGGTCGAATTTACTTTTAGGTATCAATATTAAATAAAGTAATTTAAATAATTTGAGAAGTAAGCACGTGAATCCATGCTGTTCATTAAGGGTTACGAAGTTCAAATCACTTAATCCATAGACAGAATGATTTTTCTGATGTGAATAACATCTATCTATAGGGTTTTTCTGGTGGAAAAACGGAGAGTTGCAAAACTGGTATAGATACTCTCAACGCTTATACCACCGAATTTAATTGATGAAAATGTAAGTATTTTTTTTCTTTTGTCGGAATTAAGGTCCAGATTATGAATATATAAAAATAATCTCAATATTTTAAGATTTTGAACATTATCTCGAAAAAAATAAAAAAGTATTTTTTCCTAGCGAGTGTATTTTTTTTCTTTTTTCTAACTTTCACTGGAAATATATAATAAACTATAAAAGATAGATATAAATAGTAAACAACGAAAATGCGCACTTTAGAAAATTTAGTATTAAAATCTATATATATTATTAAAAAAAGCTATTATAGTTTTAGAATAATAGCCTTGTTAAGTTGAAGAAGATTGCAAATTCTCCGTTTTTCAAGATTTTTATGCTTATATCTCAAAAACTAAAAACGCTAGTTTGAATAATAGACAATATGTAGCTCTCTGAAAGCCCCACAAGTGTATATAATTGAATTTTGGATCGAACTCTATTTTTTTCGAAAAAACCTTAAAGTAACTATCGAAATGAGTGTTTTTCTTTCATTTTTCATACTTTCACTCGATATATCTTCGAAACTATAAAAGATGGATATAAATAGTAAGCGACAAAAATGTGTATCAGAAAATTTAGTTTCTAAATCTGCATTGTAAAGAACCTTGTGTAATATCGCCCCTCTTGTTTTTGTTGAAAGAGCTTACTATCACCCTGTATTCATGCTTTTGCATAATTTAAGTGTCCATAGATTTGTTGCTTTGCACTATGCATATGCATGATAGAGTAAATAAACATGCTGAAATAGTAAAATATCTGTAAAAATGTAGCCAAAGCCATAAAATCCAGACTTCTTAATTTTCGAAGTCATTTAATAGTCCATATATATTCTCTGTTTTAAAACGAACAGATAAGGAATAAAGTGAGTCTGGATTTTATTATGAGTACCATAAAGTTCAACAACTTCTCAATAACAGTTCCAGTAAATGGAAATATTCATATGAGCAAACAGATCATTTTATTTCAATACCCATTTATTTCTAATGATAACATAAACGAAAGTTTAAAATTGTTTTCCAAAATGTTCTCTAAAGAGCGTTTATTCGAGAAAAGATGTGCCCAGTCTCTTTAAGCAAATACAAATTAGGCAAGTGATAACGATACGCTTTTAGTAGAGAAACCAATTTACTACTCCTACTTTGTGTGGAAAGATTTTTCTATAAAAGCTTTCGAATATTAAATTAAGTCAATTTTGCTTCATATGAAAAAATAATAATACTTCTATTTGAATAACATCATGAAAAATTAATTCTATCTGAATACGCAATAAATTTAAGTATGTGTGCGGAATAACTATAGGCCTGCTGAATATTTTTGGGTACGCTGTTTGTTATAGGGAAACATGGCATAAATATTTGAAGAATACGAGTATATTGAACTTAAATTTCTGTGAAGAGTCTCGCTTTACTGATACTGCCACGGAGAGAATAAACGTTCTCAAAATATATATTGTGCGTAATATGTGTTTTTTAATCTCAATAATTTAATATTGGTCATTTCCAATCACGCTTCGTGTGGGCGAAGATAGTGGCCGCTGAAAGTATACCTTGTAAAGAACCTTGCTGTTTCAACCGAGAATCGAACCCTGGATCTTCGAACTGGCCAGCCGACGCTCTAGCGTTGAGCTACTGGGACAAAATTACAAGCTCTTATTGTCGACTTGGACTCTGCATTATCCATTGTCTAATATCAGATTGGAGTGCAACTAACAATCTGACTGACCATTTCCTGATATTTTTACCGCAGGTTAGCCCCCTGATGCTAATTTCATCTTCCAGATTAGCTGTCTGCATGGTAGTTGCTCTCCTGATTTAAGATTGGCGCTCAATATACCACTGAAGTCCACTGAATTTGTACTAATCGAACTAGGGTCACTTTCAGACTTTTGATATCTTTACACTAACCTACAGTACTGACTTGTTCGAGCGCCATTGTAAAGAACCTTGCTGGCCCAACCCGAAATCGAACCTTAGATCTTCGAACTGGCTAACCGACGTTCTACCGTTGAGCTGAGATGGAATTGCAAGTTCTTATTGTCGAAGTGGAGAACTCTACAATATTTATTTTTAAAGAAAGCTCTTATAGTTTATTATATCCTATAATTTATTATATCTTAGCTCTTATCTCGAGTAATCATCTTGTCAATTTGAAGAAGCATAAAAATTTTAAGTTAAGTCTTCAAATTTGCAATGCTTATATCTTAAAAACTAAAAGTGATAGCTATAAACAATAAGTAAGAATTTGTAGCTCTTTAAAATCCCTATAAGTGTATATAATCCAATTTTGGATCGATTTCTTTTTTTTTTTTTGGTATTACAAAAGTTTCATTTTACAAAATGTTTTTCAGGCAAAACCATTTCAGCTCCATCTGACTGGAGCCAACGCCAATTCTTTTCCCCAGGTTAGGGACTTATTATTCAATCATTCGCCTATTTGGAGACCGAAGCATGAAACATGTTGCCGTCAAAACACGTTTTCCCGGCGCACTGGAAAGCGGATTGCATTACTCCTTTGAGCCACCCAATTCACATCAGAACTCAGTGGGGAAAGAAACCATAGGGACCGTACCATCCTTTCCGGCCGGAGAAATAGATGCTCTAAGCCATATGGCGAGCTCCCCGTTATAAGTTGCGAGCCATCTTTCCACTAACCCACCACTTCTCGGTTCGACTTTCGAACCTACTGATTTATCGCTCCCATTTATCGTTCCCAGCGATTACCAAATAAAGTAGAAAATTGAATTAAAAGTGGAAATTCAGTGCTATTTTGTGCAATTAAACTCAGTTTAATGAATTAATAAAAAGAATGAATTTGAGTCTGTAGGGAGAATCATGTGTTACCCACATCAGATGTTTCAATATTTTTGTCAGTAAGAAAACGTAGAATTTAAAACATATTTTAAGGATGAAATACCTTGAAGAAAAACGTTTTTCCGTTTGTCCACGTAATAGCTGCATCCAAATTTCCTGGTAGACCTGACCAGTCATTGGATATTTTCCTTGGATAGCCATCGGCGATTCCCGTTTGTAGAATTTCCCAGTAGTAGTTACCTGCAGAAAATAAAGCGATATTTGCTAAAGATATAAAGTTTTGAGGAAAATGCTGTTTTCATTTATAGATTCCCATCACAAATCTCATGGTCAGACTGATCATATTTGACATAGGGTGGACAATGAGATTGCTAGTTTGCAATATAAAGATGGCGCTTTTTACTTTACACCTTGTGAATTGCAATATTAATACACACTTAAATTACATTCAATTCATTACAAACAAGGAAGTACTTAACTGTTCACCCACCACCACCCGTGGACTACAATACCGCGATCGCTGCTACTCAATCAACTTGCTTTAAGAAGCATGGGACAAGCGATGAAATGAATACAGAGCACAAAATTCCTTAAAGTATTTATTTAATAATTTTTCTGGTAGAAGTATTTGCATCAAACCAGTAACAATGCAGGGATTATTTTAACCCAGCCCACCGTTAACAAAATTCTAAGCACTAAAGAGAACAAACAGAGAACCGACTTATGCCTAAAACCAGAGCTCTGCATGCAAAAAAATTTCTCAAATGATCATTCCTTTACATCCTATGGGCCATATAGAGCTAAAATATTGTCATTACTGATTTGAAGTAAATACATCAACCGGAAAAAATTATAAAATACTTACTTTAAGAGGTTATGTACTTACTGGGTGTCATAGAAATGCTTTGAGCACTATCTTGCTTATGCTATGATATTCTCAGTTATATGGCAGAAGTAATTTCACTGTAATTCAATTCATTGTTGACTAAATTTGGTCGAGGAAGAGCTCGAACTAAAATACAGCACTCATTTGCACCAAATTTCATCCCCGATGATTCGATTCTTTCCAGAGATACAATTGTGAATGTAAAATGTTTGATGTCTTGAAAATAATACGTGATAACTCCCATGGTATCAATTCCTTAATAGTTAAAAGCACTTATTAAACATCTCTCATTTGAATATTAAGATTAACAAATCTTTTTATTACTTTTATCAATTTAAATTTAAATAATGTGCAACGTTATTTAGGATAGAATCATACAATTGAACATACAAGAACGTGCAAGAATGAATCATACAAGAACGGTGCAAGATAGAATCATACAATTGATTTATTTGCTCGCAAATGACAAATTACATTTAAAATAATTATACATTTAAAAATATCTACCACAAATTTTTAAAAATACTTTTAATATAAAAAATATTCTAACAGCTTTTCATTATTCATTATTGTGGGAAATCAACAAGCCTCTTAAATTTACAAATTGAACATCGCATCAAATTTTGTTACAATCGCTCCATTTTCTCAAGATATATTATGACCGTAGACAAATATTCAAATATTAATTCACAAGAGCGACACTATCACACAAGATAGACACTTTAGAATGCTTTTATCTTTTATATGCAATAGAACCTGTTTATAAGGAGCCCACATTTAGCGAGCTTCTGAAGAAACATTAATTTTACTTATAAAATTATGATATTTTGTACAATATTTTTTGAAACCTGATTTGCTGACTTTTAACGATCAAATGTCTTAAGTCCCGGAATTTAAAAAGCATACGAAATAGAAAAACTAAATTAAAAAAAAAATCAGAACAAAAGAATTTGTATTGAATTTTTTAGGAATGGTTAGAAGTAGCAAAGATGGTATGGGTTTCAGGGAAACTTTGTCAAAAGAAGTGGAAACTATGCTTTTAAGAAAAGGAATATACCCGAAATAAATAATAACATAAGAGTTTCCAAAATGTGGCAACTTAAATTATTGGCCTATATCAAAATTCTTCTTGAAGAAATACACCCCAAACATTTCCCGGTAAACGGTTTTTATGTTGTTTTTAATAGATTTAACGATCGCCCAGATTTTGCGATCAAATTAGTGGGTCTTGGCCTGCTTGTTATAACCGAATCATGCTGTATTATGTATTGAAGGGCAAGTGAATAAGTTAAGAATCTGTAACTCACCTTTAAAGACGTAAGTTCGTCCGTCTTCCGTTTTAGTGGCAGCATCAAAGGCCGAGTCTTGGCAGAGATCTGGTGCTCCGCTGACGTCCGGTGTAGGTCGAGGTTTCGAACCCGACGCCGGTGTTGGAGAGGGTGACTGCTTAGCGGGTTGACCTGAGGTAAATGAAAATATAAGTCAATAGAAAGTCATAAGATATGAAGCAAATCAATTAGAGAATACATTACATTACAGTGCCATTTGAATGATTTGTTTATTTAAAATGTATTTGCATTTTGTATGCATCAACTTCTTAAATGCATCAAAAAACACCTAAATATAGTCTAAAATTCAAATAACTTTGTTGAAAGCAGTATATAATAAAGAAAACGTATAGACCGGTTTCGAGGGCAAAAACAGCCTTCTTCGTCAGCAAACATAAGCATCGCAACCTTCTCTCGCCAGAAAAAGATCGGCGACTGATGCAGGAACAAGAAACGTGGGAAAAGAGTGTTGCCAACTGCGAGAGAAGAAAA